>OZ059784.1:15725010-16925010 GCA_964057025.1 Standfussiana lucernea
GAACAAGTGTTGCAACCAGCTGTTATGTCTCCAAATCAGCCTGCCCCATCAATATTTGAGCAACCTGCTCCATCAACATCTAAAGGTACCTATTGGAATTATTTTGTTGCTGCATAAAGCATACTGACTAGTGAAATGGAAAAAAAATATACATTCATGCAAAAAAGAATTAAATACATAACATCCCACCTATAATCCCCGAAGGGTTAGGCAGAGGTGTACCTACACACCCACATTTCGCTAGAAATGTTTAAGTCCCATGTAATAGAGGTCGAGCCTATTACCAACTGGGCACAAGTACAGAACTGATACTGAGGAATTCCTGATGGAAAAACCTAATAACACTGTCCAACCTGGGAATCAAACCCAAGACCTCTTGCTCAGCCGTTGATTTCATACTAACAGTTGTTAACTGATGAGTAATGACTCTATTATTTTATTTTACTATACTCTTCTTCCAAGTCCCATGTTACTTGGTTGGTGAAAAATGTTTTTCTCTTGCACTCTTCCCTGTTAACCCTCACACTATCATTCACTCTATAACCAATCAATCTGCCTAGCCAGTTCCCAACTATGTTGGGGTTGGCTTCCAGTGTAAGATAATACAACTGAATCTCATTATTACCATCAGTAGTGCTATTCTATGACGTTCACGATCTCACTTAGCACTACAGTACTTTTTAGTTTTACTAAACGCAACTATAATTTATAGTAAAATCAAGTCATAATTTGTACTTGCAGGCAAACAAGGTGTCAAGAGAACAATTTTCAGGAGTTTTGATTCAGACACAATTATGCTGAAGAATAAGATAAAGAAATTGCAAGGGCAAAAGGATTCTGCAATGACAAGATTAAAGAAAGCTTTAAAACTGTCTGAAAATGAATCATTCAAGAAAGCAGTCAGCAAATTTTCATCAGCAGCAAATATATTTACTAAGCTACAATTTCGAGAGGCAGGGAAACATAAACTAGGTTGCAGATTCACGAAAAGTGAAAAAATTATGGCTTTAGCCCTGTATAAGCAGGGACCTAGAGCATATCGGTGGCTAAGAAATTTTTTTGTACTGCCTTCCCCACTAACACTCACCAGAATGATAGCACGAGCTTCATTGCACCCAGGGATCAATGAAAACTTGTTTCAACATTTAGAAAAAAAAGTAAAAAAAAATGAAAGCATCGGAAAAGTTATGCATATTACTTTTTGACGAAGTTGCACTTTCCCCACACTTTGATTATAATAAAAGAACCGATTATGTGAGTGGTTTTGTTAATAATGGCACTGCAACACTAGAAAAAATTGCAGACCATGCACTGGTATTTATGGTGAGAGGTGTGCAAAAAAATTACAAACAGCCAATTTCATACACATTTTGTGCAAGCACCACACCAGCTTTAGAATTGGCTTCACAAATAAAGCTAATAATAAGAAGATTGCATGCAATTGGGCTAAGAGTTATAGCAACTGTATGTGACCAAGGTGCTACAAATGTAAGTGCAATTAATTGGCTTATCAGAGACACCATGGAAGGATATCTCAGAGAAGGGAAAGACCAGAAAAATAAAACATTTGAGGTAGACGGAGAAGAAGTAATACCACTGTATGATCCTCCTCACCTTATCAAAGGAATAAGGAACAATTTAATTAATAAGAATTTAAAATTTGAAATAGATGGTCAAGAAAAAACTGCTAAGTGGGGTCACCTAATGGACCTGTATAATGAAAATCCTGCTTACAAGGGGATACGGCTGATGCCTAAATTGACTGACAGACATGTTGTACCCAATAAAATATCAAAAATGAAAATTAAATGTGCCACACAGGTTTTCAGTCGCTCAGTTGCAGCAAATATGGGATACCTCGCAAGTAAGTACCTAATTAAATTGATATTTCCAATTAGTGAATTCAAAAAACAATACTACATGATCCCTTCATGACAAATAAAAAAAAACTCATTTAGATTCACATAGTGTAATTAATAAATAGCGATAGGTAACTAATTTAGAAATGTTAATCAAAAATAAAGTTTGTGAGGATGGATGGATGTTTGTAACTCTTTCACACGAAAACTACTGAACGGATTTGGATGAAATTTGGTACACAGATAGTTTATAACCTGGATTAACACTGAATACTTTTTATCCCGGTATGACGCTCCCGTGGTATAAGACACTGTAATTATAATTTAAAAAATTGGTTGATGATAATAAATTTATATTTCTTTTCCAGATATGGGAATTCTGCCAAAGGAATGCCAAGAAACAGCGGATTTGCTTTTATTTTTCGACAATTTATTCGACTCCGTTAATGGGAGCTACGAGAATTCAAAAAAAAGGGCTGGGAAGCCTCTGCTTGGACCAGTAACTCCAAATTCAACACACAAAAAAGTGTGGGCTGAAGCAAAGAAAATTATCAAATCAATGAAATTTTGCAGTAATAAAGGCAAATTTGGTGTTGTACCATCAATTACCAATTGGTTGCAGACGATTGAAAATATTGAATATCTTGTCGATGTTTTAGCTAAGCAATATAACTTGACGTCTCTATGGATGAGACATTTCAACCAGGACCCCCTAGAGAATTTTTTTGGGTGTATTCGAAGCCATGGATATCGAAACACGTCGCCTTCCTGTGCTGGCTTCGAAGCAGCATATGCTTCCTTACTAATAAACAATTTCAGTAATACACATTCGCCGGGGTCCAATTGTGAAGTTGATAAATGTTTCAATTTTAAATCCCTTAAAAACTTATTTTTTAAGAAACCTGAGGCGTCAAGTTATACTATGGAAGTTGATTTTGATGATGTGAACAGTGACAATATCTTTGTAGATCTTGAAACAAAGAGACAAGACCCAAAGATAAAAGCACAATTAGAGTATGTGACAGGATATGTTTTGCGGAAACTAAATGTAAAAAAATGCAAAGATTGCAAGAATTCATTTTATGATGAAAATAAAGAAATTAGCTACCTTCATTTTAGGGAGTATTTTAAAAATAAAACGAGTCTTACATATCCTTCCATCTCACTAATGAAATGCTTTTCAAATATACAAGATGTTGTCACTAGTATATTAAAAAAAGATTGTAAAAAGAAAAACATCCGACAATATATAAAAACAATATTTTCAGTTATATTAGATTATAGTTTTATTAATTAAATGCACGGAACATAAAGTGCAATTGATTTCAAGAATTGAAGATTTATGCATTAATTTATTCTTATTTAGTTGGTGTAAAGATACAAATAAATTATTATGTGGATCACGTAAAAATTATGATGTGGAAGACAAAATTCAAGAGTTAGCCTTCAATTACTGTAAAAAAAGATTGAAATAAAATATTTGACAGTGTATCTGATGTTTTAGTTTTTCTTAATATAAAAAACTACCTAAAATAAAGGAAAGAATAAAATAATACAGGGCCTACTGCAGATTTGCGTGATGGAATGTTGTTGTTACTTGTTGCTAGAGGGCGCTATAAAATGTTAGAGTGACGTCTCTATCTCAGTATATAAAATGTACTCTGTGGTTATAGCACCGTGAATCAGTCAGACACACATTATTGACAATTTGACATTTGCACAAACAAGAAATTTAGCCAATAGCTTTGGATTTTTGTGATTTTTAAATTATAATTAAATGTGTACATAAAAATGAGTCTACATATAGCAAGGTAATTGGAAATCAATATTGATGAATATGTAGATAAAATTCCGACGTTGAAAGTGCATTTTTGTGTCTAGATTGCTACAATAAACTGCTCTTACTGACACATAAAATAGGCGTATTCATCAGGGAAATAAGTTTGTTTTCCTAATCTTGATTGAAGTAGTGTATCCATATAGAAGGTTGTGTTTAATTTATCAATGTCTAATTTATGAAATATCTATCACTATCTAAAAAATAATTAACGTTGTTTAAAATATTAATTAATCATAAAATCACGTGTAAGCAGCATTTTCCCTAAGAACTACATTTGATCGCTACTGCAACCTTAGATTGAAGAATCAGTATGCAAATACAAAATTAAATTGCCTTTATAATTAATTAATAACTATGACAGCCTTCAGCAAACATCTACAATATGCTATCTTATAATTAGAAATAATTAATTAAGATTATAGTAATAAAAGCATTACATTTATTGTGACAATCATATTTCATTGTCAGTTCAGTGCGAGTCTTTCAAATATGATATTAGTCTGATTGTGAACAACACACAGAATATGCACATTATTGCACAGAATATAGCTTTTCTACAATTTTCATTGATATAGTTTGAAAAACGTGCACTATGTGTCTTCAAATAAATAGAGAAGAGGGCAGGGGGCAATGATGACTCAGCAATTAACCTTTTGAACGCCAGAGCATAAACACACGCGGCCTGCCACGCCAAGCCACAATTTCACCGCATTAAAATTAGACGTGTTATGCCGTCCGTGGCGTCGTGAGCACTTTTTGATTGGACATCCATAGGCATCCATGGCGGTCAAAAGGTTAAAACTCATGAAAGCTTTAGTACTAAGTTATCAGCTGGCATACAGACATCCACTGTGGGAGGTAGTGGGCTAGTAACCCAGTATCATCATGTCTGGAAAAGGCATAATAGATAGAAACAGATTAATAGATAGAAAATGTAGAATTTTTTGTTCTCCCGACTATTGCGAAACAAAAACTTTTTTTGTTTGACTGTGTTGCCGTCAGTGATACATTCGTTATTACGTTGTAACCCGTAATCATTGTTCTATTCGTGATCAATTGCATTCATTATTATGGTATTCATTACTACATGCTTTCGTGGTTATTGGCCATTTAAATTTAAATGTTTGTAAACGCACCCACAATACTGGAGAAATTCCTAGCGTGCGACGTTATTTTTTATAAACAAAAATAGAAAAAAAGACAGAGTAAAATGGCTACTTACAATCCATATGAACAGACAGTAACACATTACTAAATTATAAGGGTTCTGTTTTTGCCCTTTGGCTATGGCTGAAGTACCTCTAGGATGTTATCTTATTTAAATAATTAGTTTGTGAGCTACTTCAGAGGTGTTTTCTTGTTACAAATGTAAAAATAAATGAAAACCAGGTTTTTGTTTTAAATTTCAAGTTGTAAGTGTCAAATTCGACATGCAAATAGTTTAACGAGAAATTCTATGAATTCATACAAAATTATTTTTGTGGATGAAAAAAAAAATGTGTTTACTATGTACTGAACTGAAGTACTTACGTGCATGCGTAAATATTCATCCCCAATACGGAACCCTTCATGTGCATGATCTGACACACACATGGCCGGTTTAAAACTACAACTACTGTCCAAAATTCAAGTTTCTATCTTAGGTGGTTTGGGTTGTGTAAGAATCTTACGAAAATAAGTACATCATCATTTCTATGACTATTTTAGTTAAATACAAAGTTTTTTTTTTTCTTTTTTTCCTAATCTGCTATCAGTCATCCCTGACTATGATCAGATGTGTTCAAAGAGGCGTAGCATTTTGTAGAATCCTGGACCACTGTCCAGTTTCTTCTTATTCAGGCAGCACAATATCGGCTTTCTTGAGTCTCTTAGTGTGATTTGGCATCAGTAGTGAATGTGACAGGGGATTCGGATGGTTGATTAGTCTATTTTTGTATTTCTCTAGATAGCGCTTAGCTTCTTCTAGAATCGTTGGGATTTCCAGGTGCTCATGAATTTCTGAGTTGCGTGCGTACCAGGGCGCCGCTGCTAGGACCCTAAGGATACTGTTTTGGCTTCTTTGGATGCACATGATGTTGGATTTGCTTGCGGAAGACCATAGTTGGATCCCATAAGTCCATATTGGTTTTATGATGGAGCAATAAACTCTAAGGTTGTTACTCAGAGCTAGTGAAGATTGTCTACCTAGTAGCCAGAGCAAGTTCTTGAAACGAAAGTTTACTTCTGTTCTTTTTTTCTTTAGGTGATCCTTCCATGTCAACCTACGATCCAAGTAGAATCCCAGGTACTTCACACATGATGACTGAGGTAGAGTATCCTGGCCCAATTTGACCGGAGTGCAGTTTCCATGTCTGAGTGCAAAGGTGATGTGATGCGATTTAGGCGCGCTTGCCCTTATACGCCATTTGTTTAGCCAGTCATGGGTCCTGTCAAGTTGTTTTTGCAGAATGCTGCTCGCTATGTTGGTATCCTGATTACAGGCCAGGAATGCGACATCATCAGCGAAGGTTGCTACAAATACGTCAGGGCATTGTGGGAGGTCGCTGGTAAAGATATTATACAAAACAGGACTCAGGACGGAGCCCTGAGGTACACCTGCAAGGCATCTGGTGAGAGAGGATCTTGCGTCTCGTACCTTTACTTGAAATTGCCTATCACTAAGGTATGATTTCATTAGCAAGTAAAACGAATGAGGCAGAAGCCCCTTATCCCTTATGCCATACTCTATCGAAGGCTTGTTGGACGTCGAGGAAGGCTGCCGAACAATACTCTTTCTTTTCTAGGCATTGTCTTATTGTGCGGTAGACTCGGTGTACCTGTTCTACGGTGGAGTGTTGCTCGCGAAAACCGAATTGGTGATCAGGAACAACTTGGTTTTCTTGTAGGTGAAATTTCAGCCTATTCAGAACCACCCTTTCCCATAACTTAGATAGAACTGGAGTAAGGCTAATTGGGCGGTAAGATGAAGCTTCATTTTTCGACTTTCCAGGCTTATGGATTATTACGATTTGAGATATTTTCCAGAGAGCAGGGACATAAGAGGATCTGAGAGAGGCATTAATGAGGATGGTAAGAAAGACCACTCCCTTTCGTGGCAGCTCCTTAAGAATTTTCGGAGTAATCAGATCGAATCCGGGTGTCTTATTGGTGTTCATCGTGGATATCAATCTAGACAGTTCGCGTGGAGAAGTTGGTCGCAATGGGGCACAAAGTTGCAAGTCCTGGTTTAAAATGGCATCTATTTCAGGATCATCAGGAGCTGCAGATTCGTTTGGCTTGAAGACATTGGCAAGGTGAGTGGCGAAAGCATCAGATTTTTCTTGATCTGAACGAGCCCATGAATTGCCTGATCTGATAAGGGGGAAGCATTGCTGAGGTTGTGCTAAGTTCTTAGTTGCTTTCCAAAGGGAGTGAATTCCATTACCTTCAGGGGTTATTCTCTCTAGCCTGTGTTGTAGAGCATCATTGTTAGATTTCGCAAGAAGGTCTTTAAGTTCCTTAATGGCACGGTTAAGACGGGTTTTGTCCCGTGCATTATGTGATGACTGCCAGATTCTACGAAGTCGTCTCTTCTCGGCGATTTTTCTTCGGACTTCGATCGGGGTAGGTGTTATATGCGCAGATTTATTTAACTCAGGGGTGCTGATCCACGCTGCTACTTGCATAAGATTGGTGATGTACAAGCACGCGTCGTCTATGTCTTCAGGGGCCTTCAGAGGTACGTTGAGGTTAATGTTGTCCTCAAGGTATTCTCTAAAGTAATCCCAGTTGGTTTTGTAGTTGAAGAGCGTGTCGTAATTTGGGTTACATTTTGCAGTCGTTTTACTCAATTTTAGTATGATTGGGGTGTGGTCTGAAGACCCGTCTAGGCTAGATTCTATTTGGGTGAGTTTGTGGCATATGTTTTTTGTGACGAAGAAGTCAAGGAGGTCAGGTATTTTGTTAACATCCGTAGGCCAGTAAGTAGGTTCACCTGTGGACAGAGTTGACATGTAATTTGTATCTATACATTTTTTGAGTTCACGGCCCCTGGTTACGGTGAGTCTAGAACCCCAATCCGTATGTTTGGCGTTCCAGTCGCCACCTGCTATAAATCTGTTACCCTGCTTCTTAAAGAACTCTGTAAACATTTCCTCGTTGATTTTGTGTCTAGGAGGGCAATATACCGCCGAGATGTTAATGGGGCCTGATAGATCTTCTACTCTTATAGCCGTGGATTGTAGGTGTTCAGTCACAAAAGGTTCCAGTAAGCAATGCTTAATGGTGTTTTTTATTACGATAGCACTGCCTCCATGTGCTCGGCCGTCCGGATGGGAGGTTAGGTATACGCAGAACCCTGGTATACGTATTTCACTTCTTACGGTTGTGTGTGATTCTGATACCAGGCATACGTCAATCTTATTTTCTTTTAAGAACACTTCTAGTTCATTAACGTTGGGTGCAATGCCATTGATGTTCCAGGCTGCTATGAATAAGCAAGTCATTTTGAGAGCTTAGCGACGAGGCTGGTGATTAGAGCCACTAAGGAACCTATTTGTTGGATTAAGAGGTCCATCTTTTCGCTCTGTTTTATTAGGATATGATGTAGTGTCTGATTTTGTCGTTGGTGAGTTTGTGATTGTTCATGGGTTGTAGAGTTTGGTCCAGATAATGCTTCTGCATACGATTTATGTTGCATGTTTGTTGGTGCGCGTAAGTTGAAGGCAGATGTAGTAGGTGGAGCTGGCGAGGCGTTTGTAGTAGTTTGGGTATATACCCTTTCTCGTGGAGTACGGCTTTTATTTCTCCGAGCTAAGATCTCTTTATAGATCTCACAGCCTTTATAGTTGGCTGGGTGGTCGCAAGAGCATAGTGCGCATTTGGCAGGTGTGGTTCTATCCTTCTTTGTGCAGTCTGAAGTTTTATGACCGTCGCCGCATTTGACACATCTATAAGGTCTCATGCAATTGTTCTTTGAGTGCCCATATTGTTGGCATCGCTGACACTGAACAATGCTTTTAGATTTGCGGGGGTCTTCTATTTTAACTTTTTGGTTGAAAATATATTGGATATTCTTGACCTCGCGATTGTGGATATTTTGTTTGACATTCACAAAGAAAGTCGAGGTGGGTCTCTTGTCCGAGCCATAACGAGCATTAATTATCTCGCCGACAATTTCGTTGCTGGTAGCTTCAACTGCTTCCCTTATAGCTTGATGAGGGGTAGTATGGTGCAGGTCTTTGATAACAAAGCGGTAGCATTTAGCGTCTTTTGGTGTAAACGTATGCCCTATAAGTCCATTTTCTCTTATGATATCAATGGCTTTTTTATAGGCTTCTGTTGTGTTAATCATAACACGTATGCTGTTCTTGTTAACTATCCGGTATTTAAATTCAGTTGGGCTAATGACCGTCTCTATTAGTTTGGTTAATTCCTTTAGATCTTCTATCCCATATAGTATGATCGGTGGCGGCTTACTAGGTTGCTTGGGTAGGCCAGTTTCGTCCTCTTTCAGGTCGATGGGTAGGCCAGCAAACCTGTTTCCTGACTGCTTTGAGGTAGGCGGAGGTGACTGCTCCGAAGTCTTTCGTTTTTTAGATGATGGCACACGCTGCCATGTAGGGGCCTGCTTTTCTGTGGTTGGCATTTGGGAATCAGATACAGTTTTGGCTGAATTGATTGGTGCTGCGGCTGGATTAAGCATTATAGGAACAGTGGCTGTGCTGCATACTTTGGGCGTAGGCTCAGTGAGTGAGTAAGATCTCTGTCTGGTAAAGAGAGAAGGATGAAACACTTGTTGAGTCATGGCTTTTTTGCTGCTTGTGGCGGCGGTTGCACGCGCTGGTTTCTTGGGAGATAGCGATTCATCAGTAGTATTTATTTGACTTGGAGCCTGATCCACTCCAGTCGGATTACTACTACTTTCGCTACTCATAGTAGGTATTTAAATTTCACAGTGGCAACACTTTTCCAAATGTCAGATGACATATTGACATGACGAGGAAAAAAAAAAAAAATTGTCAGGGAAAATAAACAGATATGTGGGTATGTGCAGAAGTTTAGAGAAAACGATTGTCACTTCGGAGTTTTGATCACTGTTTTCTTTTTAAATCACTAGCACTTTTTACTACTAACAATGTCACTTAATAATTACTAACAAAAGTATATTTTTATTGCATTTCCAAGCACTGGTATGCAGTTTTACACTCAAAATTACGAAAATCTCCAACAGCACTTTTACGCGTGTTGACAGTTGACACTGACTGAAATACAAAGTTGAAATCTTTTTGTTTTAGAATAAAAGCGTTCGAAGAAGTTCTGGTTCAAGATGTGGTGGATATTGAAAAATTAAGAAAACTGGCATTTAACGGTAATAATGTTTGATTGTTGATTTTTTTTACTGATGTAGATTTCTATAAAGTGTTTCTCATGTTTACCTTTTAATAAGATAATAACTGCCTATATACCCTAAAATTGTTACATTGTTGTTATTTTCTTTTATTATATAAAGGTATCCCCGATGACAAGGGCTTGAGGTCCCTAGTGTGGAAGATATTGCTTCTTTACCTTCCTCATCAAAAGAATTCTTGGAAAGCAACTCTCAGCGAGAAAAGGCAACACTACAAACATTATATAGGTATTATACAATTTATAATGCCACTAATTTTTAGCAAGACTTGTTTGCTATTTTTGTATTCATGTTTTATCCCCATTTTTTTAATATAACAAGTGGTACCTACATAATTCCTCAATCAATTAAGGTAACTGTTACATTACCTATTTATGTGGCCGTATACTATACTGGATATATGTGTAATTGTAAACAAAATGTGTACATTTTGTTTACAATTTTATTGTTTTTGCACGGAACCCTAATGTTTTTTTCTAAAATAAAAGTAGGCTAAGTTACTCCTTATAACATCTGCTATCTGACAGTAAATCACCCGTCAAAAACGGTCCAGCCGTTTCGGAAACCATAACTAACAGACGGACAAAATATTTAATTATGTTATTATTTTATTGTAAGTATATACTTTCACTAGCTTTTGCCCGCGACATCGTTCGTGTGGACGAAGTTTCATACAAACTTTCAACCCCTTAGAGGATGAATTTCCAAAAATCCCTTCTTAGTGCACTATTACATCATTTAAGGAACGTGTGTGCAAAATTTTATGTTTTTAGACCCAGTGGTTTCAGCTGCGCGTTGATCGATCAGTCAGCCAGTCAATTTCTTACTTTATATAATAGATAATAGAAGATATGCATTCCGTATAAAGCTGCTATTTTTTAATAAAAAAAAGACATCAATTTCATTTATTTGTATAGATCAAACACATTCTAGAGAACTTAATGATATCTATGTGTATTTCCAGATGAGATCATAGTATCCCCAGGTGGGCCTACTGACCATCCGTTGAACATCAGTCCGGACAGCTCTTGGAGCACATACTTCAAGGACAACGAAGTGCTGCTACAGATTGACAAAGATGTCCGCAGACTATGTCCTGATATATCATTCTTTCAATCGGCCACAGAATTTCCATGTGAAGAAGTAAGTATTGTCCATCAGATATTAGGCAGAGCAATGGCGGCCCAGTGGTATTGGCCCCGACTTACGAGTCGTGGTGGTGGTGGTCGTGGGTTCAAACCCAGGCAGGCGCATTACTTTGTTTAATTTTATTTCATCTCTTTTACTCTCAAAATGGTGCAAGGAAAACCGGCATACTCTAGAACCAAAAATTCATGTGAGACATGTGACATCTACCAACCCGCACTGAACACCCTTGGTGGATTACAGCCCACTCCCTGTCAGAAGCGAGTCCTTTATGTCAATGGTGCATGGTGGGAACATTGTAAACTGATTATGTTTATGATATGCGTCAGAGTTTGAATACCACTGACCTGATCTGTTAGTGATACACAAACTTATATTTATTATTTTAAGATACTTTACTTCGATTTGTATTATTTTCAGATAGTGAACAGCAATGGCGTGAAAAGGCTGCATAAAAGAGTTGAGCAGTCAGTCCTTAAGTACTCAACTTTAGAACGAAGAGGACTTGGAGTTGCTAAGGTAACTGGACATTTGAAATATGGACTTTAATTTATAGCCATATTGTTATTTCTTCACAATTACCACAGACCATTTTTTTTTACTAACATAGCCGAGACAACCATTCTGCCCTATAACAGGGCCCCACGACTAGTGAACATTGTTTTGTCAATTTGAAAAATTGCAGTATTCAATTCCGACGACAATATATTTGTAGAGATGACTGCACATTTTCTTGTGTTTATTTTAATTAGCTTGTCTTGTTGTTTACGTTCAGAATAAATAGCAAAACATCATCAGATGAACCTACAGTCCTATCACAGTTATTGTACGTTATTTACAACCGCAGTGATCTATATTCTCGATGCTATAAGGCTACTTACTATCACAGGAAAAATAACTTTGACTGGAAAACCTTTAAAAAGCTTATTTTTAATATTTGGTAACTTGGTTTATTTGGTTAATTAGTTGAGCAATGAGATCCGTCGCTCGGACAGCGTCCACTGCGGGGACTACGCGCCGCTGAACGAGGGCTGTGAGGCGCACTGGGAGGTGGTGGAACGCATGCTGTTCCTCTATGCCAAGCTCAACCCCGGACAAGGCTATGTTCAAGGCATGAACGAAATCATCGGACCAATCTACCATACATTCGCCATTGATCCCGATAAGGAGTACCGAAGTGAGTGTTAATTTCTTCTGTTCGGTACTTACATGATTTTTAGTTGAATTTTCTTGCCCTAAAAATATAGCGGTTAGCTCAGCAATTATTTACCCTCTTAAAATTACTATCTTTACTTGTGTAACCGTGGCTAAATAATAACAGCCGCTCGGTTCCATAATCAGGTTAAGCCGCGCTTGCCTAGGTTGGTCCGTGGTTGGGTGACCACCATTACATACCGAGATTCCTCCGTGCCTCGGAAATTCCCAGCTGTCATTTGTAGCTCTTTGACGGTCGTTGCAGTGGCCCGAAAGTCTGACAGCCAGTCTTACCAAGGGATATCGTATTATCCAGTACGAACTGGGTTGTGTAGGTCAGATAAGCAGTCGCTCCATGTAAAATACTGGTATTCAGCTAAGTCTGGTTAGACATAAACCCAACTCTAACACATTTGGTAAAAGAAAATGAAACTTGTTCATTTGTGCCATGTCATTTCTATTTTTGCTTTATATTTTTTAGGTTATCTATCATTTTAGTCGTTTCACGAGATATTAAGAGACAATTTTTTTACCAGAACATGCGGAAGCTGACTGTTTCTTCTGCTTCACCAACCTGATGGCCGAGATACGTGACTTCTTCATTCGCACCCTGGACGAGTCCACCAGCGGTATCAACTATGTGATGGGCAGGCTCAGCGATTGCCTAAAGAAAAATGATCCTATGGTCTGGAACCGGCTGGAGGTACAAGAACTGAGACCCCAGTATTATAGTTTTAGGTGAGCATTTCTAAACATTTACAAAATTATCTTAAGCAAATTTTGCGGCAGATCATTCAAATAACTGACATAATAATTCTTAGATGGTTGACGCTGCTACTCTCTCAAGAATTCTCATTGCCAGATGTAGAAAGAATTTGGGACTCCATGTTCGCCGACGCGCAACGGTTTGACTTTCTAATATACATCTGCTGTGCCATGATTTTGTAAGTATTATAATGATATCATATTAACATAATCCATAACATTTTTCGCTTCCTTACTACTTTATAATGTTAATGTGGCTGACATCATCTTAATATAGATAACTTGAATGACTACTCACCTCGCTTTGGCTAATTTACATTATTGTTACGACAGGTTGGTAAGGCACGAGATTCTGCACGGTGATTTTGCGTCGAATGTCAAATTGCTACAAAACTTTCCACCGATGGATGTATCTCTTATTTTAAACAAAGCAGTTGAAATATCAAATAATCGATAAATCTCAGTTTGGTTACTTTTTTTTAACTTTTGATATCCAGACCTTTTATAAACTAGAATATACTTTTATTATGCATTTATACCTATGGCGTTGTTATTATATAAAGACATTTGGATGTACCTTTTGGATCGAATATTTTTATTGATTAAGTAGATATGTTGTATTTTAAGGCCTAATGTTCGTTGTAAACCAATTTACTCCCAAATTACTAAAAATCAATTATTAGGATAAGTAATATAATTTATTTAGCCATAGTAAATGTATGTACAATCGTAGCAACGAGACAAGGGTAGCTGATGTGCTGCGGGCGTCGAGAGTGGTCCTTAAGGGGAACGCGTGCACACTGCTACAAATTGATTGGTTGATCTCGAAAGTGCATTTACAAACACATTCAAGGCTTCTCATTTCTCGTTGCTAAGACTGTGCCACTAGGAATTTTAATTTTATGCCATAATTAAATAGTTACCCCATCTGTTTGCATTAGGAACTGCTCTTATGATTTCTTGTATCCTAATGAGAATGGTAAATTACTTTGACCAACCAATTTTCTAATATAATGTATTTTACGGGTCATCACAAAATATTTGGTACCTATGTAAACAAACTAATCCAAAAATTTTACTGCAAAATCAAACAGGAATACAATAAATTAAAAATTAAGACTGTATGATACCGACACTGTTCACGTAACCATTTTATACATATATACTTAGGTATTCGATACATTCCAGCATTTTTTTGTAATTCCTAGATGATCTAGAAAATGGGGTAAAACCTGAGGCAAGATTTTAAAAGTTGTTCATGATCTTATGTTCAACTTCTGTATATTGCTGGTTTCCAGTCACACACGTTTTTTTTTTTTAAATTAAATCAATATAATATAATATAATATGCATACACTTTGTTTTTAAAACAGATAAAGCCATTATTATAATTTAATGATATTATTTTATTATTCGTCATACGATCTTTTTACAATTACAAGACGTTGTTTAATAGATGTTTCCTTCCATAATCGTTGCATATTGCTCTCTGAACTAGACAATTGAATCTGGTCTCATACAGTACCTATCCATACATGTATATTAAGTCTTGATGTATGTTAACTTTAATAATTATAATGTAGATTTTGTCTGAATGGTACGCTTGCATATTGCGAATACCATTATAATATCTGTAAACTTATAACTCTTTTACGTAGTAAATCCTCTTCACACTAATGTTTAGGTATAGTGTTAATCGTATTCAATCATTTACCGAGTCAAATAAGTCGTAGAAGGGGAAGGTTTATCTTCCGTATAATCAAGACGCCCTTCTTATTTGACTACGCTATATTTCTGATATCGGTCCAAACTATTTTAGAAATACTCTCTCTACCTACTGAAAATATCTAATTGAATAATTCAGAGGAACAGTTTTAATTATTGCATCTTGTGCATACAATATTTACAAATCCACTACTTAATTGCAGTATTACCTGACATACAAATAAGGCATCAATTCAGATTATTAGTCATTCCACATTACCAAGTCCTTGATATGCAACATGGTCTCATCTACTGGTCACTGGAAAACCTGAAACCGACACGGAGCCATGAGACCTATAACCTATAGTCCAACGTAACAAGCACAAAGTTAACACGAAAATCATTACGTGAATAGGCTGCACTGGGCTACACAATGCGTTTCAGTCTGTATGGTCATTTAGTTTCAGTCTTGTGCCGCGTATTTGTGTTTAATGATGCACCGTAAACAAAATTTTCAAAGTAAATGGGTCAACAGTTCTCATAATTGATCTAACATCTACACATTAATTCTACATAAAACCTAAAATAATGTTATTAATTTAGTGCTCGAACCCGAATGAAGTTTTTCAAGACTCTTGGTAATGTGGATGTAAAATGAACTACAGGGAATTTTCACCAACAGGCAATGATTGTGTAAATCTCCTGCAATTAGCAAATCCAACAATCTATCCTGTAAAGGCAATAATTGTAATTTCGGGTATTATATATAACGCACAGTTATTTTTCGTAAACGATATTTGATATTAATTAATATTATTACCTTTAGAAATCATTAATGATGTCATACAGTAATAGCACAGATAACCCCCTCTAGATTCACCTAATGTTGCGGTAGGCATGCGCGGGGAGTGACAAGTGCAATCAGATTGGCTATTTCAAGGTGAAGTCGTCGGCCGTAGTAATGGGACAATGACGTTAAATGTAGTTTCTGACGTCGATATTTTTTTTTTATCAGAATGATATATTAATGTTCCCTTTTTATGTTGTAAATATTCTATTTTCCTCACCATTTCAGAGCGTTTACGCCGTCCATGCGCTGTTTGCATCAAACCTTACAAAAAATAATAACTTTATGAAAATTTCATTGTCACAATAGTTAGGGAGAAAAATATTTCATTTAATAGAGTATTGGTAAATTCTATCAATATAACTCAACAGAGGTTTTCTTAATTTCCCATTCAGCGTCATTTTCGAAGCTCTAATTATAGCAAACCACTGGCAAATCTAATTGGATTTTTTTTAACCAATTGCTAAGGTCCTAAAGAAAATATCATAATTGCACTCGTAGTTTAGTCATCCGTGTACGTTTAAATTCAAATTTACTACAACAATTGCACTCGAATGGATCAGAGTGGGTTAGTTTGACTATAGCTCAAGAGAACGCGCCAGCGCTACGCACAAAGTCCCGCGCGCTTCTGTGTGCGTAAAAATGCATTGAATTACCTAAACTTGACTTCGCGCGATAGACGTAAATGCTCTTAACAGCATAGGTAGGTAGTCTTTTTTTTTTGTAAACCGTAACAATCAAACTTTCATATATAATATAGAATTCTCTAAATTGCTAGCGTCAACACGGGTCTAACTTCTGGTCGACACTGAACAGATATTTAGCATCGAGTTATATTAGTGCTAAGTCACAAATGTGCGGCACGCATAAGTTGGCTTCTTTGCGGAATCTAGAGGAGGTTATCTGTGAATAATAGTAATGGTCGTGCAATTATTATAACGAATTTGATGTAACTAATTGACATTAATAACCATAATCCAGGATTTTCTCGTTGTTGTAATATGAAGTACATCGTATTGACTGCATCCCTATACTCTACGTGTGTGTAAATCTTTTTTGGAACAATAAAAAAGAAGGATTAAATCGGAATTTTATTTTTGTGCCTGCCTACACGACGACACTATGATAAAATTACAAAAAAAACACTATTCGCCTTTAAAGATTTAATATAAATAATTACAATGTAATCAATTTGTACATATCCATTGACAATAATAATAGAAAGTAAAGATTTTATACAAATATAATGTCATTTTAGGTCTGTATATAAATAACGGCCAGGTTACACAGTAAAACATTGGAAAATAAGAACATACTCCACATTTATTATAGAATCGTGTAATATTAATCGCATAAAGGAGATATTCATTATATTTTATATGGGTTTTGTTGGTCGCCGCTCGAAACAGTTATATGGAACCTTAATGCCAGTATTTTACTTAGAAATAAAAAACTTTATTAAGGAACATACTTTCATCAATTGGAATCTTAAAGGGTAATGAAATAGGTATTTTTTTTTATTTAATTACTAATACATACATATAATTACACGAAGTTGTATGAGAGTCATAACATTAATAGATATTACATAATATATAATACTGCTTTCTGACCAACTACCGATACATTTCCCATGATAGTCACAAACTGACGCGACATTCTACACGAATTACATTTAAAATTTTATTATTTTGGACGTTATAATTATATTTTGCTACATTAATTTCATTGGTTTTGCGTTATGTGCTATTCAAATTAAACTAGTAGTTTTTTTTCTCCAATAACTTTGAAAATGCACCCATTAGTAGCACGACAACACACGTGTCAAATCATTGAAAGGTCTTCCATTACGGAGTAGATCAATTAATTTAGTTTTGAAGTTATATTATAATTAAATGTGCGCGTCAGTTCGTTGTCAACCTTTCAACTAGCTACTGATGACACGACGGGATGATAATATTGCACTCATTGTACGTGAACAACAAACTTTTACAAAACAAAAGCAAAAAAGCATTCCACAATTTCTACAATGTTATCACTCCCTTACTTGTTAAAATACAGGAATTATTATGAACATAATTTTGTGCCCGAATAAACGCACTTAAAAATATGAAATAATAAAAAATAACAAGATGTTAACAAGCACTTACAGAAATATATGAGATTTAAAAATTTGGGGCTAATTAGGAAAGCCTCCTCATTTTAAATAACAACTGTTATGGAAATCTCGTTAATAAATTCTAGAATGAGATGAACCACCTGTAGCTTGGCGATATAGGAAATAGTAAGACACCTAACATTCTAGTGCATATAGATTTACATACAGTCCGTTAATTTACTATGGAAACATTTAACTAGTGGTTAACAATTAACACCGAGAAGTATTTGCAATGACACCACAAAGCTATTTTGCGATAAGTTAAAGGTGATGTATGCCAAGCCATGCTATAGGTGGACAAGTAGATGGTATTACATTATATCGACAATTTTGTTTTTTCATTGTAAGCCAACATCTCTTCGCATAGGATCGCGATCAGTATGCCAGCTAGTTGGCACACGTGCGACGCGTTCAGTTGTTGAGTGCAGTGCGACGCGGCTTACGTGTAGAGGTGGCGGCTACAGCGGCGCCGAGCGCGGCTCGCGGGCGCCTGCAGCCGCGCCGCACCGCACTCAACAGCTGCAAGTCGGCAGCAAGTTCCTCTGCGACCCCATGTCTTAAATCACTCACTGATGTTCTACAACTGCACCCCTAAGCTTCACCTACCAAATACGAAACCTAAACAAAGTCAGAAATAATTTATCTGTTTAATAAAGAAGTTTATAACGCTATTTCCTTCCTAATTACGTCTAGCTACCTTAAAAACTCTATCCTTTTGGAACCTATCGATTTTATACACATTACTAACTATAACCATTTTGCAACAGTTGTCCAGCCGTTTTGTTTATTCGTATTTTACATTACATGTCGATTGCATTTCGTTATTATCTTTTTTTTTAGTTGAAAGAAAAAAGCCAATCCAATTTCATATAATTTTAAATAAATAAATTTTTCAGCAGAAACTACCTTATATAATGAAATTCGTCATGTTTACTAAAAAGGACTCCGTTTCACTTTTCCCCTAGCAAATACTATAAAACACTTTGCAACAAGCTATGTTTTAGCCTATATAATTTTGTATAGTATTGGCTAGTTATCACTTTCAATAACCAGTTATCCAATATGCTGCCAAGTATAAATTAGCAAATAAATACAGTCTTGTTGTTTCTGTCGAAGAAATATTATGTAATTTATTTAAATAGGCTCATTAAAATTATCTCGTTATCTGCTTAGTAACCACAATATCGTCAAAATTCAAAAAGGTTCAGTGTCGACACTACTGGATGCAAGCGTGGAATTATGAAGGAGGCTACTTTAATAATATAACAGTTATAACATTTACCTACACATAATCTATGTATTTAGGTACAGCTCCACACGAATGCTATTGACAAATTACTGCCAGACTAGTACTATACTGAACTACGATCCTAAAATCGCGCTGTATTTGAAGAATTAGGCAGATAGTGCACCCACATTTCAACAGTCAAACGATAAAAGTTCCATGTCATAGGGGTGTTTGATCTCAAACTGATCTGATTGAAATTACCAAAAGTATTCGTGATTAGCATAGAAACATGGCAAAATACATCCGTCGAAATATTTATAATCTTCAATGATATCGTCGATACTAGGTTACCCACTTTGTATGGTTTATAATACTTTTATAAATAAAGATATAAAAATATACATTTAAATTATGTATTTTAATATTATTCAACACAGAGTCAACTCTTAAAATAACAGTTATTAAATAAATGATTATTTTCGAAATTTGATTATATTTCTCTATATGTCAATTGATTAAAATGAGCAAAAGTGGAAATAACATTTCAGATGTTTTAGTTTGATATAATAGAGCTTCACAATTATCTCATATCTTAAGCTCCTTAAAAATTTTGTGAGATTCTCTAAAACGATATTAATAAAAAGAAATAGGTAGTTATTATTTTTATGTTTAATGCTTAAAGTGCATACACATTGTCTTAAGAGAAAATAATTTAAATAGCCTGAAAACTAATCAACATCTCAATCTAAATTTTCTTCAGACTAGCTAAACGAAATAAATACTTTCATGTTTGTACCCTAAAAAGTTTGATAAAAACTTACGACTTACTACATAAAATTATATCTAAAACATGAATTAAGATAACAGATATAATAAAACTGCTACCTACATAGGTATTCAATCAAGCACTGAAACTAACACGACAATCATGTATAGGATGCACAAAAATAGCTGCCATACTCGCAATAAATTTTGTAAATAGTAGGTACGATGAACCTTTATTTTTGTAAATAGTACCTATAGTTGTAGAAATATTTCAGTGATGAACATAAAATATGTTTAAAATGAAATACTTAGCACCGAGTAAACACCAAGGTTGGCTGACGCCATCGTAAAGCATAGCGTGTTACCGGTGTGAAGCGAAGTAGGGACCGTGGCAGGCCAGTTACTGGATGGCGCAGCACTTGCACTTGGGCTTCTTGCGGATGGTAACGTGCTCGGGCTGCTGCGGCTCCTGCGGCGGCGCGCGCTGCACCTCCACCTGGCCGGCGCGCACCTCGGCCACGGCCGCGCCGTTCTTAGTGCCGTTCATCACCTTCGGAGTGCTCTGCAGCTGAGGGCTCGCCACCTTCGTCTGCGGCGATGGCGGAGCATTGGCCTGAAATTCACATTTTAAAATATTTTATTTGCTTGTCCATCATATAAAATAGGATATGTAAAATACTAACGACACTGTAGATAATATCGACATATAAACCAAATTTCTATTAACGTTATATCAGCGAAACTAAGTTTAACCGAGTTTATATTGCGTAACTATAGCTATGTGATGCAACTTTGTTAAAATTGTAGAAAGGAAGACTAGTGGTACACCAAGAAGTGCAATCGATTATGCTAGATAAGATCCTAAAACATGCCTAAAACCATTTCATATAGCAGAGTTTAAAGATAATGTATTAGTTCGACGTTTGCGCGTTTTACGCTATATCGTGATATTTATAGCAAAATGTATTACGTTAACATTATTCGCTTGCACTTTCTCCTCCTTTTCGTCGCAGTCGGCTAGTTGCGGCACGGCGACCGGCGGTGGCGTCGGGGTGATCGGTTTGCCGCCCTTGATCAGCGACACTATCTCGTCGGCCTCGCGACTCAGATCACCGTCCGGACGGAATGGGTTGTCCCATCCGCTCTCCGTACTGCAAACACAAAAATATACTATTCACCAACCGTATTGCATACAATGAACATCAACAATGGCCGCATGATTACGTTCGAACAATACGACGTGCAGATGCAATAGATGCATTCTAATTCAGATCAACTAGACAAATTGCACATGAATACTTCAATCGACTCATCCGTATTATGGCTATCGCAAATCGCTCGACCGTGAAAACTAAAAATTGGTTCTGGTTGATTAAAAAGTTGTTTTATTTGATTGGATTACGAGTATTTTCGGGTTGTTCAGAATTTCCGTCTCAATTAAATGCCAACAAAGGAGGCAGATAGTACCTATCTACTTTCGTAACGAATAATAGTTGGAGAACATCAGAATGCTAATAGTGGTTCTAAACAGCAGCACAATTATGTTGGATTCACATGAACATGTGTGATTCAGGGTGACATCATCACTGTGTATTGACTCGATTATGTATACTCGAGGTATACACAACAATAATAGTGTGAATAAATTACTTCTTGGGTGGACGTATATATCTATGCTATGTATCAACTGCTTATTTGTTATTTAACGGCGTGATATCATCTAATATCTGATAATAGCTGATACGGATTCTTAAAGATATTCTTAAAATAGATGCGAATATCGATGTTCAATGATCAGGTACATAAGTGATGCACGTGAAGTACGGACGGATAATACTTAATGCAAGAGATTCTACACATTTTTTTAAATTTCAATTACTCATCATGTGTGTGACTCGCTCTCATACCTATTCTGTAAAGAATATGAGAGCGAGTTTCTGGTGTTCAGTTGCAATCTGTTTATCCTGCAAATTACTTTTCAAACAGTACATCGTAACTGTTTCGCTACACAAGCAAAATGTTTTTAATTATGTATTATAACAATTTTCGACTTAGGAAATACCTATTTGAAATATCTAAATGATATGCGGAATAGCAAAGTAAACCTGCTACATATTTAGAATATGAAAATATATATTTACCTGATCTGTCTGTTATACATAGTGTGGTCCACCATGTCGGCGTTAGCTGCAGCCGAGAGCAGGGCCGCGTAAAGAACGTGGGATTCTGTCGACGGCGCCGGGGGAGGGGGGGACAAGCACTGCGGCCGCGCCCCTTGGTAGAACGACACGCGAACCTTTGAACGCTCCGAACTGAAAACCATAAAAACTGCTTGAAATTGATATCATGTTAGTTGCAACGGCGGCGGTCGGAAACGCAAGCATCGAACCACTTAAACTGAAACCATGAAAAATAAATTGAAATCGATTTCTTCCGGCATTTAGCTTGCAAATGTTAACCTACTTAGATACCGTTCAAAAGCATGGCTGTCTATTGTTTGTGTTCCTGTATACCCACAGGAACACAAACAATAGACAGTTTCAGTTTAATGGGGCAGCTCTTGATATTTTTCAACTTCTCAAACAAATATTCAAACTGCAACACACTGTTAACAATATGCAGAATTTTAGGAAACTTATTGAAAAAACACGAGTCCACGAATGACACCTAACGAGTAACACAAATTTATACGATAAAATATCATACAATATTGAGTAATACGATGAGCGATGTAACCTTATCCTTATTATCATTGTCTTAGTAGATGCTATTCTAGGTACTTAAGGAAAATGCATGAATGTTTTCCTCAAATACCTAGAATATATTTTACATAAAATGTTTTTATAAATTTTTTAATACTTAAAAATATTGGTTTAAACCTCGTGAGGCCGACGAGCCACCCAAACCCAAAGCTTTTACAGGAAGAGTTGGTATTAAAGCCTACTAGCCTTTTAAATGGACATATTAGATAGACGAAATCAGTCACATTTTTTTTAAATTATGCTGAATTTGCAACCTAAAGGTCATTCTGACGGACAAATTATTGACTGGTTTTTTTTTTTAAATTAAACGGCATCTTTATATTATCATAACTACGCCCTGAAAGTCTCACTTGAAACCAATAACTCTAACATGTCAAATTTTCAACAATAAGTCTCGGGACATTAGCACTACATAAAATTTGTCCATTTAAGTGGACCGTTCGGTTTTAATGCCTAGTGGACCCAAAATGTGTCTAGGTCTTACGAGGTTAATACAATATAGCGCAAGCTTGTTAATCCTGTTTAATTGAATTTAAAATATTATATTAAACAATTTATCGCAAGCAACACTGTCAATATTAATGAAGTTTTTTTAAGTAAACTTTCATTTCCTTTTATTTAAACAGCAACATAATTTTCTACAGTATTTCAGTAGGTAACTGAGAGGATAACATAAAAAGTATGGTAAAACTTATCATAATTAATTGGCCTAATTAAATATCTGCTGACCAAAATCTTTATTTTGTGTCATGTCTCTAAAAGAGACATGACATTTTTATTTACCATAAAACTAAAACCAACAAAAATATTTTATAGAACTAAGCATTTTGAGCACTACCCTTTAAGAAAAGATTAGTCAGCAAATACAGACTAATAAAAGGTTTATTTTACGATTTCAGGAGACTTCAGGAGTTTTCAAAAACCATTCATGTTCATACCTTGTTTGACTAGGTATCTCCTAGTCAAATAAGGTATGAACTTGACTTACGATAAAATTCTATAAAAGTTGTTTTCAAAGCAACAAGTGTTTTCATACTGTAATCCTGATTCTATGTATAAAGAAAAGGTTTATGCCTCTCTATGTGTAATGCACGGAACTTTTGTTGTTAAGTCTCAAAATCCAGCAAAGAGTTGGCAAATTATGTGATATTTTATCAGGTTAACATTTATCGAAACAATCTTAATAATTTATAAATGAAATAAAATCTTAACCGAGGCCCATCGCAAGGAAAGCTGACTTTCTGCTTTTGTAGCTAAGTATTAATAAATTAGATTACTCTTTTTAAGGCGATAAAATAATGTCTCTATAGTAGAAAGAAAATGTTTTAAATATCACAATAAGAATGATTATCAACGTAACCCCACTCATCCAGTCTGCACCATGCCTAGCAACCATTCCTCTTCTACAACATTAAGGGCGTGTTTTTCAACGTCAAGCACGTCGCATCGATAAATGAAAAAGGATTTGAACAATACTATCTACCAATTAAGGTAATGGTAGTTTTATGCAAAGGTGGCAAAACAAGCCCTTAATAACCTCATTGTCTACTAGGGTTAAAAAGTACTTTTTTTAGTTTTGTATAATGCTAAGCCTACTCGCCTTGCAAGTTTACTACATACTCGCCATGCAAGTCGTCATGAAAATATTCGCATGGCTGGGACGCTAGCGCCGCGCTTGTTAACATTGAAGGTGACTCAATTATGGAACCTCTTTTATTAGTAGATGACTATATTCATCGCCCACACAGTATTTAGCTTCAATCTTGAGCTCATACTTAACATTTTGACTTGTTAAATAGAAGTATTTGTTCAGTTTTATTCAATTTGACAGCTCATTTGCATAATTGGGATTGTGGCATTCTTTAAGTTCACTGTTTACTGTATCTTCAACCTTATTTAACAATAACGTAAAAATAATAATTTTACAAGGTTGGTTACATCATAATAAAAAAGTCACACCCAAATAAACTATCTCCCACCACAATGATATGACATCATTTACTTTCAATTTCTGATAAGGTTTAAATAAAGGCGTTAAACCTGTTGTTTAAGAGCTGTGCTTCTGTGTCTGTTATACATTATTTGTCAAGACATTTAGATCATCTAGTAGATGGATGCACATTAGGTGGAACAACCGCCCACATTTTGTAGCAGATCATTGTAAGAATGGTACAAAAATCTGACATCATCAAATTCCTTAACAACACATGAATCAACGGATGGTAAAAATAGAGAAATATCATCGCTCTGCTTAATTGTCATAGTCCCAAGGTCACATACAATGTTAACTCAGCTTATACAAGATGTCACATTAGTCACATTAAACATATAAAAGTAAGTTTGTCAAACAAAATTAATGATAGTCCAATTTATTTTGTCTATGCACATAAATATTATCACATGTTTTTACATTATTGTTTACAAAAATACAATCAACACAAAACCAAGAGGTTTTAATTCTACAAAAGAAATGTCTCCACCCTTTCACATTATATAATTTGGTAACAGTATTTTTTCGAGTTATTATAGAATCTTGGATTTTTTAGTGAAGTAAAAGGTATAAAGCCAGTAGACATATTGAATTCTAAATCATAGTAAAGCCTGCACAACAGGTTTCTATTCACATTGGCAATCATCTATCATGTGACTTAATTGGACACTAGTGTATGATGCCTGATGTAGGTCAGAAGCTATGCAGCCCTACAATTTTATAATATGAATGCACTATGCCAACTATTTGTTTTTAACTGTAAACCATTATTTAATTTTATTGCAATATAGTTTCATTTCATTAATGTTTGCATGCCTAATATAAGGTGATTGTACAAGGCTCACCTATTTTCTTGTTTCACCTTATTTCATGTAATTACAATCTATGCAAATAAATTTTACTTTACTTTACATGTAGACAGACATACAACCAACTTTCTGGAGTTTCTGGGTGGGGTTCATCCAGGCTATTTATGATTTCGTGATTTTAATGGTTTCCTGATCTGTAGTTACATTGCTCAGAATACAAATTAATTCCATTTTTTTTTAGTAGGCCTAACTTATGTCATTGTTTACAACTAGCATTAAGTCTCAAAAACATGCAGAGATATTGTACAGATTTTTCAAAAACAGAAAGCAAGAGAAATGATTAAGGTATCACCAAGCTATTATGAATTTGATGTGTTTAATTTGTCCACGGGACGAACTGCCTGTTATGGCCTCGAAGCGGCGCAGGGCGGGCCCTCAATGAATGAAGTCGACCACTGATGGTGTCATTAAAAATAGAGCTTTTAAAACGATTGCCAATGCATGTTTACTACTCGTAGGTACATGCTGAGTAATGACCTTGTGTTCCCGACTGCTGGATGGAACCGTAAGTCGTTTTATGTTTATAAATCAGTACTCGTGACGTCATTGTGACCGAATTATCCGCACAACTCGATATAAAAAGACAAATCAACTCAAGTTCACGCTTTTCGCGACGTTAACACTGACCAAAAGGATCATTAGGATCATTACATTAAAATTCATACTTCTAATCTGTGCGCATTCTAATTTCAGAAAACCATCGGCAAGTGAACACCCAATTTGCAGCACAACAAATATGACGTGATTCATGTAAATAACATACCTTGAAAGTATCCAAACACTACGTTACCACTGTTCACGTTTTACTAATTATTAAACACTGAATTTATTTAGGTAACTGCCTTAAAACAAGTCAATAAAAACATCGGCGCAGTTGACGCTGTGTAAGGTTTGGTCCATTCGACGCTTCACAAAAATGTTTCGCACTACATCGATCTCGGAAGTCGCGCGCGGCTCCGTGGCGAATGGAATGGAACGGAACGAAGCAAGCGGAGCTGCGGAGCACGCAGCCAGCTCGCCCAGTGACGTAATGTTAGCGTTCGCGATAACATTTACACGAGACAACATTATAGCTGTCACTTTTCTTACTTTGAATTCATAAAATATTTTTTCCACAAAACATATGAGAATCGTTAATTAATTAAGAATAATGTACGTAATATGACTAACTGAATGCTACACAACGATACAAATAGTTTTAATTAGTAGCCCAATAGATGGCGCTACATTCACACAGATACGGATTGCATCGAATACAATAAAATTTTATTTTCCCCTCTAACCCTGAGCTGAGGTAGGAATATCATAGAACATTCAACATCAATGAATTACATCCTCACTTTATTGCTATTTTATAGCGATAGACCCCTTGCAATGTGCAATATAAAATTACCTACTTATAGTTTTTACAGGTATATATAGGCTTACCTTTGATTGTTTTGTTTTGGCTTTGTCCATTTGGCAACTAACGCGTTAATTAAAAGAGGGTGTTTGATTGATTTTATTATACAAAGCACAAGCACATGATTGCAAGCATTGATGTGTCATTGCAAGGTAAGATGCGAAAGTACGTATATTCTCTAATATGTACATATACCTAGGTAATTTGATTTTAGTCATTGTAGGGAATTAGTTAGGGCCTACAAACACGGCGTAATTAAAGTTTTCATCGTCTGAGCGCCCCGCGACGGGACGTTGCGTTTGCTTGCTGCCCTGGGAAGAGCAGCAGTAGTTGCGTTTGAAAAGCAAAATCGCGCGTCGTCGCGAACTAAAACGCCGTGAGCACAATCACTTCGAGTTGCCTTTATAGTTTGTGGTCCACGCGACCTGTGTGTCCATCATTATTATGGATTTAATGATTTCGACGTCTGAGAATTGTTACTAGGATGTATGCAATTAAATACGCAATAGTCCAAAAAGAAATAAATAGGTGTAACAATGATAGTCATTGAAACTGTCCAAGTTAACTAAAAAATAGATCCCCTACTTCGATAACGTCTGGTGAAGAGATCGTTCACACATAGATAGCCTGTTAGCTGTTGGTTACGTAAAGAGAATAAAAAGGGGCGACCACGTTCTGATGCTCTTTATTGATTGCGGAACAGAGGGAGCTCATCTATGCTATTCTATGCCTAAAGTATTGGGTGGAGGGGAAGCTTATTAGTTATTAGGTACATAGCGAGCAACAAATTACGTTAGCGTCGTCGCATTTTTAACCGACTTCAAAAAAGGAGGAGGTTCTCATTTCGGTTGTATTTTTTTTTTGTGTTTGTTACCTCATATCTTCGTCATATAAGAACCGATTTGAAAAATTCTCCTTTTATCTGAAAGGATGTACTTCCACCATAGACCACCCATAGAAATTTCATTAAAAATCGATTCAGTAGTTTGGTTTCTAAATCAAAATAGCTGGAAAAAATATGTCATCCATGTAAAAGAAATTGCGAAATTGATACTTAACAAGGATTTGTGTGTGATACGATAACTAAAAAGAATAAAAAAAACTTTTTTGCAAAAAAATAACCGACTTCCAAAAAACACACTAACGTTACTTTCGGAAGTCGGTGGCAAAAAAGTTAATAAAACAAACAATAGTCACCGACTTCTTGTAGATGTCAGTCCTATTTCATTTATTAGTAAGGTACTTTTTTCTCTGACATGAAAATACTTTTAAGTTCCTTCTCAGTGGTCCTAGCTCTTAGGTACTTATCTAATTCAGAATTGATCAAAAAAAGTAAAAGTAGGTACCTACCTACTTCCTTTTGATCTCGATTTAAAATCTATTTTATCTAAATACATACATAGGTAGGTACCTATGTATGTATTTAGATACGAAATCGTAAGTGCAATGTTGCAATGGCATTTTAAAGAGGTTAAAGGTGCTAAATTCCTATAAAGTTCATGCATTTCGGTCAATTGGTGTCCTTAATTAGTGCATGCCCATTTGAACGTGTCAAGCCAGTGCGTTCGAGAATCATGCGTTTATTAGGTCTACATGGGTATTGGTTATTTTATCTCGAGTTTGCTACCTATGCATACGTATGCTTTCAGTAAATCCTATTACCTAGCTATAAATACAGAAATAAATTGCCTTGTGGGAGTACAATAGAAGCTTAAGTAGGTACGACGATGAGAAAAAATATCCCCAATGTTACCTAAGTCATAGGTACATTTGACGTTATAAAATGAAAATAAAAATAACATCACTTAAATTAAAAACTCGCAAAAAAAAAAAACGTTCGCGTGAATTCGGAACAAAAATGAATAATTAACATACTCAAAAGAACAAAACGTACTCGTCTTCTATGGGCGTGTAGGGGAACGCCGTCTCTTGCACCTTGGGCAGCGGGCTGCTCTCCGGCTCCTCTTGTAGGGGACTCTCGTAGATTAGGGTCTCCACCATCGACCCTTTTGAACTGCCGAACGACACCCTAAAAAAACGAAACAACGTTAATAGTTCAATTTTTAAGTTCAATACAACACAGTTAGATTCAAGAACAAATTGCAGTTTAATATAATAATTTATCTTTATTTCAGACAACAGTCCTTAAAAAGGATAACACAGTGCAAAAATTGATACAACGAAGGCGTTAGTAGGGTTGTTAGTAGTACACACAAAAATTAAAATGAAAAGGTGTTAGTAAATTGTTAGTACTTAAACAAAACAAGTTACACAATAATTACTCCTATTCCTGTGCAGGTGTACACCTACCCAGTACACAGTAAACGGACTATCTATTTTGCACGCCAACGTTCTGAGGTCAGTGTTCGTGCTACCACGGACCCTGCTCATCATCGATGCAGTTCTTTTCCGAATGCCGTCGAAGAAATCATCGATGCAAGCATCCGCAAACATTGCGGAAGCACTGTAGTACCGGGGTTTTCTTAACACTGTCCTCAGAGCGTTATTGTACTGAACACGCATGGCGTTATACGCCCGCCGCGTAAAGTTGATCCACAGACTGCACGTGCAAAAAGACTGACAGAAGGCTCTGAAAAGTAACAGTTTTACATCTGTGGTACATCGTGCGAATCTGCGGGCATATTGCAGCGAAGTGCCAACGCCCTCCTTTCCAGCTCTAGGTCTTCATCGTCCTGTAGTCGATCTGTCAGAATGTGACCCAAATATTTTACTTTAGACACCCTCACTATTGCCGACCTACCGATCTTAACTGGCGGCACGTTAGAAGGAGCCTTGTTCATTGTTTTGTGCATGAGAACACTCTTACTAGCATTATATTTGAGTCCATGTGGCAGAGCATTTGGCTCACGATACCCAGCAGTCTCCTGAGCGCACTCACTGACGGGCTCACCACTGTGCACCAGAACCATGTCGTCCGCATTCCAATTTGTATTCTAGCTCTATGACTTTTGATTTGAAACTTTTTGGGCTGTCACACAAGACTACTTACTTATCTGGGTCTCTTTTTTTTTCACTAGAATACAATGTACAATTTCTGGGCAAAGGCCTCTCCCAATTCGTTCCTTCCAGGAGCACTTTTCCTGTACCTCCTCCAACCAGCCTTCGAGATAAGAATATCTCGAAGGCTGGTAAAATTGGCGAAGTAAATGTAAGTGTCTACTTACATTCATATTTATTAAACTTTGAAATGTAGCTACCTAGTCTTTTGATAAGAGCTTAGCTTGTTACTTAATTTTTATGTATAGTTAATTAGTTATGTTACTGTTGTTGTTACCCAATTTACTTTTCTTCCCGTGTGACTAATTCATCATATTATACAATACATTTCTAGCGTCGCTTTCCACAGGATGCCAATAGTTATATTTCCGATTTATTGCTGTCGTTCAAATGAAATAGTTATTGACTCTACAGTTCTACACGAAAGAGCCACCAAGCATGTCGATGACTTTGGTGTGTAGAGTCCACTACAGTCACCTTACTTTAACTTTTCTATTTAAACAAACTAAATGATTTACACAGCATTGGACCTAAGTAAGTAAAGTTACAGCGAAAGTGCACTATCAGTGAGATGTATCGAACTAGCAGGAAATTGTCTTGCTTTGTTCATGGCCTCCGATATCGCTACTTCGCTAGACATCGAGATTAAATCGGATTTTTTAAGATATTTCATCAACCTCAAAGCCCGCGATACGACGATACCCATTTGACTGGCACGAACTGACATTTCCTTGACAGTGACATTGTTTTGTGTATTTTGGCGAGGGAAAAAATTTTAATGGAGGTCGTTCCTCTCATACGACACCGTGCGAAATTGTGAGCTGGCGGTATGTAACTGAACTCTAAAATTTAATCTACAGTTATGTATTTGGAATGTGCAGTAGCATGTAAATTCGAGCGCAATAAAACCTCTTTGGATATTTTAGATTATCAGTAGAACATTCTGGTAGGACACAAAAAATGGACCGGCCTACGACGTCATCTACTTGTCAATGTACAGAACAATTTTCGTAAACATAATTTTGTGAAACCAAGTGATTTTAAGTAATCTACTTTACCACATTTTCGAATTTATAAGGAAATTGCAGTATCAGTGTTCTTACTAAACACAATCCTTGATTACAAATCTTTGCCATTAAAGAACCTACTTAGTTCTCATTTTTTATCTGTACTTAATAGTCAACACCTGAATAAATAAGAAGGTATGTTCTTTCATTCCTGGGGGCTAGTTGTTATTATAATGATACGAAAAGTGCATTTTCTCAGTTTTACTACCATGTGATCACTTGCTACTACTACTTGATCGGTAGCTAAGGATGCAGGTTCAAAAATACCCTGACACTGAACGGACAAATAATATTCTAAGTACAAATTATGTTAATCACCGTCCTAGCCAAAATGAAAACTTTCCATCCAATAGGCAAGGAGGCAACACAATAGTCACGTAATTTTTACGTTCAATACAGTTCCGGATTCGCGGCTTATTGCTACTTAACATTCTCAGTGATGTCTGCCCCACTTTAACTATAACTGACACCAGCCTTTAGCCTCCAACATTCCTTTACTTTGGTAGGTTGCATACAATTATGTAAGTAGAGTTCTAATTTGAATTTCTCCATTCAGTCTGCGCATATTAATAAATATTTATTCTATGGTGAACCCCCGTTTTTAGAGGGAGGATGAACACATGATGCATTAACATTTATGGCTTCTAGCAACTCGGCCTATCGCAGTCCACTGCTGGTCATAGGCCAAGCTGCTCCACAACACCCGGTCCTTACCTTTTTAACTCGGATATTAGTCTCAAATTCACACTAAAGCCGACCTGCCCCAAAGCTTAATTTAGACTGGCCAGCATTCCAGACTCTTCCACTATCACGATGTCAACGGCAGAGCGAACATCTGAGACGTACTCGCCGTTAATTTTGATCCTCTAAGCCTTATCAGTCTGGGACTTTGAGCAATCATCTATGTGCAGAAACATCTTTATCGATTTGGCTTAAATACTGCCTCAGCTTAACTAATTGCTAAATCAATTATACCAGCACCAGATACAGTTAAAATTTATCTATAAGACAATTAATCTTATCATATTTCAAACGGTTTCTTTCATTAACTTATCTACACACTCTAATTATTCCAGTTTGCACACAAAGGATGCAGCGTACTGTTTCGGTTGTTTTGTAGTTAGGTTCATCTAGCACATCTAGAATTCATGACGAAGCTAAAACACGAGCCTATTGAATGTATAAAGAGGATCCCTTTGGTGCTGCTGGTTCCAGCACTCTGCTCGCATACCATATTTAACGTTTCTCAATAAAATCAAACATCACTTGAACAAAGACGTGATGTTGGCATCTTGCCCGGCTCAGTCTGATTTCTACCTTGTTTTGCTCCTAGATCATGTGTTCTTTTCCTTTTATAGATAGAACCTCGTTTAATGGTATCTAAAATGATTATCTTCACAGGTGAACAATGACTGAAGGCAGGGCGCTGAAGTTTGACCCAAACACAGAAGCGTTTCAAATGCGAGCGCAATGGAAAAAACAGGATAACTGCAAAAAGATGTGGTTTGAAAGATGGAGCTGGCTGCTTGACGAAAATAAGTAAGATTTTATACCTCAATTAATCATTCATCTAACATTCGGTTCTACTTCTTAAAGGCGCCAAGGGCACCGATTTCGATGGAATAGTTTATTGGGGAATTTGCAAATATTTCACCATTCTTTATCTTCTATACTTACTTATCTATCTGAAACTTGCGACTGTTATCAACATTGATGAGCAAGCTTACTTACCGACTGTAAACTCTAGAATTGCAGATGCTAATACAGGTAAATAGGTCAGTAAATTACGTAGTCGTAGCGTCGCCAACTCGGCACTTTTAGCAAGTGCTTTACTGCACTTATATTAAAGCATTTTTCTTGCTTTCGACCAAACAACTTAAGTTGTCGTTCCGAGATGATCAAAGAAAGCGTGAAATTGATTGAAACTTTTCAATATCACGGCGTTAATTCATCTTTAAAATTTAATAATCATTCTGTATGTAGGACTAAGCTTTATTTAGTATGATTTCTTTAAGTAGATAGTGATATATAGAATTATTCTATCCTACTTCTTTACGACTAAAATAAATAAAAAACTGCGCTTATCAATAAATATATATTTAAACTAGGTACAATATTTAAACTGGCTTAGCGCAAAGCTCACTATCAAAGAAAATTGCATCGTGATTACGTTTTGACCTATATTCAGTGACTTTGTGTACAATATTGCATAAGGAAAGTTTCAAAATCAATAAATGGGCACAAATAAATTAAATTATGTAACTATCATAGCCCAGATATCTTCATCAATAAGTCCAATCGTTTTTTTTTTTTACTTTAGGAATAGGAATTCTTGTTTTTATTAGAGTTAAACTATTGAACGCAAAAACCTTGCACTCTTACTTAATAATCTTAATACACCTAAATATTCTAATCACTGATAGATTACATAAAGTGAAAAAAAAACAACAGTAATCTTGTGACTTCGTGCAAATTCGTATGTTTTGTAGTTTGTGATCCCTAATTCTATATGGACTCTTTAGCTTTAGCATCAAGCTAAACTATGGTTTGTCCACTGGAAAGAGTAAATTTCATCCTCGTTATATAACGTGAGTTACGTATTAATGCAAAGCAAGTTTCGTTACGGGATTGACGCGTTTAAATTACGTAATAGGTACCTATTTGACTACGTTGAAACCAGGGTAAACTAATTGGTAACAGATGTTGTTGTTATATTTGTAAGGGATGTATCTGAATGACTTACGGCATTTCTACGAGTATAATGCGGATCGGTTGGTTACTTATACCTGCGTCCCTACGTATGTAACCCTTGTTAGATATTCGCGTTAAATACCTACTAATTTAGCGTTACTTACTACGAGTATAAACACTGTCAATTGTTAATGCAGCAACACGGCTCCTGATGTCAAAACTGCATCAAAACGAATCTAGGATATTTGCGCGATAGACACTAACATGTGTCCATTCGCGCATGTGGGTTCGCCCAAATGTTTTCACCCAAGTGTATTCGCGCAAGAAGTGTCCATCGCGCAAGTTACATTCGCGCGAACGATTTTTAAGCAAGAGTGTCTTTCGCGCATGTGTCCTGATATCCGTCAAAGCGACAGAATTCGCCATGGAGATCAAATTTATCGTGAGCGCTGGAGTTTCGTGCGAAACCAATGTTGAACACGACCGTTCCTAGTTCACGAATGGTTCTACAACAGACGAAATTGCTATAAAAACTGTTTGAATACTTTAGAAAATGTTGACCTTTAAGTATTTTTGTTGAAATGTTTAGAAACCTCCGGTGAAGTTTATTTAGATCTACTCGCGTGTCTACGGGATATGCTGCTTTAAGTAGAGACTTGGCAACCCATTTTTTAACTTAAAAAAAAATAATACAAACATCGATTGAATTAATATTAATGCCACATTGGACCACCACGGTACAATAATGGGTCTACGTTAATTTGAGCGAAGTGGAATAGTACACCGACTTCATCTAGTTTTAAAAAAGACGTTTAAAAGTGTTTGTAAAAACCTATTTGCAAAATAAACAACATTTATCATTTATCAGCAGGTTCTATCCGGTGGATTTGACATAATAGCTTACGTAACGAATGTCAGACATATACCTACCTACCTTCTTATTTATAGGTCGCGGTTGGACGTAGGGACACACTTAGGTAGATAGTAATCATTATGAAGTTCCCACTAAGCTAGTTATCGACCGCTTTTGTTACCTTGAAAAGAAAGCAGTGGTCGATTCCCAAATTCTATAAATCGGTTATTTCTTACATGTCGTAGCTTTTCGTAGTATAATAAATAATAGATCCTATACCTCGTGAGAACCGACAAAAGTAAGCAAATCAAGTATCTTGTCTTGGGTCGCGAGGTTGTCGACATGCGGGATGTGGACTCAGCGATCCTATTCTACCGATAGTCGTGTCGGTCAATGGTTGCCAACAGCCTCGAACTGTTCCTGATACCGGTGGGCTCCTATTTTTATATTCATAAATAATTTTGATGTCTCATTCGTATTTTTTAATTTTTATACATGTAAATAGTACCTATACAGGGTGGAAGAGACACCGTTCGCTAAAACGGTTATCACGTAATCAGTACATCATTCTGAAAGGTAAAGGTAGGTCAGGTAGGTTGACCATAAAAGTGATGTTTCTGTCGTCAGGAAGTTAGCGGAACAAGGAGATGCGATTCGTCGAGAGGCATCAGCTATAGCTCGTTCTCAGGTCGCTATTAAGACAGAGGTACTGAAATCCCTGAAACCTGTTCCCATCACGTCGACTGGATTTGTAGGATGGCTCGCTAGCAAGTAAGGTCACATTTATTAGCTGAATAGTTCAGCATAGGCAGGATTCAACGAGTTTGGGCTTCATAACTCGTCAGTCTAAGTGCTCGATTACATAATGGGACAAAAACTATGATACAGACTTGACTTCAAGGAGCATCTAAACGACCTTTTCAATTTTTTTTCTGTACGTATTTATACGATTTTAACGTGAACCTATCTCCACAGCGGTAGCGCCAATAATTCAATTCAGTTTTAAACATACATACATACATACATATATCTAAATCCTAGTCCATTTCAGATTACGGTTTAGATCTTTTTCAAGACCCTGTGCTTAAAGGGCGGAAATAAACGCCTTTCAGAGTCATGTATGGAAGTCACTAGAAAGCACGCTCGCAATCTACGTGAAAGGCTGCTGTATTAAATAACCGGCTGTCGAGCTCAGCAAAGTATTCCTCATATAGTAGCATATGTGGAGCACTTTATGAAAAGGACTTAGAAGAATGATTCCTTTTCAGTGCATAACTGTTTTTTTTCACAGGCCTGATTGCCGCCTAGAAATTTACCAATCGTGGCTACACAAGCCCGTGCTGCACCTGCCTGATGTCTGGGACCACCCGGACTACACGGGGAAGAAGAAATAGATCAGTCTATTTTTTACCGTATTCAAGTTATATTATTAGTTTAATACTTTTATAACAATTAAATGCAACAAACAAATCATTGAAATGAATTTATTATTCAACTCTACAATAATCACTTGATGTCGCTTTTAATCAGTTATTTAAGAATGCGTTCATGCCACACTGTGAATGTATAAACAATTTTGTAGCAATTCACACCACGTAATTGGCTGCGCCGGATAATTGGCAAAGCAATTAAAAATCACAACATTTATATGATTAGCGTATGCCCAAGTGGTTTGCGTTTATACTACTGTTGTATAAACGAGTTCCCGCATTAAAACTTTAAATGTTGATATTTTCAGATGATACTATTGTACATTTATATTATATTCAGATTGAAATCACTTAGGTAAGTACATACCGTGATATTCGCATGTAGCTATATCATTTGCAATGAAGGCCGGGAATAAATTGCTCTAAAGGTGAATTAATCTTGATCAAAAGCAACAATAAGTACACCTTCACATATTTAATGAGACAGACAAAACACCAAAGGGAAGGGATTCGTTATGGTAGAGAAATAGACTACCGGTAGGTACTAGTCGATACTGCTTCAGAATAAGTTAAGTATAATTAATAGCTTTAGTGTCAGAGCTATTTACACAGTGTGGGTAATAGATTGAAGTAAACGTGTTCGTGAAGAGTGGAAGCTGTGAATCGAAATCGAACGATCACAAATTTTGGATAGTTTACACATAACAAAGCCAAAATACGATAATAAAGAAGAAATTAATACCAGTAGAAAAGGTCAATTTCGATTACACACCATAAATTCATCTTCCCATGACAGATAATCCACCAATTTCACTTCACGCTCTAATTTTACGCAACGATTTTAGAGTAGGTACTGTTGTTTTTTACATCGTAATCCATTATTTTCGCTGTTTAATCCGTAACTAAACACGATACATAAGCTCTTATAAGTGTCTGATACAAATCAAATTCAGTTTAAGATTTTGAAAATTAAGATCTATTTTTAAAGGTAATCTCTGGTGCGAACCACGATTTGGGTTATCGGATTTTAACTCTCTTCCGATAATCCGATCAGCTTGAAGCTCAGTAGATGTAGGAGGAGGTATCCTATATCTACAGAGTGTCAAGTTGATCGGATTAATTTGGTAAAGGTAACCTCTGCAGGGATCAAGCATCGATTTCCTAAAGAAACAATTGACAGGCAATAGTTTTAAACAAAGAGGCCCATGTTCTACAAAGGGCCGTTCTGATGAAGTGATCACGCAGAACATGGAGACGCCTCGCGCGGCAGTCACAGTTTGATACGGTTTCGTAAACTCTTTCCGTACCAATTAAGCGTGTCACCGTTCACGGCTTTGGAAGCAGTTCGCAACTTGTTGTTCAGAAGTTGAGCGCTCAATGTACTTGCTGCCTTCAAGTGCCTTCTCTGAACGCTGCTAGCGGCGACAAGGCAATTCCATACTTCGAGACATGAGCTTTGCATATATTGCAGGCATCAATTTGGAAAACAATATAATGTGAGTAAATTAAACACATAAAAATAACGATCATTATACAACTTACCTCTTCAATGTGGTGTGTTTGGTTCCATTTCCGAGAAGTTTATGCTTTGGTTTATCGTGCGCACCAGTGGGCGTCGAAGAGGATATGGTGAGATCGCTGGCAAACGAGCTGGTCGAGGACTCTTTGGAGATGTTGGTGATGGCGGAGCGAGCGCGGCGCGCGGCCGATTCGGGGCTGCCGGGGCTGCCCACCGTGCCCACCAGCTCCAGCGCCAGCCGTCCCTTGCCCGGCGCCGGCGGGGGCTTGTCCTCCACTGGTACCATGTACGACAGCATTGCTGTCTACTCTCTACTCTTTAACCACATGAAATCCCACAGCTTTTTATTCACGCCTCAGATTCAAACTTCTATTACACTGCCCATATTCACAAATTAATTTCGTCCTATTCTTATGTCCCTCACAACGTTGTTAATGTGTCGCTCGCAATCGCTGTAGAGACCTGAAAGATGATTGTTATAATAATATGCAGCACGTTCGGAGATCACTGTTTAACTTGATTACATGCATTGACAATCACTTTGAGAGAAAACCTTGCTTCTTGTGATGTCACTTGTTTGGCAAGTAGGTACTTGAATATTTTAGGGTTATAGTTTTATAATACAGCTGGTAATAAAGTTCAAGACTTATGATAGCGGTCACCCTGTAAATAAAATTACACATACTTCATTTTGGAGTCCCGGGATTCGGGTAGTTCCTGGTGGTTTGCGACCAGATAGGTAAAGCTATCTACTTACTTACCAGTAAGTAGATATCACGTGAGGATAGGTCGCAGCCGTTTTGTCTTTTAACTTAACTTTACCTATACCTTGGGGAACTAAGTTGAATAAAGGTATAGGTAAAGTTTAAAGTTTACCTTATCATTCTACTAAATAGGTATAACAACAGCTGAATTTTCTGATGAGGCATAAACGCTGGGCTGAGCCAGTAAAGTTATCCTAAAAGCATATAACGCATGGTGTGGGTCTAAAACTCTTTCTTTGGGGAAACATATTTATCGATGAAGTCGAATGTTAGACACGATGTTACAACGCTATCCATCTTTATGTATTATGCATTGGCTAGGTTGAAAATGATGGCGTGCATAGCCACACTTGCTACTCATTAAATTACTTTGGCCTTGATGGCACTTTTTGCACTCATAATAATTATCTTGTAAAAGTCGATAAGTATATGGTGTGTGCGTATCTGAATTAATTCGTTTGCCTCACATAGCGGCTTACTTAAAATATTAACGTCTTCCTTAAATCTCTGGTCGGAAGCGATCTGATTCTTCCATGTACTCTATAATCTCTCCAACAACAACAACTTTTTTGGAGCATTATTCGTGTGCTTGTAATTATTGATTTCAAATGTAATTCTCAATGGCTGTCAATTGCGTCGCAGCTTGGTGACTTTAATTGATCGTTGAAACTATTCCGTGCGTTTAACAGATTTCAACCTTGATCTTGAATGAGCGGAGATTCGCGTGCTACGTCGGTTCGTGCCCACGTCAGCTCTGCCTAGTTCCAATCTATTTTTATAACTGCAGATAAATACATCGAATAATATTCAAACTGTTTTTAGGAATCTGATGTGGCGTTGCTTTTGGAAAAACTTGTTCTCAGATTAGGTGTCTCACTATATATCAGATGATTAAAACTTGAAAATACTACAGATGAGTACCTAACAATGTTATTTTTATTTTTCGTAACTGGCTTTTAAAGTTATAACGTGACATTGACTTTGGCTATAAATTCGTTAGTTGTCCACTCATAAATGAGAAGTTGATGTTTCAATTTAGACATTACGACATGCACTGGACATGCACCAACGAGCTCACATCACTATTGTTCCACATCTTGCCTTTGCCAAGGTCAAACAATAATTACGCACGCATGATTTTATATAATTATCTAAATATAGTGTGTACATCATCTCGTTGGCGCCTGTTCTATGATTTACTTTTATTCATGATTTCGCGTACACAAATGTGTATTTTCTTTCAATTTCGTTAGTATACGACACCGACCACTAGTACGTAGGTTCTGAGACACTATCTTGGGCTTTATTGATAACTCTGCATTGGCATGGTAGCGTAATAATTTGAGATAAGATTAAAATACTATTTATCATCGCGATACTCAAGAATAGATACTACTTTGGAATCAAATCTTCCTTACAACAGGTTACATGATGTTTTATCGAAGTTAAGACGAAAAGGTACGAGTTTTTTCAAAAGCCAATTCCTATTAGATTTTCAGTGAGAAAGTACATTCAGTTACGTTTACGTGTAACTTTATGACTACACCTACTTGCGCATTTTTTAACTTTTCTCTTTCCTTTCTTGTTATTTATTACTCTACATAATATTATAAATGTTACTCATTCACGCCAGAACGGCTGAATTGATATGAATGAAATTTGGCATAGAGATAGATTATAATCTGGAATAACACATGGGCTTTTTCTTCCAGATGAACGACAATTCCCGAACTATACGCTGGCGAAGCCGCGGGCCTAAGCTAGTTTATGCATAAGATTTAATCAAACGGCCTAACCGCTGCTGGTGGTATAAGGCATGTGTCAATTGATGTCTATTTGGGTCCAATAATTTCTTTCTACTCTTCACAGTTTGGCTTGATGCCCACTTAAATATCCACTGGGTGAGATGTTACTTTGGCCACAGGTTTGGACCTATAACTACCTATGACAGCGCAAATAATTAATTGGTGATTTCTGAAGTAGGACATAGCATAAAATCACGCCAGCGTTTTCCCTGAGGGTTAGGTAGAGGTGAGCGTGTACATGTAGTACCTACAGTGAACGAGAAATGCTTACCTAATATGTTTTCTCTTCTAGAATTACACCAGACGAACGAAACCCGCAAATTTCTTTTCAGTGATGTCGGCGGCTGAAACAAAATCATGAAGTCAATGCTTGGATCGCTTGGCTACTTCAGGGTTGGCACCTAAACAAAAATATTTGGATATGAATATTTTTTATGACAAAACAAATTTAGACAAGATATGTTGTTTAGTACCAACCTATCTTCTGTATGTAAACTAGACGTGACTCATAATAAATTGTACTTTTATGCATTTTTTGCTTTCTCGAATACGTACTTAAGTAGGTATGTATTTGATAGGGGCCTTTTGGCCTCGTACAGGACCAGTTTAGTTAGTTTTATTTTAATTTGTTCTTAAGTTTACTTTTTTTAAATCTTGTTTTATTGTCAAGTTACCATTTTATTTTGTCCAGTGCGAGACTAATACCTAAATACTTTTTCTTTCTTTCTTTCTATTTGCTGTTTCTTCTCAGAAAAACTAATTGTCTAGCAAGCTTTATCTACCTAGAACCTGAAGAACTAACTGTAGATTTTTTTGTGTTAGTGAAATTTACTATTAATGGGGCTTCACTCAGGTAAACTTACAAATTTACTAAACTTACATTGTGACTTACGGGATATCAAAATAAAAAATAATCACGGAAGATATCCTGTAAGTGACAGTTTAAGTTTAGTTATAAACCGTGAAAGCTTAAAACAGTGTTTACCGATTTACGTGTCTATTCTACTAATAGGCCTTGAAATGGATCCTGTAGCAACTTTGCTGAAACTGCGAGTTGATCAGAAACAATTAGGCAACTAACACCTTGGTAAATATAACCTTTGGAAGTTATAGCTTAGCATGAATTTCTCGTCACAATTACACCGTGTCAAATAAACACTTTAGTGAGAAAGTGAGGGATAGGATTACTACTTATAATAAAACTAGCTGACCGGCGCAACTTCGTCTGCGTAACATTTTTTATTTAATGCTCCGCTCCTATTGGTCGCAGCGTGATGTTTTATATCCTATAGCCTTATTCGATAAATGGGCTATCCAAGACTAAAATATTTTTTCAATTCGAACCAGTAGTTCCTGAGATTTGCGCGTTCAACGAAACAAACAAACTCTTTAGCTTTATAATATTAGTATAGATTATTGGTGCTATCATCAATTCGGTAAATTCGGCATTGTCTTTTTATAGCTGTGGAGTGCTACGACGAACAATAAAATAATTGAGCTTTACACAAAAACATACAGTAGCAGTTTCAATCAAACTACACAATGTCTTGTTTGGTGGTCTTGTCATCATGTCACGTTTCAGAATAGTACTCCTCGCTAGACGGGGACTCGAGACAAGGGGCTAGACATGACGTAATAGAGTTTGAAGGAAAGCTCTTCGTGCTCATACAGGACACCAAACGACTACCTACCTATGTTGTAACATGATATCCAGAGGCACCAGAATGATCTGCCAACTTGTCAAGGTAGTACCAACACAGTTACGCAACCCTTTCGAAAACAAAATGTTTCCAGACGTAATTAAAGCGTCTGAAAACCTTTTCTCTACAGGTAAACAAAAGACGTAACCAAGGCAACGGGAAAACCTTCAACGGCAAGTTTATTTCCTTTCCGCTAAACTGCTCGTATAATTATTTAGGGGCGCGCTACCGTCGTCTCCGTCGCCGCTATGGTGTGAAATATTGTGAATGTTTATACCTACTTATAATTTATTTATTAGGTGGTAGGGGCGAGGACATCATCCCAACGTAAGGCTATTTTCACAGTAAAGCGAAAATAGTCTTTCCTACTTGTGAATTACTTATCTATTATGTACTGGTTAATATTTACGTTTTTTTTTCTCTTCAAATTAATGTTTAACTTACATCCTTTAGCGCATGAAAAAATCTAGATGCCATTGCGCCCGCAGAAATAAAATCTGGTTCAGTCAAGTTTTAAAAATGTTAAAAAAGCATTTGAAATCCATGCGTCGAGCGCATCATTCAACGCGCACTTACTGTTTTTGATGATATCAAGATTAAATGTGTGGGAATGTAAGTGAAATAGTATTCCACGATGAGGGAAAGGTCAGTCCCCTCTGCTGAACCCGGCTCGAGTATCGTCACTGCTGCTGCGGCACTGCGTCAGTGGCACTCCGTACACATGATTGCAATCGTTGCTGAGCTAATTAGAACGAGCCATAACGTTTCTCACACGTGCTATAAAGGAAGCAGCTGATTTTATTCAACATCCCTGTTCCACTCTGCGGTCCGCTCTAATGCAATTTAATTTAACTATCGTGTGTATCCTGGCAATATTAACTTGGAATATAGTTTACGCTTCCACTAATAGGTTCACCCATAAAACTAAAAATATATCTTCCACCGCTGATTAAAAAGTCATTAAAGTCTCTGCAAATATATCCGTTTTACTTCTACATTTTCGGAGTACCACAAGGTTTTCGCTCGGGACCGATTCTTTTTACTCAACATCGTTTTTCGAAGATCTAAGCTTCAAAACCAATTGTTTCCCCCTTAAAACAAAAACAACATTTCGAAATGTTCCCTACTCCTGCCTGACAAAAATCGTGCCACGATAAAAAAAAAATACCTAAGATATAGAAGTGTTTAAAATACCCATGGGCCCATGACTGTCATCAAAAATGTAGATACTCATCCGAAAACATTTTTCAGTATTTGATGAAAGCTGCAGTATAAAACGCATTTATCGGTCAGTGCAATATTTATGGCGTGATAAATTTTACTGCTCACATACTATGATAACAATTTTAAGTCAGAATGGGTAGTTTTACAAGCAATCTCGAAAAACCTCCTATCCACGCATGCATAAAAACGTGTTATGTTGCGCAAGATTAGGCTGCCAGATACGTACTTTTTGAGTCCATACCGTTCATATGGAATAGTTTCCGAGAATCGCAAAACTGGCGAACCGCTTTTGTCACTGAGCATTTTGACTGGCTCTACATCGGTAGGTATTTGTTCTCTAGTAGGTAGGTTCGGTAGGTAGAGTTGAACTGCATTGACTTGGTCGAATACATTTTGGGACGTGGATGTCCTGCACTCTTAACAAGTCAGAACATTAATGAAGGAGACGAAAATGTACCAGACACAATCTACTTCATGTTTTTATTCAATGACTCGGCGAGTCCGACTTTGCAGATGCTTTGTTCATAATATTATTAAGAGAGAAAGTGCTAGTGTTCGCTTTTGAAATTCTTTTTTTATGTGTCGTCGGAAACCTGACAGCTGGAAAGTTTTTCCAGTAGGAAAGACGAGTGTTCTTCTCACGAATACTCATGTTTTTTTGTTAAAAACTGTGTTATCCATCACATTAAGCATGCATTAATTTCATTTGTGCGAGTTGTGCGACTATAAACAATTGAACTCAGTATGAATATTGGAATGGCTGGTTGCTCGTAAGGCTGCTAGATCCACTTCATCGAAAAAACATCATACCACACATAAACATTCTACCTAGGAAAACTAGGAACCTCCTTATTAACATGACTTAATTCGATACTGCCGTCAAGCTGGCCATCTCAAAAATCTGTGGGTTTTGTTTAATTGAGTTTTATAGGTCATATTAATAACTGGGGAATCAGTACCTTATATTGGTTTACTTATGTACATACTTAAAGATGTTAATCCTTGAATCGGTTCCTTTGACGAAACGAATAAGCTTTGAATATGGGTTCACTGATGATTGATTGTAACTGAATTTGCGTGTGATCTACATAGTTTCGTCTGTAGGTGTACCCCACACCGAAATTGCGGTGGATGACGCGACGACTGTACCTAGCTCGCATAAGCAAAATTTTAATCTTGTATATGAAACAACCTAATCAGGTTTTATAAATGTGTATGTAAATGTGTGTAACTCTAACTTCAATGTCATCTTCGTGCAATCTCTTAATAAAAAGTCTCAACAACTAAGTATATCTACCCGATTGCGCGATGGTCAACAAGGCGGGTTACGTTTTTTATTTGCGTTGTGTATTGATGACAGCGACTGTACAGGGAAGTGTTAGCAACACCTATAGGGAGAAAGACGTTTGTTAAATAGACCGTGTCTAGCTGAGGTATACGTATTTCTGCAAGTATTCATGCGTAATGTTGTCATGCTATTCTACAACCTGGTAAGATTATAGGTAACCCTTATGCCCTGAGTTATAAGGTTAAAAAGTGGTCTACAGTCAGTGAGCGCGGTAGTACCTACTAGGTAGGCTCTATTTTATATGCATCTACCATCACAATGATGAAGTTCCCACATATGTGACATGCATCACAATCTACCATTTCTTAATTTTTTAATGTTCATAAGCGTCGTCTTGTTTTAACTTGACTTTGACTCAACGAAGTCAATGCATCTTTGAATTGATAACAAAATTGATACTTCTTTAAAACTATTATGGGAATTCCTTCCGGACAAGACAATAATATACAATTTGCTAATGAATTTCTTTAAATATTCACTGGACTGGCGAATCACGAGGAAATTCATCATCCATTTGCCTGCATTTTCCCAGCTAAGTTGGCGTCGGCTTTCAGTCAGGTGCAGCGAGTGCCAGTATTTTAGATCGAGCCTATCTGACCTCCTCAGTCCAGTTACTTGGTAATACGTGGTTGGTAATGGTTGTCAGACACTTTCGGAATCTTGAAAAGGCAGTTGAGACCAACAGCATTACGTGCTTTTCGAGAAACGTAGGGACCTCGATATGAAATGTATGTCCACCCATCCACGGACTGCATCTCAGAAATTGCTGCTTAATTTCGTAGATCGATCTGTGCGGCTTATTTCCGCCTTAGAGATAGCCGAAGGGCAATTTAGCATTGGAACGCAGCATTTAGGGTTTAAAAAGACAAGATAGAGAGAGGTGGCGCAGGAAAAGAATTGAGAAGGCATTCGGGGAGGTTATACCTTAATACTTACATAACTTTTATCAGACTCAGGACTCTTCTTCTGCCTCCCTATTTTCCATGATTTGTAGTTTCTGAGATATGTAAGTGAGTTCAAACGTACTAATTACTCAAGTCTATACATTATCATAGTAGGAGCGTGTTTACCTTTACAGCAATCTTATGATTCATGAAACAAAGTAAAGCCTGATGTGCTGTCTACCCTATAAATATCTGCTTGTCACATGACCGACCGATCTCATCCATCTTCCAGAAGTCATTAGCTATACATATGTAGATTAGTGCTACCCGTGCGAAACCGGGGTGGGTACTAGTTAATTATATTCTAGCATTGCAGATTGCAGCGGTTGTGACACCGCAGCTATAAACTTATCTATAGCACGATTCTAGTGCTCATTTACGAAGACGCGGCGCGTTCAGCGGTGCCCGCCGCGGTACCACAACGTGCGGGCAACGCTGCGGCACACACCGCACGTGGTTATATACTCTATGCCGCACGATAAACATGTCGATTTATTTTAAAATATCGAGCTCTGGTACGATTCAAATCGAACATACAACCGTACTATTTGGTGTGGCAGCAGTTTGTTATATGGAATACTAGCTTATGCCAGCGGCTTCGCCCGCTTGGAGTTCGATAATTGACCTACGGGATCGGTATACCGGGATGAAAAGTAGCCTATGTGCTATTCCAGACTAAAACCTATCTCTGTTCCAAATTTCATGCAGATCAGTTCAGCCGTTCTGGCGTGATTGAGCAACAAACATCCATCCAAACTTTCGCATTTATAATATTAGTATAGATTGCAAAAGTGAGACAAACGAAAGAAAACGAACGAGTTTCGGGCACTGCCGTATGTTCGTATACACACATCAAGAAAAGTTTGTGATCACTAGTAAAAGCTGATATATTTTTAAAATTATTCTTTATCAAGAAAAAGTGTTTACGTTAAATATTTTTAAATAGAAATACACTGTTTGAAATTTAAAAAATAAACTCTTTTTTTAACAACAAAAATTGAGTAATTCAATCCTAATGTAATTTGAAACAGAAATTTGATGGACAGAAAAAGATTGTTCAACCAAACATAAACAACAATTTATTAATAGAAGGGTTTTATTTAATACAATATAACCCTCCTGGGTATACTGAGGATCGAGTTATCCAGCATTTCTTGCGGTAACCTGTCCCATTCTTGAATAGCGGCTTCCCTAATCTCTGGCACTGTCTGGGGAGATGGCTGGTGGTTCCAAACAGCTCGCTTAAGAGCATCCCACGTGTGCCCTATTGGGTTTAAGTCAGGCGAGCCGACAGGCCAGTCTAACCTTGTGATGTCGTAATCTCGGAGAGCAGCATTGACTCGTTTAGCTCGATGTGCGGGTGCATTATCATCGACCAGTACGAATTGGTGCCCATGGTTTACTCGGAATGGTCTGACAATTCCATCAATAGCGACTGTTTTGCACCTATTTGCCGTCATGGAGCCTTGATACGGGATCAAAGGCGTTCTGGCTCCAATCATAATTCCACCCCAAAAGGACACCGATTTTCCGCTTTCCTGAACAGTTCCATTGGCAGTTCTTTGCCTTTCAGAGCCTCCAGGCCTTCTCCAGACAAAGACACGTCGTGATGACCAAATTCGTCTTCGTTTCGCATGTAAAATTCGATGTGCTCGGTGCTATTGACGCGACCTCACCGGTACCTATGTTTTTCATCATTCTGTCCGCCGTTGCAGTGAGGTCCTCAAATTTCGTGTGTCCGGTCACAGCCAGGACCGCCCGCACGCCCGGGAGTAAACGATTTATCCACAACCTTTTTAGTGGCTCGTCTGTTACGTTGGAATTCTTGGTTAGGGCTGCTATCGCCCTATACAGCTGCGATGGTTTCTGTGTTCCCAGGTCCATCTCTCCAATCAGTCTCTGGAATTGCTTCTCCGCGCCTTTCTCATAAATCGCCAATAAATGCTTTTTTAATGCTGCGTACCAGCCTGGCTCTGGCGGGGCTTCGATTATATCGGTAATTTGTCGCACTGTGCATTGCGTCAACCTGGCGATTGTTATGTCGAATAACTGCGCGTCACTCTGCTTCTTTGGTGCCATAATAGCCTCGAACTGACAGAACCATGATTTTGGAATTTCTGTCCAAAAATCTGGTATCTTTGTCTGCACCGATACCACTGCTACTCCAGCTGTTGTTGGGGTAGTCATCGTAGTAGTAGTTTCACTAGTTTTGAGACCATTCACTGTTATTTGCACCCGCGCGGTATTTTAACGCGTCCCTGCCACGTCGCCACTGTGTCGCTTACGGCGCACAAAAAAAAACTATTGTCTGTAAAACATTCGGGGTCACTACTTGTTGTACGTGTTATATTAAGGGTCTAGATAAATAATATGCAAATTTAGTTTAGGTATACTGAATTTGATAAGTGTTTAATAAAGGTTCACAATTACTTCGGTCGCTTCGAGCGTAAGCTTGGATTGAATTTCCTTTTATATAGAAATACAATTGAATTTGTTTTATTGTTTTATGGTTGATCCACACAGCCCGGCGGCACCACAAGCAAAGCCACCAAAAAGCCATAGTTCGTTTCAAATTATACAAGATGTAATAGGCAATAGTTTGTTTCAAATTATACAAGAGGAATCTGCACACTTACCACAACTACAAAAATTAGAAGGAAGAAATACGCCAGTACCTTTTTATTTCATCGGTGATGACGCATTCCCCATCAAAAAATACGAAACGACACCACTCTCATCTGTTTCAAAAGCTGTGATCGAACTGTTCCCCTGCTGCCGGCTGAGGGGCGCGGCGGCCTCGCCGGCAAGATGCCGCTGGCTTTGTTGCGAATGCCGCACATAAAGCCGGCGGCGGCTAGGCCAGCGGCACTGTCTCCGGCGCTTGCCGCCGTGCTGTGTGGATCTACCATTGTATTCCATTATTTTTTGTTCTATATTTTTAAGTAAAGAATCTATTTCTAAAATGAAGAAGAAATTAGAACAATCTACCGTAACAAAAAAGATTGATTTTTCAAACTGATCGCAAACTTTTTTTAATGTGTATATGCGCGTCCACCGCCGCGTCGAAAGCGGCGGGCGACGCGGCGGGCACCGCTTGACGCGCCGTGCAACGCGCCGCCCGACGCATAATAGTCGCTTCTTCGTAAACGCTATACATCATTATGTTTGAATTGAAAGCGGACCGCGCCGCACAACGCGCCGCGTCTCCGTAAATGAGCCCTTACCGTTATTCACGTCCATCTGCAGATTTTGTATTAAAAACTTCTTTTCAATTTCTTCAAAAACTCCAAAAACTTATTTTTGATTTTGTTTTTTTCTGCTTGGAAATTTTAACATTTTATGAACAAAGTGACTTTGCTTTCCTACAGGAGCTACTTAACTTCTTCTCTATCCATACTAATAAATTAAAGCTGAAGATTGTTTTCTTCTGTATGAACGGGCTGATCTCTGGAACTACTGGTAGCCCAATTCTTGAGGAAGGTTGTAGGCTATTTAACATTACGCTGCGACCCCCAGGATCCAAGCAAACAGAGAAACGGCGAGAGAGCACAGCTAGTCTCTTATAAATACATACATATTATAAAGTGGACGGCTGATTCATTACAATTTATTTCCGGTGGGATCGAATATGTTTGTTGTTGTTCAACTTCCGTGATTACTAAAACATGTTGCATGTGTGCATAACATCTAGACTACATGGAACAATTTAACTTTGAATAATTTGCTACGTTCTTAATTTTATCACGCGTGAACATTTTGTGACAGTTTCGCTATTTTAATGACATAAGCAAAAGCTGGTTTGTAACGCAATGTGCACACCAAGACATTTCGTAACTCAAATAAAGTCAAGTCGATAAACTCGGATTAAAGATATTTTTTTGCAATCTGTAATCCTGGCATTTGCGGCTTTTAGTGGACATACAATTTATGAAGTATCACTTGTAAAAGTTGAAACATTTAAAAGGCGCCAGGTTAACTCAAGCATAAAAATTGTTGTTGCTATTGGTACCGAAAATCCAGTAGCTAAATATGAAACCATAAGAAATCAACAACTCGTACACAATTACGTACCAGCCGATGGTTAATTCTATTGAAATTACAGATTGCATAACATAAAAGCTTCATAACTTATCAAGAGGCAAAAGGGTTGTTACCTAACCGAAATTGAGATTCAACAAACACGAATGAAAAGACAACAAGACAATCGTGATTTTTCGAGGGGAGAAGTGCGAGCTGCCCTCAAGTTATCAGCAGGCTGTACACAATTTTTAACAAAGCAAACATTTTGCCATTTTAATTACGCCAGGCTTCATTGAAGCTTTTTAACTTTAGTTTGTTTTCAATTTCACTTTTTTACTGTCTTTTGTTTTGCCAGGAAACCTTAGTGAATTACATAAGTTGTATGTATACTGAATTTATTTGTGTTTGTCATGAGGAGGAATGTGATGTATACTAACTTAACATTACAAAAAATTGGTTGCTTGGTAGGTACACTGAACAAACCTAATTTTCCATTAAAATAGTTATTTGATAATTTAGCCACGTGCAGATTAAGCCTTGGGTACAGAAAAATAAGAATCTTCAAATTCCATCAAGTGTTTTTAACCAGCTGCAGTACTAGGTACCATAAAAATATGCGGCAGAAAGTGTCTCACTCCCAGGTCATCAAGTTAACAGTGTAGCTGTAGCGTAATGTAGGTGGACAGTGGACATAGATTCGGCGCACCCAGATGACGTGGGTAGGGAGAGGGACACTATTGTACCACATTCAATGTTTGTTTGTTCGTATGACATCACCACAACGACATGGAGCGATGCATTTACCTAAGTAGCATCTAATAATAACCAACGATGACCAAGCGAGGTTTACAAATAAAACTGTTTATCAACTCTGGCCAAAACGTTTCAGTTTTACGACTGTCGTGTTGACGATGCTTCTGGCTAATGTCAAGGTTGAAGTAAGCAAGGATTAAGACTACTTATAAGATAAAGAAACTAGGTGGGTAACTAACACGCTGAGAAAACTGTTTTGTTACAGAATGTATGGTTCCGTTGACATCACAAATAGGTAAGGTTTCACGCCGCCTCTGCGAGCAGACGAAGGATGGCGGGCTTCGTGATACCCTGGATGTTATCACGAAGTAACTCCCTGTGACGCTTGGCTCCTTCTTTTCCCAGACCCTTTCGTCCCTTACCGGGACCGGTCTAATCTGTAGTGCGAATTTTGACGGTACAGCAACAGTAATAAGTAGAATAACATGCAACTGACTCTACAGGCTAGATGTTGCGACTGAGTGACGGAGAAACAGTAACATGACATGATGCATGACCTCTTCCGCCTGACTAACAGTTCATAGTAAGTAGGCCAGTATCGATGACATTAGCCCGATAATTTGCATTGATCCACTTCTTTCGTTATCGAGTGGTTAGTGACTAACCTGGTGTCGAGAAATTTTATGTCGCCCATGGGACTTGGCTTTACATGCCGTCGAGAAATATCTCTCAGGCATGCTGGTTTCCTCACGATGTTTGCCTTCACCGAAGCAAGTGATAATTATACAATACGCACATGAATCCGAAAAATAAGAGGTGCGTGTATTAGGATCCAACTTGAGAGCTATGACATGGCAGTCCGACGGTCACACCACTAGGCTATCACTGCTTATATTGATCCACTAACGGCAGCCCTAACCTTGGCAAGTAGTCTTTGTAAACGTTTCTAAACCGACTTATTAGATAATGGAAATCTCAAGAAGTTTAAACTCGTGACATTTCATTTCCCATCTATGGACCACAGACGGCGTTTATCTTTGATTCGAGTAAACTGTTATTATAACTCAAAGCTGTGACTAATTTGTTCTCAGGAATCGCGCTAGTCTCTACTATGTATTTCGACATTGGTTTCAATAAAATTGGACCGTGTTACTGATTCTCTAGTTGATCTTATTCGATCTTCTGTACTTAATTTTTAAAATAAGTTCTTAGATGATTTGATGAGATGTCAGGTGATCAATTTTATGTTTTAACGGTGTATGGTCCTAAGTTAAACACATAATTTCGTAGCTTATTCCCATTGTGCTACGCAACAGAACGCCACGTGGAACACAAATGATCCTTACAAACTCCCACTGTTTGAGCGGTCAGCTGGTCAGACAGACTCAGACGACAGAGACGCGCTCCTGCCGCGAGTTATAGGTCTCAGCACTCGCAGTCAAATTGTTGAATTCGTCGCATTACTTGCTTCTAGCGACTAACAGTTAAAGAGCCGATCTGTTTTGTTTTGCGGCGAATTCTATAATTTGGCCTCGACAGAAATACTACATATAACTACATGTTCAATCATAAAATAAATACTTGAGGGATAGGCCACATTTCAACTAAAATAGGTAAGCTCCGTATAGGGTTGGGCACTCGGATCTACCCAAGGACGTATTATAAACATCATTGGATCTACCGATATCTTTTTGCATGTTAAGCAAAGTGATTTTAATCTTTGAAACCCGGCCTGCACTTCTGTTTGTAGTTTAGTACGATTTTCGCTTTAGTAAGTTTAGTAACGCCGCCAAGATTTAAGTAATAATCGGCTTTCCTGGTCTACTTTCATCGTTTCCGTCATGATGACTCGCAGACTCAACAACTACAGGATGTCCTACGTTTAGGAGAGCGAAGTCGCGAACATAAGAAAATGTACATTTCCTGTTATCATTCAGACCTAGAATTTGAGACATGACCTCACTTAATCATCTACCAAAACTAGGTCGTACTAATTTGTAATGTAAAAAATTGGAACGCAAGGAGACATTATTGGTTCAATAAATGTGAAGGTTTGACTTAAATAATCTAGTATATTCGTGTATAATACCATGAACTCTGTATAACACAGCGGCTGACCTTTATCCGGTAGTTTAGTAAACAAAGATATGAACGAGCGACTAATACCTACACACTTACAATTTTGGATTATTTTCACCCTGAAATTTCAGGTAAGCCTGAAGTTTTTTTGTTTGACATAGGTATTGTAATGTTGACCAACCATTAATTCGTTCTAAGCAACTCCTAAAACGATGTAATTTTGATTTGAGGTCAACGTCTAAGAAAAGCAATGCCAAGTAGGTTAACGCGTTAAGGAACCACGATTATTACGATTACGGGTTTAAGTAAATACACTTTGAATTCACTGTAACCATTTCTTGCATCCTCAATTCTTCATTATCGTCCAGTTTTACTTTGCGCTCTTGCATTTTTGTTAACGTGAAATATTTAAACCTATACCTACATAAGGCACAGGTTTAAATATTTTCAGAATCCATGACTAATTGTTGCATCTTATTTTGCGGGACATTTTATAATCACTACCTTCCTCTAAGGTAGCGGCTGCCTACCTTCCTCAGCTAGGCAATCATCAATTAGGTACCTACGTATGATACATAGTGTTCATAGGAGCAATGCAATAAAGATACCTGCATCATCCACCTCCGTTAGATATTGGATTGGCCGGATGCTCGTCATTTGAATTTCGAGATTATGTAGGTATCCAACAGTATTTACAATATCCAGGTATAACTCAAACAAAACTTACTTGTTTCTGTTTACATGCATTTGAGAACACTTACGTATTATTTATAGTCTGCCATGCTTTCGTAAACGCGTTGTCGTCAGTAATATGGATAAGAAATGAATTCGGGATAAACAAGTGCAAGCGTACATACGTGCACTGAATCCGAGCGGTGCGTGGTTGCCGGCGGTGCGACCGGTGCATTCAGGATCAGCCGTCCGGATCGCGCGCTGTCAGGCGGACGTATCAAAAACAAGAGGGAGCGAATAGATGCGGCCGGCTGTTTATAAACATTGAAATAGTCAGACGAGGTGCGATCAATACCGAGACGGGAACACTAAAACGGCCGGGGCCACGCCGGCCCCAACCTCACCTGCCTCGCGGAATCAGCGGCGTAGATAACACAGTGCACTGGACCGCAGACGCAAGGCGTCGAGTGCAACACGGCGGGAGCAATCACTCGGACGTACTGAACGGGCGGCTGACGGCGGCCGTGTGCGCGCCGCCCTAGCGGTTACGTCACTCGGTTTTGACAGCTACCGCACGAGGTACGCGCGCGTCGCCAGCGAGGGCCGCGCCGCGGCGCCACCGGCGGCCCGCGGATCGACCGATCAATACCAAAGTGCGCGCCGGCCACCGCGTTCCACGCTGCGCAGAGCGCTACCGCGCAACCACACGAGGCCGCACGAAGACGCCCCGCCGCCGCCGGTGCCGCTGCCTGCCCGCCGAACGCTCACAAAACGCTTCGTTCGATGCGCAAATTGCAATGCAACGGAACAAGATAGAACTACGTATAGACGATTGCCGACCTGCGTGTGTCTGAATTGACGCACCTACATTTCTTGCAAAACCTTGCCTTATATCACATTATTAACGTCCCCAGCTACTCAGTATGAGTCTACCAAAAGCACAAAGCCGACGATAATCAGCAACAGGGACAGTTTTAAGATACGACAACCATTCCGTAATTCATTCTACAACCGGAACGGGCATTTGCATTGGCAGAAGCACTATGTGCTTAATACGACAGCGGAAGTCTTGACAAAAAATAATAATAGAAAGCAGAAAACCAATCAATATGCAACCTAGCATCTGTAAATTAACTTAAGTTACGTACGAAATCTACAGAACAATCATCACGGGAATAAAGAATCAAAACAGCTTGTTTTGTTTAGAATTAAACCGTTTCTGTTGAATCCTGTATGTAGCGTCGGAATGTTAAATACAAATACAGGTATTCCGAGCGATTTGACACAATACACAACAACCAACCACGTTGAAGAAAAGACCTTGAGAGTTCCTGGATTAAGTTTTCTAGTAAATACTCTCTTTTAAATATTTAATTTGAACCAAAAAAGTAAATTAAATTAATTAAATTGTAAGAAAAAGGAGTAAATGATTGCGTGTCGGTTGCCAGGGGAGAATGGAAGAAAAAAACGTTTTGCGCCAACCCCAAGTAACAAGAGCAGGAAGATGCTGGGCCTTAACTGGACTATGCTGTGATTGTCTTGAGTGTGTGGCCTCCAGCCAAGAGCATAAAAACTTAAAAGCGAATGATACCCCACCTACGAGGGGTACGAGCCTCGGCTTTGGGCATCGCGGAGGGAGGGCCTCGACATCGAAGACAGAATGTCGGCGCGCTAGTTTCCCTATTGCCGTCCTGAAGGGGCGTCATCAGGAGTTACGAAGGTATGACAAGGACGTCGAATATGGCTGATGCGAGAGGGCTCCTATCGGCCTGCCGATGCAATAGGAGGTTGGTCCTTACAGCAGATTCAAAGACGCTTCTTCTGCTTCTTCAATCTTTGGGAAAGCTACCGGGCTGTAGAGTGTAGAATGCTGTTACAGATTTTGGTGACGAATGGGAGAAGGATAGATTTGCCTATTTTCAAAGACTGTACTGATGCCATCTTTGCCACATGACCTATTTATTGTTTTGGATTTTACTGAGCGCTTTATAGACTTCACCGAGTACCCAGTTATGGGCGGTATACTATCAGGACAGCAATAGTCAGGTACTAAGGATGGTTGAATGTCGTCGGAATAGAGATTTATAAAATTTCGCACAGATATTTAATATTATTGATCAATTTGTTTTTACCCTTGTGATTTTTTAAATAATATGTGATCCAGGACCTATGATTTGTAATACCCTGTTTTGCTAGTTTCAGGAAGCAGTTATTTTCTAGAGCACTTTGGACCTGTTTATTGTTGTAGTTTCAAATATTTGTTGTATTACTGCGTTTAACCTCTCTATCTTTGTCTCTACTGTAAATCTATGTTTGCACACATATTCTCTCTCTCTCTTCTATTAATTTTACAATTTCGTCAACAGTTTCTTGCTTTTGCGTTTTATTTGTGTTACCTTTTACTGTACTGACTCTAGTTATACTTTTTATTATTTCGGCGTGTTGTTAACAACTTTGGATCTCTAACGAACATTTCAAAACATAAAAGAATAAAAATCTATTATTTTCATGATTCCTGTAGAAAAGACTGAAGAGCGGCGATGCCTCAGGTGAGCCCGGACATTCGCCAAAATGAGTTTGGTGCCCGGAGGCAGGCTGCGCTGGATGGGTCACGAACGTCATGCGTAGCAGTTTTCGCGGTTTAAGCCCCACATAACCAAACTGTCTCCCGGGACGGTGCGGTACCTATGCGTTAGGCATTTTTCACAGGTTAATAAAAAAAGGGAACGAGGAGATTGGCACAAGGGAAAAGAGGCCTATACCTAAAAGTGGGTGGGTACTTAGAATAATGTCTTAGTTGTTGTTATTTTTAAGGCCCACCTCCCAAGCTACGGTTAGTGATCTTAAAGCTATAGAAACGCTTTTAGATCACTTGCATCATATTTTCAAAGGAGTTACTAGTAAATGAGGCCCCTAAGATTTATCAAGGTCCAATATCCGATGTAACGGTGATTCGCTTCAAAAATCTAGTAGGTATGCGTGTGAACTGAGGGACCACACTGGTATTTCCTAAAGGTATTAAGGCAGCGCCGTCTTGTGTCACACTGCTTAACAATAGGAGCTCATCATCATCATTAATGTACACACAATCAATCTAGACGTGGCGTTGACAATGACTACTTGTTTAATTTAAAAGACAAAAGAAAAAAATCTTTGGAATTTTATACATTTTCAATTCAATTAATCTATACATATTTGATTCTTTGCAGAACGAGTTGGAATTTATTCATACGAAGGAGAGAGATAACTGCAAAACGTAGAGCTGAGGTTTCAAACCCACTGAACCAGATGGAGGATGACCGGTACAACATTTTCAACTGTATAGGATCGCAGCAGTTTCATTCTGAATTTTTAACACCTGCGCACACAACCCTATGCACTAGGTATATGTTCCGCGTCGATGGCCAATCTCCGCTGAGAGTTCCTGGTATTCTGTGACGTAGGTACCACCTTCCTGATGCCAACTACTCATCTTGACTGATCCAACGAATCAAAATCAGTTGCGTCTCCGACTACCTCGTCCATATGTATATCGCGCGCGTGGTGCCGGCGGCGCACGCGCTCGGTATATGTATGTTCACCATCCCGACCAATTGATTGAGCCTAAACACGATACCATGATACGACTGCTTTAAGTTACCGTGTATTATTTTTATTTTTGACTAAATTTTCCTTGATTTCTGTTAAGATTGGAGAGAGGATCACTCAATCCACATGCACATTGTAGTTGGTTAGGTAGGCTGCAATCATAGGTCAAGGTTGCCGCATAATTGCAGTGTCAACGATGGGTTGCGGGGTTAGAGATTGGTACCTATACAATATAAGTTTATTCAACAATAAAACAGTGTTACAATTTTCTTTTGGGTTATATTTTCATTTTACAAAACAATTAAACATCTGTAACCGGCATTACAAAAGCCTCTATTTCGCCAGGAATTGGTAAGAGGGACACCTACCAGTGGAAGGGTTTCCAGTTACCATACAATTACTGGCATCAACCTTTTTGAATCGCATCGAAAAACTACGCAAAACCTTCGCAGAACCTATTATGTATTCTGTGGCAGAACTTAGAAGCGCTACGGCAGATTACTACGCAGACCTCTTGCATACCAAATGTAGCGCTACGGTGTAGCATACTCTACACGGACGTCTCAGACCTTATGCTAGCGTACCGTGCTACGCACACCTTGCGCTAAGGCGTAGCGTTCACGCAGAGCCTGCACAGCTTCTTAGCCCTTAGGATAACCGCCTAACCTAACCAATCCAATTACAGCGCAGGCAAAAGATTTGGGTATTTGCGTTTATTACCAGTAGTAATACGGGTAATTCCATTGTTGTTACTACTGCAGTAGTAAGTTGTTATATGGGAAATTAAAAAATACAGTGTTATACTTGAGAAACAAAAAAAAAAAAATTGTTGCAACCAACACACCCGCGGTAGCGCCGGCCGTGCACTTCATGCAAAAGTAGAGCACACGCACCGGCCCGCTGGCTGCCGCGCCACCGCCCGACCTCTGCGCCCCCGCTCGGCTTGCGCTCGTTTTGTCACGGTTCTAACTTAACCTAACCCTTGCTTGCCTTGCCGGCGTGGTACTTAACCCGTAAAATATGAAAATTAACTTAACACTATCGCTGCTAAGTTCAAATCAAATAATTCATTTTTATATAGCGTACGTATAACGACGACTCGCCCGACGACGTATAACCCGCCGCCCGAATTATTTTCGACCCACATGAAACTGCACTAGCCTAAATGCAACAGGTAATAAGTATTCGCTAAATCATTTCAATATAAATAGCAACAGAACAGGCCAAGACAGCGGCCGCCGGATATTTTCTGAAGTGAAGTAGGTGGCGCTAGTTTTTTGTTTTACTGAAAGTTGAAGCTCACGTGACTACGTATATTCTTTTGGAAATAATAAGTAGTAAAATAAAAAAAACTACACGGGTCGATCTTCGAGGTTAAGCAGCGCTTGCCAAGGTCGGTCCGTGGATGGGTGACCATCCATTCCATACAGTTTCCTCCGTTTCGTGGTTCACAAAATTCGTTAAATCTTTGAACCCTGTTAACAGTTCTTACTTGCAGTCAGTGGCCCGAAAGTTTGACAACCAGTCTTACTAATTATCGTACAAATGACCTAGTAGATATTCAAACTGGGTTATGTAGTTCAGATAGGCAGCGTTCCATATAAAATAATGGTGTTCAACTGTTTCCTGTCAAACTGAAAGCCGATCCCAACATATGTAGTTGGGAAACGGCTGGGCAGATGATGGGAATGTCCGACGCCCACGCGTCTCGTCGCCGAGCTTATGTAAGTTTGTGTGAATAATTTATGTGCGTGTGAACTGAGGAACCACAATGGCAATTCGTGAAGTGAAAATCCTAGGATTTAGTAGTAGACTTAAAACAATTGTAGAATGAATCTGGGAAAAAATAAGGTTTTTTGAATACAGACATTTAGCAAAGAATTTGTAAAGATATTTACTAAATAACAGACCACAAAGCATTAAAGATAAAAAAAAATATAACGACTGAACTGAGATAACAAAGATAAATATTTTAGTGAATATTACTGAATAAAATTAATAAAACCGTTCTTTTTCTACATAAAGTTTTAGTAAAAGTCTTAAAACATTTTTTATAAATGAAATGGAGCAAAATCTCGATACACATTAAAAATAAATTACGCTCATTTTTTAAATTTATTTTTAATGTGTATCAGCTCATAATCCAGTAAAAATAAACATTTGACTTAGCCAAAATTCGCATAGAGCTGAAAATTGGCAGAGACGTTAAATACAGCATTATAAATAAAATGACAAAAATGTCCTTCGATCCTACTTCTGCAAAAAAAAACCAAGGTCGAAAACGGTAAGTTTTATCGTGAAAATAGGTCATACAAAAGTTGTAGATCATACAATTCTCTACGAAAATGGTCCAGCCACTTTTTCTCTTACGACTCACCATTCGTGAGATATCGCGGTCGAAGTTCCACAATTTAATTTATCAGAACGTCTGATAGTGAAAAATCCTTCGATAGATCTTTGATAAACACCTAGGATCCATCAAGTTCTCTAATTGCATCATATATTGTAGATATAAATGCGCAGACTTTGATTGAGATTCATTGAGATTGAGATTCATCGGCTTTGGTTTCCGCTTGCGTTAAGGCGTTTGCGTTATTTAACTCCACAAAAAGTTATAAGTATAATACAATTGTTTTCGTAGCTTTTATCAGACTTGATACGAGTCATTTCATCAAGTCACTCCATAATTTAGCATGTTTTAAGTCTGATATCGATGTGCGGCTAAAGTATTTTTACATACGCTGTTTAGTATTTTAAAGCATTGTGAAAGTTATGTAACCGTAAAGGAAACCGTCCAAGATATTATTAATGTTTGCCTTGGTCAGTATACCAATGATATGGACAATGACTGCAAAGAAGCAAAATTACGATTTGATAAATTATTAAATAGAGTAGAGGAAGAAGTTGACCAGTTAGATTCAGAAACAAATAATCGGATAAAACTTGCAAATTTGACGATATTACTGAGGATTTTACTTTTTCACTCTGGTTAAAACTGTAAAAAGAAAAAATCAAGCTAACATGATCTTAAAATGTAATGAAAATTTATACTATTTTCCACCATTTACTCCAACGTTAAGAAGAATAATATTAAAGACTTCCATTGTGGTCAAATTTATCGTGTTCTTATTTCGATTCAGAAAATCAAGCACCATCATCGTCAGGTATAGAAAGTCACTTTAAAACACTTAGTTTTTAAAACAAAAGTACAAAAATATTGAATCGACGAGTTCATCAAAAATGACTCCATTTTTGTAGATGGAATAATAAAAACTGCACTTGCTGACCTAGGTGACGATGTAGTGAATAAAGTAATCCCACACATAAAACGCTCGAGACAGAGAAAACGTATAATAAGTCGAGATAAAAAAAGTTAAATCTAATATTTCTACTGGATATTTTAATGCGGATTCATTATTTTCTGATCAACCCTCTTTTATTGAAAATTGGAGAGGTGAAGCTGAAATGAATAAAGAGAAAACAAATCATAATGTAAAATTATTAAAAAATGGTAACTTGTGTCGTTCGGTATTCCTAAATGATAAATATGTCACTCTTAAGAATACTTGTGGTTTCGATTCTGTAATGTACTTTTTGAGTGCAAGATTTACCGAAAATGAGAATATTCGAGACGTTACGGCCAATTTTGACAAAGATTTAATTCCACAATATATAAAAAACCTCTGTGACATTGAATCTACAGACGATGTCATTTATTTAATGAGAGCAAAAATTGCTGCACAATATTTTAGCTCATTAAATGAGAAAGGAAACATTATTAGCTATGATTGCCTGTGTACATATTCTTCTAAGATATTTTTTCTGTGCAACTCTCATAAAAAAGTGTTTAAATACATCCTGTCAATCAAAAGAGACATTGCGTTTTTACCCTTAAATATAAATTTTATTGAAATATTTGGTATAGGTATTTTAGGAGAGGCAATTAACATCGATGAAGGAAACAGGAACTATACAACTTGTGATGACCAATTTAGTTACAATTACGAGCTTTCAAAAATAATATCATTCGATTTGAATGGCACTGATAAAAATTCTCTCACTAATGTTCCTGTAACCATAACAGTAAAGAACAAAACCTACAAAATCATGGGCGCATCTGAATTCATTCCAGCATTAATTTCAGGCGGTCTTGGCCATTACCGATGTCACTGTTTTATGAATGACCGTTTCTTTTGCTATGACGATCAACATCTCAAACTTATTGAAAGTACTGACCAACAAATATACTTACATTCATTAAGCTACATCCAAATGTCACTTACTTAAATAAAAGTATTATAATAAGTGATTAGTTAATTTTGTAATCTACTTTTTATTAAATACACATAAGCCATGTAATATAGCATTAAATTAACGGTACAACCTTGTTTTCGTTTCGTCTAAATAATGATATACTAAATAAAGTATGATAGTACTGTCTACATTTTGTTTTATTGTGTGGTCACACTGCTTTATGTATTTTCATAGGATTAAAAAAATAATATTATCTCAGCTAAGAGGTAAGAAATACACAATTTTAGATACCTATTATTCAGAAACTTATTACTAAAAGTTAAGTACACTAGCCTTTCTGATATTCTTCTCGTCTAGCAGCTAGCACACGCACATATGTCAGTGGAGGAGAGGATTGAGTGTGATTGACACTGGCTTGGCCACCATCAGGGATTTTAATTTTGATTATACAAATAATTTGTCGGTAATTAGTCGAAATTTGTCGCCCAATATCAGAATTTGTCGGTCACTGGTTCAAAAGTTATAAGGGTTTATAGGTGGCCGATCTGTAGAGACTCTCCCCAGCTTGGCCACATTTATATCTCAAAAACTAGGGCATCTAGCGTAGATCTGTTTTCCCACAGATTTAGTTGGCAATTTGTCGGAATTTGTCGCCAAGCCACAGATTTAGTCGGGTCTTAGTTTAGAAGATGTAATGAGTTAATTTTTTAAGGTATAGTCCAAGAGCTAGATCGAAGAGTTTACGAAACGTTGGCAAGAGAAAAAATATAGTAATATGTGTAATATACTTCTAGTTTATCGGTCTTAAGTCCCTAGAAATGTCAGGAAGAGATAAATTCTCAATTAGATTCATGTTTTTATCTTTTAAATTACTAGGTTAGAGTGTCTTAAACTTCTTTGAAAACATTAAATCTTGGTCTATTTGGTGAATTATTGGTGTCAAGATGTACATTCGCATGTAACTGTGTTACCAAATTATAAAGTTAAGCTTTTACTTTAGAATAATAATTTCTATTGTTGAAATATAAAAAAAAAATTGCTTTGAAATTATCACGGAGGAAATTATTGTACCTACTAACAGTAAAATTTTAAAAATACCTATATAATCAAAGATGTGGGTAGGTACCTAGATACGTATTAAGTATATATAATATTATCTATATATATATAAAAATGAATTGCTGTTCGTTAGTCTCGCTAAAACTCGAGAACGGCTGAACGGATTTATCTTATCTTGGTTTTGAAATGTTCGTGGAGGTCTAGGGAAGGTTTAAAAGTTGAGAAAAATTAGAATAATTGCCGGGAAAACCCTCAAAACAGCCCTTTTCTATTTCCCATACAAACGTTTTCTAAATAAAATGGAGAGTCAATTTGTAATTTATTACCGCTGCGTAAAGTTCAAATTCGCGTGCGCGTTGGAGGATCTAATGTCGCGTTACGAAACTCAACAAAAGTGAATCGCGAACGCGACAAAATTGTAGGTAGGTACTAGGAAAGTAGGATAGGTAGGTAGGTACTAGGAGGGTAGGATATGTAGATAGGTACTAGGAGGGTAGGATAGGTAGGTAGGTACTACGAGAGTAGGATAGGTAGATAGGTACTAGGAGGGTAGGATAGGTAGGTAGGTACTACGAGAGTAGGATAGGTAGATAGGTACTAGGAGGGTAGGATAGGTAGGTAGGTACTAGGAGAGTAGGATAGGTAGATAGGTACTAGGAGGGCAGGATAGGTAGGTAGGTACTAGGAGAGTAGGATAGGTAGGTAGGTACTACGAGAGTAGGATAGGTAGATAGGTAATAAGAGGGTAGGATAGGTAGGTAGGTACTACGAGAGTAGGATAGGTAGATAGGTACTAGGAGGGTAGGATAGGTAGGTAGGTACTAGGAGAGTAGGATAGGTAGATAGGTACTAGGAGGGTAGGATAGGTAGGTAGGTACTAGGAGAGTAGGATAGGTAGGTAGGTACTACGAGAGTAGGATAGGTAGGTAGGTACTAGGAGAGTAGGATAGGTAGGCAGGTACTAGGAAGTAGGTAGATAGGGTAGGTAGGGTGGGTAGAGTAGGTAGGGTAGGTGGGGTAGACAGGGTAGGTAGGGTGGGTAGAGTAGGTGGGGCAGGTAGGGTAGGCGGGGTAAGATTCATTGACTGTTAGGCGGTACGAAGTTCGCCGGGACAGCTAGTCTCTCAATAAAAATAACAATGGGTGTTTCTTCATTGCACGACCCTGGCTGAAACCAACACTGATGCCGATCGATACCTACTCGACAATACGTCATCGAAATTCTTCATTTGGTCACCGACACGACCGCGACCCGATACGACGCTATTACCTATAATGCTACCCGCATACAAATAAGCTATATAAACTTTATTCAATCGGAATATTTGGTAATTTATTACATATTGATAATGAAGTACATATTATAATGAGCTCCACTGTAAACTGGCTCGCATCTATCTCTTTCCTCTCACCATAAATGAAACGGAGCGTAGTGATTTATCTGCCAGCGACTAAGTGGACATTTGGTTCGATAAAATATAATTACATATATATTTATTGTAGATCTGTTTATAGGTAATGAATACAGTTTTCCTTTGGTGGGTTCAAATTATAGAATAACTTTATATTTATATATTTCGAAACAAAAATTCCACCATATGACATCATAGATACTGTCTAGAAACTACTTCAAATATTTTGTACTTGATTGTACCAATGTATGGAGAAATTTAATTCTTTAATATCTTTTTAATTACACACCGACTAAATCTGTAGCTTGGCGACAAATTCCGACAAATTGCCGACTAAATCTGAGAGAAAACAGATCTTCGCTAGGTGCACTAGTTTTTGGTGTGTGTAGTCGCAGCGGAAAAATTTCGAATTTCATCATTTCAGTTTAGCAGATATATTGATTTGCAAAATATATTGATTTTTTAAATTTAGTTAGTAATCACTAACGCGATTTCTGTGATAGCTCTTAGTCGTAGAGTAGTCGGAATAGCTGAAAACTAATTTTGCCCGATGTAATACATTAGTAAGAAACTGGCCGATGTTGATGGATAAGGTGATGCGCCAATACCGATCCAGGTTAAGCAACTCTTGCCAAGGTTTGGACACAGATTTTTATGCTGAAAGCAGCAGAAATTAAGTACATTATAATTACCTTCTGTAACAACTTTTTGCAATATTCTGACAAATAAATGTATTTGTTAATACAGATGCAATTATTATTTTAATAATTTCGGAATTTTAAGAAAAAACAATTTACCTAATATTTTTATCACGAAAATTATAAGTTTATTAGTTACTTGTTCAAGCATTGTGTGCCCACCTGTACCAATCCAATAACGATACTATACTGGAAATTTTAGTACGTTAGCTCTATATACTGCACGGCCGCTTTTTAGTAGCCATTCAAACTTGGTCGGTTTATCCATGTTTTGCGGTTGTTCTGGTATTTTTGTTATTCCTCTTTAATTATTTAGTGTAAGGAGCTGAAATTTTGCATGTGAATAGTTCCATTAATACACTGAATATCGGAATATGTTGCATTTGGTTTTCCATTAAAAAATCCTACAAACGGATGTCATACAATATACTGGTCCAGTCGTAGTAAATTATGCCATTGCTCATTAATTACTAAGAGCACATAAATGAAACTTGGCAAGACAGTGTAGACCCTTACAAGACATAAATAAACGTTATAAGTTAGGTCCTAGGGTTCCTATTTGAAGTACTGGGACCTAATAACCTTATTTTACTTTTATGTGTATATCTTCTGAACAGGATGTTTTTTTCAAATTCTGTTTTCACAAACATTACACACAAATTCTAAGCAACGTGCGTACAAAATTACAACTCTGCACTAAACCGTTTTGTATGATTTTCATCAGATAGCCAAACGTCAGCGCAGCGGAAACTTGATTATCTTCGCAGTTTTATGACACACAAATTTCATTTAAACATACACATTTACCTCTCTGTACACACTAATTATTGCATGTATTTTTTTTCTTGTACGTCCTGAGGAAAAAAAAAGTGCCGCTAGGACGACGTAGTTCCAGCGGAAACAGTTTTTGTTGAATAGCTCCCCAATGGTTGGATGCACAAATTTGTACTTACCATACACAATGACACGACGTCATACACTAAATATCTGCTAAACTGAAATGATGAAATTCGACATTTTTCCGCTGCAACTACACACACTAGTTTTTGAGATATAAATGTGGCCAAGCTGGGGAGAGTCTCTACAGATCGGCCACCAATACACCCTTATAACTTTTGAACCAGTGACCAACTAAATATGTGGCTTGGCGAGAAATTCCGACAAACCGACTAAATCTGGGAGAAAACATCTACGCTAGATGCCCTAGTTTTTGAGATATAAATGTGGCCAAGCTGGGGAGAGTCTCTACAGATCGGCCACCTTATAACTTTTGAACCAGTGACCGACAAATTCTGATATTGGGCGACAAATTTCGACTAATTGCCGACAAATTATTTGTATTATCAAAATTAAAATCCCAGATGGTGGCCAAGCCAGTGTCAGTCTCACGAGTATTGAGGGACCAGTTTTAATCATCCCTATCTTCAAAATGCTTCGATATTTTTGCTCCATTTCTTTTATACAAAATGTTTTAAGACTTTTACTAAAACTTTATGTAGAAAAAGAACGGTTTTATTAATTTTATTCAGTAATATTCACTAAAATATTTATCTTTGTTATGTGGACTGAGGGACCACAGTTCAGTCGTTATATTTTTTTATCCTTAATGCTTTGTGGTCTGTTATTTAGTAAATATCTTTACAAATTCTTTGCTAAATGTCTGTATTCAAAAAACCTTCTTTTTTCCCAGATTCGTTCTACAATTGTTTTCAGCCTACTACTAAATCCTAGGATTTTCACTTCGCGAATTGCCATTGTGGTTCCTCAGTTCACACGCATATAATAATTTTAAGTACCTGCAATAAATAGTCAATGTACTATTAAATAAAAAGAAAAGTTTCGAAGCATTCATTGCTTTATTACTTCATAACAAAGTATTACTTGCAACTTTTATACACAAAGAAACAAATGGGGGACAAGTCGTAATTTCCAAAAAAAAAATGTTTTTTGTAAACTGCCAAGCTCAAGACTCGACTAGACATCATTTCATTAAACTATTAATATCTTCAAAAAGCGATAATAAATAATAAAACCTACTCAAGTCGCGGAAACTCTGTTCGTTGTGTTGATATCCACCGTTGTCGCAACTGTTGATATAAGTATGATGCAGAAGTAGTAAACAAAAGTGAAAATATTTGTGATCTAGTTGAACAATAAGATTTATTTTCTTTATCTGTTTACCATAAATCTGATTGTTTTTGGTTTCTCAAACAACGTACAAGTTCTTAAATACGATTAAATATGTTTTACAAAAAAATATTGCATCATAATAGATGTATATGAAAATATAGACAGTTGAAGATTAACACTGCTCTTGCTCGTTTCAACTATTGTAAGTCTGTAACAACTATAAAAATGAATTACAAAATGCTCAATGTGTAACAGTATTAACATTATGGCACTTTGATGATCTAACACTTACATCATGAAACTGTAATCTTAATCACTATGAGACACCACGGGCGGGCGCTAGTCGAAGTTCAACGATTAAAAACAGCAGCTTGGCAGTTATAAGGGGGAAGGCAGGGTGTGATAAAATTAAAAATATCAAAAACTCTCACAAGCTTTACACACTGGCATCGAGAAAAAAGAAAATCAGCTACACCGTTAACTTTACACACGACTTGTCCACGTGTTTCGTACAAATGCAGAGAGAAAAGAGATTAAAGAGGAAACATTAGGCAGTGTTTATAAAATGGCACTCCATACAAAGGCAATACGGAGTTGTCTAAAGTGTTCTATACAACATTCGATGGTGATCAGTACCACTTCTTCGAAGAGACAATAGTTTGAAGAGTTAGCTGTAAACTAAATAGTGTAATTGGAAATGCGGTGGGGGTGGGGAGAGCTTCAGTACACTTTCAGTTGATTCTTGTCGTCGAAGCCAGCCGAGTGGCCAGCATTGCGGACTATAAATGAGTTGCCGTCGAAATGCATCCGCCTCTCGCCGCGTCTGTCGGAAGTTAACGTTATTTACTAAAGGCGTCATCTATGCCGTTCTAAACACTATAAACAAGTATAACGGCGCAATCGATCATACTAAAGGGTGTAAATATACCCCTTAAGGAAACCGAAAGACTTGTTCTCCTCGTCATTGCGATATTTTTTTTGTTCTGGACCGTATGTACCTGGGAATCTACGGAGATATTGGGGGTCAAAGATCCAACATTTTCACAAGTTTTTAGTTTTTATTGAACTTTTTAAGGTTTACTTTACTTCAATACCTCCACGACACGTTTACTATTCAATGTACCCATCAGCATGCATGTTTTGAGTTTTACCGAAAAAAGGTCATTTTCCACAACAAAAAAAAAAATACTTTTTTGTTGTGGAAAATGACCTTTTTTCGGCCCAGCAATAATTTTTGCGTAGAATTAGTAATTAGTTTGATGTTCAGAATGCTTGGTTGCGGGTTTCGTGAAGGGTCCGTTTACACCCTGCATAATTATATATTGTCAAGTATTGTATTACTTGTATTAATTTGTCTAAAATCTGATATCGAAGCGAATGGAACTTAGTTAGGTTCTGATTTAGGTAGAAAAGGCCTTGAGCTAAACTCTACAGATACAAGCGCCAAACTGAGTACTTGATATAAAGTATCTAGTTTGGAGTGATGTGACAGCGCGCCACGGACGCCATAATCCTTGCATGTTTACATCCAAACAAGGTTTTATTAATGAAATATAATGAAACTGTAACTTTGGCCATGTATTGACAGACATGGTTTTGTGCAGCTCGTCAGGCCTACCTGCCGAAAGTCCAGGTTATGGACTGTGATAGACTTAGTCGTGAGTACGACAAGGTGCAATCGTTTCAGGCATGTTGAAGGTCTCCCTCACCTTACGAACAGATGCTGAGTCTGGCCCAGCGAGGCAGTGCAGTGCAGGAACGGGCTCGTGATAGACGCCGACCCGTTGCTGGGGCTGGTGCGAAGCTGATACTTGTGACTGCAACGGTGAATCCTGCAACAACGATAATTCAAAACATTGGAAAACTGCAAGTATGTAAAAGAAGTATTTCTAATGTCAAATAACGATAATTCCAAGAAATCTCCACCGGGATTATTTACGCAGAAAAAGTCTTAAATTTTAAACAGAATTCTAAAAGGAGGAGGGTCCTCCTCGCTTCATCGATTTTTTTTCTTGCTTTCTCGGATTAAATCCTAATTTATTCCATAGGCTTCATACATTTATTCCATTTCATTGTAGGTTAATCCTGAGCTGAAGTAAAGGAGTGAAGTAGGTAAGCCACGTACTAACTCGGATTAATTAAATAGAATTGGGTAACGTTTGCCTCATGTATGGCTTCTCTAATTGCATGCTTAGTGTTCTGATCGTAAGATAATGGCGATATAGGTACTTCGAAATTTAATAAAGTAAACCCAGAAAAAGATAATTACAGTTTTATGTTATAGAAATAGCCTGCATGCCAGTTCTTCAACCTTTTTCGGGACTTTATTTGGCCCAAAAGCGATGAGCTGTTGTTATTTGGCATTGTGCATTAACATTGACATTGCAGTTGACAAGTAGGGTACATACACACACACATACTTACCTTTAAGAGAAAGACGTGACGGTGCTTGACGACGATGTTATGGTAATGCTATTACCGCAAACGCGCGAGTTCATAACAAGTAAACTACGTAATTATTTCCTTTATTTATTTTTCTTACATATTTTTAAATTTTTTTAAATATTCTTATATAAAATACTAAATAAAAAAAAACATTTAAAAATATAAAAAATAGTAGCCCACCGGTATCGGGAACAGGGTCCAAGCTACCGGTGGTCAAGGCTCCAGAGAGAGGAACCTCCTAACAATACGAGCCGTGTCCAGGAGTACCGCATTCTGAATCAAGCCCTTGATCCAGCCGCCTAACGAGAGCCTCCTCAGGTATTGGTCGAGGCTCTTGGCAATTAAGCCATGGGCTGAAACGACTATCGGCACAATGATCGCCGAGGCCACTTCCCACATGTCGACAACCTCGCGAGCCAAGTCAAGATACTTGATTTGTTTATCTTTCTCGGCTTTCACGAGGTTCCCGTCATGCGGGATCGTTATGTCAACAATCATTGCGCGCCGCTCTGATCGATCCACCACCACTATATCAGGCTTGTTGGCCACAATAGTCCTGTCAGTGATGATGGATTGATCCCAGTACAGTGTGATATTGCCATTTTCGAGAACTGGGTCGGGCACATACCTATAGTACGGCACTTCCGATTCCACAAGGTTGTATTTTAGAGCAAGTTGCTGATGGATAATCCTGGCTACAAGGTTGTGTCTATGCAAGTACTCACCGTTAGCTAGACGAGAACACCCGGAGATAATGTGACGAATTGATTCGCCCGGACGGTGGCATGCCCGACATATGTCAACCGTGCCGTCCTTTACAATAAATCTCCGGTAGTTATTCGTCATCATAACTTCATCCATAATTGCACAGACAAAACCTTCGGTTTCTCCGAAGAGGTCGCCGGAACGTAGCCAGGCTACGGACGCTGATAGGTCTACATCGGGCCCATGAAGAGCCCGGAAAAAGCGTCCGTGGAGCTCCTTACTCTGCCATACCTCCCTGCGGTCGTTAGTGTCAAGTACTACAGGTTTGCGCCAACGTAATTATTATTGTTAGGGCTCTCGACCAGTTTTTATAAACCCGGCTCGGTCGACAGTCATGTGTTTTCGGAGCATGCAAACGTCCCAACGCGGCGCCAGCCTGATTAAAAATCGGTCGAGAAGTGCCCCCATGTTGCTTGATATTACCTGACGAGTCCGTCTGCGGTCTGGCTTACTCGCACGTTGTTGATGATCCAGTTGTCGATGCCGTCGTCGGTCAGCCAGTACTGCGCCGCCTGCAGCAGCGACAGCGCTTCGTTCACGTACGACGGCCCGTGGCGGGACTCGCTGCACAGACAAGACAACCCTTCACTTAGGTCCGGTAAGAAGAAAGCAAAGAGGATATAGATGAGAGGACGATAGGTGACGAATTATTAGTTTTGCGTTAATTTGACATCTTACGCTGTCTAATAGGTAACTATAGGTTGTTTAGAGATCTCTTACAAATTCTATTCGAACAATAGAGTAAATAAAGGACGCGGCCAGTAATGCACAGCCGAACTTTAGAATGTTTTGTGCTTTTATATCCATCTCTTATAATCAGGAACCTAGTTTGCAGTCTTTCTAAAATTCGGTAGATATACCTACGTAGGTACGTTTAAGAAAATGGTCTACAAATAAGTGTGGTTACGCGCAGAAGACATGGAATATCTGTCTGTCTTTCTAAAATGGGATAGATTCATGTCGTATTTAAGAAAATCGTCTGTAATTAAATGTGGTTACTTGTAGAAGACATTGAGGGTGAAGTCCTGGCTCATGTCGAGGAAGGTGTCGGTGGTGGTGCGTGTGCCCGCCGCGTCCACCAGGTACACCAGTGCGCACTGCTCCGCTGTGAACGACACGCCCTTGTACCACATCTTCGCGTATCTGCAAACATAACGTCTTGCCATTATTCGACGAAAAATGTGTTATAGCGGGCACAATTACAAACTATATTATTCCGAACTGCAAATTGAGGTTTTTCACAAGTGTACCTACATAATCTTTTGCGCGGTCTGGGGATCGAACCCAGGAAGGCAGGAACCAACGCTCAGCAGTCCCACTTTCGACCACTTTTCTAAAGACGCAGACAAATCCGAGACATTAATATAAAACCATGAATAAAACATCTATGTTTAGTGATAACAAATCGGTACAGGTACCGTTTCGAATCTTAAACGCGACCTACTTAAACTTTAGACAAATAGTTCAGAAATCTGTTATTTTATGGAAGTACCCAACGGTACCGCTATAAACAACAGTTTCATCTCAAGAGACAGATTTATCTTTAGATTTAGTATTTTTGGCTAAAAATACGAACCGGATCCTATGTAGGAAATCTATTTGTGTTTTCTTAGAAAGAAATATACCTGGCCGGTATCAAGTTCAAGTGACTCCTCACTTTAAAAACTTTAAAAAGTTCTGTATCAGAAGGCAATGCAAAATTTGTATGTTATTGATTATCGGTCTGTGAGCTTGTATCCCCGGCCGTCCAGGCTCCGCGGTGAAAACTAGGTCAGGTCAGGCACATAAGTACTAGAATATGCACTTTGAAACTTTAGAAACTACCGATGTCTATTTTTACCGTTATGTTAGGAAATAAATAATCTATACACATATGTATAAAAATGAATCCCTATTTTCCTTGGTCACGACATCACGCGTGAACGGCTGGACCAATTTTGCTAATTCTTTTTTGTTGTGTTTGTTATTGTCAGGAGAAAGTTCTTAAGAAAGGAAAAAATAAGAAAGTTGAGGTAGTAGTAGGTAGTAGGTGGGTAGCAGGTGGGTAGCAGGTGGGTAGCAGGTGGGTAGCAGGTGGGTAGCAGGTGGGTAGCAGGTGGGTAGCAGGTGGGTAGCAGGTGGGTAGCAGGTGGGTAGCAGGTGGGTAGCAGGTGGGTAGCAGGTGGGTAGCAGGTGGGTAGCAGGTGGGTAGCAGGTGGGTAGCAGGTGGGTAGCAGGTGGGTGGCGGCCTAGCATTTTTCCCAACTTTATTGGGGTCGGCTTCCAGTCTTACTGGATGCAGCTGAATACTAGTATTTTACTTGGCGCGACTGCCTATCTGACCTCCACAACCTAGTTAGTACTGGGTAATACGGTACCCGTTGGTAAGACTGGTTGTCAGACTTTCGGGCCACTGACTGTACCTGTAACGAGTGTCAAAGATCTACAATTGACAGCCGGGACCAACGGCTTAACGTACTTTCCGAGGCACGGAGGAAACTCGTGTTGTGCTCTGTAGCTACGCCACCGTATATTTTTTTAGTATGATATAACCCATTTTTATATACGGCTGACGGACATGACGTAGATGCATTGTTTGAGAATGTACGACTTTTAATTTAAAAGAAAAAAGTAAATTAATGTGGCGTTGCTGCGGAAAATTCTCTGTAGCCACGCCACCTGTAATCAACATTTGTTATTTGTTGTGTAATGATGGTCACCCATCCACAGACCGACCTTGACAAGCGCGGCCTAACCTTGAAGAGCGACCCGTGCGACTGTTATTATTTAAACACGAGCTTCCTTCCTTCACAAGTTAACTATCTAACAAAATAATTAAAATTTTCAGGAATTAGTTTTCGTAAGGTAAGATTCAAGGGTCGTAGATCAGCTGCTCTATACTTTACAATGTAGGTAAGACCAGGCTTCACTGTGTAGAACCGTCCATTTACCGCCCGGATACTGAATGGGACTAACTTGTTATTGCCCTGCTGGTGGCGGGCCTGAATCTCGACTCGTGATCCGTAGTGGTAGACGCGCCCATTCGGGTGGATGAGCGCGGCAGCGGCGCCGGAACGCGACAGCGCCAGTATTATATTGTTCTTAGCGTTGGTTACGCGCACTGCGCCGTCGATCGTCATGTCCACTCTGAAGAAGAAGCTTTATTTCAAAATAATTCTTTAAATTAGATATTTTAGAACTATAACCATTATTTGGAACGAATCACATACGGAAGATACACAAATAAATAGTCATTAGAACATTGCTATATCGTTGACGATTATAATAAATAATATTGGGCCCAAATGTTATCCTTGTGGGACTCCGGATGTTGAAGGGTAAGGTAAAGACTGGTGACCCTTTAGTACAACTCTCTGTTTTCTGTCGGTCAGAGCAAAAGTTGACCAAATATTTTTATCCATAATAGTTTTGACAGCTTTTGCAGCAATATTTTGTGGTCTATTTTGTCGAACGCACTGCTAAAATCGGTGTAAATAGAGTCGACATGCTTGCGTGAGTCTACTAATTTGCAAAGGTCATTAACGTAAAGAACTAAGTTGGTCGTAGAGGATTTTTAGCGCAAAAACCATGTTGTGGAGTTATCTCTATTTTGGAATGAGTGGTCAAAATAGGACATGAGAAACTTTTGAAAATACAGACAAAATAGAAATAGGTCGGTAATTCTTTACGTTATCATCCCCTCCTTTAAAGATAGGCACCACATGTGCTAGCTTCCACTTATCAGGAAATTGAGAAGTTTTAATAGAAAGGTTGAATATTTTATTTTGAGTGGAAACGATAAGACTGACTGCACATTTTTTGCCAAATATAGGTGCAAACATTAAGTTTTCTTAGTGCTCTGATCACGTCTTGTTCTGAGAAAGCAACGCTGTCCAACGTATTACAAGAGTAGATCATCGGAGCGATGTTCAGAGTGTTAGGCGCCCGATACAAGTAAATGTCGCCGAAAAGTGACGTGCAAAAAGATCGCAGATGCCGTCACCCGAAGTGGCCACCTCAGTGCCCAACTTCAATTCCGACGGCATTTGACTTGAGCCTGATTTTTTTGCATTGACGAAGGACCAGAAGGGTTTCGGATTATGGGGTATAAATGGAAAACTTTATAGTTTGATTTTTTTTCCCTCCTCCATCGTCCTGGAAAAGTTTTCATAGCTACTTTTGATAAAAAATGAAGCGAATTCCGCTCGGGATGCGTAACTTGTCTTGTATGGAGGACGCCTTGTCTGAAAGGACCTTGCCTTGTATGGTATGTTCACCTGGACGAGACTTCTTAATCATTAAAACAATCGACACACGTAGTCGTATCCCGCAAATAAGTCGAACCACTGAAACTTTATGCTGCCCTAAGCGTGAATAGTTCAAAGATTATTTTTCAATGGGACGATTCGTGGCATGTGTTTACCGTCATATAATCTATGAAATTATTAAGTAGTAGCTTCCGTTTCGTCGTTCCAATTGGTACCAAGTTCCCAAATAAGTAGGTAGTTAGGAAAACAGTTGCGGTTAAACGACTGTTTTCCTAATCTTGAAAACGCAGTTGTACTTACTTGACACGATCTCTCAGGCGAAGGCAGACGGTGCCGTGAGGAGTAACCGAGGCATTATACCCAGCTCCTCCCACTACATCCGTCATCTATGACAAATTCAAGCTTCATGTTTCTTTTTTTCGAATAAGTACAACTTGTAAAATTTAAGTTGTAGACTCGAAATCAAATGATGTTATTTTAACCTATTCAAGTTGTTGAAATGTCGGCCCGCGCTTGTGCTGGTTAAAGAAATTAAACAAATTCGCTAGTCTGTTTCCAAAATCAAGTTTCAAAGAATCGAGCACCATGCTTATTGTTTGGATAAATCAGAGTGAATCAATGTGCTGTTACCAGTAAATGCCGTCTTAACAAGATTCCATATTATCATTTGCTCCTTTGACTTTTAAATTGTGATTCTTCAAAGAGTTGTAGAAGACGGATGAATACAGGATCCAGGACAGACACTTGCGTGATATTGAATTAGATGTATAGAAATCTAATTCAATATCACACAAAAGTGTGTGTGTGTGCACAAGTATATTTAGTGTAGGTACGTGATTGTGAACTTGCCTCAAGCTCGCGCCAAGTATCAGCGTGGTAGATGTCATCTCCAGGGTAGAAGGGCGCTTTGCGCTGCAGAGGCGCGCGCCACGGTGGCTGCCATCCTGCCGCGCCCACAAGCTCAGCTTGGCCTAGACCACCCTCGAGAAACTTGCTGTAGTCTTGGAAGGCAGACAAATTCGACTCCTCCTAAAAGAGACATTAAATACAATGTTTAAACGACGCAGATTCATGCTCCGGAATTTTTTTAAAGACACCTTACCTACTACAGATAGACCTATGAAAACTTGTGACGCGGGATACAACTAAAATGCGCTTCAAATCAGAATAGGAATGTTGATGACCTCGATCTGTCAACTGTCACATAAATTAGGGCTAGTATTTTTTTTAATTTTTTTTTTTGTCATGTCTTTTTTTAATGTTATCTTCAAATTATTATAGTTTATATTTAAGAGCGTGGAAGCGTTGAATCAAACGCCATCTTAGAAACGACTGGTTATATGTATTTACCAAAATATAACATTTTAATCTATTAATTTGCATAATTATAAGCAAATTATTTTATAATAATTTTATTGTTACTATCTTTTTGATTGTTGGTGTTATTAAACTCTCGCTTTGTATTGGGAACGCTTTACGTAGTTTAAGGCCAATCTAACCCCTTCTTTGTATTTTTTTGTCAAATAAACAAATTATTATCACACATAATTTTTGCTGATCCATAACCAACTTTTTCGATTTGACAGCTATGACGCCAGGTCAGTCCTATTCTTATTTGAAAGTGTAACGCATTGTAGGAACACGCGTTGGTTGTTGTAATATTTAGGAAGTCACGCGACCATTCTCACCAGTTCAAACATCTCCATTAAATTCAATTCAATTGACACAATCGGTGCAAGCGAATTTCACTACTCCAATCCATGTTGCGCTTCAGTTTGGCCAGAGCGTTTGATGGAACTCTCTTATTCTCATGCCTAATATATGCAGTTGGATCATGCTCGCGCCCTGATTCAAGCAACAAGCCTTCAAATGATGACATTCGAGTTCTGTTCAATACATCAATACAAAATTGCAAAAAGTTGTTTTTTATTTTATAGGTAACCGAAGAAACTTTATAAAATGATGATGCGGGTCAAGAATCAAGAAGAAATAAAGAGATTAAAAAGACTTATATAGCGGACATTGAGAATATTTTTATACAATATTTTGATCCACAACATTTTCGATTTTGAAACACGAATGCTACCTGATAAGCGGGCATGTGACACTAGACAGAACGATTTGTTACCAAGTTGTAACAAGATTTGAATTACGATTTTCTTCGTCTTGTCCCGTCTATCGCTCGTAAATATTTGAATGTCTTTGTACAGTTTGCGTGTCGACACCACTTACATCATGTTCATTCAAATATATTTTAGTCCACACCTATTTTTTGAAGTTAATATGTACCAATATAATTATTTTAAGTAGTAAATGATTATTGGAGTTACATCACCTGATTGTAGGAGTGCGCTGTATAGACACTTCTAGGTCGGACAGGCATGGTCACATCCTTTCTAAAATCTGCGTTTGCCATTTTAATACTTCTTCAACTTATAACTGTTAAGGTTTATACACTATTTTAAAAAATACATGAACAACAGTGACTATCGACACTGGAAAATGCTACATAATATAAATCATACTACACGGTAGGAAAGTAATGGAAGAAGTCATTTGTCATTTATTTGTTTCCTAGTTTAAAATTTGTATTTTATTTTCTCTGTGGCGACGACTTAAATTTATAATCGTAGCTGGCCATATTTAAAAAGGTTCTTTGAAAAAGTCTATTAAAGCAAAAACCGGCCAAGTGCGTGTCCGACCACGCACAGGTGGCCCACCAATCTCTCTCTCTCTCCTGAAATATAACTAAAACATTCCTGCATTAAGGCACCATGGTAACCCCCCAGGAAAGGGTTCTGTAGTCGGGCGAAAAAATATTTATCAAATCATCTTTTTTTGTTAAGATGTCGGCCTGTATGACTATGACGGCTGTCGAATTTAATTTAAATTATTTAAATATTAGGGGTTAAAGTATGAAATTGTTGATTTATACTGCAAAATTAAAACTCCTTTTTTTTCTAAGATGTAGCATTTATTTAATCAAAATATTTTCAATCTTTATCTATACATTGCTGCCATCTAATCGGAAGTTCATTCATGCCTTTGCGATAGAACTCTGGGGATCTAGATTCGAGTTACAACGGTGTCCCTTGCAGTGTGAGGTCTTGCGTTATCATCGACCAATAATGGTGAAGATCGATTCACGAATCGGGGCTGTTTCAGCCAGTTTCGCCATCATTGTTCGAAGTTCGGCACAGTAAACTTCTGCTGATATTGCTTGACGAGACCTGAGAAAGCTATAGTGAATAACACCTTGAAAAGACCACCAAGCAGTTACCATTACTTTTTAATTGGTGAGCTCTGCTTTAGGGCACTGTTGTGGCATTTGACCTGGGGTCAACCATTCCATTTATCGCTAACGGTTATAGTAAAGAATCCACTTTTCGTCACATGTCACAATCCAATATTCCTTCATTTCTATGTTTCAACACGCGTTTCTTTCTGCAGATTAGTCAAATCATGAGGCACATTTTTTTTTTTTATCTTATTGATTTGATGCAAATAAGTCAATATTGTAGGTAAGGTAACGTTAAACCATGCTGCTAATTCCTGGGTAGTTTGATTCGGATCGTCTTCCACCATCTCCTTCAATTCAGCGTTATTCACCTGTGTGGGCGGTCGTCGACGTGGTTCGTTCTTCAAGTCGAAGTTTCCATTACGAAAGCGTTTAAACCAAAAACGCACGGTGCGTTCATCAGCAATCTCACGCAGCATTGATATTCCGAGCCGTTTCTGCCGCGTTATAGTTCCGCGTCAGAACTCGTATTCAAAAATTACTCGGATTTTCGAAGTATCCATCTTTTCCGTCTAAGCTGAATAAAAAAAACAATTGATCTTCGAAAATCAAACGTTGAAAATTAAAAAAAAAATCTCATAGGTATTATGTAAAAAAAGTTTCATTCGAATATCTCACACTATGAAGGTTTAATGTCAATTCAAAGTATCTATTACTATAAAACGGAAATTTCATACACATACTTTACCCCCTATTATTACGTTGTATACTACCACAGATAACCTCCACTAGATTCCGCTTAGAAGGCAACTTATGCGCGCCGGTCATTTATGAGTTAGCACTACTAAAACTCCATGCGCTTATCTATCTCTTCAGTGTCGACCAGAAGTTAGACTCGTGATGACGCTAGCAATTTAGAGAATTCAATATGTATGAAGTTTGATTGTTACGGTTTACTTAAAAAAAAAACGATTACATATGCCGTTAAACGGTGAGGAAAATTATCTAGGACCTTAAGTTATAAAAAAGATAGGATAATATTCAACTGTTAAGTAAAATTATAAAATCAACCATTTTAGAAAGAGCTCAACTTATAGTGGCTGTGGTAGTGACTCTCGTTGATGTCTTTCTCTTTCACTCATTAGGTACTATTGGATTGTTGTCTTTTTCCTACAAAACTAATAGTGTCATGTCATGAGCAATGCATTCTTGCATAAAATATCGATGCCATCGATATTTTCTTGTTTATTTGGACAACATTTTTCAATTTAAATATAAATACATACAATTCAAACGGTGAAACGTAACGGTAACGGTTCAATTAAAACGGTTCATTCTGAAAAAATAATCAGATTTTGTGCGAATTCAACCGTCAATTAAAACAATGGCATGTAAAAATGTTAAAATTAAAACTTTGTTCATTAGGAATATTCGGTAATTTATTACATATTGCAAGGAAGTAGGATCTTTACAACATATAAAAGGGAACATTAATATATCATTCTGTTTAAAAAAAAAATATCACTGTTCCATCACTACTGCCGGTGACGTCACTTTGAAATAGCCAATCGGATTGCACTTGCGTGCCTTCCGCTATATTTGGTGAACTCGATTTCCAACAAAATGTTTATGATACGGAATCTAGTGGATGTTATCTGTGTATACTACTATTGTTCGCGCCAACACTACGCGACCAGAGTATCGCCTGCACCGCGTCCCATCACTATGGCACACCCCGCGCCTGCCCTCACGCCCCGCAAGGCGTCTGCGTCGAGCGATCCGCGCGCTCGGCCCTTGTTGGCTTGTGGCTCCGGTATAGTATAATGTACTCTGTGTTGCTCCGCTGCCGCCAACGATTACACTCGCGCCATGCGCCCTACCGCGCGCACAACTAGTGATGTGCCTGGTGGCAATATTGCCACTACCGGCAATATTCCCAATGTTGCCACTGCCGGTAAAATACCAATATTCCCAGCAGCATTGGCAATATTGCCAATGTTGCCTGTCAAATTGTATTGGTATCATAATTGGTGGCAGCTATTTTTTCCTAACACGAGTTTAGGGAAAACTGCGGTGAAAAGTTTTATCTATTCCTTCGACTTCTGCTTCTGTGTAAAGGAGTTTTTCTACATTTTTAACCGACTTCAAAAACAGGAGGAGGTTCTCAATTCGGTTGTATTTTTTTAATCTTCGTCATTTATGAACCGATTTCAAAAATTCTTTTTTTATCTGAATGGATCTACTTCCCGATTGGTCCCATAGAAATTTCATCAAAATCGGTTCAGCAGTTTGGTTTTGAAATCAAAATAGCTGGAAAAAATATGTCATCCAAGTAAAAGAAATTGTGAAATGGATATTTGACAAGGATTTGTGTGTGATACGACTAAAAAGGGTAAAATAAAAACTTTTTTGCAAAAAAAAAAACCGACTTCCAAAAAAAACACTTCCGAAAGTAAAGTTATTTTCCGCTTTTTTAGTGTTTTTTTAACTTAAGTGTGTCACAAATCCTTGTCAAATATCAATTTCGCAATTTCTTTTACTTGGATGACATATTTTTTTCCAGCTATTTTGATTTCAAAACCAAACTGCTGAACCGATTTTGATGAAATTTCTATGGGACCAATCGGAAAGTAGATCCATTCAGATAAAAGAAGAATTTTTCAAATCGGTTCATAAATGACGAAGATTAAAAAAATACAACAAGAACTGTGATTTTAAAATGATTATAAAAACTACTAAGTTATTACTCTAAACGGTGATTTACTGATTATGTAAGGATTACCGAAACAAGTGCATTAAAATATTAAAATAATGTTATTTTTGTTGATTATTTGTAGTTTTGATAAAGATTTGTAAAGATTTACACTTTGTTATTTCCATATTGTATACTTATAGTCCTTGTTTTTGGTATGTGATTTTGCATGAAAAACAAGTACAACATTTAAAGGAAATTATTCGAATTTATGCCTTTTATTCAATACACAACGATCGTCAATTCTTATCTTAATGTTCATGTGTTATTTCTTATATTCACTATCGTGTGCGGCAACATGGGCAATATTGCCGGTAAAATACCGGGAAAATTGCCAAAAATGCTGGCATTATTGGCAATTTTACCCAAAACAATATTTTATTGTATATAATGTAGATTAGGGCCTGCAAATGCTAATTTTGAGTATTGTACATAGTTTCCGTACTTAATTTGACTTATAATTAAGCAATATTCCCAAATATTTCCACTCCCGGCAATATTGCTGGCAATATTGCCACCAATATTCCCACTTTGAGCAATATTGCCGGCAACGGCACATCTCTACGCACAACTATTCGCGATTAAACCTAACTATTCTGTCTTATATTAATTTGTCATTTCATTAAACGTTATCAGTTTTCAACCGACTGTTTCACTTCAAAATCACTACTTGTGTAAGTCGTGAAACCCACGCGCTTACAACTATCGTGAATGATTTCATACATCCAAAAAAAAACTGACTGTGACCCATTCCATTTTTATTATAATTTGGTATTTAATTGGGTGCCGACTCCCGCCTGATTTCAACTTTTATTTCATTAAAAATGCGCTTGTTTTTGCTTTTCAGTAACGAATTTCACTAATAAAAAGGTTCTCACAATATTCTTAGATCTTGCGAAAGCATTCGACGCCGTCCCCGTCCGTTCTCTCTTACTCAAACTTGAATAGATGGGTGTCAGGGGATTGCAACTTGATCTCTTTTAAAGCTACTTCACTAATCGCTTTCAGATAGTCAAGATTAATCGATACAGCAGCAATGAACTCCCCATCTACTATGGCGTTCCACAAGGAAGCATATTGGGTCCCACTCTATTTCTAGTTTTTAAAAACGACTTATGTAATTTAAATATTCCAAATGCTAAGATGACATCATTTGCGGACGACACTGGCTTTATCTCCACACGCTTACCCTTAATACCTCCAAAACCAAGTTCATTACCAACTCGGTCAGTTCTGCTACCCAACCAAACCCACCAATATTACTTAAAGCTCACACATGCAATTTGCAAACTCAAGTATCATGCCACTGTGCTATATCTTCTACGGATGAAATCAAATACCTGGGTATAATCATAGATAAGAACCTTAAATTTAAATCTCATATTAATGTCCTTACTGGGAGAGTTCGCAAACTAATATATATTTTTTGCATTATGCCTATCTATTATTATTTATTGTATTCCCTGTGGGGGTGGTGCTGCAAAAACTATCTTTAAACCACTGGAAGTTGCACATCGCGCCATACTGAAAGTGGCTACCTTCCGTCCAATAATATATCCAACTAACCAGTTTTACAAAAATTGCAACGTGTCTGCAATGTGCGGCAACACTTTATTTTACAGTCAATTCTCTTGCAACTCCGCATAACCCCCTATATTGAAATAATCAAACGCGGAAAAGATAAAATATGTACTCCTCCAAGAACCCGCTTGTCGTTTACTAAAAGATCATTTTATTATTTAGGTCCGTCCCTTTACAATACAATAAACAAAAATTGTCTTATATATAGATTGTCTTATCATCAGTGATCGGAATAGGTAGAGCTAAAATGTATCTAAAGTTCAAGGAACAGAAATGAAAAGTGGGGACTTCCTCACGACTAAAAATTTTATCCGAATATCTTTTTCTGAAACTCGGAAATGTCTCAGAATCAGTTAAGTACATTTAATAATAATGTTATTTATTAATCAGTACAGTAAACTAATTGAATTCATTATTTTTCCTTTTTAACCAACTTCGACAACAAGGAGAACGTTCTCAAAAAGCCAGTACTTAGTTATGTTTTCTATTGTTATTAATTCAGTTATAGAACTATCTCAATTATTGAGGTTGATTTCTGTTTAAGTTTAGTTCCAATAATTGTACAAAATGAATAAATGGTATGAAAACCTATAAATAGTTTTTTTTTACCTTGTTAGTTCTAACTATTAAAGCTGGTATGAAAATTAAATTAGCTTCCGCACTTACTTACGGCGTTCAAACGGAGATAAGGAGATTTTTAAACAATAAAAATCGTGCCCTTTTTAAAAAAAAACAGAGACAGTAAATGAATACGATAGTTGTTTTACTTTATTAATTTTAGTAGTACTTAAGTAATGTGCTGAAAAAAAAAATTGTCGTAAGGAAGTCGTCACCTTTCGTTTCGGTTACCTACTTGAACTTTAGGCACACTAGCTCTACCTATTCCGATAATTGCTTATCATAATTGTAAAAAGACTGTCCGCACATTCCTTCAAAATAAAACCTACGACGAAACAAAAAAATATTTAATTTAATACTAAGCTATGACAAGTTTGTATATTGTACCACTCACCCAAAACATAGACCGACATTAAACAAATACACTTAATTACGCACGCATACACAGCTACGCACATATGTACTCACAAACACACACACACACACACAGACAGACCCATACACGCACACACACACGCACAAATGCGCTCGCGCACTAATATCTGTATTTAAGGTGGAAGCGCCAGGGTAGCCCGCGAAATTCAATTTTTCTTACGTTTTTTGCAATTTGCCGGATAATGTCAGGCTACATTGAACAAAATATGATTCGCGGCTGTAATAGGTATTTAGTTACAGAATTATAATTATTCAAATCATAATACAACCCACAAAGTTCATACAACCCCATTGAATGACTCATTCATGAAATAGTTATTGAATGGGGTTGTCGGCTGTCGGTTATTATTCAGACTTTTGCTGTGACTTTCAAGTATTATGTCACGGTATTCAAACTGTTAGCTTAGCATTTTCTGAAGTTATGTAAGTAAACCTGGTTAAACATTTTGAAAATTGCAAACGTCAAATTCACTTGTCTATCTTCTTCACCCACGAAATAAATTTGCAAAAACTTTGGTACTGAGTATTGCCTATAAACTTCAGGGTGAGTCTATTGGTACTGAGTTGCAGCTTGCCTATGAACTTTAGGATGAGTCTGTTGGTACTGAGATGTAGTTTGCCTATGAACTTTAGGGTGTGTCCGCTGATATTTAGCTGAAGCTTTAGCGCCCGTCTATGTGATTTTCGAAGCCCTATTTGACTCTGTTGGGGAATGATTTTGGAAAAAAAAGTAATTAAAAAAACTAAGAAACTCGACTGCGGTAAAAAAAGTTAAGTTAAAAAAAAAACATTTAATACTGAGATGAAAAACTTAATTTAAAAAAGTTGGAAGCAACCAACGTTGGGACCAATTTTTTTAAATTAAGTTTTTTATCGCAGTATTAAGTGTTTTTTAACTTAAGTTTTTATCGCAGTCGGGTTTTTTTTTTAATTTCCAGATTTTTAGTTTACAAATGTGAAAGATTTCGCAGATGCTTAGCCAAACAAATTTTTACCGCCTTCACCGCGTGGAGGTACTCCCAGCTTATGTTGTGTTCTGATTCAAAATTTATACCCAGTTTCACTTTCACTTTACACTGTGATACACGTGTCTCATAATTTTAACTGAAAAGTATGTACACAAATTTTTAAGTAAATGGACCGAGAGAATAAAAAGTTTCACAGAAAATTCAACTCCCCATTTCACCCTCTTAGGGGAGGAATTTCAAAAAACCCTTTCTTAGTGGATACCTACTCTTCACAAAGAATACACCCTCCAAATTTCATATCTCTAGGACCAGCGGTTTGGGCTATGCATTGATGTATCAGTCAGTCAGGACTTTGAATTTTATATGTATAGATAATGATTAATGACAAAAATACTTTTCGTTCTGTTATTTTATTTCTTCACATGGGCATTTATCACTGCATTTCTCGGCTCCGTAACACCCTCACCAACGGCTCGGGTGTGAATTCCGCCTCGACTGCAATCACAAAGTTTCCCCACTTGTATCAAAATCAACTACTACCAAAGCGATTAATAAAATTGGGCAAGTAATCAAAGTGACTTAAACTGCATTATTTGTCACAGTGCCCGGTCATTATGACCTTAACATTGCTACGCGTTAGTGGGGCATTTTGATAACTTAGGTACATAATATGGCGGTGCGTAGCGGTTACAAACAAACACTCGACACACCCTGACCAATCACTACAAAAAATCATTAGGTATTCTTTAGTTTACAATTTCGTTCCTCACCGCGTTTCTCGAAACAGTAGATGACTGTGCCTATTACAAGTCAAACACTCTGCCGACGTCCGGTACGTCTGTGGTATGGGCGGGAGGTCGTTATCTCCCTTGCCCTTTCCGCAAGTTCCTTCTACGACATGGCTGTTTTGCAGAAGTACACCGCATCCCAGGAGTCTGCTCTTAGCTACGCTCTAGGTCTCCTCACACCTCAGCTCTGTAACGAGAGCACGATGCGGCCATCCCACGCGGCACGCTCGGCCAGCATATGCCGAGCCATGTTCCCCAGTCAGAAGACGCAGTGATGGCGCCGGGCGGCCGGCACCCTGCTTATGAACTTTTTTTTGTTTTTTTATTATCTAACCCGGGAAAATGCCTGACGCATACCACACCACCCGTGGAGATGGCTTGGTTATGTGGAGCTCGCTCCCACTTAAAAACACCGTGGTGAGCCTACTGTCACCTTGGCAGATTAGTTGCGAAGACTGCTACGCATGACGTTCGCGACCCATCCAGCGTAGCCCGTCTCCCGACACCAAACTCTTTTAGCGAGGTGGGGGTCATCTGAGATATCGCCTCCACGCATGAGGTGCATGCCCCTCATGCAATGTGACCACGATAGGCTCCCCGCGCTATCGCCCGCTGGCACTTCCTAGGGAGGCAGCATGTCGCTATGGCTACTCCTCCACCGCCCATTATGCACTATACCAACCTAACCTAAGTCTTTAACTCGAGGTGTTCTGTGAACTGGTAACTTGGAAACCTTTAAATTATTCAATTTGCGACTTAAGCTGAAAGCGCCGGAGTAGGCCGCGTAATTCAAATTATCATACGTTGTTTGCAATTTTCAGATCAGTGTCGGGTCTTAAGTAGATTAAAATATGATTTGCGACCGTAACAAATAAGCTCTACTGAGTTATAATCACTAAATGATCAACACAGCCTTCAAAGTTAATTTTACCCCATTGAATGTCTTTTTCATGAAATAGTAATTCAACGGGGTAAAATGAACATAGAGGTTGTTTTAATAATTTTAATGATTATAATTCTGTAAATACACACGTATTACGGCCGCGAATCATATTTTAATCAAACCCGACACTTACATGCAAATTGCAAAAAACGGAAGAAAATTTGAATATCGCGGGCCACTGTGGCCCTTTCACCTCAACTAAGTCATTCACCTACTAATCATCTATCTAGCCTTTTCCCAACTATGTTGGGGTCGGATTCCGGTCTTATCGGATGCAGCTGAAGACCAGTACTTTTTCACCTACTAAATTTTGTAGTTTATCTAAGCATACATATTATCATGCCCAATAGTTGTTGGAAATTATTGATAAAGCCTGGGCAACAGTGAAAATCAAATTGCGGAATTAATCACTTGATCCATTTCAGTATGAGCTACACCAATTCGACAAACAATCGATCTCGCAAGATAATTATAATAGGGAAATAAAACATTAAAAGAAAAAACAAGTGTTTTTACAAAGCATTTAAAACTAAAATATTTATTTAGTTATAATGGAACCTTCTCTAATTTTTATATATATATAAGTTCTAAACGCACTAACATAATAAAAAGTGCGTAATTGCTTAAAACTAACTAACTTTGTAGTTTATGGTATAGCCAAATGCGATTACGCGTTCCACGTTGTATCACGTGTGCATTTTTTTATTATGTGGCGTAATTTGTACCAAATACAGTTTAGTCGATTTTTTGATTTTACATTTCTTGTACTCGATTCATATGTCAAAAATGCAATCGATATTCTCAGACGATTATTGAGTGCAAAAATATAGAACCTAATTATAACTGAAAACTACTGAAAAGTGTAAGTCGAGTAGAATAACTGGCTATCAGTTATCCATCAGTTGTTGGAAAATAAACTTAACCATGTTAAATAATTACTAAGTGTCTCTAAGATAAAAAACAATAAGTACGAATAAATACTTTGACTTAACTTTAGTCGATTTTGCTAGTGTATCACTTTCGTTATTTTTGTTACTATTGAGTTCGTAGACAGAGTGAGCTCGTTAAAAACTATTCAGTGTTGCCGAGAATTTCAGTCAAATGTACTGCGGAGAAAGTATAAACATTATCATCAATATAATTTACAGTTCTCAAATGTGGAAACACTAGCGCGGCCACGTTTCGCCAATCTTGTTAGTTGTTCGCTCTTCAGTCATTTTATATCATCATATTCATTTATCGGATATACATTAGGGAAATACATTAAAAATGAGTGCTCCAGCACCGACGCCTGCTTACAAAATCGGAATCGTGAAGCAGGTAATTCAACAATAACATGTTTTTTTAATTCTCATAACAGTAAGCCAAGATGCCTCGTGCCGATCTCGTTAATCTGCCCCGTTGGCATCACATCGCGCACATGATTTGAAGAGTAATCCACATCCCGAAGTCCCTTTTTGCTTGATTTCAGCTGCTCATCAAAATAATTTGTATTATTGTAGCGATACTTGCTGCTCGTCCAATTAGTGCCAGCTGGAAGATCGAGATAAAGAGTAGCAGGATTTAAGCCAAACTTAGATATAAATAGGCTATACGTACATATTACACGAAATAACAATTTGTGCTTAACAGGTACTATCCGGTGACACGATTGTGATAAGACGCCAGCCTCAAGGCGGGCCACCTCCAGAGAAAGTGATCGCGCTGTCGGGCATCACCGCGCCCAAACTAGCGCGCCAGAAAACCGCCAACAAGTCAGTATTTACACATCAAGTAAACACAATTGTTGATTCAGTACACAAAAAACTACAGCTTTAAGTCATTAAATCAATTTTACATGTCTACAATGTGAATCACTACATGTTAAATCATGCTGGGTATATAAGTATTGTGATCTGTCCTATGCAGAGGATTCAATATTATGCACTCTGAAAACAATGAGAGAGGAGCATACTAATAAATGAGGGTTTATCTTAATAATTACCATTCAATCATACCTAACCTAAATTAAATGTTAAAAAGGAAACAAAAATCTTCCTGCCTGCAGCAGATGCTGTGCGCTATGCAATCATATACCTAGTTTTTTATAGTATAAGGTTAGTCATTCAGTAAAATTGGTTGCAAAGATGATTGCTCAGAGTAAACACTGTAAGTGAAATCAAAGTAAATGAATAAGATGCAGCTTCACATAACTATTATTTTGTTAAGTACTCTGCGATGCAATTGCGAATATATGTGATCTGATATTATGTTGTCTAATGTGCTTAGATATTCACTTGTAAATGAATAGAAATCAAGACAAGTGGAACTTATAACAGATCATTCCGATCTTGACAAGTGGAACATATATAAGATCATTCCGATTGTCAAGAAATGGCAAAAATCTTTCTTTTTCTGTTACTAAGTGGTGACAAAATGTATCAAACCTATATACTAGCATTCGGCCAGTACATATTGCTGCTGTACATAAGCTCAAGTTGTGCTCAACCTAACTTTGCTTGCATTGTTCTGCCTGTTCCATATGGTAAGGGTACACCTTAACTTAGGTAACATATGGCGATGGGTACGTAGGGATTGTAATGATAATGTCATTCAAATTATTCTATTGAGGCTTACTATGAATGAATACTGTTCACAAAATATCTTAATAAAAAAAAATCAATCATTAAATAAATCAATTTCTTAGTAAATAAAATTTGCAAATTATCTTACTGAGAAGTGAGAGTACAAGAACAGGCTCAACTAAGAGGGAAATGTTACCTTTCTAATTTGAATGTCAATGCTTTTAAAGCAATTATCACTTTACACTTAGATGCTTCAGGAGAGTTTCCAGTGAATCTTGAATATTTTTAAATATTCAACAATATTCTCCACATTTTCCAAGTGAAGCTATGATTTTATTACCCTAAACCTTGACTAATTAAACTCATGGTTTTAAGGTGTCTATTTGGTGAGAGGGCCATCTTCTATCACATTCAAGTCTTATTCTTGCTGCCAGATATTTCTGTTCAAGGAGTTATTAGAGATCAGCTATGAAATAACATTAGTACAGAGAGATATGGAACATAATTATTTTACTCACTTCTAATAAGAATTAAATCCAAGTATTACAATCTTGTGTTAAACAGTTTCTACAGATTAGAATTTTATTGATTTTTTATTGTAGTCCTGTGTATTCTCTCATAAATAATGTGGATTGTTGATGAAGAATTATATAGATTAAATAAAATAGCAACTTTATACATAGAAGTATTAGTGTAAAAATAAACATAAAGAAGCTTTGTAGTAACTAATGAGCTTCTAATCACTCATTATAGCAGTCAGTAACTTACACATATTGTTAAATAAATAGGGCCTGGATTGAAATATAAATAAAATTAACCATGAAAAAGGAAAATAAGCATATGCAGATTTATAAATAGGTAATAGTTACGTATGCATCTGATACTCAGCAGTGCATATAAAACAGGTTAATATTCTAGTCTCACATTAAAAATACAATAAAATATTTTCATGAACTTATATATCCACTATCCAGGCCCTACTTTATAGCAAGGTCTACATGTAGAGTCATCATTCAATCCAAAAAGCGCTTATTTTTTCTAAAACTGTGATGTTGACATATCTTATTATCTATAGTACTTCTATTTCAATAGAAGTTCAATTCCTTCAATAAAACTACATTGAAACTTGTAAAAGTACAAATTACGATACTAAATATAATGCATGGCCAACTTTGTAATAATTTATAAAAACAATGGGGCTGTGATTATTATACCTATTTAGGCACTGCTGCACTCTTCTTTACAAAATTAAGTGATCTTGATCAGATATCAGTAATGAAAAGATGTTAACACAGAGTGTAACAGGTGTCCCTATAAAACATCATTTTTTACCTTATAGTTTTGGATAATGATGACCCATGTAAACTGATCCTCATGACATGCTACAACTGTGTACTTGATATTTCAATATTATGTTACACACTTCAAACTGCTTGTTTCTAATTTCATCATTTTTATATTTCATGCATATGATAGGGCAAAAAAGAAATTCAAGTAGGTATATCTGCATTTGCTATTGTTGCTTGTTGTTATTGTATGCTGTTGTATTTTAAATTGTACCTACCTATAACAAGCAATGCGAAACATTTCTGAAGAGCATTAATTACAGTCACTAATCTCTAAGCCACTGAGGCCTCGTATTTGTATTACAATACAGCTGTATTACAATACAACAATCAACTAAAATAATTGCTATGCTATCAAATCTATATACTGAAGTTATCTTGACAACCATCTATGAATGTATTTTCATCTTAACAGTGATATCGAGTCAAAGGATGAGCCTTTTGCTTGGGAAGCTCGTGAGTTCCTCAGGAAACTAGTAGGTCGGGAAGTGATCTTTACCGCTGAAAAGCCACCAAACTCAGCAACCAGAGAGTATGGAAGCGTGTGGGCTGGAAAAGACCCCACTAAGGATGAAAACCTGACTGAGGCTCTCCTTGCCGAAGGCTTGGCAAAGGTTAGAGATGGTGGCAGAAACATACCACAATTGAGAAGGCTGGTAGAGATCGAAGATGTGGCGAAGTCACAAAACAAAGGCATCTGGGGAACAGACCTTCAAGTAAGTTATCAAAATCCAATTTCTTTACCAACAACTTTGAATTTTTGTTGCATGTAAAGAACTAAAGGCCAAAACACATGCACATGATACAACTTCACACCTAGTGTGAATGAATCCAGTGTTAATAAAAAATACTTTCAGACCAATCAAATCATAGTAAAGTGTAGTTATGCTACTAATAGCTACTATGCCAAAACTATTATTATGCATATAAAATTTGAATAAGAAGTTATGTTAACAAGGGATGCACTGCAAATGCTGGATTTAAACTGAATTACCCAGTCCAAAAAGTCTTAGAGAGAAGAATGGTCAAGAAATTCAATGAATTTAATTATATGTTTAAAAAAAAATCATTACTATATTTTGTGCACATTCATTATCCAGGGTGGGAAGTTGAAACAGTCCATGGAGTTGAAATGCAATTTTAATGTTTAAGAAACTTCTTCTCTATGGCCCACTTCAACTTCCAGTCTGTATAATTTATTTGAAGATGACATGGAATAAAACTACTCCAGTAGCTAGTACTATTGTACAAAAGTGAAGTGAATGCCAAAATAACTTACTGAATCTGTTTGTTACCTATTTTAGAAAAACTGATCTTTATGTAAAGGGTTTGAATATTTTTGTATAAAGCCTGGCATGCCTAATGTCAGCCATTTAATTTTATATTCAAAATAGCAGCCACATATAAAACTTGTATTGATCAATAGCTGGCAGCAATACAACAAAGTATTGAATGAGTCAAAATCTCCTAAATCATCATGTTTTTAAGGTATATCTAAGATACAATATCCACAATCAGTACTACTTTGATAGCTTATATTTTGGAAACATGGCGAATTAGATGATTTTGTCTCATACAATACTTGTATGTATTGATTCCAACTTTTGATTAATGTATGTTTCATGTGTGGCTGCTACTTTCAAAATAAAATGTCAGTAAGTACGGAAAAATATTCAAGCCCCCTAGATAGATCCTGGATAATATAATAATAACGATAAATAATAACGATACAGAAAATTCACGCAGACGAAGACGCAGGCAACATCAGTATCTTAATATGTGTTTATGATAGAATACCAAACTTAGGGAAAGAAAAAATATTAATTTATTCAAGCCGTCAATGTCCAAAATGTACAACAGTAGAATCGCAATTTCAATTAAATAAAACATATCAAATGAACATGGTATTAAAATGTGAAATTTTTTATTTTCGGTTTCTGTTTCCATTTAATTTTTCGTTTTTTGTTAAAACAGTTTTGAAGTTACAAATCCTCACTATTGTATTGCATCAAACAGGATCATGTCAGAGACATCAAGACTGCCGGAGACAACCCTAAGGCGTTCGTCACTAAATTCGGATATCAGCCGATAAATGCCATCATTGAGTATGTGCGTGACGGCTCCACAGTCAGACTTTGCTTGCTGCCTGACTTTTACCAGATCACGCTCATGCTGTCGGGTATTCGAGTAAGTATTACGTAATTTAAATCCATAATTTTGAAAGTGCTCAACAGAACTAGGGTAACTAGTTCTGGTTATGAATATGATTTTACAAATGATCATCGATTGCTTTTTAGTGCCCTGCAGTGAGGCAAGATGGTGATTCTGAGCCTTTCGCTGAAGAAGCTCGCTTCTTCCTCGAATCCAAGCTGCTGCAAAAAGACGTGCAAGTAATTCTTGAGTCGGTGAACAATAACAACTATGTGGGAACTATCTTGCACCCACAAGGAAACATCGCTGAAGCTCTGCTAAGACAAGGCTTTGCCAGATGCGTTGATTGGTCCCTGGCAGTCATGAAAGCTGGTAAGTAGTAACAGTGCCTTAAATCAAGTGTGTTGAATTTGTCGAGCGCGCGGTTTTACAAATATAAAAAGATTTTGTGAAATAAATATGAATACTGTTACGAGCTGGGTATGGGATAAATTTAAAACACTACCAATTAATGCCAAATATCTTTATTTAACACAAAACATTTATTTCAAAATCACAAATTCACCACTATTCACTTCGATTCGCTTCCTTGTGTAGCCAAAATCAGACTGACTGCTCCTGCAAAACCGAAGATTATGTATAATTATGCCCACCCATCCTTCGAGAAAGTTCACAACTTTCTGGTACCTTCATAGTGCCGACCCATTCTTAGAGAAAGTTCCACAACTTCTGGAACCTTCGAGAAAGTTCCATAATGGAACATTCTAGGATTATTCTCGAATCTTCTAGATAGTTCCATGGTGGAACATTCTAGACTCGAGCGTAATCTAGAATGTTCTCGTAAAGCAGCCGACGTAACAATACCTTTTCCTACAGCTTGGACATCACCCTCGGAATATTTGGCACTTGAATCGAATGTTGGGTGCCAAGTGTTAAGTATCATAGCAACACTTGTCAACGTCACATAACATCACGCCTGTAATTCCTGAAGGGTTCGGCAGGGGTGCACCTAATAGCAGACCCACATTCCACCAGTTATGTTTCAAGTCCCATGAAATAAGGCACACTGTTGATAGGTTATGTGTTGCCGCACTTTTATTATACGCCCACTATTACTTAGCACTCTAGCTATGTATTCTTTATACAGGGTGGAAGGGACATCAACGCACAAACGATTACCAAGTATTCAGTACGTCATTCTGAACGAACGGATGTGGGGAATACAGAAATTTTTCATCTGTAATTTAGAAAAAAAATCAGGAACAAAGGTTCAATACCTGTGTAGGTATTGCTTTTTTATTGATGATTCAAAAAAAAAAAAAAACAGTTTTTCCATACCAAGCTGTTTTTTTTTTTAAATTACCGATTTGAAATTTCTTGGTTGTTCCCATACTAACAGTTTTTTATAAAGATGAGCTCTTAAGCGGTTTAGGGTAAACAAAAACTAAGATTATTTGTATAAATGGATTTTAGTTATCTGATATTCATATACTTCAACATTGTTGTGCTGGTCACCATGAAAACTGGCACAAGGTTTTGTTTTTATTCTGCTGGTGGGTGGAGCCCCATCAAAATCTAATTTAATGTGATTTTATATCATTCTTTGAATTTTAAGGCGCGGCCCCATTAAGGGCTGCTGAAAGAGCAGCGAAAGAAGCCAGACTCCGTATCTGGACAAACTACGTAAGCAACGCTCCAATTATCGCGGCCAAAGACAAGGATTTCACCGCCACTGTCATGGAAGTAGTCAACGGAGACGCACTCGTCGTCAAGATGCCCAACAACACCCAGAAGAAAATATTCTTGGCTAGCATCAGACCACCGCGTGAAAAGTATGTTTCGCACTTTACGCAAAAGCAGTCTTTTTCATTTTCTCTATACTAATACCATGTTCTTGTGCAGGAACAGCCCTGATGAGGAAGGCAAAATCTCGCCAAGACCAAAGGGATTCAAACCGTTATATGATATTCCATGGATGTACGAAGCGCGCGAATTTTTACGGAAAAAAGTAGTTGGCAAGAAAGTTAACGTCACGGTTGATTACATTCAGCCCGCCAAAGATAACTTCCCAGAAAAAAACTGCTGCACTGTCGTATCAGGCGGAGTGTAAGTATCCAAGTTAGTCCTAGGGTTATCAAATGAAATTATCTTTTGACTTAGTCATAATATGCCTTTATTTACCACACAGAAACCTGGCGGAAGCATTAGTCTCAAAAGGTTACGCCACCGTCGTTCGATACAGAAATGATAACGATCAGAGGAGTTCCCACTATGATAAGCTTTTGGAAGCTGAACTTAAGGCTCAGAAAGCTGGCATCGGCGTTCACGCTAAAAAAGACATCCCCACTCATCGCATTCAGGACACTAGTGGAGACTCTGCCAAGGCCAAGAAATTCTTCCCATTCCTGAAGAGAGCTCAAAAGACTGAAGCGACTGTAGAATTTGTCGCCAGTGGATCCCGTATGAGGATATATATTCCCAAAGAATCCGTGCTGGTTACCTTCCTTCTCGCTGGCATCAACTGTCCAAGGGGATCGCGCCCAGCTATCGGAGGCGGCGGTGGCATGCAGAATGCGGAGCCCTTCGGCGAAGAAGCACTGCAATTTACTAAGGAAAGGTGCCTGCAGCGTGACGTAGTAGTCACTATTGAAGAAATGGATAAGGCTGGCAACTTCATTGGTTGGTTGTGGAATGAAAACGAGAACTTGTCGGTGGCTTTGGTTGACCATGGACTTGCCACGATGCACCACACTGCTGAAACCTCGGAGTTCGCTCGGCAGATTAAGACAGCCGAAGAAACTGCAATGCAGAAACGTATTGGGTTATGGAGGGATTATGTAGAAGTTCCGAAAGAAACTGAGAAAGAAAGGAATGCCCCTATTCAAGATCGTACTCTAAAGTATGAGAAGGTTGTGATCACTGAAGTGACAAATGAAGGCAACTTTTATGCTCAGAATGTTGAATTGGGCGGTAAGCTCGAAAATTTGATGGAGAGAATCCATCAGGAGTTTAAGAACAATGCACCCCTTCCTGGATCTTACATTCCCAGAAGAGGCCAGATCTGCGCAGCTCGTTTCACAATGGACGATCAATGGTACAGGGCTAAGGTTGAAAAAATTTCAGAAGATAAAATGGCTCATATTTTCTACATTGATTACGGAAACCGTGAGGTGAGTAGAAGTGGAAATGCAACAAAATCTAAACCAACATCATCATCCTCTGTCCAATTTAATTAGGTTCGCAGAATGACTTTAAGTCTCGGCTACCGCGTAGCTGCGAAGAAGAAAAGATGGTGTAGCTGCTTCGCTATCTTGATAGAAATGCGAAGTCCCTACTTTACAGCATTATGTTTCATTCACACAATGATCCGTTATATTTAAACTGCTTTATATATTAAAAATTTGTGCATTGTGACGTAGATCGTGAACGTGACGCGACTGGCGGCGCTGCCGGCCGGCACGGAGACGGAGCCGGCGTACGCCAGCGAGTTCACGCTGTGTTGCGTCAAGTTCCCGTCCGACCCGGACGACCGGTCCGAGGCCGTGGCCGCCTTCTCCGCGGACACGCTCAACAGGAAGCTGCTGCTCAACATTGAGACCCGTGGCGCCCCACCCGCAGTAACCCTCGTCGATCCTAACACCAACGTCGATGTTGGCAGGGTATTACTATTTTATTTATTTTGGGCCTTATACATTTATCATACATTAAATTAAAATTTCTTCCCGCATCATCATACATTTTTGATAATGACGAACGTGAGAAAATTTTGTAAGTATACTTAGTAAGTAGATTTAATAGTAGGTAATTGAAATTATATGCAGAGCTTGAGATATTTTCTTTGTTGCGCGAGAAGAGAGGTTCCCTTATTTGCATGAAGTCTCAGTAATACATCGAAATGAAACGAGTTGTCTTCTCGTTAAGTATCATCGTCAGTAAACGCTCGAATTGCTCAAGTTTAAAAAAATACAACTGAATGCTCCGTGGGCATAGAGCAAAATTATTTATCGATACTGTTTTGCATTTAGAACCTGATCAAAGAGGGCTTGGTGCTGATGGAGTCCCTGCGCGAGCACCGACTGGCGGGGCTTGTGGGAGATTACCGCGCGGCGCAGGAGCACGCTAAGAGCTCGCGCCTGTGCCTGTGGCGGCACGGTGACATCACCGACGACGATGCTGTCGAGTTCGGAGCGCGTCGCTAGCGGCACGCCACCGAGTCGCCCACACACGCGCTCCACTGTGGCACATGCACAGCATTACACATCCAAACTGTCATATACAGTATCATATACCCCTTTCTGTAAACGATTATAAACCATTTTACCGATTTCTAATACGTAATTCTGAGTATCTGATTGTCGTATTCTCTGTGTACTTATTTCCTTAGGAAATAATATTTTGAAATTCAATACATTTTAGAAATCGTGGAAATAATATAATGGCATAATCAAATATTAAAACATAAAGGTTAAACTGTGTATTAAGCATGTGTGTGCCGGTGCAATGTGGGAGTGAATCGGACAACAATCAAATGAACACTTCACGTAACATGATACTCGTGGCATTGTATGCCTCTTTTGTATCTACAAAATATTCTATTATTAAAATAATAACTATCAGGTTCTAAGCAACATAATTATTATTATTCATACCTGAACTGAACTATACATTCATTAAATTATGTGACAAAATAATTTTTATTTGTCATAAAAGCAAATTGTTGATTTTATTTACATTTTTTTTAATTTTGTATATCTGAAAATAAAACTAACATTATATTTCGTTGTTAATTTCATTATTTATTTTATACGACATTATGAATTTACTGTGCTTTCTCTCGTTGTGATTTTCCATTTCCTTTTACATTTCTATTATACAATTTGCATGTACTATATTGATAACTAAATGATGTATAGCTGATATTCTTCCAAATGTAGCTAGTGAGGATTTTAATATTATACATGTTCGAGAATGAGTTGATTCTTATGTATCTTTATTTAATTAATGGATAATTGTACGAGTGTTCTATTTCGATAAACTTTTAGCTTCGTATATATTTCATATTGTGCAAACCTACCTTCTCGACGTTATGAGGTAGGTATATTATATTATGATTCATAACAGTACGTGGAATGTTAACTTCGTATATTAAAATAAAATATTTTAGGAATTAATTGTTGTTTTTATTTCGCACACTACGCTTTTACCTGGCAACTGAATGACTGAGATTCCTTGAGTCTTTAATGGTCTGTCAAAATAATTATATAGCTCTATTATTTACTTGTTCGATTTGGCAGTATTTGTTGAACATCAAAGCTGCCCCGCCGAATCTTGTTGAACCCCGAAGCAGTCACTAGGTACTGTACAGTGAAAGGGACATCGACGCACAAACGGTTACACCAACTGTTCAGTAGGTACAACATACCGAACCTTGCCAATGGACATTTTTCATGAAATTAAAAAGTGTAACTCCTTAGGTATTGCACTTTTGTAGGAAACAGCCGATTCTTTTTAAATTACCGATGAAAAATGATCTATATCATATCGGGTTCGGTATGAAAACGAACACGTGGTAACCGTTTGTGTGTCGATGTACTTTCACCCTGTCTCAAAGCGACCAAGACACTCCTCCAAAAATATCAGTGGTAAACTTAGACCCACCTCGGGTCTACATATACCACTGATACTTTTAAATCTCATTGATTTGAATCAAACGAACACTGCCTGATGGCAAACACCACTCATAATTCGACTATGAGCTGTTATAACAGTGGCTTATTTACCCTAGCGCAAGAGAGCCATGGCATGGACATGGACAAAAACGTAGTTTGTATTTGTATTTCAATTACTTGCTTAAAATTTTATTCGTATTTCAAATACCTGACGCCGAGGTATTTTGTAGTTAGTATTTCAAATACTTTGGTTTCAAAATACATTTTAACTTATGTAAACACATTTAACCTTCATTTAGCGATCTTAATAATGGGTGCGTTCTGAAGAAAATAGCGCTCGATAGCTTTCGTAAGCAAAATGGCGACCGCCAAATAGTTTGTATGAAAGTACATTTAAAAATCTAGTGTTCATGAAAGGAAACTTTGGTTTTACTGATTAATCTTCTTTAACTCTGCTTTTTAGCCAATGCTGGGCTGGATCACTTTTTATTCTTAATAGTATTTTGTATTTCAAAATATTACTTAAAATATATTGTATTTTAAATACTTGCGAGATAATATTTTATTGTATTTCAATTAAAACAGAATGGTATTTTGCGCAGCCCTGGGCCCGGGACGGTAGACCAAGGACGGCTAGCGCGTGCTTCTTTTATAATCTGCCACCCCGTATTTACTACATACTATACTTACCGTAGATTACATATCATTCTGTATTTACGTTTGAAAATTACGTGTGAAAAATTTCGGAGCGAAGAGAAATTTTAGAAAATTCAGAACAACGGTTAGCAGTTGTAATGAAAGTTCTATGCATAATTTGACAATTATCTGAGGCGCGGTGCCCAAAGTGCTTTGAATTAGTTGGCCTGCCTAACTTACGCTAAGTATTTTATTTTATTAGCGCTCTATCAAAGTTGTGCTGATGGCGAAGATTATGAATAGTGAGGCTTTAGAAGATATTGACTCATACATAACGAAGTCGCTTCCCGCTGTCTGTCTGTCCCTATGTATGCTTAGATCTTTATCGTCATCATCATCATTAGCCTCCAGCAGTTCACTGCTGCATGCAGCAGTAAGAAGGAGGCCCATGGGCCTCCTCAACTCAATTCTCGGCAGCTCTCATCCAGTTGCTACCAGCCACCATGCAAAGACCGTCGCTCCGCCGAGCCGAGTTCCAGTTTATGCTTGCCTATTCGCGGCCTTCACTCAAGAACACATCTACCCCAACGGTCATCGGTTTTACGTCTAATATGGCTGGCCCATTGCCACTTCAGCGAGCTATATCGATCGAGTACCTAAACCTACTTTGCCATAGCCACAGGACGTCGCCGTCATCGCTACAGTTTTACCGTTCCAGGCAGATGTTTTCATCACCTGGTCGGCGTGTTCTGGAACAAAATGTAGGTACGCTGCCGTTTCGCACGACTATCACTTTGGTTTAGATACTTACGGCCGACGATCGCTTTCTATGTAGTAAGACAGCACCAGACTGCACGGTTGAAGTAGTGGTCGAGCGTTGGCAGCTGCGTGTTAACACATAATTATTTATTTGTTTGCCACAGGTTCATCCGGGTCTGATTTTCTCTGATTAAATCAAAATCAAAGCATTTATTTCAAGTAGGCCAATTACAGGCACTTTTGAATTGTCGAAACAAAGACAGCAATAAAAAATGAAGCTACAGTCCCAGTCACAAGACATAATAACTGTGAAAGTACTGTAGTTGCCCATTCCAAAGCGTATGTTTGCAAAACAAGTCTTGATAGGAGAAATATTTTTCATTTAGAATTCTGCTTGCTCCTACAAAGTTCGTATCATTGTCGCTATACATATAACCGTATAACAAAATAAACTAAGTACCTCTTAGGGTCCGTTTCCACCAAGCGGAAAAATACTGAGAAATTCCTAATGGAAAAACCTAATAACATTTGCTCGACCTGGGAAAATAACCCAGGACCTCATGCTCAACAGTCGCGCTTGTGACCACTACAACAACGAGGCAGTCTTTTTTGATGTCTATGAATAAAGGACTGTATCAATCTGTATTGCCTTGAAGTATAAAATTCGACGAAGACAAAGCGTCTCCTCACGCGCGCCCAATTGTATACTTTGAAGCGAGGATTTTTTTACGCTTCGATGGAAACGGATTAGGTGGTGATGCAGACCTTCAAATTGGACAACTTGCCTTAAAGAAAGGTCGAAAAAATATATTTAGACTTCATACTAATTGCGTCTACTAATAAAATGTTATGGATACTTAGTCTATTTTTTTTTTATTAAGTTATGATATCTTTGATAGTAATGAAGTCTTATTGTATGGTGTCTACACTGTAGACTTAATAGAATTATTTCAGTACTAGTAAAGGCAGCAAGTGCCCAAGCCGGCGTACACGCCAGCCGGTTATTTGGCCTCACGCTGCCGCCGACGGCGAGTTTTAATATCAGCGCACATGTCTTAACTGGAGTCCATTTTAAAATAAAAGCAGGAGGTATTAAAAAGATAATATAATATTTAATAAAATAAGAGCGGATTTAATTTGGTATAAGTACCTATTATAAGTAACGTGTAAGTCTATGCCACTCTGCTAAATAAAACATTGCATTACACGAACATTTATGGAACAAAATGCTAACTATTTTATTAAATAAGATTTTGGCACCACAACAGCCAAATACTTTAAGCAGCTAAACATTTAACAGCGAAAACCATATGTCATGTATAAATAAGTATATTATATAACTATTATTTTCTTATCATCACACAGATAATGTACATACTTCATTTGTGTTATTGCTCGTCACCGTGCGTTATTATTTAGATATTCTTTTTTTTAAAGGCGCTTAATTACGCTTGTATCGTAAGACCTTTTTTTACTTGCTTTAATTGGCGTTTAACTGAGTTTAAATTACAATTTAATAATACAATTTTTAAGTATGTATAATATACATATACATTTGAGACAAGTATGATATTATAAAAATAGGACATCTAAGCACTTGCGCCAGTGCCGCAATACGTTAACCATCGACTATTTCCGCTATTTCTAAAAGTGTCATGTGGTTAGGGGTGGTTAGTGTGCTAGTGCCAAATTAGCATCAAAATAATAATATTTAAAAATAATGAAATACAATTATGGAATAGGCATTTCCTTTATCATGCGAAGATATGAGCTTAGGGTACTCATGATCAATGAACCAAGATAACCTAGTAGTTTGTGTATTAGTGCGTTTTGTCTAACCTGATTTAGGTACATAGGTATGTAATACAACTAGAACAAATAGGGTTACATCTAGATTTTAGGGTTTTGTGGCCAATTTTTTTTTGTATTCTATGCAACACTTAAAATTGTGACCCAACAATAATGATAACAGTAACACGGGGCATAAACAGGAGCCACAAAAAACGAGTCAACAGCAGCAGCGCGCAATTGCCTCAGTGCAACACGGCAGGCAGCTACATACAGTTAGTGTCAAAAACATAGTGAAAGACGAAAAGGCAGTTCAAAATGATCACAACTCCACATGATAATTAGACTATCCTATTTTTTTTTGCCTTAATGTTACGAAGTTGTCGTCTACTATTTGTGTTGTGTCATATTCTTACTTGTTAAAGTTGTTTATTTATTTGTAAAAGATAATAATCTCAAATTACTGATAAGATTAATTAAGCTCTTCCACTGAAACGAAACTCCAGTCTTCTTAAGTGTTCGAGTTTCGGTATCACTTTCGATTTTTAGTATCAGTATTCAGTTGTTCCGATTATTTCGAATCATCTGTCTCTATATTATCGCTGACTGTCCAATAACAAACCGACCTGAACTTCTCAATGGAAAACCACTGGAAAGTTCAGGTCGGTTGGTTCTCTATATACCTATTTTGAATAGTATTTTTAATTTATTAGCCTTGCCATCTGCCAAAAGCAAATTTGACTGTTCTGACAACGAAAAAGTAAGTTAATAGCTTGGAGATAGATTTAGAATGTATAAAGGACGGATGTGTTCAAATAGCTACAAAACCTTCAGGCTGCTGCATTAAGAAGACAATTTACGGCTGAATGTTAGCACTGAGTACAAGCACACTAATATTTTGAAAGGCGGGTTCACATAAACCGCGAACTATGCACCAAAACTAATAAAAAAAAAGTGTTTAGCGCGCTAACCGTCAGCCAGAAACTGTAGACTTAGTGAGAATGCAGGGCGAAGCTGGCAGGACGAGTTGATCGCTAGCAGAATCGTGCTGAGTGAGCCCGTAACATTTTCAATGGGAGGGCATTTAATGTGTAGGCACAGACTACATAATAGCACAAGTGCGTAGGCCAAAATGGCAGTCAATTGTTGCACCGCACTTGGTTGCGGCAAGTCACATTTTTGTATAATGGTTTTCAAATGTTGACCCAATGACCAAAATGTATGTAGCTTTTTTTTCTTTTGGCGTTCAATAATGAAACCTTGAAAAGTAAACATCCCGTATTACAATTTCAAATATTGTATTACGATAAATCATAAAAATCTGTCCGAGCTGAGTTATATCAGTTTACACAAAATGATTTTTACGTTGGCACATCAAGGCTAAATTCGAATCTATGCCTGGTAAAGGAACCATGATCTCGATTTTGGAAGAAATTAATATACATTTTTAGTCATTAGAAGAAGCGTTTTCCTCTGTTCCCTTTTGTTAAAAAGTATTCCGTATTTTTATAAGTTGGTAGATTTTTTGTTCTCAGCATTTGATCCTGCTAACCAGGCAGCAATTGAACCATTTTGATCAATGGCTTTGATTTCTTCGCGGACGTGCTTTCGATGCGTGGTGCATAAGTAAATAGCCCGCACGGTGTCATACTTAAACTATTAATTACATAAATAATATAACTTCTTCTGCTCAGTATACACTAAAGCTTTGTAACGTATTGATATCAACAATGTAAGTAATTGCTTGACTATAAAAATATGTTAATTCTATAACGAATTGATTTAACTAAAGCTCCTTTCACACTAAGGCATTTCTTAGTTAAAACATTGCTTATAAATACTGGCGACATAACAAAATCAGTCGAATACATGGCAATGGGTGTGTAAATATGTTCAAGAGCATAAAGATACATAACAGTTATGATCAACGCACCGGCGAGTATTAAGATTATTTAAAGACGAAAAAATGAAAACACGGTGTGACGCGTGTGAAGTGATCCTGCTTATCATCATTTCACTTGTTTGTTTAGAACTAGAAAGATTTATTTTCGACTTAGGGGTATTTCATTTGTGTACAGTATTATTTTTTTAGTGAATTCACATCATGACTTAATAGTGTAACCTGTCTGCAACACTTCACCACCTATTTGGTCTGTCAGTTTTTTCATTGTTTTTGGAAAAATCCCGAGTTTTTTTAGCCTGTACTGTCCCATAGCTGGGCAAAGGACTCCCCCAATTCATTCCATGGGCTGTTTTCCTATGCCTCCTCGAACCAGCCCTCCCGAGTTTTAGGCATTTAAAATATACCCCAACAATTTCCATAATTTCAATTTATCTTTAAAATACCGAACTTAGAGACTTGGGTTTCTATCGGTAGCTGACACTTTGTTCAAGATAACTTATGTTCAAGAAAAACTAACCGTTGAATGTAGTGAACAAAAATAAATTTGCAAATATTAATTAATTGTCTAAGCATATGTTACTAAAGGTCATTTTTCTCAAAATGTTTCCATATTAAACAACAACATAAAGGCTATTCTAAAAACATATTTATTAGTTAGAATGGGTGTAAAAGTGCCCTTAACGAAGCCGAAGACTCTTCAAGGTTGGAAGGTTCTTCCCGCCATCGCGATATTTTTTTGTTCTGGACCATACCTGGGAACCTTCTAGTTATGGAGATGTTGGGGGTCAAAGTTACAACTTTTTCACAAGTTTTTATTTTTTAAATACAAGACTAGGTATAAGGTAATAATAATAACCTCAAATTAGTAATTTAATATTTAAAGTAAAAAGGAAGCTACTGACGTAATAAATAAGGTATTAACAAAGGTATTTCCATTGTTTCTAATCCTAGTTTAGTCACCCCCAGCAGATTAAAAGTTCGACTCTCCGAATTCTATCTGGCAAGTATTTTTTAAATGTAGTGTGCGTTTCCATGGCGCCCGAAATTCTTTTATTGTTACACATACATCTTTTTTTTATTTTTAATAGGAGAACACACACACACTCACACATTCTTTTTCGCTCTTGTATGATTTCTTACATAGGATCTTACACTTGATCCCACACACACCCAGGGTATGTTACTTTACTTTATATATATTCACGAACCCTGTAACTACTATTTAATGCATCCATCAGCAGAATGTTCTGAGTGCGTTACATTAAAGTCCCACCGTGACAGGTGATTATTCACCCAAAAAAAAAGTTGTTTCCCAGCAATCACTTTTGCGTAGAGTTACTTAGTTTGATGTACTGAATGCTTGGTTGACGGCAATGTAAAGGATCCATTTACACCCTGTATGTTACTCAACGCAAAGCATGCTTCATTTGGCACGCTTTCCGTTAAGTGTCATAGATAATTTTGAGAAAAAGATCTTGATTTACCTACATAAACGATTACCCCATAATTATTCGCTCTATAATCTTCATTCACTACTTTCAACGGACTGGTTTTCTTGAATATTTCTAGGTATACCTAATACTCTTTGAAAAAGTGACAGCAGTTCTTACTTCAAGCAATTATTAAACTACATAATAAAAATCGTATCATAAATAATGACACTTAATCAAGTAAATACTTTGACTTGTTTATAGATACGGCTGTAAGTCTCTTAATTGGCTTTTCTTGAGATACATCGAAACAACTGAAGAAAACTGTGATGTAAAAAAAAAAACAAAAACAATGGAGAAATAGACCAAATATTAGTGAATGGTTGCAGACTGGATATACTATTGGGCCACGCTATGAGTTCGTCGACTATTACTTTTCAAACTTTTTTCGCCGCGACTTCTAGACACTCAACAAAAAAGTGCCATCAAAATAAGGTAAAAACTCCGTTCCACTTTCGTGAGTCTAACTGAGTTATAGTTTTATGGATTACGGCCTAAATTCAACAAAATCAGCAGGAGTAGCAGATCGATATACACCCACGTGGTTTTATAATTAGTTTTACGTACGAATTGGATTTTCATAACTAAGCCAGTCATTTAAAACATCGTAGGTCGCAAATAATTGCACTGTACTTGATTTTTAGCATAGATACCAATAGTATAAAACCAAGTTTGCAACTTCGAAAGATCTGTGCTAATCGTGTGGTGCTCCAAAAACCCCAAAATTTATCGGATCGGATGATATGCTGCAAACTTGGTTTACTCTATTGGTATCTAAGTTATTATCAATCTCACAAAAATCAAAACAATGCAATTATTTGCGACATAGTGTCTACCGTGTCTGGCCTAATCTAAGTAGATCTTATAGACCGAAAATTGTTATATTTTTTTTAATGTTCTGATAAGGACAATAGATGATCTTAAAACTCGGCGGTGCTTTAGATAGTTTGGTCGCGGTTTTTTGGTCTTATTCTATTGATATGCACATTTTGTGCGCAGTTAGAAAAATATTTTATAATTATGTTTTGTATTTGAACAATGCTGCGATTATATATAATCTATTAAAGGATGTAGGTACTATTATCATCACAATCAATCATTTACATCGCCATTTTGTACCAAATACGTTGGTAAACACGAAAATATTACCTACCTACATAATATTAAGCTACAAGAATTTAAAAACCTATTAAAATATTTTTTCTATAAAATTTGTAAAATCATAGTGGAATACTATATTTTTCTAATTATTACTATAAAAATAACCGTCAGTACATACTATACTGTATGTACTATTATACAATGGGAATTTGTATCGCCATCGAAGAATGGGCCTATTTCATCAGGTAATGCTGGGACATTGAGCAAGAATTTTTGTACGGATGAGTAGTAGTCTCTGCATGTCCAGGTGTCGTCATGTCCTCCGCCAGGCATCACCACTAACTTCTTGCAGACAGCTCCGCAGCGCATGTACAGGTCCTTGCCCATCGCCGGCGGGACCAGAGCATCATTTGAGCCACATATCACCAGGGTAGGCGTCATCACGTGCCCCATTTTCTTCAAAGACATGTACTAAAAAGAGATTTCTTGTTTAATATTTTAACACCAAGTTATCTAAAGAGAGCTTTTATTAAAATGCACTACAAAAGAAGAAAATAATCCTTGGAGTAAATGAATTGTTATGTCCTTGAGTTATTAAACTGAAAAGGTAACCTATTTACTGTAGACTCAAAAATCGCTTTCGCGTGCAAATAATAATTGCAGTGATGGTAATGATTTTGTAATATCACAAGTTACTGTATCTTGGGTTTTATTTGACCTGCAGAGTTATGGTTGCGCTCAAATGGTAGCACATTTTTTTACTTTGAAGTGTACGGAAAGACTGTTTCCATAGGGTGCATATTTTAGAAGTTATATAATTCAAAATTTTAGGGATTTTGGAGCACCATGCAGTTAGCACAGATCTTTCGAAGCTGTTAATAGAGTTTACGTCTATCGCGCGAAGTCAAGTTTAGGTAATTCAATACATTTTTTACGTGCGCGTGGCTGTATGCGTAGCGCTGGCGCGTTCTCTTGCGCTATAGTTAAACTAACCCACTTTGATCCGTTCGAGTGCAATAGTTGTAGTAAACTTTAATTTGAATTTTAACGTACACGGATGGCTAAACTACGAGTGCATAAAATAAGTATTTATTAGTATAAGTATTGCAAGTACCTATAGTTATAATTATGATTTATATTAAAGTCGTTTTTTATTTATTCAAACATGAATTTGTTGATCTAAACTTTAGAAAGAAACCCAACTTCATTAATTATTATTGATTTGTGAACACAAATCAAATGTCGACTCGTGAGACACACAAAGTTCAGCGGCTATCTCTCTCAAACTTGAATGAGGATATTCAGTCACTATTTCCTTCACTTTTGCGATGTTAACTTCAGTTGAAGACGTTGATGACCTGCCAGAGCGAGGCAAATCTTCCATCACATCTCGAACGCTTTGTACTTCTCATAAGCACGTGTTTTTTATACAGTCGATTCACCGTAATCCTTCTGTAACATTTTCAAGGACTCCGACCGCGAAATTCCATTGGCAATCCAAAATTTAAAATAAACTCTTTGTTCGATGTTTTTGTCCATTATGAAATTCGCAATACACACTAGGAAATAGTTGTGTGCCAATCAGAAACAAAAAAATAATAATTTGGAACCATAAATAAATCATCCATTCCCGATTCTTTTTTGACTGAATGTATAAGAGGAAACACAAACCTTGTTCTTATGACAGAATTGTGGGAGATATTTCAAACACTTCCATTTTAGTATAACATGTGCCATGTCAGGTATGCTCGTGAAGGTATTCTCTACCACCAACGCCCATATTTTGTTCCTATACTCCAGTCTTGAGGCCAAGTCAATTGCTATCGCTCCACCTGAAACATGTAGATTACGCCCAAATGCAAAGACGCTTTTAACATTTTAAAATCTAATCCATAAAGAATGCAGTTGTTTTCAGATTTCAATAACATCAGATGCTTCACTTTTTGTTAATTTTTGCCTTTTATCTTACACCTGAAGTGAAGTGTCTAAACAAAATATGAACATAAAATGAATGTATTACTGACTAGCTGTGTCCGCGGCTTCGCTCACATGACCGGGTATTCTTTTGGCATTGTCAGTGTACATTACATGGGAAAGTGAAGTCATAGTATATTCCTAACATCCTCTATAAATAATATACTAATTACCTGACTTACTGTTAATACACACATCAACACTGTCTAGGGATATTTTGGATTTACTCAATTTAGTCAAAATTTATTAAAAATAACATATAACATGTATATATTTTTATAAAGCCCATTTATCAGACTACACTCCAGAATAAAAGAAAACTATTTTTTATTGCGTAAACAAATTTTTATTCAAATAAAGAAAAAACGTGAAATAATGGTAAAACTAACAATGAATGTGTTTCTAAAAAAAAAAGTGAAAAATAAGGGAAAATTAATCTGTTTTTAACAGTTATGTGAAAAAGCAGTAGTCAGTAAAATCACCCATGACGTTATTAACGGTCCTGCAACGGTTTCTCATGCTTTAGATTAAGTATCCAAGTCTTGCTGCGGTATATTGTCCCAGGTCCGGCTAAGATGCAAAAAAAGTTGCTCTTACGTCGCAATGTTTGCAGGGAAATTCCTCAAAGCCCATCTTTGGAGCATGTCCCACGCGTGTTCTATGGGGTTTAGGTCAGGCGATTGAACGGGCCAGCCTAAGACCGATACGTCGTACTCGTGCAACCAGCTCGTCACCACTCTCGCTGTGTGCGGACGGGCGTTATCGTGCATGAGCGTGAATTCTTGGCCCATTTGTTGTCGATGGGGGTAGATTATTGGTACTAGCATCTCGTTACGGTATTTTTCAGCCGTCATGATGTTTCTGATCCAAACGTGGTCTGTTCTTCCACCAACACGAATTCCCGCCCAAACCATAATTATGCCGCCGTGGTATGAATGGACTTCCTGAGGATGTTGTAGACGGCTCACACGACCAGGAACTCGCCAAACACGTACTCTACGTGTATCGGGATTGAAACCGAACCGGGACTCATCGGTAAACAGCACTACAAACCACTGGTTATCTTCCCAGAGCAAATGTTCACGAACCCACTCTAGTCGTCGTCCACGATTTCCTAGGCGTAGTGCTGGAGTACGAAGCGGTCTGCGAGCATGAAGGTTAGCTTCATGCAGCCTTCTCCTCACAGTTTGGTCACTCACAAGCAACTGGTGCTCTGACTGGAGCCTCTGAACCAACTGCATGGCCGTAACATTTGGTTGTCTTCTCGCGGCAACTTGCAAAAATCGGTCTTGTCGTTGAGTGGTTATGCGCTTCCCGCCTGGGTGTCTTTCAGCCACTTCACCAGTAGCACAATAACGCGACCATAACCTTGATATCACGTTTTGTCTTGTTCCAATCTCCTCAGCAATACTCTGTTGAGTAGCCCCAGCTTGGAGCATGCCTACTGCCCTTAACATTTCCTATCTCTTTAAATGGCGCCGCTGCATGATGCACACAATAACATAAATTCGAAATTAACCGAAAACTTGTTTTTAAACTTAAATTTGACACAAAAAATAGCCAAAAACTACTGTAGGTAAATGAAACCTTCGGACTTCGCTATCATTATGCCGCGTAAATCTTTTGTTTTTAATTTATTTTTTCAAATTCAAATTTAGAATTGTTCAAAAAGGTTTACAAAATAAGCTTTCTTCAAAAGAATTTAAAACTGGCCAGTATTTTTTGAGTTTAAGAACTTTATACAAAATATCCCTAGACGGTGTTGATGTGTGTATAAACTAAAACCTTTTAGTACATCTTTGTTTTAAGTACTAAAGGAACTCATACTCAATTTCTGGGGGGAAACAATTTAGATTGCTATCGGCACGCAAAGAAGAAGTTTATGAACGAAAGCAAATACATACAACTCATGATCTATCCTGGGTCCCAAACCCAACGGTTAATATCCTTAAAAATAAAACGCTCATTTGCAAATAGAGAAAGAAAAATACTTATACTACAGCAAGAACATGTAAACTTATCAGAATATGTCCCCTATACCTACTACGTCTTTCTGGATTTTGAAGAAATCATCATCATCATTCTCCTGCCCTTATCCCAATTAATTTGGGGTCGGCTCGGCATGTCTTCTTCTTCCATACTTCCCTATTACTTTATGGAGGAATTGTTGAAGAAAAATAGAAATGCAAACGATATCAATACAAAAAAAAATGGAAATCTCACAGCATCAATAAAATATTCAAAGAATACACAAAAAGTGAAATTAATATTGGGTTCGTACTTGCAACCACGTAATTTACAGAGCGGTCATGAAACCGCTACGCCGTTTATTCCGTTGATATAATATATGAATAGCAGTTCTCATGTCATGACTGAAATGACAAAGAATTGAAGAATACGGGCATAATGAACCTCCGCAAGCACATAGCGTGTTATCATATAGGCTACTATTTGAAGAAGCCTTCAAATGGTAGCCTTAAACGGAATATTTGTGCGAAATGTGAACAGTAGCACACATGCAGTGGTTGTTGCGCCATTTCGGAAGTTCGGAACATCGTTTTGAATTTATACAATTTTAATATTGTTTATGTATAGATTTAAGAGATTAAGCAATCAAAATTTACGACCACATACTGTCGCGAGCGTAGTTCATTCATGGAAAATCTAAACACCGCGATTCAGAAACTGGCGTCAAATTCACAACGCCATCTATCGAGCACGGAGTAAAACTACTAAAATATAATGCATGGAAAGCGATCGAACAGTCACTCTATATTATGTAGTTTTTCAAAGCAGCGCCATATAGAGTACCTCTTGCTATCATAACTTTTTGATCTTGTGAGCACATTTATTCATTAGTACCATTTTGCTTTAATAGATGTCGTTGCATGTATCTTAAGTAATGATGATGATTGCTTCTTGAACATTTTAAATTTATATATCTTTTGATTGCAATGAAACGAAAACTAATACGTTCTCTAAATTACGCACAATACTTGTGCATCAAACTAACTACATTGGTTTTGTAATTTTCACGTGATACTTAAACAAACAAACATAGTCGTAGACTCACAGACTACCGACATACAGACCAAAATTCTAAAAATAGTAGAAATGGGTTCCGTTTGTTATCCTTTAACACCTCTACAATTTTTTTCTTTTTATTATTTTCAATGTACAGAAACGCCACGTCTACAGATTTATTATATAGAATAGATATAGATGAAATATAATGATGTTGGATTTCATCAGCTGACGGAACAGCCCCCGTATTCACAACGCTTCGATTCGATTTCGATTTCGGGAAGTCGTATGTCCATCACGCGCGTTTTCGTAATGCCAAAAAAAGACAGACATACGACTTTCCGAAATCGAATCGAAGCGTTATGAATACGGGGGCTGATCCGTCAGCTGATGAAATCCAAAATCATTATATTTCATCTATGTATATATATTCTGACAGATGACATTTCATTTGCTTTGTAATTTTGACAGAGTTGTGTAAAAATGGAATGAAAATTCACTTGAGTGTAGGGTCTGTTATCAGCTTTAGATATTGCTGACACCTTGGCTGGAGAAGCGTTCGAAAGTCCGTTATATCAAAATTATCCAATTGTTAGAGTGGCAGCACTCATTAGGTAACAACATGACATTCAACCATATTTGGTCAGACTGAAAGCCGACCCCAACCTTTTGTCGACGTTTGGGTCGACTTCCAATGGAAGCAGAATACAATTATTTTATATGGAGCGACTGTCTATCTGACCTTAACAAGTACTTTAAATGATAAGAAACAAGTACTTTACCTAATGATCTTCCAAACACCATAATCTTACTGACATCTATATCGGTTCGCTGCATGATGTAATCAAGAGCAGACTGTGCATCAACATATAATCCCTTTTCAGATGGGGATCCTTCTGACAAACCATAGCCCCTGTACTCAACCATGAGGATGTTAATGTTCAACTTGTGGTAGAAACCAGAGACATTTGATAGTCTGTAAAAATAAACAATAATTTTACTTTTGTATTTATTTTAGGTTGCCATTGTTTCGGTAGGTATTATTGATTGTCGCCCCATATGCGTATACTCGTACATACAAAGATGGAATTGTTATTTTTAGTTTTGGTAATATGTAATCTAAATTATAATCTTCGGTCTCTTAACTGTCTAAGTCAAAAACCAACTTTCTTTGAGTAATCTCTAGCGTTTGATGGTATATGGTAAATACCTGTGTGATTGTGGTCCACAAAAACCATTAATAAAGAGTTAAAGCTGGACCACTCATGTAACAAATCTTTTTATAGTAGCATTATGAACACTACTCCGATCACAAAGTATAACCACTTACCATAAAGGCATAAGGCTTAGAATTATTTGGCTTGCCTAACTTCCGCCATTTTATTTTATTTTCAAAATAGCGGCCACGCATAAAACATGTACAATAGCTGGCATCAATATAAAGAAGTATTGTATGAGAGCAAATCTTCTTAAGCGTCACGTTTCCATGATATAAGCAATCAAACTTACAATCTTCGCCATCGGCAGAACTTTGAAAGCTTATATTTTGGAAATGTGATGCTTCAGAAGACTTTGTCTCATACAATACTTCTTTGTATTGATATCAGCTACAGTGATACAAGTGAGTGATACAAGTTTTATGCGTGGCCAGCAAAATTAAAGTGAATAGATTATAACTTTAAAAGCTATATCTCGGAAACGTGACGCTTTAGAAGATTTTGTCATATCCAAAACTTATTTATATCGATGCCAGCTATTGATTAGTACAGGTTTTATGCGTGACCACTGTTTTGAAAATAAAATAAAATGGCAGAAGTTAGGCAGGCCACGCTTCATACAAAAATCTTCCAACCCCTTACATTTAACTTACATTAAAAATTAATTGGAATACCAAAATGGATGTTTATCTAATAAATAAGTGTAAACTCACCTCTGGCCCATGTTGCCAGCATTACCATGGAAAAATAGCATAGTTGGTTTATGATTGCTATTCACAGGTTGCTTTATAAGGAATAAGTGAATTTTGAAACCATCTTTGTTAGTAATTTTGATACTTTCATATGGGAGTTTGTAGTTGCTGGGCTGAAGAACAAACACCCTAGAATCGGGTGGGTCATTGGGGTAGTACAACAATAGATCTTGAGCACTGTACAGAATCCCTGTGGACAACAAAATCAAACAATTATTAGTTTATCTTGGACATTGGTGAAGGAAAACATTGAGGAAAGCTGGACCGCCTGGACTAAGCTATATGTATATACAGGATGGAATTTATCAACCTCATCTGGAAGGAAAGTACTCTAAATACTGGAGATAGCAAATTTTACTCAAAAGGGAACATCCTTTATTTTTTTAAAGAAACAAATGTGCATTCAAAGATTTTCGAAAATTCGCTTGCTACACTCGGGAATCGACACTTATCGGCACTTTTATGGCATCAATTGATAGGGTCATTCTTAAGGATCTTTCTCTAACAAACATGATATATTAAATGAAAGGAAAACCATGAAATCTAAACTCTGTGATGTCGATGGAAATAATCTGTAAGGGCAACGACACATCTTTGGGATATCACATCTGACCTCAATAGGCTTTACACACCTCACATTGCTTCAACGTTTCGATAACATCCCGAAACATACATATTTGGCCAATAGAAAAGTTCCTTGATCTTGAGGTAAGATTTTGTGACACCAGGATGTATGGAAGGAAAATTGTTATGTACTTCCCAAATCGCGAGTGGAACTTTCTCACTGGGCAAAACCACGCGCAAATTATTATTATTATACAAATTTTGTAGCGAAAATAAAAATTAAATCTTCAGTGCAATACGATTTAATTTAGATTATAATATAAACATACAAAAGGTCGAGGAGCTCGTGGCTAAATATAACAGCCACTCGGGTCGATCGTCAGGGTAATCCGCGCTTGCCTGGGTTGGTCCGTGGATGGTTGACCACCCATACATACCGAGTTTCCTCCGTGCCTCTGAAAGCACGTTAAGCCGTTGGTCCCGGCTGTCAATTGTAGATCTTTGAGAGTAGTTACAGGTAGTCAGTGACCCGAAAGTCCGACAACCAGTCTTACCAAGGGCGTACCCGTACGCCCTTGGTAAGACTGGTTGTCGGACTTTCGAAATTTAACCATGCTTTTCTTTTAAAAATATTTAACAACATATTTACACAGAGAATTAATTAAAATTATAAACGCGACTAAAACGATTTTTTAACAATATTTTATTTGAACTTTTGTATTCTTATCATCATCGGCCTAGCCTTTTCCCAACTATGTTGGGGTCGGTTTTCAGTCTAACCGGATGCAGCTGAATACCAGTATTTTACATGGAGTGACTGACTATCAGACCTCCATAACCCAGTTAGTACCGGGTAATACACCCGTATTACCCGGTACTAACTGGGTTCCAGACAGGCGTCTGGAACGCTCTTTAGATGTATGACGTGGATGTTCTTTATATAATGTAATATTCATAGCAATCACTGGAAAAAGTAATAGTTGGAGCCAAAAAAGGGTTGGCTCTGTCTGACTTAATCTTCCACCAAATATTCCTCACAGGAAACAGGTAAGACCATTATTGTATGGCATTCAAATTAATTTATTACTTCATCGCCACGGCATTTGCCGGAAAAACTATCACAGACGAATGTGTTTAATAATATCTAATTCATATTGAATAGAAAATGGTTATTTCACCATAAAAATTCTAGCATTGACTCTTCACCATGACTCTGCAAACGACACTGTCAGATGCCAATAAAAAATTTAATATTTTTTTCATTCTGACAATGAAATTTAAAAGATAAATGATTTTTTCTTTTCTAAATAAGACATAAGGTTGCCAGCCACCAAAGAACTAAAAAGTTCCTAGCATTGAAGCTTTCATGTAGGGAACACTGCTCTGCACTTCCTACAATCAACGGCCGCTACACTAAACAGCATCAGCAAACAATAGCTGCGTACAATTACAGCCACCATAACTGGGCACATCTCTTTAAATAACACCTCTTGGTCATACACAGACAGCCCACTGTGAAGTGCCTGCATGGAGGAAGACGAGACAGCAGCCCACATGCTTCTAAACTGCCCAGAAGTTGCCTCATACTGGGCAATGTACTTTAGTAACCCTCTCTGCAAGATCATCAAAACCACCAAGGCATTGCTGGCCTAGCTTAATTTCCCCACCCATACACAAAACAGGCACTTTGTGCGGAGTTGTGGATGCCAATGTGTTACACAATACCTATATTATACTCACCTATACTGTTTAGCACTCTTTAAAGCGAGGAAATTTGATCTCCACAACCCAGTTAAGTGTAATACAATACCCCTTGGTAAGTCTGGTTGTCAGACTTTCACGCCAGTGTCTGTCTAAAGACTGTAAAAAGATGCACAAATTGCAGCCAGGACCAATGGCTTAACATGCTTCCCGAGGCACTGAGGAAACTTGGTATATATTTGGTGGTCACTCATCCACTGACTAACCTAGCAACACGCGGCTTAAACTGAAGATCATCCCGAGGGGCTGAAATTATTTAGCCACAAGCTCCTCAACAGGTATGTTATCCAATAAAGCTCTCTAATGATGACAATGTTTCATTACTATGTGTTTATTTATTTTTGACACATAGACACAAAACACCTTGACATGAAACTATTTAAACACTTTGGGACAAGCACACTATCGCAAGGAATTCATAGAAGTCTTCAACATCCATAGGAATAAAATACTGAAATTGTTTGTAGTACTCTGCAGGTTGTTCTAGTCAAGAGTCAGTGATACTCAATGTAAGGCAAAGGCAATGTCCAGCTAAGTATTTACTTTTTGCAAATAAGAGTTATCATGCAAACCATATGCTGAATAAAGCATCATGACCGAAATGTATCTTACCTGAAATGCCCAGAGCAAATACAAGAATTGCTGATATATATCCATAAAACCAAAATACAACAACACCAGAAAATAAGGTTAAACTAGACACAACCCAGAGTCTATATAAGATTATCCGAAGTATATGATACATGTTTGAATTTGTAAAATTACATGGAAATCTTACAACTCATTGGAACTAAGGAAAACTCCAAAATATGCCCTTAACATATTATGGTATTTATTGCTGTATTAGATTGATAATAAGAATTATTGTAAACGTATTACATATTAGATAATTTGTATCGATTCGTTAGTTTGATTGAGAATTTGAGATAGTTATTGTAAATTTGTAATTTGTTGACAGATTTACTTTTTTTAGGAAACGAAGCAATGTTAAAAAATATTATATTATATTTATAAAATATTTTTTTTGGCAACATCTAACATTTTTATAATGTTGATGAATGATGTTGCCAAAAAAAAAACGCGTTTGATCTACAAGAGTAGTGGTTGTGACTCGTGGACCAATGCATTGCAAAATTTATTTTTATGGCAGAAACTTGTTCATCTAATAGGCAGAAACAAAATAAAACCTTTTATATAAAGATTCAACGAACTTTAAAGGATCAGGGCCATCTTTTTCATCCATTAGGCACTTAGGGCAAGTACCCAGGGGTCCACAATTCAAGGTTGGTCAAGTTCCTGTAAGTCTCATAGCTAGTGGCAGGCAAAATAAATTTAACTTATCCCAGGCGGGATACTAAAATATTCGAGCTCGTTTTTGCATCCTACAGTCTCTAGATTTTCAGTCATTAGTCATTACGTAAGTCAATATTTACTTTAGTCAATATTAAGAGAGGGTGTTTTTAAATAGGAGGGGAATTTTTGCATTATTGCTGGAATACAGCCTGATTTACTGCGAGATATCAAAACTACCTTTCTTTTTTTCAATTTACAGTTCGCCTCTAAAAAACCACCAATTTTTCTTTATAATTGAAAACCTAGAGTGGTGGAGTGAAAAAATTGAAGCTCATTTCGCTCGCTCTGCCATTTTTTAAAGGCGGCCTTGCCTACAATCACCTTTTTCAGATGAGCCTGATTAGGGCCGTAGCCAGGAATTGGTTTCGGGGGGAGCTATAACAGGTTTTTACTGGATACATATGAAAGTATATACGGTACCTACCTATACCTACCAATAACCATTTTTTTGTCTTTATGTTTCTTGCTGTTATATGACAGATAGTTGCGGTCATAATGAGTAGTTAAGCTACTTTTATTCTAACCAATTTAACATGGAGACAGATCGAAGAAAGTACGTATAGGACCGCTACTCGAAGGCAATCGTCGGGGCGCACCTGGGACCGATGCTGGGTGTCTCAGCATACGATCCATCGGCGGTGGGGGACTGAGCAGGCGGGTTTTCCCCGACAAAAATACTACAGCCGAACCGAGAGACAGACTTGACATTGACAGTAGAGCAGTTACAGCCGACCTAAATGTTTCGAAGGCAGCGTCAGCTATTGAGCCTGCGACCACTAAAGCGGGAAAAACCCAGAGTGCGCATGAAATGGACTGAAAATATGAACATAATTATTCATCATGCGCACTTACTATCACATAACATATTACTAAACTTGAAGAGGACAAAACTATGTACCCGAAAAATTCAAAATACAACACCGAGATATTATTGTAACAGAACAAAGAATAGTAGAGCAAAGACGAGTCATTATCAGACACAAGCTGTTATCAGAAGACGATTTAAACAGAATTAAATATGAAATAGCAAAACAACTTAAAAGAGAGGAAAAAGAAAGTATGAATCTAACACAACACACAAACACTTTATAAGAACTGGACATGAGTCGAGACACTGAATATTTTGCTACAGAATTAATGGTACACCCACAGTACACTCAGCACAGCACTCAAAACACTACAGCTAATCCTACATTAATGCAATCACAAAATAATATTGAGTTTGACCCTTATTTAGTAGACACATTAAGTAACGAATTAGAGTCAAATATGTTAAAATACAATGGAGTGGATCCTGCGTGTAGACCATTATTACCAAATTTTGAACAGATACCATTAGTATATTCAAGCAAAAGATTATCCCTCCCAAATTATCATCACTAGAAAACTTAAGTGACACACATTCTTTAATATACTCCAGTTTTAATTGAAATTAAAAATAAACATAGACAGATCTAGCAAAAGCTAAACGGCACTGGTCTGGAGCAGCACATGCGAAAGTAATTACTCTAAACTACAAGTACTTACGAACAAATCGGTTAGAGTGTACGTAACAGGGCACTGAAGAAAAAAGACAAAAAAAAAAATTGTCAAAAAGGTGCTATTTTCGCAAATCGTTTATTTTCTGGATTATATTGTATATATAACACCTAAATATAAGGCTAAAAGCGGCTTGGTGTATTTTGTGTCCGATCAGACGTTTGTCGTAAAAAATATATATTATTATAACGAAGGGATCGGTACAAAATGCAATATTACTATACTAGGAGACTTAGGAATGCAAAAGCGAGAGAAGCGAGCTCGGGACTTGGGGCACCCCGCCCGACAGGTTAGGTTAGAACCCCTTCTAATAATAAAATAACCACGAAGAATAAGAATAGCCACGAAGAGGATAGACGGATCCCCATCCATCTATCCTCTTCGTGGTTATTTTTTATGAACTACCCAGAAGTAAGCTCCGTCGACTACGTCTTATTATTGTTGCCATTCAGAAATAGGAGGCCTCGCCTCGACTTGCTAGCGGTAGGATCGGCACCCACATCGGAACTTTACCTTATTGAGAGCCGCATTCAACCTTTTACAAGCCGAATTACGGACGACGTACATATGTGAAATTAACACTCATTTACCAAAAAAAAAACGGGCACCTTACAGTCATTGGCTTTTCTATGGATAATAAGTACTAATATTTTTAGTATGTCTTTACCATAAATGACTAGTATCAATGCGGTGGTGTTTTAGTCAATGCACAGTATGTAACAGAGAGCCGTGTTAAGGCAGGATTATGCGACAAACATAAATTATTATATTAAAAATAACGAGAAGTTAGTTTTAGTTGCCTGATAGTGATAACAAAGAGATTAAAAATACTTAAAAAATTATATAATTGAATGTTGAATTTGCCAGATAACCTTTTAACCTTAGATTATAATTATAAATGTCTAGATAGAGAGTTTGAGCGTTAAAACGTCAAAAAAACTATCAGGCAACTGTGGGATCATAGGCTCGTTCCGCCCGCTCAGTGACGTCACTGTCATTGTATGATAAACACGCGTTCAGTGACATATGAAAATGACGATTTGCGCTATAAAAGTGTGGAGCAATTACAAAGGACGATTGAAAACAACTAAAAAAGTTACCTATCATCGGTAGCTATATTGTAAAGAAACAAATTATAGTGTAATTTTATCCAAAGATGTCATGCCATTTGACAGCCATGTTTACAGGGTTGCCTGTTAATTGAATGAAGCTGCGCTGCTGCGCTCCTATTGGTCGCAGCGTGATGCTATATAGCCTTCCTCGATAAATGGGCTATCCAACACTAAAATAATGTTTCAATTCGAACCAGTAATTCCTGAGATTAGTGCGTGAATTTCCCATTTGAGCGTCAGCTAATTTAAATAAATGTTTAACTCATTCAGTGCGGCCAACGCACATGCGCGTTTTTCACACGCTCATGTGCGTTGGCCCGTACTGAACGAGTCAATCATGATCCAAAAAGTATATTTCAAGATTTCAAGACACCATTTAACTGTAGTGCTGGATAATATACATATAATGATTCTTCAGTTTAATGACTTGTTAAAATTCATAAGGTATATCTATTCTATTCATACACGAAATCTCTTAAGAGGACATTGTACTCATCATTATGAACAACTTTAACTATGAGACCAACCCTGAATCTAAAAAAAAATCTGCTGTTTCCTACAATTATATTCGCATAACTCGTCAAAATATATGGAACAGGATATTTTTTTTTCGCAATTTTAGTGTTGGTCCCATAGTTTTTGTCCCATCGACTTCCTGAAGCAGAAGAACTGTGCATGGGCAAGCCGTATTCGTCGGTACAAGCGGCGAATGGAGCGGTACACTCAGAATCGCACATTCCAAAGCGATGAAAGGTGGGTCTATAGGGCTTGGGAACGACCGGACCAAGGTGTGACTGACACGCGTCTACCGGATGATGACACAATGTGCTCGTTCTGGCGCAGCATCTGGTCGGTGCCTGTCAGTCACACTGAGGGCGATTGGACCCGGGAGGTTGAACGAGCGTGTGATCCAATACCAGAAATGGGGGCAATCATCATCAGCCCCCAGGACGTAGCTCGTGCAGTCCGTCCGTTACCTAACTGGAAATCTCCAGGGCCGGATGGACTGCACAATTTCTGGATCAAATGGTTGTAGAGATCGCACGCTTGCTTAGCGTCCCAGTTTCAAGAATTTAGAATTTAGAATCCGGATCGCTGCCCCAGTTCTTGACGACCGGAATTACCCACCTGCTCCATAAATCAGGTAGTACTGCGGAGCCCAAAAATTATAGACCAATTAATTGTCTACCAACGGTCTATAAAGTTCTTACATCCATTTTGAGAGCTAAAATCAACCAACATATTGAGAGTAATTCTATCATGTCTGCCTCTCAGAATGGATGTAGGAACGGGTCTCGTGGTACTAAGGAGCTACTCCTAATTGATATGGCCATTAGCCAACAGGTTCGCCGTTCCCGAAGGGATCTGTCTACATGTTGGATAGATTATAAGAAGGCCTATGATTCTGTGCCTCATACATGGCTCATGAGGGTGCTGGAGTTGTATAAAGTAGATGCAACTCTGCGTGCCTTCCTGATGTCATGTATGGGGTGCTGGAGAACGGTCCTTCGCTATCCAGGATGTCGACAAATCCAAGGGAACAGCGAACCGATAAGGATTGAGCGTGGCATATTCCAGGGTGATAGTTTGAGTCCATTGTGGTTTTGTTTAGCCTTGAACCCTCTCAGCACATTGCTAGAGGGTTCAGATCTAGGTTATCGGTTGAGGAGAGGTGGTCAGGTCATATCTCACCTTCTTTACATGGATGATCTGAAACTCTTTGCCCCCAACAATTTGCAACTGATGAAGCTACTGAAGGTAACAGAAACTTTCAGTAGTGCCATCAGAATGGAATTTGGTGTGGACAAATGTGCAGTCATGCATGTGAAGCGAGGGCAGATTATGGAATCCGTGGGTACTCAACTCTCGGATTCCATACACCTTAGATCCCTCTCCTCAACAGAAACCTACAAGTATTTGGGTATGTCGGAGGCATTAGGCATCAATACTTCCGACATGAAACAATCGTTGAGGGAGCGCTTCTTTGGTCGCCTGAATAAAGTGCTAAGCAGTCTTGTGTCAGGCGGAAACAAGGTGCGCGCCTTCAACGGTTGGGTCATGCCGGTTTTGATGTATTCTTTCGGCATACTCAAATGGACTCAGACGGAACTTGATGCCTTGGATAGGAGGGTCCGCACATTGATGACCGCAAATCGGATGCATCACCCACGGTCGTCGGTGATGAGACTGTATATCCCGCGGAAGTGCGGGGGTCGTGGTTTCTTAAATGCTAAGACCCTGCACAACCGTGAGGTACGCAGTCTCAGAGAATACTTTCTAGAAGCCGACGTGGGGATGCACCGAGATGTGGTGTCAGTGGACAAGCGCCTTACCACGCTCTCGCTGGCTAACGAGAACTGGCGCAAACCTAAAGTATTAGACACTAATGACCGCAGGGAGGTATGGCAGAGCAAGGAGCTTCACGGACGTTTTTACCGGACCCTACATGGGCCTGATGTAGACTTCTTAGCGTCCGTATCCTGGCTGCGTTTCGGTGACCTGTTCGGGGAAACCGAAGGTTTTGTCTGTGCAATAATGGACGAAGTTATGATGACGAATAACTATCGGAAATACATTGTGAAGGATGGCACGGTTGACATATGTCGGGCGTGCCACCGTCCGGGAGAATCGATCCGACACATTATTTCTGGGTGTTCTCGTCTGTCTAACGGAGAGTACTTGCACAGACACAACCTCGTTGCTAGGATTATCCACCAGCAACTTGCTTTGAAGTACAACCTTGTGGAATCAGAAGTGCCATACTATAGTATGCGCCCGACCCAGTTCTCGATGATGGTAATATCACGTTATATTGGGATCGACCTATCGTCACTGACAGGACTATTGTTGCTAATAAGCCTGACATTGTGGTGATAGATCGATTGGAGCGTCGCGCAATGATCGTTGATATAACGGTCCCGCATGACGAGAACCTCGTGAAAGCAGAGAAAGATAAGCAATTCAAGTATCTAGATCTTGCTCGCGAGGTTGTCGACATGTGGGACGTGAATACAGCAGTCATTGTGCCGATAGTCGTATCAGCCAATGGTTTAATAGCCAAGAGCCTCGACCAACATCTGAAGAGGCTCTCGCTTGGCGGCTGGATCAAGGGCTTGATTCAGAAAGCAGTACTTCTGGACACGGCACGTATTGTTAGGAGGTTCCTCTCTCAAGAGCCCTGACCACCGGTAGCTCGGACCCTGTTCCCGGTGCTGGTGGGCTTCTATTGTATATATTTTTAAATGTTTTTTTATATTGATTTTGTATAGGGATATTTAAAAATATAAAAATAAGTTAGAAAAATAAATACCTTTAATAATAATATATTTTTCATTACAAATAATGTTACCTTGTAATTCATATGCAGAAACTCCTAATATGTAAATCATAATTAAATCAATTTAAATTTAAACAAATATCTCAAAGCAAAAAATATTTTTCCCCTCTATAATGGGAAATATTCAAGGGCTGGTATCACTCAGTAAGCCCCACGAGTGATGCGCGCTCAGGTTAAACAATAGAAAAGCGCTTCAAATCTGGCCAGTTGTTTGTTTCTGTTGCGATTGCAGCGCAACGCTCTATCTAGACAATCATATTGTATATAATCTAAGCTTTTATCTGCAAACCCGCGAAAAGTAAGTAAAAAGTCACAAACTGAAAAAGGGATTGTTATTTTTAAAAACAAAAGTTTCGTTTATGTATTTAGAATTTTCTTACATTAACTATATACATTATAATAATTAAAATGACTAAAATACATTAACTACAAACTATAACAGGGCATCAAAAAACTCTTCCTCAACGCTGTCAGCCGGTGCCCAAGAGACTGGCGGCGTTGCCACGTTGTATGGAACACTTAGCCTCTGGCCAAGGTAAAAGCCAGCCCTTGGGTCACGGGAAGGGTCAACTAGGCGTTTGGAAATTTCCTTAAAAAGGCTGTGAGCACTCGGACCCCGTGGCCCCAGAGTTTCAACCCCAAACGGATCGAAAATATAGTTTCCACATAGGTTACTATATTTACGCCGCTTGAGGTTCTCCGCAGCCACAGCGTCAGCGCCAGCACATCACGATGGGCTTGGAAGATGTGATGGCGCAAGAGTATCGACACAAGTTGCGTCCCACACTAAAGGCCTACCCATCTTCCAAGGAAACAAAGACATGCCATCCGGTCTTTTGCCATCGTTGCGTGCCAAGCCATTGGGTTCTAAGATAGCTGGAACGCCACGGTAACAAGAGCTCGTCGGATGATGTCGTTTATATTCGCGTGCCGCGCAAAACGGCCCGCACTTCGGCTGCATGACAGGCCGTGGTGTCCGAGGCTGTTGGCAGCTTCACCACAGTGACAGCGATGAGGAGAGCAGCAGGCGGCTCCAAGACGTAAAGAAGCAGCGAGGCGGACGGACGTGTCGTCGAACAAAGTGCCTTTGCTCGACGACGGCAGTGCGTGAAGCCAAAGAAATTAACATTTTTCCCAGACACTTTATTAAGTGCCAGTAACACAGTTTGGCTATTAAAACCTCTTTAAAACAAAAAAATCCAAAGACGGTAGGAGACTTCTAGGCCGATAGCTAGTTGGTGAACTTTCCTCTTTACCTACCTGTTTTCTTGACCGTTTTATTTTTAGCTCTTTTCCAAGCAGAGGGAAAGTAACCAGTTTCTGGGCAACAATTAAAAATTGGTTATGAACACTATGCATTTACGTGAAAGATTATTTAGTAAGCAGTTGTGTATGACCTCGACGCCCTTTATTTACAACTTTCGAAATATCTTATTAATTTTAACTTTAAACTGTATTATTAATTTATTAGTTAACGAACTCTTTTATTATATACTACTCCCCAAGGGGAAATACGCTGAACAACAGGCCATTGACCTCAACATCACAATCATAGGTCAGGATTATATCCAGTCGCTTTTCCTTTGTCCTGGATCGGGCAAAAAGTGTTATTGGGTTTTTCCGTTAGAAATTTCTCAGTAGTCGCCCGAAGATTGGCAGTTGTCGGTATGATACCCCGTGCCTCGGAAAGCACGTTAAGCTGATGCTCTGGTCGTGTTGGATTGCCGTTCCATCGGACTATCAGAGTGAGGGAAAAAAGAGTGCACCTGGTGTCTCCGCACACACTTCTGCACTATAATATCTCCCGCGCCGAAGGCTAATCTCGGATAAGATAGGCCGCCGTGACCGAAAACGGTCAGGACTATTTATAAATGTCAGCGTAGTGTTAATACCCTGGTAACATTCGACTTGTCGTTGGTTCATAGTTGTCTATATTATATCGTTATTTAACGTAACATAGGACACCAGGACCCAATTAATAAAACGTCTCAATATTAAATATGTTTATTTACATTTAATTGATAAAACTTGTAAGTAGCTTATTACAAACGTGATTAATTGAAACTCCAGAGGACCAACTTTACATTGTAGACATACCTTTCTAAAATATACATAATATAGCGATCCCCTTATTTTCGTTAAAAAATATCCAAAGGCACGTCAATGATGTACTGTTTATAAAACTCTTTTGTTTCTAACAATGCGACATGCTCCTAAAACACTGTCTTTACTAAAATATTTACCTACAGCTAAATTATTTTATTATTGGACAGACTGTATTTGTTAGCAGAGTATTCAAAAAAGGTAAAACGTGTAAATGAAATGAGAGAAAATATTTGGAATGCGTGATTGAGTATATTTCATGATTCTAATCATGTTTAACACCAACCATCACAGTCACATAATTAAATCTAGCTTTATATCAAAATGCATTTAAAAGCAATCGTGATGTAGGTACATAATATATGATTTATAGGTATGATTTGATCTTTATATTCATAATAAACTTAATAATAAAGGATAAAAGAGTGTCTACAAAATTGAGAATGTTTTTTTTTTACAAAACTAAACAAGAAGACGGCGCCACATGTTGCACCGTCATGTAATATGTCTAATAATAAAATCGATTTATAGAATGCATAAATTATAATTACACGCAACCACATCGTAACATGTGCAACACTTGCGTTTTTTGAAGATTTTTTTATGGTCAGAGTTAAAATAAGAATAATAAAAACATTTAAAAATATGTATAGAAGATAAAATAAATAAAGGAAAGAATAATAACATTGAAGTGAATTAGAGAATCTGTTTTGTGCACTACTATACTGACTGCGTAAGTCAATAATGAAGTTTCTTGTATGCATACCCTATACGGAGAGTTTTATTAAACAGGAAATTGAAACGTGACCTCGAAGTTATTACAATTGAATTCAATACTATTCGCATATTATTATTACAATAACATTAAATTAACGTAGGAGACTGACGTGCCACTGTGCACACAGCAATGACAGCTCGAACGTTCCCATAAACGTATAGGGTTACGATCTCACGGCAAGCCTGTATGACCGTGGTTGGTGCGGTTGTTTGCACACCGTGAAATCTTGGCCTAAGTCAGGGTTTATCAATATAATAATAATATTACGATCCTGTTCTATTTTAATACATTTTGAATGGTAGGTAGTATTATCAAATGGTATTCGAAAAAATGTAAACTTTTACCAAATATACAACTAAACTTAATTAAAAATAATTCAAAAGTAATCAATTAATTTAAAATATGAATCACTCTGTTCTTGAAACAACGGTAGCAGAAGCAAAACGTTTAAATATAATGTGTACAGTACAGCACCAGACAATCGACACACTACAAATTATAATATTTAAAATAACTAGTCTCGTAAGAATAACTGAATGTTTCCCAATGAGGAGAAATTTAAATTTCGTGGTGTATGTTCCAATATATATCTTATGGACACTATTACATGGCTTAGTTTGACGGTGTATTACATTTTAGAAATTAAGGACAGTATGGACATTACAAAATAATATCGTACATAATGAATTATTATGAAGAATACTTCAGTTAGATTTGAGTGATACTTAATCTTAAAATAAAAACTACACAAAGCAACAAAACTAAAACAATTCAAAATCGGGTCTAAATATACTACTTGCTATTCTTAATTCCGTTTTTGAGTTTTTTGTATTCGTTAAAGAGGTCCTGCACATCTTGCAAGGACGTCTCGATTTGTTTCACGAAGTTTGATGAGCTCTGTAAAATAAACACAACGTTAATAAGCATTAATGAATAAATTAGACATGAATTAATTCAGTCAGATAGAAAACGTATAGTAATTTAATGTTATTAATAAGATAATGAGCCAACTGGACCTTTGACAACAAACAAAATATCTACGCTTTTTTGCGTCTAACTCTAAGTTTACCACTCATGAGCCATGCAATGACATATAATAAATAGTGAATGGTATGTGTTAAGTGGTCGATGTATACGGGTTTAGAGTCTCACAGTGATAGAGCAACTCTTCTTGCTAGAGACGTGGAAGAACAGAAGATCTTCTCCGACGATGATGTAGGAGACTCCATAGCCGTCGTCAGCCACTGGACCGAAGCCGCCGCCGGCACTCACGCATTTAGGGTATTTCTTTAGATCCAACATTGAGGTTTGACCTGAGAATAGAGAATACGTTAAAATATTATCTGCTAGTTTTGCTAAGTTGATAGCAACTTGAGGAAATATAAAATATCAAGAGTTTTTTTGTTTTCTATTTCATTTCTTTTCAGAGTATGGATTACTCTCGCATACGCATAGCTGCCTACCCCTTGGAGAATACAGGCGTGCGCATCTACGGAAACGCTCGAGTTACTTAATTGCTCGACTGTAGGAATACTGACCGTGAGGCGTTTGGCTCGTGGAAAGTCGCCACGGTTCGTTGAACACCTCCTGAAGGAACGGCGATTCCAGCTCGAGGTACTTCGAGACGACGTACAGACAGAAGAGGTGACGGTCGATGCCTCTGCCGGCCATGGCGTCCTGGTAGCCCAGCTGATGACGGTGGCTGGCCTTCACGAACAGATCCATCCGCTCTTGCACCTAAATGAATACAATCAATTTAACATTACATCACACATTACGCCCTAAGGGTTAGGTAGAGTATACACACTAACAGGCGGCCGAGGCGAGCCTGTTGCCATCAACCGGACACAAATCTAGACACCGTGGTTTCTACTGAGAAATTATATATTTCTCGACGGCATGAAAACTTGGGCGGCATAAAAACTCCGACACCAGGTTAGGCACTAACCACACGATAAAGAAGAAGTGATGAAAATCCCAATTATAATTTGGCCGACCTGGGAATCGAACCTCATGTTCCACAGTTGCGCTTGCGCAACGACAGTGAATTAATTTAAGTTATAAAATTCGTATAAAATTGTTTGTGAATGTAACCACTCGATGACGAAACTCGATGTGCTTTATCTACGGGCCCGTAGCGTGCGTGCGTATGACGTACCGTGGAGTTAGGATTGTTCATCGCCTTCACCCAGTCTGAGCTCTCGATGGTACAGGAGCGGACGGTCTCGGTGCGGCCCTCGCGGAACAGCCGCGTCATGGAAGCTTCGTACGTCAGACAGAACCGGCCCGCGTCGCGGTAGTACGACAGCTGCAGGATCAACTGGATGAACGCGTCCGGAGATATCCGGCAACTCTTCATGAAACCTGCAATGCAAGTAAAAATAATATAATATGTGGCCGAAAACCAGAAGATGAAGCTACACTCCCCCCACAGGCATAATAACTGTGAAAGTACTGTTGCCCATTCGAAAGCGTAGATCTCTATGGAGGAGAATGGGCAAAGCTCCGTGTACACTCTTTTAATATCAATATAGGTATTACAAAGAATTGGGTACATATTACCGATTCTATATAATGTAGTATATTGCACCTTGATGCTTACTTTAATAGCTATGGCGAACGTGACCTTGCCGGCTCTGACGCATGATCCAAGCGAAAGTTATTTTGAAATTAACGTACCCTTTCCGTATTTGGTGTACATCAGTATCCTGAGGTCGACGTCATTGAGTAACTTTAGTGCGACGTTGTACGATATATCGATGCTCTTCAGGAGGTCTTCATGCCCCAGGTCCCATTGTAAACGAGTTGGCGCCGGGGGTGGCGAATCAACTGTGCCTAGTGTATTGCCGTCTTTTCCATATCTGAAAATGCACTTTTTGGGTACTTTCTTTAACTAAATAAAAACCTTATTAATATATATGCGAAAGTTTGTGAGGATGGATGTATGAACATCTTATACTCTTTCACGCAAAAACTACAGAATATATTTGAAATTTGGCACCCAGGTAGTTTATAACCTGGATTAACACACAGGATACTTTTGATCCCGATAGTAACATCCCGTGGGAAAAACCGGACTCAACGTGGGCGTAGCCGCGGGCATTAGCTAGTTAAACATAAACTAAAAAATATAAATTTAACATAGGGTATTAGTGGGCAAAATAAACCAGCACATCATAACCACCCGAATGACAATGTATGCGTGATGAGTGTGGAAAAAAAACGTTCCGCGCCAATCAAATTGGTACGAGGCCAGAAAGATGTTTCAGTTGGGGAAGACCGAATATAGAATTGTTTTCATAATGGGAGTAATTGAGTTAGTCAAAATGCTCACCCGATTTCCAATTCACACCAAATAACGTATTCCCATAAGTGACCCATAACTGGTGCGTCTGCCCTGAAAATATGTAATTTTTGTATTAGGTCATTATTTGATATGAAATACAGTAAAATACATTATTTTCAAATATCTGTTTCCTTACCATGTGTGTTCTGAGTTAAAGCCAACCTACGAAAGAAAAATGTAGCTTGATTAGTGTTCACAGAATCCAGTTGTCCTATAAACATATACTTAAGTATGATTTATTTTATTTTATTTATATTTATATATTTATGTGGACAAATAATTAAATGAAGTGATAAATGCCTTCCTACTTTCTTTTCATATAATAAGTGCTGTATTAACTATGTTTACCGTAACATATTAGTCGATGCCCGCTTGTCGTCGTACCCAAAATTTAATAATAATAATTAGCAAGTTGACTAATCTGACTGTTTAATATCATTGGACAGGCAGGCTGTGAAGCTCTTCGATAACAGCTGTGGTAGTTGCCACCCAATCCAGTCTAAGCTGGACTTTCTTATGTGACACATTGTCCCCAACGTTGCTACAGCAACTTAGCGTATGGTACGTAAGCGCTCTGCTCGGGATAAGCTTCACAAATGTTAGGGTATTTTGTTCTCTTTGCTACTACTAGGTATCTCAAGAATCTCATTTTGCTACTCGGAGATGACAGGGAAACCATACCAATACTTACGAAACCGTTTTTGCTGAAGCAAAGGTTGAATGACTTGTCGAACCACCGATCGTGACCTTTGCCGTGCAGCAGTACGCGACCCATCTCGTCCAGTTTTGAAAGGTTGTTCTCATCATAACCGTACTCAAAGTCATCTGGAATAATTAAATTCATCATATTACTAAAATATTTGTGGAGTTACGCAATGCGTGCTCCTCGAAGACAAAACAATTATATAGATAATGTTAGATGACGTTATTTCATGGCTACTCCATTTATCTGGGATGTAATCGTCTAGACGAAAAACGTCATGATTGCGTTACATTTATAAGAGTGTAGGTATTATATGATCACTACAATATAATTAGCTCCTTTCAGGTTTACCACGGTTCGTTACGTAACTTCTTTGACCAACAATTTGCCCTACTTCTCAATATTTGCCGATTTCACCCTAAAGTCTTATCCTCAAACAAACATACGGCGTAGGAACGGTCAACGGACGCCAGTAGTTATAATTATAACTGAACTACGATAACCGCCAATAGAGGTCCGAAATAAATACTAACAACCGCTTTTCTAAAGTCTATTTGTTATAGGCTTTAATTATGATTATAACGCAATGCGCCGTCAGCGAATAGAACTACGCTAGTGCACGAGTGTGTTGTACATTGTATACTAATATGGATCTTGCAATGGGGTCGAGGAAAAATTTAGGTAACAAAACTATACAATTGAGGTACTTAGTTCACGAATCGGTTAACAAATAATGCACATTAACTACGGTTTACAACACTGAGGGGCAGTGTTGCTTAAGTGAATAGTGCGATGAAATATAAAACGTTCAAGTAATTTAATCTTTAAAACTAAATACATTAACTTGATCATATTATAAAGATCAATGATCTTGATTATAACGGCAAAATCTAGAAGAGCACCTTCCTATATATTTTAAGAATCATAGAAATCTACACTATAATAAAAATATTATTATAAAGAGGAAAGATTGTTTTGTTTGTTTGTTAGTACCGAATAGGCTGCGAAACTACTGGACCGGTTTTAACCATTTTTTCACCAATAGAAAGCTAAATTATCAGGAAGTAATATGCTATAATTTATTGTCAAAATATTTACAGATCCTTAAGAAAATAGCAACAATGTAACCCAAAGTAACAAAATTTTGCCTGTAAAATATATTATTTGGCGTGCGCTAAGAAAACTATTGATGATACATTATAAATATTTACTACATGATTAAAGTAATTATTTATTACCTATAAAAAGTTTGCGAAGTTATATATATGCCTAACTATGTATTATGGTTAAGTAACAATGACCGCTTTTTGTTCAAATGATTAAATCTAAACACGGGTGGATTCGAATAGTGGTAAAATTGGTATCATAACATTTATCCCTATCCATTTAAATGGTTTGATAATTAAGGTTGATTATGTACATGTAAATTGAATTTAAAATTTTTTAAATCGGACTTTTCGTTTAAAAGTTACGACGGGTAAAGCAGTGCTAGAATTATATTTACTTTCGTTTTTTTTGAGACAGTAAAGTATGCCTAAAAGAGGAAGATCACAACATATTCATACGGGAGGGCGGTGCTGTATCGTGCATCCAGGGCTGGATCTTTTTCGCGGAATTAAAGCTACATATATTACATAACATTTAACCACATACTCAGTAAATCATTCTGCACCTACATAGAATTATTACAAAAGTGCAATGTCTACCCAGTTAAAATGTATGGAACAGCTGTTTTTTTTTTTGGCAAATGGCAAAAACGGAGACCTTATAGATTCGATCTGTTCGTCCGTTCAGCCATTTTATTCCGAGATTATAGGCACGACACAGTTGCAATTTGGAGGGTAGGTGTTTTCTATGAATGTTACACAAATATGATGTTAAATTGTGAAAAAAATTAAAATATGGGTGGCCCTTCATACATGTACAAACTGAGGGTTGAAATAAAAAATATATAAATGTGTAGGGTGTCTATCGATAGATCTTAAAAAATATATCGATATTTCTTCAATTTTTTTTCTTAAGTCAATGGTTGATTAGATATTAAGTCGTAATATTGTCCCTTTCATGTCTAAAGAAGAAATTCTGAAAAAAAAATATGTTTATGGAACGATAAAAAAAACTTTCAGTGAAAATTGTTTTGAATAAGATTTGATCTTTGATTATATATGATACATGTCTAGGTAGAGAGTTCGAGCGTCAAAACGCCAAAAAAATATCAGGCAACTGTGGGATCATAGGCTCGTTCCGCCCGTTCAGTGACGTCACTGTCATTGTATGGTAAACACGCGTACAGTGACACATGTATGAAAATGACGATTTGCGCTATAAAAGTGTGGAGGAATTACAAAAGACGACTGAAAACAACTAAAAAAGTTACCTTTCATCGGTAGGTAAACTTTAAATTATTAATATATAATAACTATAATTGTTTTGTTTACAATATAGTTAATATTGTAAAAAAAAACAATTAAATTAATAAAGTGTAATTTTATCCAAAGATGTAATGCCATTTGACAGCCATGTTTACAGGGTTGCTTGTTAATTGAATGTAAAATTTCCCATTTCAGTGTTAGCTAATTTAAAAAAATGTTTAATCATGACCCAAAAAGTATATTTCGAGATTTGAAGCCACCATTTAACTGTAATGCTGGATAATATACATTTATAATGATTCTTCAGTTTAATGACTTGCTAAAATATATAAGGTACACTAATACTATATACTCCAAAACATGAATAAAAAGTAGCAGCAGCATGTGAATGCGTTTTAGTCGCATTCTCTCCGTTTTACTCCAAAAACGATTGATTGTTCAGAAAAATGCAAAAAATCCACATAACGTATGTTATTATAATATCACAAAGTCACTGGACTTTGTTTAATACCTACTAACTTTACAAACAATGCGTACAATTTTATAAAATAAAAAAGAGGTCATTGAGATCCACAATCTCCAATGAAGGTCGTTCTTATCGCTGTAGGTATTGACATGACGGAACTGATTTACGGTTCCGCATCTACAGTTTTGTGCGTGTGATCTCAATAAACATGCTTTCTGTATGGTCCATTAAATCATTATTTTGAATGCTTTCAACTCAATAATTTTACAATTACTGCCTGCATTCAATTTGCAATGGTGGTCCTTGTTTGGATTCCCGGGTCAGGCAAAGTGTTAAAGGGTTTTTCCTTTGGGAATTTCTCAGTAGCAGTCACGGAGACTGGATTTGTGCCCGGTTGATGTCATTTGGTTAGCCCCCTATTTCTGTGGACTTTAAAAACGTAACTGGCAAAATCTGGTCCGAAGGGTTGGGCAGAGGTGTACTGATAGGTACACCTCTGCTTAACCCTTCGGGGATTACAGTCGTGATGTTATGTTATGTCAATTTAAGAATTGTGTTTAAATACTAGGCGCATGCCCAAATGGATGCCTCTCTTACTTTGGGGCCTATGTTGGTGAATAGTAATTTTATGTTCCTTGATAAGTTGAACGTTTTGTTCGACTCTTCTTAAAGGAGCGTTTTGGAGGAGCTACAATTGTCACGAAAACGCTCTTGTTCGGAGTCAAAATAAGGATCGTGGCATCAGTATGTTTACCCAGGCATACGTTGAAGGCGGCGCGCTCGATGCAGTGCAGCGACGTGCGGTTGTGTCCGCGGTTGAACATGGTCTGCCTGACGTGCGCCCAGTGAGAACGCTCGCCCGCGGTCAGCGCAGCCACGCGTTCTTCTCCAAGCATCGGCTCTGACTTGTCGTCGAGGATTTGTTGAATTTGTCTACAGAAAATGGTTACGTTAAAACTTATACTTTTAGCCAAGAGCTACAACCCGACTACATGAAGACATACAAGTAGGTTGCTAGCCAATGTATTTCACGAAAGCGAATACTTAATTGTGTATGTACTTATCTATATACAAGAGGCGGAAATTGTTTGCGTGAGTGAGGGTGGCTCGAATAATACTGAACGCTGTCGAACTAGCGCCCATAGAAATCATACGTACACAATTTTCCAACCGCCTTGGTGAGACAGAACATCTATGTTCTTTTGCAACGCTAAGACCAATCAGAACTTGTTATGTCATAATGGCATGCTATTCTTGCATTCTATAGTACAAACTACGGCCCATATCCAACACATAGAACCAACTAGGTCTTAAAACGCAGCCAGTGAGATCAGAATGTAAAAACCACAAGGTAAAACGAAATGAAAGAAATTAAGCGTCTATTTCGTATCGCGTTAGCCCTATAATAATAACTTTACATATATGCAGATAGGTAAAACGGCAGCATTGAACGGCGACCTCAATTAGCCTGATTGGTAAGCAGTTGGATGCTACACACTACTTATTAAGCGTATTCGACTGACGCAGTGGATTATAATTGCATAATGCGCACATTGCTTCAGCATTCACTATTCTTGTTTTATTTGTTTCCGAGACTGAGTAAAAAATTTCTAGTCGTCTCAAGGGAAAGGCGTGGATTCGATGAAAATATTTAAGAACTTTTAAATTATGCTGTCAGATAGAACAGTTGCATGTATAAACTTACACTTGAATTTCAGCAGGTTTCAATAGGCGTCCTCTTGAGTACACGAGCACTTTGTAGTACCTTCCTTTATGGTAAACTGTTATGTGTGTCGAGTCCTGATAATGTACGATCTTGTCGCGCTCCACGCCGGGGACGCGCACCGTGTTGAAAAGTCTCTCGTACTGCCACGAACAAAGAGGCACCATGTTTTGTAGCATTATCTGTGAGGAAAAATAACAAGTTTTAATAATTCTACTCTGTACTTCAAACTATGTAGTAGATTTTTGGGATTACACAGCTGGGATGAAGTGTTCATGAAGTGGGCCTAGTCACATCGCTCAAGTGCACCCGGACAGATGCAAAAGATGTTTGGACGCTTGTGGAGTGCGGGAGGACATCGACCGGTAGAACCCCCGGCCGAAAGGCACTTGTTTCAAATTTTTCGTCATTCTTATCAATTTTTGTTCTGAGTGAGAGGAACTTGTGGCTAAAATAATAACAGCCGCTCGGATCAATGTTCAGGTTTAGCCGCGCTTGCCTAGGTTGGTCTGTGGATGGGTGACCACCCAATATATACCGAATTTCCTCTGTGCCTCAGAAAGCACGTTAAGCCGTTAGTCCCGGCTGTCATTTGAAGATCTTAGACAGTCGTTATAAGTCGAAAGTCTGACAAACAGTCTTACCAAGGGCTATCTTGTATTACTCAGTCAGTACTAACTGGGTTGTGGAGGTCAGATAGGCAGTCGCTCCATGTAAAATACTAGTATTCAGCTACATCCTGTTAGACTGGAAGCCGACCCCAACATAGTTGGGAAAAGGCTAGATAGATAGTGTTATAATTTTTTGTTTTGGACCATACCTGGGAACCTTCTAGTTATGGAGATATAGGAGGTTAAAGTTCCAACTTTTTCACAAGATTACTGTATTCATATCGGTATGGTGGAATTCTTTACGTAATTTTATTTATTACTAATTAAGTTACTATAATTACATGATCATTATTTTCCACATGATAACTTCATAGTGGTTACGAACCGGTTCAAGTTCTTGTCTATCGATGAGTCTCCTGAACTTGAGGCACAAGTGGATGATGACGCCGGCACGCGCCGCCTGGATGTTGGTCGGTCTCAACAGGATGGCGTCAGTTCCGTAGAAGTTCGAGTTAACCATCAGAGGCGAGCGCCCGCGCAGGTACACGTACTCCTCCCACCAATCAGAGACGTAGTTACTAGACCACCTGCGAGACAAAATATACCATTACATTTGTGATGTGTTGCAACACATTTGTGATGTGTTGCAACGCATTTGTTACGTTGAATGCCTTGGGTGGGAAATCATCAAATGACCTCTCCCGCTCTGGGTGGAGCGGGAGGGCGTGTCAGACTCTTACTGACTAAAACCCACCCGTGTTCCTTCAGTTGCCTGTGCCAAGGGCTACGGTAACTCTTTAGAACAAATCCGCAACCTTGGCAGGCATCGGTCCTAATGGACCCCGTTATACGTTGAATGCCTGAATAACGTATCTTTTACTGTATTTACAAAAATCAAAAGATGATTTATTGGGCCATTTCCACTTGGTAAAGTGCAGTTTCTTCATGTATTCATGGTAAACATGTTACTTACTGCAACAATGTTGTGATACTGACTGTTGTATGTTGGGCTACTGTATCCCGTAAATACTAGACTTAACGAACAGACAGACGGCATAGTTCTAAACATAATCGATTCTATGGCCGGTCCTGTTCTGACGGCGAAATATGCTTGAAGTGTCAATGTTACTACTCGTATGACTCTTGAGCATAAGGGAATTATTATATCAATTAGAAACTTCTTGATGATTACAGCCATGTATATGATATTTATTGGATAAAAAAGAGTATTATAATTACCATGACTTCAGTACAAGGTATCTCTGTAGCTTCACAGCTATAGTTTCTTCAAATTCTTTAGCTAATCTTTCTACTCTCTTATAGTTGTTGTCGTCCAATAGGGGGCGAACACTAGTCAGGTACTGGAAGAAAGCATACATTTAGGTAAACATTACGTATTATTATTTTTCAGAATCTAACACCCGTATCTATAGTCAAGTTAAAGTAATTACTTAAGCTCATGTAATTACTTTAACTTGATTATAGATACGGGTGATAGTTTCGGAGGAAGGTGTTCAAATAGTCCCGTACGAAATCGTCGCCGTCAAGGATTGGCCAGTTCAGAAAGATAAGACACAGGTCAGAGCATTTTTGGGTCTGTGCTTCTTCTATCGACGGCGACCGTCCGCCAAGAATTTTGCCGACATTCAAAACCCCTACAAAAGCTCACTGAGGAAAAGCAACAATTCGGTTGAGACGAGAACTGCGACGTCGCAATTCAGGAATTAGAGAAACGTCTTGGCAATATTCCTATTTTGGAATATTCTGACACTAAAAATGACTTCATAGCTGACACAGATGCAAGTAATACTGGAATTGGAGGCGTGTTGTGTCACAGGAAAGAAAACCAGGAGGTTGTCATTGCTTACTTCAGCAAGTCTTTATCCAAACCGGGAAGAAATTACTGCGTTACGAGACGGGAGCTACTAGCCGCAGTGACGACAATGCAACACTTCAGTTATTATTTGCTGGAACGGAAATTCCAATTGCGACCTGACCATGCTGCACTAAAGTGGCTATTACAGTTCAAGAATCAGTGATTATTATAGATATTTGTCGTTTAATCGATAGTATTTTCATTTATCCCATACGCAGCTCGTAACAATATTTAAAAAGTAGAGTTGAGTTGATATTTGTGTGTAAACAAGTTGTATATTCTCATCAAACAAGATTGTTTTGAAGTTAACTCACTTACCCGTTTCATAGTATCTTTAACGGCAGGTAGCGGTAGTCTTGGCAATGATCCTTGAAAGCTATACAACCTGGGTTTGTTCCAGCCGGATAATACTTTAACTATACTTATCCACAGCATTGTCTTTGTCGATATCTTCGATCCGGGGGCACGAGATTCGTACATCCATCCCTTTCAAAAAACAAATGTTTGTTAATAAGTGCCCTTTATCACTAAACATGCTTCATTAACAATTTGAATGTGTAAAGAGACGCATTTACCTTGTACATTAATAGCAGTTTGAGAAGGTATCTCATGAGAAATATCACACTAAGCCACATGGTAAGAGCTGCCAATAAACAAGCGATGACCTGCCACATCGTGGAGTTGCTAAACAAAACATAATATTATTGTTACTACAAAGGAAATAACCCAGATGGAGCTATTTTCAAAAGTTGGCCGGCAAAATAAATATAGCCAAATCTGGGTGATCTCAGATATTTTGTGTATGAATAACATTTACTAAACATGTTCTATATTAATATTATACATGCGAAAGCAATTTCTGTCTGTCTATTAGTATCAGTCTGTCTGCCTGTCAGCTTTACAATTGTAAACCATAGAAACGATCGTTATGATAAATTTACAGATAGGCCTGGGACCTGGAGAGGTACATAAGCAGACGAAGTCGCCGGCAACAGCTTGTATTTTATGAGCCCGTCCACTAACAAAATAATATAACTACCGTATCGTCATAGGCTTGCTGTGGGTGTGTTCGGTACTCTCTCTATCTTCGATATAAAACAATCAAACAAGTTTTATCAGTCAACAGTTATCTCATGTATTTATTTAAGTATTTTACATAAGATTGATGGAAACGGATACGATTATGGGCTAATACTGTGGATTAAGTGGTATTATATTCATAACTAAGCTCTGAGTCTAGGGCCAAGCCAGATATTAATATTTGACCACTGTGTTATTAGAAATGAAACTTTGAAACAATTACTTTTTGCAACAAATTATACATAAAGAATCGGTACATCTAAGTAAAATGCTGATTGAGGACGGACAATTTTAATGACAGACATTAAGTATGAAATGAATGACATACATCGGATTATATGCACTTAACAAAAGGCAAAATTTGCTTGCAAATATCCACTAAGAAAGAGGGAAATATGCACAAAATATTTACTATCAATTTATTTATTATTAGAAGTTACGTATATTTATTACAACACGTATAAATTATTAATAATCAGTTTTAATTTTCAGCAAACTTGCGACATTTCAACACTTAATTTTAAGTTGTAGGCTGAAAATTACCACTCTACGTCAGTTGACGTTACTGGACAGAAATTGAAAGGCGCCATTTGTGCCGAAACCTCTTCAGGCAGGCTTTGTCTGGCACCGTTGATATATGCGTTAACTTCTTTTGTTCATTAGTAACCCGGTTTTTTTTTAATGTTTAACTATTGAAATAAGTAAGATGAAAAAATACTAAAATATGCCATGCGGTATAAAAATTGCATTTTATGCATTTGCATATGCAAACTTTGACAATGCATATAATCCGATGTCTAATAAAATTAAATTACATATATCGGGATCAAGTAACACTTACCTAGGTAAAACAGACAATGCTTTTTGTACTAATCCAAATGGTACACTAAATCCGGCAAAATGCGCGGCCACGAGTAGTGTCCACAGCACGTAGAGAGACTGCATGTGTCCTGGGTACACGCCATTGTGCACACTGTTCTGTAAAGTAATTACTTTCGTTTTTATTCTTTTTAAAATAAAATCCTTTTTCGTGCCTTTGCGTTGACAAACACGATCAGCCATATTGATTTTCCGAGGGAATCGAACCGGGCCCACGTAGCGCTACTAAACCACAGCGGAATCCGTGCCAGCGGAACTTAGTTAGAGACTTCTTTGATTTCGGTCAAGAAGATGATTTAACTACAGCTCCTTTATCCTTACTAGTCGAGGTGTTACTACTGCTAGCAATTGAGACTACACTGCTTCTACTACATACTGTGGAGAGGCTTCCAATACAATTATTCAATTCAGACGTTACGTCGCATTGTATCTAGATTCCTAGTTTCAATTGTTTGAACTCAACACTGTAAGCATAACACAACTATCTATGATAAGGGGTTTCCCAAAACTTTATTTGTTGATGTTACAGACAGTTCTTACGAGTAGTTGCCAAATACATAAATTTCAGCCAGCAAAAGTCGATTTGAAGATACGGGGACTTAAATTTTTTATCGTCTGAAAAACCTTAAGTGATCACTGATCAGTGATCTGATCACTTAACTCAGTCTATAGGAGGCGCAGATTTTTTTCGCATCCTCCGTTTTGACAATATATTTGCAAAGCCCTTTATCAGACTTGTCGGATTTCGTAAAAGCCCACAATATCTTCATCAGATTTGCCTGTTTAATTCCCTTTGGTGCAGGCTCCGTGAAATGAGATGAAAATTAAAGACGCTCAGCATCCCGTTGTTATATTTTGTACTTTTTTGGCATCTAAAAGTGGGCCCGCAGTGCTCGCTGCTTATCCGCAAAATAGTTTTGTCGTTCTCTGATCACGCCCCACCTACTCATTTATCCAGTTTTCGTACTGAATATGCTTGCTGAAACCCTGAAGGGGTATTGAGGGTTTCCAAACAAACATGTAGATAATTATTTGATTTGTTTTAAATCTAAATTCCTTGTGTACATATGTTAGTGCGAAAGCCCAGATATTGGTAAATCTTAGGTTTTACTAGTAAACTTTTACGTGAATATAACAAAGAATATTTTTAAAATATTTGGCGACTGAAGATGACATACTGGGCGATAAACTGGGCGACCAAATGGGTTAGGTAGGTCAGAACCATGACCAACTATGTGCGAGTCGAGATGGTCACAGTAACCTAAGCTAGGGCACCCGGCCAGGATCCCTGTCTGCAGACTCCACAGAGTCGTGCTGCGTGCGCTCTGCCCGGAACACCTCCGTGGGACTTAGGGTGGATGTTCGAGTGAAGAGTTACAGCACATGAAGTTGTGATGAGATGGCACAGAGAAGCGCAGGGACTCATCATGGCTCAATGGAAAGAGAGACTGGCACTGGAACCGTCCCCCATGTGCCACCAGTGTAATTTCAGCGCGAACACGGCCCAGCATACCCTTTAGCAATGTTCCGCTTTCGTGGAGCAACGTCATTCTCGCGGCAATAGTCGGTCGGAGGAGAGTAGTTGGGAGGCAGTAGCGTCCTTCTACGAAGCGGCGATGTGGGTCCGGGAGGAAGATTCCTTCGCGGACCTAATCCGCCGCAGGTAGACGGGCGGCTGCAGTCGGCGTCACGTCACCTTGACGGTAGACCGGGGAAACATCCGTCTGCATTGCATGAGCTCATGTGAGTCGGGTGATTGGACCTCATTAAGGAGGAGGAGGGGAGATCCACCGCAGAAGGGATGCAACGCAGTACTCGGGCCCCAACAAAAAAAAGCGGGAAGTTGGCAACGACGGCGGAGTTTTTAGTAGGTGCGAGCCCCACATAACCACACCGCACCCCGGAAGGTGTGGTCTGTGGTACGCGGTAGGCATTTTAAGTTGAATGCGTAGTTTCAAGTCGCTGTCTTGGTCGATTTGTAGTCGCTCAGTCATTCGCCCACAACATTTACTGTGTCTCTGAGGTAAAACCGAAGATGTACAGAGATTGATCACAGAATAGTTGAGACTTTTACCATTAAAAATTGTTAAATCTTAGGTTTTACTGGAAAGTCTTATCACTTACCGAAGTTCGGGCATTTACAGTAGGTAACATGTTTCTTGTTCTTTGTCAATTACTTAAATTTTAATCACCGGTTTTGAACGACATTGTAAACGCTACTTCATTTATTATCATATCACTGAAAATGAACTTAAAACAATGGCCTTTTGAAACATTAATGTTTCACTGAATGCTGAGTAAGTACATAATGATTAGATTTAGTTGCCACCGTTTAGTATAGAGGACAACGACAATGCGGACGCAATTACAAAGCAAATTTCCATAGTTTAATATATTTATATAAAGTAGAATTGTAGTATAAGGTAGAAGCAAACAGGTATGTAATGATATCGAGGTCTTTTAGGTAGGTAGCTGACTAAAATAAGAATTTGATATCAATCTGTGTCTAACATTAAATCTAAAATTCATAAGTTGATCATCCTTTGTGAATATCCTATGAGTTGTAATATAGGTACCTTCTTTTTGATGGATTAACTAACCATTTGCTGCACCTTTATTGAATTCATTGCATTTAAGTAGATAAATGTCGGTGCACAATGTATGTAATAGGGGTACTCACTCTGAAACGCGCCAGGCGTTTTTTCCACGAGCGTATCCCCGACTCCCAGACTAAATAGAGCACCTCACGGTCAAAGTTCACATCCCATCCGTCATGAGTGATTGCGAACGAAAACGCAACAGCCGAGTGCGCTTCCGCCATCTTGCGTTACCTGCCTAGAACAACCAAAATATGGCGAACATTAGAACAATGATGTATAGAACAATACCAAATATCGCAAGGATATTGCTGATGAACATTGGCATAATTATTAAATATGCATGATAAATTAGTGTAAATATTGCAAGCATCCGCTAGGATTTCCTATTAACAATTACGTAATACAAATTAACTAGTATCTTATATTTATTTGTCTATATTATTGTAAGTTTAAAATTAATCGAAGTAACGGTCAGTGGGTCAATCTTAGGGGTGGATTTTGTGGAGTTGGAGTATACGCTTAGGGGCACTATGAGAAGCAAAGAAAAAAAAATATGTTTAAAAAAATTTTGAGAGTAAAATTTTCGTTTTTTTTTTTCGGAAATTTATCAATGTTATTGCAGTATCGGGTTTACCTTGACCATAGAAACCATTTAAGTTCTTACAACGCACCGCAACCAGGCCATTAAACTATAAAAAAAAAAACTTACAACGCACCGTTTCCGATTTTTTTTTTTCGTAAAACTCTTTATTTCCAAAATAGTAGCTCAGATGAAAATCGTCTTTTCTGGAAAGGAATTGTTGCTCTAGTCGTAAATCATGAGATGATTTAAAATGTCAGCGAAAAATCGATTATTCTCAGAACTTAAATGGTTTATATGGTCAAGGTTAACTCGATACTGCAATAAAATTGGTAATTTTCGAAAAAAGAAAACCATCGAATATTTTCTAAATCCTCGCTCCATAGCGCCCCTAAGGCTACACTGGCGCTGACTACTCCTAAAGTATCGAATCACACAATATCCCGTAATAAACAGGGTGTCTATTTCATTGTGGGAATTTGTAAACAAACTGCGAGCTTGATATTGGATACATTCCTAGTTCATTAAAAACAAAACGCCGATACAGGAAGGTATGGAATAACATGTTATGCAAAAAATAGCAATGACTGTATGAACAATAGCTCAGTAACATCTATACTAATATTATAAAGTTGGATTGTAAGTTTGTATGTAGGGGGTAATCTTCAGAACTACTGATCCCATTTCGAAAACGAACGAGAAGCTACATTATCCCCGAATGTCATAGACTACATTTAAAACGTTCCCATGGGTTAATTTCCATACATAACGGAAGCGAAGCCGCGAGCAAAAGCTAGTAACAAATAAATCAGGTCAGAGGCATAGCTTGAAACCTGGTAATGGATACAGCAGAAACTTTACGAGAAGGTGGAGCAGTGAAGCACAGCAAGTATTTTAGCGAACTCTTTCTAGCAAAACTTAGTGATAGTGATATATCTAAGTTTGGAATAATCTATTCTATCTGTTATACATATATCTAAATATCTTCATAACTATAAAAAAAACCTTAATAACTGAAACTAAGTCTTCAACTGAAATGTTCTTCCTTTTAATAAATCATTAACGGCCAGTTTTAGACTTCCCAGCCTTATTATTTTGTCATGTTCACCAAAAGTCAGAAGACAGACATAACACACTTCGTCATTCTCCTGCCCTTATCTCAATTTATTTGGGGTGGCGCTCCAGTTCTTCTTCCATTTATTCCATATTCTCGATTACTTGTCATCTCAGCAGTCACCTGCTTTCTAGCCAAATCAAGCTTCACACAGTCCGTCCATTGTTTTGTTTTGGTCTTCGTCTACTCTTATAGCCACATTCATACTCAAAACGTTCCCCACAACATTTTCTACATTCCGCATAACATGTCCATATCACAATAACTGATTACCATACAACTTTTCAGTCACCGGTGCCACTTATATACTCATTTTTTATTTCTTCTATGCCCGTTACACCTCACATCCCCCTTACAATTCTCATCTCAGCCACATGCAACTGTCTTTCATTCATCCCTTTTGTGGCCCAACATTCTGATCCACATAAGACAGCAGGTCTAATCATGTTGTTATAAATCTTCTCCTTGAGTTTAAGGGGAATTAATTTTTGTCCGATCAGCATATATCACTACACTAGGCAGGTCTCTGCTCTACCTCATTAAAGTCCTGTTAGTTGTAAGTATCACTAGCGGTTGGAGTAGAGATCTATTTAATGTCATTGATCCGAAACAAAAATGTTAATATGGACATGCCTCTGCATTTCTGGGGTTCGAAAACTTTTAAGTTATTTGAACCTGGGATTTAAAAATGAATAAGAAAAGAGGACTCTTTGAGATACTGTTAATTATTATTTTGTAAATTTGTGCACGTTAATTGTTATAATGTGTAGATGTACCTAATGATTTCGCTGAGCTATGACATAGAGTCAAGGAACAGAGAATATTCAGCTCTATGGAACAGGTCTATGAATAAGCCACAACTTAGTAAGTTCTGGAATATTTATGAAAAATTATAATATAATAATTATTATTTCGAGTCTGAATGACAATGAATTGACATGAATATATACATCTCTAATATACAAAAGAAAGATTACTTTGATCACTATAATTATCATAAAAATTAAAATATGCTCCATTTGTACCCACAAATATAACTTTCATAAAATTCATAATTATGTTTGAATGGGTAAAACATTACGAATTTTGAAAGTAGAACATAGGTAAGTATTTGAATAGTGATTGTGTCATTTTTAGACACAGTACGAGTATTTACGTTTTCTTTTTTTGTTTTAGTAAATAATTCGGTAAGTTAGAATTAAATCACTCATAAATAAAAAATATTCACAAATAATACTTGGGGATAAGATTAAATGTCGGAAAATAATAAACAGAATGAATACATGGTGCTACGTAGGTACATAAGAGAAATCTCCGCACACATTCGCAGCTTCTAGGATATAAATACGCGTTCGCTTCGCTACACGCACACACGCTTAACAGGTGTCAAAGTCTAATTCGAGGAACGCAACAGTTTTACGTAAATTCGCAACAATCGCAACATGACTAAACCTTCAACCGTATTTATTATTGAGGTCTTAAAATTTTAAAAAGATGTTATTAAATTAACTGTACTAGTGATTAAATTAGTCTAAGGTCAAGTCACATGCTGACTACGTATAAGCCTCTAACATCGAATATAGCTGCGACGACGCAAACGTATCATTTCATCCTAAATTCCTTAGTGAAATTACACATGAATTGATTGGATTAATACATGTGAAGATACATATAATATCGACATAAAAATATTTCACAAATTCCTCTTACCTTCAATCTATGAACAATTTTATGAGCACCAATATGTAATACGCAGACAGGTACTGGTACAGTAAAATAACCGTACCTTGCTAGATAATCTGTTTACACACCACCTTTTAACATTTTGCTGTTTTCATTAGTTTAACAAAATAATTTAGTATGCTTAATTTATAGAAAATCCCTCTAGGTAATTAAATGAATGTATTTACATCCGAAATAAATAACAGAAACTTCACTTTCAGACAATTCGTGCCCTAAAACCAAAAAGTAAGCATAGAACTGCAAGCAAAGCAAAGACTGAATTAAGAGAAGGCATATACAAAAGCAAGCAAGTGCGACACGTACCAAAAGACGGGTTTAAGTGATGTCTAACTTCAAAATACTGAATTATCGATATTATATATTTAAAAATAAATCGCAGTAATGTAATGCAAAATGATTTTTTTTCTTTGAAATAACGAATGCAGGAAAGAGTTCTTTACTTATAAAGAGTGTATCAGAAAGGTGTGGTTAAATTTAATGGCGTGGTTTGGTACAAGACCATCAAACTGAACAACTTTCTCCATGGGACCAACCATAGTACGTTGCCTTTAGTGGTTAGTAGTAGTTCAGTTTGTGGATTACATGTAAACTTATAAGAAGTCTATAGTCTTAAAATATCATGGAAATGTTTCTATATTGTGCGTACAAACTTACAATTGCAGTACAAACTTATACTAATTACAAAATATGTAACTTGGTTCTTGGGATGAAATATTAGTGTGTATTCCCTCCACTGTGTGTGTTCTGACGCGCACTTGGCCGGTTTTATTTCTTTAGTATGCGATAGAAAAGTGTATGATGTATTTTGGATTTCACTATTCCTACCATCTAGGCTGTTTACACGATTTTATAACATTAAGAAATGCACGCAAGCGCGCACACTTTCAGATTTTTTTACCGTAGTAAATTTTTACCGTAATAATGCGCACCTGCAACCGCACCTAAGCCTTCGGCAATGTTCCCACCTGAGCAACATGACAATATTTTTTTTTTTGTGATTTTAAAGTATGTAATATGTTGTAATAGTAGTTGGCACGCTGGTCGTTTCATGCAATGCCAAGCGAATGGCCACTACTCCATGCAACTGCTTTAAATGTTGATGTTTGGCAATCTACGTGCCAGATCACGTGTCACGTTGCTTAGGCGAGAACAGTAGGCACTGTACCTTATTTTTTAAATCTTGAGTGTGACATGGCATATTGTTATCCTGATAATGTAACCTAACATTAACAATCGATATCGATTCGGACATTGATAATACCCAACACTAAAGCATGTGAATGTGAATGTTACCTGTACAAAAAACTTGATTTTGCTGCGACTTGTACAATATGCACGTCTCAACAGATTTTAATCATTAGAGATTACGAAGAGTTATACAATTTTATTTTCTACTTGCCTTTGCCCGCGACTTCGTACGTACCATACATACGAAGTCGCTTAGAAAAAAAAGAACATTTCTGTGGCAAAATGTAGCCTATATTTTAAGTTAGGCATCTGGCAGTAGAGCAGTGACAACTGCGTTGAACTCCATGCAGTAGTTTTTGCGTGATACACGTATAAACATACAGACAGAAAGACAGACAAACAATCTAAAAACTGTTGTTTTGTCTTCTGTTGCTCTAATAAAGACCCCATATATATTTTTTCAATATCTTCAATGTACAGACATCGGCCTGATACAATTTTTTATTTTATTATGTAGGTATAGATAGATGTATATATTATGTATAATATAGATTTTGATTTCTCTAAATGTTATTTTGTTTAGTTCAGTTGAGACTTAGTTCAAACGCCGCATATGTCTGTTGTAGAGTTTTTTTCATTGGTAATTCAAACTTTCCTGTATTTTTTTTTTTGTGTTGGCTGCGTTTTACCTTCTGCCTTGATAATGGGTAATTTGGACAGCGTAGGAAATCCAAAAGATTAGGTTCGCAGCAACTCGCTTTCAACAATTCTGTAAGGGGCTCATCTTTCAAATTTAGGTAATTACTTCAAAAATCCAACTGGAAGTTCTTATCTCTACGTACGCTACGTGTAGTCTTTTGTCATTCGTCTTCTTTTATGGCCCAGCATGTCGATCGATTTAATACAACAGCCCCGTGTTCACAACGCGCAACGCTTCGATTCGATTTCGATTACGGAAAGTCGTATGTCTATCTCGCACGTTTTCGTAATGTTAAAAAAAAAGATAGACATACGACTTCCCGAAATCGAAATTGAATCGAAGCGTTGTGAATACGAGGGCTGGTCTACTGAAGGATTGGGGTTAAATATAATGACCACCAAAAATAACTTTGTGACCATAACCTCTATAACCTAAATATGCACCAATCAGCAAAAAAAATAAACCTAAACCAAAACATCGACTGTGTACCCAGGTAGGCCGCTGCAAAACATAATATGGCAAAATGGGGTATTATTTGTTCCTCCAACACCGAGTGCAAGTGGAGCACCCCGGATCAAACTATGCCGCATCTGCTGGAGTGCCCCAGGTGTCCGTTTACCTGCACTCTCGACGAGCTGAATAACGCCTCTGACGCCGCAATAAAAGTGGCCACTTACTGGGCCCAAACTGTATAAAATGGAAGTAACACTGATACGACAAGAAGAAGAAGAAGACAATGGTTCTAGCTATTTTAATCATGACTGCACTTTAAATAATTGTACTATGCAACGAAATTTAGTAAATGATCACCAAATTTTAATGAGCAGATTATTGTCCTATTTCTACCTAAATACACATAGGATGCAAGAGCGAGCATAGCGAGCTCGGGACTTGAGGCACCCCGACTCGGTTACATTTTTGTATTTTTGGATTAAACAATCATAAATTGGAGTTGATTGCGTTAAGAACGCGCGAACGGACGGCTTTCATGCGATCGTGCGCAAAAGGGTTGCTTCCTTGTCCCAGCGCGCGCGTGCGAGGCAGTAGCAACGGCATCCTGCAGATGATTGTGGTTCGCGCAGATTGCCCTATCCAGAACAAATGGATGCGTATTGTTTTGGGCGCTCACTAACATATTTTATAAGTCGACTACTAACACAATTTTTATTTTATTTTATTGAATATGATTTAATTTTAATTGGTGTAATTTTATTCTGTACAATTTTATTTGAAATTAGTATTAATATTTTGTGTAGGTATACTATGGATTATTATTATCTGAAAATAAATGAATTACTTAATAATTTAAGTAGGATCACAAGTTGTAAAATTTTTGGTTCTAATTTAAGCTAAAATTGGTACTTATTCAATTTTGGTGATCATTTACTATTTTTGGCAATATAAAGTTATTTTTTGCCTTTACATTTTACTAGACCTGGTGGTTCGTTAAACATAAGCCTGAAGGATTTGTGTATTTTCAACGTTAACTGTCCTCAATTCAAACTCAAAGCGACCCTAAGGCCAACATGGCTCCAACCTGGTAGTTAAAACATTATCATTGAACTTTGAGTAATGTATTTCTTTCATTACCTCACTCTGAAAACGGTGAAGGACAATATCGTGAGGAAACCGGTAGGTATGTCCGACAGTCAAAGATTCACAGATCATTTCTGTGGTGGATTACAATTCATTCCCTCGCATAGAGTTTTAGCAAAGTAGTAAAGTAGTTGTTCCAGCAATAGGATCATAATAAGTTCAAGTATCTGGAAAATCTAAAACTGTGTGTATTAGTTAGTCGTTTTTTCCATAGTGTTTTAATAGTTAGGCCATTTTCCATTATTAACGCATTCCATTTACAACACAACGCGCCTCAATGGGGCATTTTTTTGTCGGCATTAGTTTAAACGTTTAGACAAATGTATAAAATTAAATTAGCAAAATATTTTCTATGATTTAAATTTAAAAGATGCGAATGAGAACGTCATACGCAGCAAAAGTTTTTGGTATTCTTCCCCACTTGGCACTTACGTGTCCACTTTTGCCCAAGCGTACGGGCAACATTTAGTTTGACAGCTTCAGCTTGTGGGCCAGATTTTCCCCATGTTTTTATTTCGAACTCCAAGCTGCATTGATACTTTTCCTGTATTCACAACACAAATTATAATAGAATGGTAGCAAGCGTACATAGGTAATCTATTCAGTTGAGAATAATAGACGGTTATTTTTTTTAAATAATGTTATCCATTCCAATATTTAAGCTCAAGGAGAAAGTAACTATCTCTATAGTAATATTATTTATATTAGGGAGCGTATATTTTTACTTAAATCATTTGCAACAAAGCTATAACAGTGCTCAATGGTCTGGAGAACGCTGTTTATCAGAACTGACATCTGTTAAATATCAATTAACTGGTAAATAAATGATTGATAATGGTTTGTACAGTCCACTACAACACCAATTTCATTCCTGAATCTTTTTCATATTGCAGTTGTAACGGAGTATAAAAACCGCATCGACAAGTTATTGACTGAGACGCAGAAAGCTCATGATACTGAAAAGGAAAGATATAGAGATGTAATGGACAGCTGTGTCGCTATGAAACAACAGACTGCCATATGTCAGGTACATATACATTAATTCAACTCTTTGATTTATAATCTTAAGTCAATTAAATATTGGTTCACTGCCAGTAATCTAATGTATTTTTTCATCATTCATCTTGTGAACAAAACTATACAGGGCTACTGGTAACTCAACATATTCCTTGCAGGATGTCATAGTAGGGTTAAAATGCAACAAATTAAGCCACCAAATGTTCTACCGAAATTCAGTAGTTTTTGAGTTAGTTTGATTTTTATTTTCTTAATAAAAAAACCCAGATTACATCATTTAAAACCAATTTAAAAACAATTTATGGCACAACTGTATGGAAATTCAGATCACTGCCATAGCTGATGCCATAGCAGACCTTTGTTAATATATAAAACTTTGGCAAAGATCACTCATAAAGCATTTTTTTTTTGTAATTTTTGCCATTACTTCCTAAAACATTGTAGTCAAGTACAAATAAAAATACTATGCCTGATGTACAGCAAATTACTGGGAAAATATACTTGTCTTGTCAGCTATCTAAAAATGAAACTCTGCAAAATCATGGTCTACATAATGAAAAGCGTTACTATATTACTGTGCAATTTGTTACAGTTACTACTAGGCAATAACCAAATATTATAGAATTGTTATCAGTATTATCACATTCTATTTAATTTAGATAAGCTTTTCATTTTAATGAGGAGTAAATTAATAAGTTGGCCATTTTTATCTAAACTCTACTAACTATTGATAGTCTAAACTATACATACTTTATACATTGTATGTAGTGATGGTCATTCCTGGTAATACATTTTCAAAATGAAATATTTTGTATGGCCATTACAAATGGCTTACTCAAGGAACTTACAACTAAAATATGCAGTGGGCAGTAGTCTAATAAACAATTTATTTTGATGCAGGTCTATGGATCAAAATATGTTTGAATTATTTATAGCCCCCACAGTTTGAAAATAGTATGACAGAAATCTTTCAAAAACCAAAAGCTCTTCAACTACAGGGAAGTAGTAAAAGGATCTTTTTCAAAATGGGCGTTAGTCCAATAGAAAAAAAAAACAGCAAATAAATCTACCTTTGTTATTTGTAGTGTGGTACAGTTGTTATTCTGTTCAAAAGAGGTTGTAAAGGAATTAATGTTTATAACTAGCCTTTGCCCGCGACTTCGTACGTGTGGTTACTTAGAAACGAAAAAAAAATATAGTTTCTGTGATAAAATGTAGCCTATATTTTAAGTTCTAGCAGCAGAGCAGTGAAAACTGCGTTCAAATCCATGCAGTAGTTTTTGCAGGTACAAACATACAGATAGTTCACTTTTACACTTCAGTACAATTCTAAAAACTGTTGTTTTGGCTTCTGTTGCTCTAATAAAGACCCTCCATATATATTTTTTCCATATTTTCTATGTACAGATATCGGCCTGTTACAAATTTATTATATGACTGTATAGATATGTGGTTTTAAAAATGTGCCTATTTATTAAATGCCTACCATTAATGTTTTTCCCCATAACCATAATGTTTTGAAGCTAACATGAACATTATTTATCCATACTAGAAATGTGAAATCAATTCTATTTTGTGAAATGGATTTCCATAAAACTATGGCATTAGAAATACCTTTTTAACTTTATGATTTTCAACCACGCTGCCAAAGGTGCGGGCAAAAGCAAGTTGTATCTACCATAGATTGTTGATTGAAGTAATCCTTTCATAACTCCAAAAAAAATATTAACTAATTTTTACTGGTATTCCAGAGTCAATTTGAAGATCTACAAATTGAATGCAAGAAAGTAAGAGAAGACTACAACAAGGCAATCAAGGAATTAGAAAAAATTAAGTCTGCTGGGTAAAGAATAATGCATATGAAATGTTCAACCAATTTGTTTTAGTTGGAATTCATACCAAGTTTATTGAAATAACTTGTCAATATGTATACCTAGGTACTTATTTTTATCTTACCATATAATTATATGTAAATATATAAAACAATATTATAGTGGATAAAGTGAGCGACTGCTATCGTCTATTTAAATGAAGCACATTTTATGGTAACTAATACTCAAGAATTATGCATTTTAAAACTGCTTATTTTTTGAACGAATTCGTTTATTTGTCTAAATTAACTTTCTCACAGGTTTTGTAATCACTTCCTCATAAAACGCGTGAAAGTATTAACCATTACAAAAAACCTCCACAAAGTCAAAAGTTATTTATTGTATCCGTTCTCCAATTACTTGACTTGTTCAATATAAATAGTAAAAAAACACTTGCTGGTGTTTCCATGCAGTCTGTTAGCTTTCAACATGCAGAGCCACAGTAGCAGTTAATAATAACTGACCTACAGTGGATAATGCAGATTGACCATAGCAAAAGTGCTTGCCAGGGTCTCACAAAATATTATACTCTTAAAAGTGTAAGGTCCAAATAACTATCTATTTACAAAGATGTAGATAGTTATTTGTATAGGTAATAGATAGATGTTTCTTTTTTTTTTGTAAAATTAACCCTTTACCATGATATACCTGTGTAATAAGTGTTTAGTAATATACTAAATAATATGTTGTAGGGAAAGTATAAACTCTAAGTCCGACAATGTTGTGACAATATTTGTAATACTTCATAGATTACTTTCGGTAAAATAATAAGTATCTATCTTAAAGCTTGTTAGCATTGTATAGACCAAAGATGATGTGTTATGAATTTATGATTTACAGGATAAATTCGAGATTATTCATGGAACAGCTGCATTTTAATACTTACATTTCATTATTTATTTAGTGATAATTATGGTAACAAGGTGTATTTAGTGGCAAAACGATATTAATGAATAAAATCTAGGTGACAATGAAAGAAAATTACTTGAAAACGTGCTTTATAATATAGGAGTGATGTGGAATATTTTAACAACAGCGTCCCACCAACCAACTGGACGGCACAACTAGTTGCTTGTGCCATCGGGAACGCTATTGCAAGATACTTCCCCACGGCAAAACTAGTTATTTTTATTAAAATAATGTTTTATTGAGTCCCTTCCAACCAACTACTCGATTATGAGGTATTCCATCCACTGCACACAAAAAGTGTGATCACAGGTAAAGAGAGTAAAAAAAAAGTTTGAGGTGACGCAGGAGAACCTGGAAGGATATGGGGGAGGCCTTTGCCTTAAAAAAATAAATTTTATCTAGAATTCATGTAAGCCTAGTACTTTTTATGATAAGCAGTTTCTGTAAAGGAAGGTTTCGAGGTGGCCCTCAATTTTTTTTTAAACTACCTATCGTTATTTTTCAATAGTCAATGTGTACCTTTCTAACTGTGGTCACACTTTTTGTGGGCGCTGGATGGAATAACTCTTAATCGAATAGTTGGTCGGAATCGGAAGGGACTCAATAAAACATTAAATCTTTGTTACATTATTTCTATGAAAATAATAAACTACACAACTAGCTGTGCTGTGGGGAAAGGATCTTGCAATAGCGTTCCCGACTGCACAACTAGTTGTGTCGTCCAGTTGGTCGGTGGGGAAGCAGTTATTTTAACAGCAATGTTAAGGTCTTTGATTGAAAATCTAAAAGATTAAAAGTAAACTTAAGGATTTACACACCACTTTGAATTTCATATGTATATCTTATGTTTCTAACATAATAGCCTAAACAGCACAGGTCACTGGCTTTAACTGTTTTTTTTTAAATCTTCCAATGATTAAAACAAATACCCGGAAAAATGCATAATTGTTAATGTGACACAGTTGTGTATTCTACTCTATCTGCAATAGCTTTTGTTTCAAGATAATTTAAATGTTCAAATGCCGAAAATGTAATTTGATGTGTTCTTAATAGGTTGTAAATTTTAGCATGCTAAGCAGGACTGATATAATATTATAGTATAGTTTGCGAACGATGCAAGTTATTGTGTGGTACCGTCATCACTAATAAACAATGGCAATTTAAAATTACCGTGATTAAGAAATAAAAACATGCAACAACTAATGTAAAAAGTTATTTATATTTGCAAATAATTTGTATTATAATTTTTTCTTGAATACACAAATTGTATAAATAATTGTTGTTGTATTGACTTTCTTACCTACCTTAGAATAATAACTGAAGGTACATTCAAGACACTTTCAATGGGCTATGGTGTAGGATAAAAGTCTCGGTACGTTCTAGTAAGTAAGCAAGTACTTGGAAGCAAGGCAATTTAGATTTAGTTATAATACCAACTAGTCTGTATTATATATTTTTAAATATTATTGTATATGTATAGGTATACCTTTACGAGCAAGTGTCCGTAACTCTACGTCTACCTAGTTTAAAAGAAAATACATCATTTTCGTCTATTCCAGTTGGAGTTTTTCGTGGTCACAAGTTTTTGAGTTGATCGATAAATACCTTTGTTTCATCTTGTGCAGTGGAGTGTCATAGTGCCTAGCTCTTGGCAATTAATAGTCTATCCGAAGTTTCGCCTCAAAAGTGAATTTACGCCCACAACGAAACCATAGCTAGGCTACATAAGTAGTAAAAAGTATTCTTGGTCACATCTGTCCACTTACCTAACAGACAGTGGCATAAAATATAGTTTAGTTATGACTCAATGTCATAGATGGCGCTACGGTAGTTTGCGACGGAACGTACGTAATAGAACTGTGTAGTATGAACTTTTCCAACAAAACAGTAACGAAACTAACCGTTAGAGGGCGCTGTAAGGACGGAGCGCGGCTTCGTGGGATACCGCAGTCGACGGTCGGCTCTTCGGACTGGGATTTTCTTTCGGTATAGCTGGCTGTAACAACCGTTATATAATACGTTCAGGCCATTTTTCTCCTTTTTAACCGATAAAAAACGGAGATACTTTATTCGACATTCGTATTCGTCTCCTGTACACTGTACAGTTCCGCACCGTAGGTGCGCTATGGTTAGATCGTTTAAACAGATTTTACTATTTTATTTACAGGAAGTCATGCAAGTGCATCTAATGAGTATCGAACCGACATCTAATGGGCCGATGCTATCCGATCATGCTATCCGTTCAGCAATCCGATTGCTGAGGATATAGTGGACGCCATAGACATAATAACCAAGTTCTATGTTGGACGCACACTACTGGCAAAAACTAATCCATTTGCTATGATCCGGCTAAAATGAAAGTGTGGACGGGAGCCTTTACATTACCAAGGGCGTCGCCAGATTTTGAGTTAGCGGGAGGGGTGCAGAAGTGTGCGAGTAAAAACGGATTTGTAAGGTTAATTTTACTATTTACATTTTTTATTCAGAAATAGATTTTACTTTATTGACTTAGGGAGACTATTTAATAAAAGGAACTAAGGCTGAGCTAAGATCCAAGAACGAGCAAAGCGAGCTCGAAAATTTGAACACCCTACCTTGGACAGGTTAGAATTTTTTCGACCTAGCGACTTATAGACAAAGTTAAAATTCAAATGAACGTAGGCTGCAGCAGCGAGCGAAGCGAGCTCGAAAATTTTTACATCTTGCCATCTTCAAAGTTAGAATCGTTTCGACCGTTCATACAGGAGTTACTTGATCATTTCACAGTCAAAGTCAAGGCTGCAAGAACGAGCGAAGCGAGCTCCATTTTTTTTTTGACAGTTTGTCTTGGATAGGTTAGAATTATTTGAACGTTTAATAAAAGAGACACTTGGTCGTCTGAAGAGCGAGCGAAGCAAGATCGAAAATTTTAACACCCTATCACTACCTACCATGGTCAGGTTAGAATTGTTTCGACCTACCGGAGTAACTTCAGCGACTTATAGACAAAGTTAAGATTCAAGCGAAAGTAAACTGAGAGCAAGGGAAGCGAGTTCGAGATTTTTTACATTTTTCCTCGAATAAATTCAGATATGTGGTTTGTCCATTTTTAGCAACATTGTGTTTGCCATAATTGTCTATTATGGCCTCGGGCAAGGAGTTCCTAGTTAATTTCATACCGATTAATCATGTGAAAATCCCATAGGAGTGCCAATCCAGACGCAGAAAAAAGGAGGCTCTGTGATTAACGTTTTTCGAAGGGTTAAAATGACGAAACGCGCGCGTTGGTTTAACTTTAAAGAAAATGTGATGTGTGTGTGAGTGAAAATGCTCATTTTTAGCCTTAAAAATATTGTAGTTTGAGATTGATTCTACTGTACGCTACAATTTATTACGTACTTATTCATTCTGTAGCATCAGCCAGGAAAAGGAGCCTCTAGGGGGGGGGGGGGTGTCAGCTGCCCCGCCCTGACGACGCCCATGCCCATTACTGTTAAGACTTACTGTTACTATAAGATTAAGTACCGTTCTACAGGTTCTACTGGCAGGTACGTATACAGGTGGGTGGTTAGGTACCATTCCATCTACGGCACCTACTTAACCGGTGTCCCTAATACCTACATCTAAAAATATTGTAAGGTACTTATGGCACACTAGGTAGCTAATGGGTTAGCAGACGGAGATGACAAAGTCTGTAATATACCTACCTACCTAATGGATAACAGAACAGCTGCTCAAGCTCTTTCGAACTCCAATTAAATCGTTCAAGCAGTCGTAAGCGTCTTCAGGAGGACACAGCTCTGCAAAATAGTCAGTCTCTCCCAATTTACATAGCTCTTGTTTTGATTGAGATGCAGCTTATGACCGCGGCTTCGTCTGCGTGGAATTCGGTAATTGTTCCACGGGTTAGTAAATAAAAATCCTATATATGTACATATACTGATTCACTGACTGATCGATCAACGCTCAGCTAAAACGGCTGGGTCTAGAATCATGAGATTTTGCACGAACGTTCCTTAGATGACGTAAAGTGTGGACTAAGAAGAGATTTTTGGAAATTCATCCCCTAAGGGGTTAAAATAGGGGTTGAAAGTTTGTATGAAACTTCGTCCACGCGAACAAAGTCGCGGGCAACAGCTAGTTTTCCTAATTTTTTTATCACTTGGGGCTTTAGCCTATAGAGTCAGTGGGAGTCGTTGAAATCACTAGTACAAAATAAGGTACAGATTTGCGTGCATTTCCTACATCATCCCGGAAGCTGAAAGTAATAGTCGAACGTGACACTCCGCTTAAATTGTTTCTTGATAAATTCCCGCTTGATATTTTTCATGAATCTCGTCTACTTTATCTATTCGGATTCCGTGGAACAAACCCGTGACGCACGAGGCAACTCTGGAAGGGGTGGGAAGCCTCACTTCGCTCGCGCTTAGCTACTACCTACACCTTATAGGCTACATTGTATATCTAATGTTACTGTAACAGCCCGTAAATTGGTAAATCTTAGGTATTACTAGGTACTAAATCTTAGGATTTACCGATAGTTGATAAATGTTAAAAGTTTATTAAGAAGAGAAGTTTTTTCAGGCTTTTACCATTAGAGTTTGAGACATGCTAGGTTTTATTGATGCCGGTTTGTTAATGTTGGTTTTGCGATTAAAACAATGAGTTGTTCTTAATATCTGGCGACATACTGTAATACTAATCCATGATAAACTATGACCAACGATGTTCGAGTCGAGATGGTCGCAGTAACCAAGCAAGGCAAGCACCCCGACCATTCATTTTCTCGGGGTTCTTTAACTTAAACTAAATTATTTAGGTTATGTTAAAACTGTGACAAAACGCTACATCCAAGTTACATGCGTATTTTCAAGTAGCTGTCTTTACGATTTGTAGTCACTTACAGTCATATGCCCACAGCATTTACATTGCATTTAAATCTCTGAGTTAAAACGATTTATGTGTATAGTGGTAAAACTAAAGTTAAAAATTAACGATGATCTCAGAATAATTCGAACTTGCTGCATTAACAATGGGTAAATCTTAGGTTTTTTTGGAAAATCGTAGCAATTTACTGTAGTTCGGACTTTTACAGTAACATTACTTATTATCTTTTTCAGCATTGAAGACGAGTTTTTGCGAAACACAATAATAAGTAAACGAACATTAAAAACTTTCAGCATGCTCTTTTTTCGCGCTTCCGACATACTACCTACAGCTACAGAGGAAAAAATAAGAATAACATCAATAAAGACAGCAGAACACAGTAAAAAAAGACCGTTGAAGGGCCTAGTAATTAATTACGTGTGACATATGAAACGCTACCGGCTGTCGTTCTAACACATTTCTCCATAAATTATACCTACACATAAAATCTTATCTTGAATTAAAAATATCCTTAGGGCCAATGCTTAAAGTATCTTTTGCAGCATCCTTCTATTAGTGTGTGAATGATTAGTTATTTGGACGACGTTGGAAGCGCGATGATTTTTTTTAAAATAGCAAGCAGCAGACTGCCTGTCGCCTACACCGGATGTATGCAGACCTTCGGCTTTAAACAGTTTAAAGGTGACCAATTTCAGAAGGGGACCGTGCATGTTGATCTTAGAAAAAACGCTTTTCCGGAAACAGCATTTCAGACTGTATGGCCAAGCGAAGAATACATTTCTCTTTTTTATTAAATGAATAAGTACCTATCTCTACCTATATTTATTTTCATAACTAGCCATTCTAGTCATTCAATTTAAAATTTTCCTTAATGCTTTACGGTATTACAAGGTTTAGAAGTATCGTCACGGGGTGGGTATGGAACGTGGAGCCGTCGAGAAACACAATTAATCCATTTGGAATTTATCCGGTGCAGTTACCCTCGAGGTTCAATTAAAATGTAAATGGGTGTCGCCCGCCGTGGCGGGCTGTGGGCTGGGAACTCGCGCCTTATCGTAACACACCAGGCCATCACACTGTCGCCATGTGAATAGCTGTTCGTTTCGTAGCTACCTATCAATATCAATTCATTGCAACTACAATTTACGTTTGAAATATTGTATTTATTCAGGTTAGTTGTTTTCTTTGTGCTTTCTTTCATACTATCGACAAATTATGTTTTATCGTTACTAAGAACATAATGCAGCTTCTTGGTTCTCAGCTAACTAGCGGCTCTGGGGCCGTTTGGCACTCACTTCGGTAAAACTATGACTTAGGGATGATTTACATGCAGTGTTTCAATCCAGCGCTGGAATCCAGTGACACTGGATCGATATTAATTAGTCGTGATAAACACTTGCCTTTTGATTTTTTCAATCCTGTCATACATTCTGTATCTAGCATTGAATATGAATTATGCTTAGGTACTCTAACCAGTGTGGGCTCTATGAATACCTGCCTGCAGTAGATTGCTGAGAATGCAGAATCAAGATGGCAAATATACCATTTCTATATTGTTTGAAAAACAATTCAACCTCCCAAATATAAAATTACAAATGCGTGGTCAGTACAGTGGAGTGACACCTATCTATGCTATGTTCGTTTTTGTGTCATTACTTTGGCCATAAACTGTACAGAATGTCGGAAGTCAGGCCCAAATCGATAATGTTTGCTAGAGTGGGACAGCGTGAATAATCGAGTTGGAAGGGGCGCGGTCGCCCCGCCTCCTCGTCCCCGTAAGTATTTGTATCAACCCCTATAGCCTCGAACCACAATTTATTGTACTCAAAAACTCAATTTAAAACATGAATGTAAGTAAATGTCTACATAATAAGTATCTAGCGCAGAATCACGTTAGCTTGATCTCTTCAGTGTAAAGTAAGTTGGCACTGGCAGGTTTTTTGAGTTGAAAGAATTGTGAGTACGAGTATAATACCTACCTAAAACATGGAAAATTACTTGTTGAGGATTTAGATTAGTTGATTAGTCGCCGACTACAAATATACTCGGTTTTCCCGACTAATCGGTATCAACATCTTTAACATAAACCAATCGATACTCTTAGGAAGCACAAATTTCGATTACTATTTAGTTAAATAACCGGATAATATGAAATAATCGGATGGCAGGCCATTTCATTAATATAAACCTATTGATGAAATGGCCTGCCATCTGAAGGCTACAGAATCTAAGTAAGCCTGTAGTTAGGCACCAATACCAGTCTAAAGGGGTTCCTAATGTAATGTAAATAAAAATAATTGATTGATTGATTTATTAATAATAATATTGTAATGTAATGTATGTAATGTAAGAAACGTATGAAGCTAGGTACCTAGGTAGTTAGGTACCCTAGACATTAGATAGATACCTATTTGCCTACAAAAAAGTGTCAATTGTTTGTTAAATGTTATTTCGTTGAAGAGTTTTTGTCCTTTGCAATTGTGGAGGGAATATAAACGTGTAAAATATAAAATTGCTTACATAATAACAAAGTTTAGAATGTAATTATCTGATAACTGTTAATTGCGTCATATTTCATTGTTACTGGGTAGGTGCAGATAGTGTCTGAACAAAATTCTGAGTTGGAAGCCGAATCCAACTATTTCGTTCCAAACTTGGCAAAAAGAACAAGGCCTTGACCTTGACCAAACGATTTGAAATCAATTGCAATCGAACGAGGACCAATAAACACCGACAACACACACAGACGAGTGGTATGATATCCTTTTGTCCAGCGCTCAGGGTTATGAATTTGCGATTCTGTCGGCAATAATTGGACTGGGGCATAACATTATAAAGCAGGCATGACACTTTACACATACGGGCACAAAGTATGGTGACAATCGAAGCGGCGACCGATTTGCGATTGTCCAAACTCCCAACGTAGTTAATGATTTGTGCATTGATTTGTTTAGGAGTCAAAACTAAGCTCGCTATTTATAATTGTACTGATACTATTAGCCTGCATCATCCCACTGCTGGGTAAAGGCGTCTCTCCATGACTTCCAGTTTTTTCGAACCAGGGCCAACGTGGACCACTGGTCGCTGGTCTTGTTTGGCTCGCTCGTGTTCCACCATCTGACTGTGTCAGGGCTCCAGAAAGTGGTTATTTTGGCCCACAGTTCATTGGGCATGCGGCAGACGTGGCCAGTCCAGTCCCACTTCAGCTTAGCGGCTTTTTGAGCAACGTCAGTAATTTGTTTTGGAGCGTAGTCTGGTGTTGCGTACATGGTCGGTTAGTTTGACGCCTAGAATGCTGCGCTCCATTGCATGTTTATAATGAGCATACCGTAATTGCTCAGTTTTACCTTGAGAAAGTCATCAAGCCTCATGAGGTCCTGGGTTCATTTGAATTCAAGACAATGCCCTTGCTCACGTAGTGACCCAGTCTTTACTGGAAGACTCTCATATTCAGTGTTACCGTAATTGTCGGCAAACAGTACGAAATTAAATCCGTTAGAGCACATGTGGGGTTAATTGATATAAAAGGGTTAGAACGAGTGAGCAAGAGGTCTACACGACGCTTTGAAATGTTTGGGGAAAAATATAGCAGCTGCATGATACTTTTCAGGCTGCAGGAGATGCACTCGCTGCATGGCAATGCAAGCTAAGAGATGTGTAATGTGGCTAAGAGAGAAGATCTAGTTTCATATCCTAAATTGTTTATTGGCAATCAATTAAAACAGTTAGAACCTAAGCGGTAAACAATAACATTGTTTTATCCTTGCGTAAATATAAATACATAAATGTATTATTTTCCCTTATTTTGTTTTGAGTATGTAGTATCTGTATTTTTTGTAAAAAGTATCCTGACGGTTTAGTAGGTAGTTTTCCGTAAACTTTACTAGGCCAGTCGTTTGAAACAAGGTCGCAAAAAATGCACAGTCCTGATTTTTTTGGTCTTCTTTTTCTTTTTTACCCGACCAGTATTAAGCCTCCCGCACAACTCTTTCGTTGGCTTCGTTTAAATCCTGGAAGGTGCAGGATGAGCAAGAAAGGAGGTGGGGCATATCCTGCAGAGGGGCTCTACAATGGCATTGTATTTGGGACAGGTCGATGCTACCCCATATGGCCAAATTATTTCTACAGCGGCCAACCTGGGCCCGCAAACGATTAAGAGATTTCCAGATTGGCCGCTGCAGCTGTCCTGGAGGAAGGTGTTCTGCTGGATTGATGAAGTGGGGAGGGGGTATTTTTTGGTATGTTGTTAGAATATAGACTAATAGCGTGAAACCAACTTAGCAGTTTCGAAAGACAGGATCTGTGTTAACTGAGTGATGTTCGAAAAAATTCAAAAACAAGCTTTTGTCAAGTTTTGGCTTATAACTTGTAAAAGGTAAAAAAGGGGAAAGTCATTCGGTACACTTTTAAAGTAGAAAAAATAGAACCCAGAAACAGCATATCAAACATCGGTCATTTACATAGGCTGAGACTAGACTGAATGACTTGCTGACCCATTCAAAATGTCAATTCCTACACAACCTAAATTAATGGGACAGATAATATTTATTCCGTAATTATTAATAGCTATTCCGATTTTAATAGTCCATTCCATGATTTCCAATGATTCCGATTTTTAATAGTCCATTCCATTATTAATAGTGATTCCGATTTTTGTTTACATTTATACTGGAAGCGACATCGACGCATTATAGGTTACCATAAATTCAGTATATCATCATCAAATTTTCCATAGGCAATTAGAAAAAAATAACAAAATGTTTGGAACATCTGTTTTTTTTTAATTGCTCAGTGCCATAGTTTTAAAATGTGTGATGTATCTGGTCTTGATAAAGTAAATTATTTAAAAATATGGAAGATATAGAAGGCTTGGCTGTACTTCCCTACCTTCATTCATACAAATAAAATATAAATAGGTAGTAAGGTACATTTTTCCACAAGAACCGAATTAGTTAAACTGAGGACGGCCGAAGCCGAAACTAAGAACTAGCCCTTCACTAATTTATGAGGTGATAGGTGTACAAATAAGCATGTTTTGCTATCGAATTACTGAATGGCAGCATTTGAAATGTTTCTGTTGCTTCACATGTTTCTTATTTATCATTTAAGTAAGTTATTACCTGTTATTATTACGTTTGTTTTAAATGTAAGTAAGTAAGTAAGTATATTTATTTGCATAAAATGAACATAACACATCACATTAATAATATCAATTTTTCGATACCTAGTTCGGTCTACTCATTTTAGAAGTGATAAAAAGGGGCAGTCCTCCGCAAACTGATTAACCGGAATTTTTCTCAGGAAAATGTTAATTTTTTTATCGTTTTTTTTCAGTTAGTATTCATTTATTTCAAGTAAAATTACATTCTCAGTACGCACAACTCCATTAATGTAAATAATACAGCTAAAAAAACAAAAAAACCAGCAATGGATGTTGAAATACTCTAACGAGCGACACGTGAAATCCGCTGTTCACTTTCTGCCTAGCTGCAGATTTCATCGAACTCGCCACCGCAGGCTGCGCTTGCCGTTCGCTACATGCGTTTTGCCACGGTAACGATACATTTGATAAATAAAACAAATCAGGTTTATTGGATTCCCATGACGTTCCTGAAATAATTTCTTTTACCGGTCATCTTAGTATGATATACTGAATTCACCCCATCAGTCTGCGGAGGGCTGGCCCTTACAGCCTGAATAAAATATCAGCTATGCTTGGGGTCTCTCTGAGGGATCGCATTCAGACATTCAGACCGAGGTTTATTCTCGATAAAAAAGTTGATTTGAGATCCCACCCAACTATCAATTAATTATTACTAATTAGTATTACCCAATTTAACCTATCGGTCACCAGAGTCCGCGTAACACGGGTCATTTTCCCTCACTCGTCGGTTTAGTTGATTCGACAGAATCGTTGATTCGTGACTTTCACTGATTGGACACTTGAGTGAATTCTCGACAGTTGCGTCAACTCGACACTTTCCATAATTTGCCATTTTCGCCGATTCGTCAGTTAGGTACACTCGAGGAAAAATATAATAAATAATTTAAACTGCTGTAAGGCGGGGTGCCTTATGCATTATCCCAATTTAAATCAAACTTCAACAAGTGTTTTTTACACACAAGTTATCTTCAACAAATGTTTTTTAGATTTTGTATTACATAATACAAAATCTTTTCTATATAAGTGAACAGTCAATTAAAATGGAAATGAATTGTGATTCGTCATCATTATCTGCCTAGCCTTTTCAAAACTATTTTGGGGTCGGCTTCCAATCTAACTGGATGCAGCTGAATTCCAGTATTTTACATGGAGCGACTGCCTACCTGACCCCCACAACCCAGTTAGTACTAGGTAATACGATATCCCTTGGTAAGACTGGTTGTCAGACTTTCGGGTCACTGACTACTTGCAACGACTGTCCAAGATCTATGTGCAATTGACAGCAGAATAATTAAATTGATGATTGATGGATGAATTTAAAAAGATTCATTTCGATTTAATTCACTCTTTTTGTTATATTTTTATTATATGTTAAAAAGTAAATATTTACCCTAATTAATGTTTAAATTAATGTTTAATCTAATTTAAGAGATCATTCTTTCTATTGCATTCGTATATATTCATGCCTATTGCTTGTATATATCTACCGACAGTATTTCGAGTGACGAATTGAAGAAAAGTGTCAAATCAGCGAAAGTGTACGAATCAACGATACTGTCAAATTAACTAAACTGACGAGTGAGGGAAAATGACCAGTGTTAACCGGACTCGGTCAACCGATTGTAGATCTTTGACCACTGCGCGTTCTTGAGAAAAATGGTATTGACAGACAGACAGACGGTCAAAGAAGTGATGTACCTACCTACATAAAAGATACCTCAATCATTATTCAATTCATTGCAGTTATTTGGAAACCTTGTGTTTCTGTTGTTTCTGTATACTATAGAGACGGTCATAAAATGATACAGGCTAAAATTAAAAAATTGGCTAAAGAGGTAGTATTGGATGCTACAGCGAAAGTCACCAGTATACAGCAATACAGGGATGCACATCTTGTCAAAAGCACGCAATACCAATACGGAACCTTAATTTATGAAATGAGATACAGGCATAGTAAAATGTACCAGTTATTTGCCCAAGTTGTAAATGTCATTGAGGCAACTCCGTTAGATCCAAGACTGGATGAAAATGGAAAAGAAACGGAGAACAACCGCGTACGTAAATATTATATTTTCAATACTTATAGGTAATTGTTTATTGAGTATAACTTTTTTTTTTGACTAGATAAATTCAATCTTGATACAGCATCCTCCATAAAATATTAGAATACTTATAGACACGTAAGTATGTATATCTGTTTCATTTATAATTTTGCAAGCATTTAAACTTTCATGTTGACAGGCTCGTCTTATCTTTAAATGGTGTTCTCATTATAAACTTTGCTACCTCTGCCATCTTTTGGATGTTGAGCCCTGGTGGCCAATCATGACGCAAAGCAGTGTTGTTTTAATCTTATTCCAGAGTCAGAAAGACCGTGGCGTTCCAGAGTGGCGCTAGACGTCCTCTGTAGCTCCGTCTCTTTCCCACACTGGAGAGAAATTAAAACAGTACTGCTTTAACACGTCATGGTAACCCCCCTGTGCAGTTAAATATGTCAGTCACGTTCATTTTATATATTTTTTTCCAGTTCGTTATGGATGCTTTAGTAGAAATAGATAATTTGGGCCACGAAATTCTTAATTTCGCAGCAATGATAATTTTGCATGATGCGAATCTATATGGGAACAAATCCAGGGTAGACTGGGATTTACATTTCCGACGAAAAAATATGGCACCCGCATGGCTGCGGTTGGTAGACAGTTTAGGAGACAAGGATAGCAATGATCTCCCAGAACAAGTGGTTCAGGTTCCTGAAGAGGATAACCAGACTCGTACAAGTAAAAGAAAAAATGGCGTGTGGCACAAGGCGGTTCCAATGGAATAATTTTAAAATCGCGTAAGTATACAATACGGGGTGGAAGGGACACCGTACCGAAAACGGAAACCACATAAAACTTCTAACCGACGTAAAATTTCTATGTTGGGGGGCTCAAAATGAATTACTTACTGAGTATGTGGTTTCCGTTTTCGCGTCGGTGTCCCTTCCATCGCGTATATTAAATACATATTACAGGAAAGAAAGATTACTTACGCCATTCCGAAATAGTGTTGCCAGTATACGAAATCAAATGTACCAATAATCGAATAACATTTCAACATTTGTTGACAAAAAAAAAGAAAAAAAGTAAGTAAGCATGTTAAGTTTAAAAAAAAGATGAATTAATATTATATTTTAAAAAGCTAACATACTTTTTTTTTGGTTTTAAGATAGCGAACCTGAAATATGTATGGGCTTGTACCACTGTATTTCATAACTTAGCAAGGGTGTTGGCTGCAACACTTAACTGTTTTGTTAACTTGCATTAAGTTAAGTGTACCTACAGATGTTACTATCATCACTGTTATTTGATTGATTAAATATTATTATTATAATATAATAATATTATCAAGAAAAAAGATTTGATTGTTTGTAGTTGGTAAACTCTGACGCTACTGAACAGACTTTAATAATTATTTCACCATTAGAAAGCTATATCTATCATAAGTAATATAGCCGATATTTTATACTAGCTGACCCGCGCAAGTTCGTCTGCGTAACATTTTTGATTAATGCTCCGCTCCTATTAGTCGCAGCGTGATGTTTTATAGCCTTCCTCGATAAATGGGCTATCCAATAGCCTTCCTCGATAAATGGGCTATCCAGCACTAAAATATTTTTTTCAATTCGTACCAGTAGTTCCTGAGATTAGCGCGTTTAACCAAACAAACAAATTCTTTAACTTTATAATATTATTATAGATTATTTTCCAAAGAAAACAGAAATAAATGGTTCTTCTCCTCTCTTTATTACCATACTTCGGGTATACCAGATTACGGGACTTGTAATTTTTAATTACAAAAAAATAAAATGTTTTTGTTTATTATAAGTACTTCATAAAGTAGGTATGTTAGGGGTCTTAGCAGACGCATAGAAGTTACACTCGCGTGTACCCATTAGAGAAACTGAATGGTTTTGCATTTTCAAGTTATAGGTTGCAGGTTTGAAGTTGCGGAATTCCACTTTTACAATAAATCTTGCAGTATCTTCTACACACATTCATACTTTCGGTGCTAGTTAAAATTGTTAGTTTAGTTATTGAAGATTTCAATTTCAATTGCATATAACTGCATTGTCGGTACCCTTTTTATTAAACTCTCCACCGATTATGTCAGTTGGTTTACAAAAAGAATGCGATGTTTACACAGAGTTCGATTCGAGCACTTCAAGGCTGAAGGAAACAAAAACACTTAAACGGCTTAATGCCATTTTCGCCTGCATGCAGCGGACTTACTAAAAATGGAACGCGAGAATACATCGGTTTACTTTTGGTTAAGAATTTGTTATTGTAAGCCATATGGGCGCAGGGCGTCGTCGGGGTTTTTTGCTGTTACGACGAATCTGAGGCCATCGTTAAACAATAGGACACATGCTTGCTTATACGCTCGTACATCTGTGACGTCCGTGGTGGAACAAGCCTTTGTCACGCGTGGAGCAAACCTCACATCGCGAGAGGAGTTGAGCTAATGTTGCTAATACGGAACCTCAGGACTGTACCTGTGTACGTACTCAGTTACTCCGAGTACGTACTGAGATTACCAAATCTTTTAAGTAAGTCAGGCCCTTTGCATTGGTAATACCTACATTACATGGACGAACGAAAAAACAAATGAATTTCTTTAGTTTGGTTAAGATGACGAATTTTACGTTTGTAATGTTGCACCACCCACTTTGTGAGGTAGGTATATATGTAGGTACCTATGCCATGCATGCGCAAGCTTAGCTTAAACTACTTTCAGGAACAACTCTATTATTAAACGCACTGTCCAAATAAGTTTCGGTTATTCCATAACTCCAGTAAAGCAATGTTATGGTTGAATCCATCGGGTCTTACTTTATTTATGGGATATCCAGTTCATAATCTTCTTTCAGTGGAAGTATCGTAGGCATAATCCTTACCGAGCTGTGTAATACCACCAAGTTATGCGGACGCCGATGAATATCGAATTATGAATATTGAGCAGCAATTTAGCGTGAAGGCCCCGGGTCATCGCAGCTTAACTGCAACTCTTCCAATCCACTTACCTACTCATCAATCGATAACTAATTGTTTCGAGAACTTAATATCCGTTTATGCTCTCACTCTTCTTGCGCTGATGTCTTGTTCGAACAGCAGCACACTGCACAGGGTAGCCACGACTAATTTATTCAGCTTTATTAGATAGGCTCGGATTGGCTCCCACTTCGATTACTCCTTGGATTTATGTTAAAATGCCAGAATTTGGTAAGGTTATATAAATTGGGATAGATTTGTTCCAGAACCACGAAAAATATTAAGTACAGGTTGAGTACTGACACTAATTTACTACACCCAATTAAAACAACTAGTGTGTATTATTCAAAACCTTCTGTATATTCAGCTTAAGCCTTCAAAGTGAAAATAAATTCCATTAAATGTATTCAGACACTACAAAAATGTGAAGGCAGTGTGGGCTGTGCTGTACACCCGTGACAAAGCTACATTGTGGTCGACGTAAAAGCGACGTTGCAGTAAATGAGCACGGTTGATATTAGATTGGCAGTGAGCGGTCGAATCCTAAAGCCACTCCACCACAAATGTCACGGATCAAATCGACAATAAATGTTAAGTATTTACTTTACATTTACTCTTTAATTGTACGTCCATAATGACGGGCCGAGTGTTCGCTCGAATTCTGTCGATGACAATGCACGTTCGTCAGTAGGTAGTGTTATTTTATAAAACTAACCGGAGGTGTCATGTGCCAGCGTTCTCATATAATATGACGATAGTGCATGGTCACAACTCACAACTTCACGTGTCGACGGTAGGTACCTACTAGTGTAGTTAGTACTACGTAACTACGGCTACTACCGTCATCGACTACTACTTCCTTTTCGCTGATTATCATGAATTCAAAACTTCTGGAGCAGCTATAAACATAGGAATGTAATATAATAATGCACCTATAGGTACTCGTTTTGAGTTGGCAAAAATTGATTTTGTTTCAGAAACACACTTCTCGTATTTTTTATCAAAGTAGATAAAGAGAGCCAGAAAAAGAGAGATCTGGATTAAATATATTTTCAAGAAGTTCTTATAATGAGTAGGTACATACAGTCATGTATTTAGTTTGACGTAGTCAATTTCAGTTTCAGGGTGTGTATTTAAAAATACGCTGAAAATAATCTCTTCCATTTGGAGGCTGCTAGAGTCTAACTGCAAAGATTGGGGTTTTTACAAATTTTAAATTATATTAATTTAACGTTAAGCAATACAAAGTATTAAAAAGGGTACAGCAAAAATAAAGCACTGCGACAAAATGTAGCTCTTTTCTAAAATAAACTGGCCGCAAATACCTGAATATAACAGATGCTTTTACATAGACATTAAATGGCAGCCAAGATATAAGGTGGGGAAGAGCCGCTCGATAATATAAAGCTGAGGACGCATGCGTCGAGTCCTGGCCAGCGACCTGAAACCGGTCGCTATACCGCGCTTTACTCCGGCTCTCCACTCCCTTAGGTACTACATATATTGTAACGCTGCCTATTGTGCACAAATGCAGTACTATAGCTACTCCTGCATTCATACATCGGACACCTTTAAGTATCTTCAACGAGCTCCTTTGATCCAATAAATATTTAAAGGCAAAAATATAGGGTGGAGGACGAGTAATGCGGCTGGATTCAGACAGATAATAATTCAGGTTCTGTGTGTCTTAGAAATACGACAGTAGAATACTTACTGTATTTGTTATGATCGCATTGACACATGATGTTATGGTTTATATGTACTTAATCAGAATTTAACGTATAAATACGTATACGTTAGACACGTCCATAATTAATGAAAAATGTAATAATTTTAATTCACACACAAAAATTTAATCATTTTCATACACCTATAATTTTATTAAGTTAATTTGAGAGCACTCGCGATTCTTTGCTTTGTATACAGAAATGTAAATAGGCTTTTGTAAAAATGCACATTGCACAACATGCTTGCAATGATAGGATAATAGGAATCTGATAAATAACCCGTAAAATGGAATCGCACATTCAATTTGATTTCCTAATTGCCTGTAATACTTAGTTTAGTTTCTGACCAATGTTAGTACCTAAGTACTTTACTTACTTACCTTTATAGGTAACACCCGTATCTATAAACAAGTCAAAGTGTTTACTTGAGTAAAAAATGTCTTTATTTAAGATACGATTTTAGTTAGAAGTTAGAAATTTAAAAAGTTTTCATGCTTTCTTTCTTTGCTTGGCTTTCTTTGACGGTTCTTAGTTCGTTTAAATTCTTGTCTACTGCATAAAAAAAAATGCACAAGTGATTACTTAAGCTCAAGTAATTACTTTAACTGGACTATAGATACGGGTGTAAGCATATGAAGTTCCGGTGTGCGTGTGTTTGTAATTTTTTTCCTACTATATGGCTTGACCGAAAATGGTGTTTTTTGAAACTATTGTGTGGGTTATCTCGGTTAGGTTTAGTTAGGAACAGCGTTGAAAAAACTAGGAAAAATTCCCGTTTCCGTTCCAATTCCGTAGTTTTTTTTCAATGTTTCATTCGAAAGTTTCAAGAAAATTTGCGAGTATATATTATTTCATGTTTTTTTTTTCAACGAAACCGAAGATTATTAAAGATACGGGAAACTTGTCTTGTTTTTTTTTTCAAATACGTATTTACTATATTGATAAAAACGAAAAAAAAAACACAATTTGTTTTTTTTTTTAGTGAAAAAACAAATTGTTATTTTCGGCGTTTTCAACGCTACTAGGAACGCTATACTTGAACCGGTATTTGACGCTGTTGTCGACATCTAAGCAGAAAATATTGAAACAGAATAATGTCTGTCGGGTCAACTAGTACATACATGTTCTGGACCGTATACAAATTAAGAACCTAAATTTATAAAAATAAATAAACAATAAAGAAATTTTATAGACCGAATTTGAATATTATACCTGTATCTTGGAATTGGAATAGGTACGCATTCACAAAAAGAAATTGATTTCTACAACCAGAAAATATTTGCTTTAGATCTAAACAATTTTATTAATATCTCGCCGACTGACTGGGGGGTCTGACCACAGACAGAGATGTTATAGTAACACCCCATTTTCACACAAAATCAATTCATACAAAGGGATGACGTCCCTTACTATTGGGAAGCGGGGTCGAACCAATTTAAATCTTATTGCAGTGCAATATGATTTATAATAATACATCGTTTATAATGAAATTCAGAATAGAGGTACTTCAACATATTATTTTTTATTTTTATAAGGAACAACAATAGAGGGTTTTATTGGCCTTTTTGTAGATCAGTAACTGTCACAAAGCGTTTAGTCATCGCCCTATCGGCTGTGTAAACATTACAAATTAAAAATCTCGAATTGAAGCATGCCGTAGGAATACGTTATCTGCCCTGTGTAAGCAGATACATAATGCAAAGTAATTTTGAATAAAAAGTCAAGTAAGTACTGGCTCTGTAGTTCTGTACCAGCACATGAGCACACCACCTCTTGTAGCAGCATTACTTTAATATCACGTGTCCTATATATGTACCTACTATTAAATGAGCAATATTCGTATAATTATGCATATAATACATAAAATATAGGTATATTCGTATTCACGTTCTCGAAAACAGCTCTAACCATTTCGATGAAAGTTGCAATATAGGGGTTTACGGGGGCAAAAAATCGATCTAGCTGGGTCTCATATATGGGAAAATAAGTTTTCTCTATTTTCACCCGAGCAGAACTCGGTCACGCAGGCACTAAGTTTAAAACATTTAGAACAATTCTAAATGGTAGGCTGCCTGAACGTAGGCGAATAAATTATAAAATATTAGTTTCATCCTTCTAGATGCGCGAGCTCCATCTTCAAGCACATCCTAGCCTATCGTCAGTGGTGATAGGCGAGCTAATCAATATTAATTAAAAGTTCATAAGTACCTAGGAAAATGAGTGTTGTGTTTTTATATTCCATTCAAAATCGTGAAGGAAAATACTAATATAATGTATAATACGACCTACGTGAGTGTGAGCTGAGCTGTTCACTTTAGGTTTTAAGTTAGCTCCATTAAAAATAAATAATAAAATATATTTTATAAATAATTAGCACCTAATTGTATTATGTAAAGGCAAGTAAGCCAATTATACAATATTGAAAAGTCACACGAAACAGGATGAGCAAATATAATCTCTTCCCGTCACAATTAGTACCAAAAACTAAAGTCATTTGAACAAATAAAGCTTAATCCGCATTGTGAGGCGCGTCGCAATAACATGGAGACGTAAATTCGTAATCTTCACAATGGGAATTAGAAGTGTAGGCCATTGTGGCAAATTGGGCAGCCCTTCGACCGTAAAATCGACGTGGAAGCATTGACAGCGGGCGGATATAAAAACATGACAACATGTCAAAACTGACCAGATTTGGTAGGCGACAAGTGACGCGCATTGTTACGTGTCCATTGAAATTTGTGTGGGCCATAGTAACACCTACGTGGTGTCGTGAAGATGTCGGGAATGCGGCTGACAGTGTTTACACACTGGATTGTTCCGCTGGATAATCGGCCAGGCTCAAAATTAAGCACGGCCTCCATTCATGAAAAATTATAAATTCATGAACATAGAATTAAATGGTTGAGTAATTACTTGTCAAGTCACGTTTTCAATTATAAATAAAGTAAGTGCAAACAAAAGTTTGTTTGAGAATTTAATTATACTCGTGAACTAGCGAATAACGCCAGGTTAGCGAACCATATTAGTGCACCTCCATAAAATGAGAGAAGTACTTTACCATCAAGAAACGTGACTACTGTTTTATGAAGTTTCTACTATGGATATTATAACCAGTGATCGGAATAGGTAGAGCTAATGTACCTAAAGTTCAAGGAACAGAAACGAAAAGTGGAGACTGCCTTACGACAAAAAAAAAAATCGAATATTTTTTTTTGAAATTCGGAAATATCTCGGAATCAGGTAAGTACATTTAATAATAATGTTATTTATTAATCAGTACAGTAAACTAGTTGAATTCATGATTTTTCCTTTTTAACCGACTTCGATAACAAGGAGAACGTTCTCAAAAAGCCAGTAGATACGTTTTCTATTGTTATTAATTCAGGTAAAGAAGCTGGTATGAAAATTAAATTAGCTTCCGCACTTACTTACGGCGTTCAAACGAAGATAAGGATTATTTTATATTATTACCTTTATTTTTCTAAACAATATAAATCGTGCACATTTTTTTAAACAGAAACAGTAAATGAATTCGATAGTTGTTTGACTTTATTAATTTTAGTTGTACTTAAGCATTGTTCCGACATTCGGAACAAATATTCCGAAAAAAAAAATTGTCGTAAGGAAGTCTCCACTTTTCGTTTCTGTTCCTTGAACTTTAGGCACATTAGCTCTACCTATTCCGATCACTGATTATAACTATACTAGGTATAATGCCTAAAGATACGGTGAACCACTCGACTATGGTGTAGATACATATCACATGTGCTACGAAAACTTACCGCTTCGAATCTTACTGCTATCAAATGGGATCGTTGTTAAAATACCAAAATTTTATATTAAACTAAAGGTTTTTAACATTACATAAACCACAAATTCAAGTAGGTAGACACTAGGGTTGGTCAGTGTACAGCACTGTATATTGGGGACTTACGCATCAGATTCTCTTAACTTGATTGGCTAAAAAGCGCACTTTAGAATATGGCAATAGAGTGTTGTTTAATTTTATTAAAAAGTAAAAGTGACAGTTTCAACTGAGCGACAGAATTAAGTGCGCATGGTGTAAGGGTAAGTGCACAGTGCGGTGGCCAAAATTACTCCGCCTGACATATAAATGGCGGTTTTTGTTTGAAAATAATATCCTTAGATTAAGAAAATAATATCTTTGGTAGAGAGTACCAACCTCATAAAACTAAAATCTAAAGTTTCAAGAAGCCAGCTTAGGTAAGTTCATAAATTAGGTATTATTTGTTTTGCATCCATCAAGTAGTGAACATTCATCATCTGCCTAGCCTTTTCCCAACTCAACCTCTACCAACCTCTTTTTATTTTATAATATCATTGTATACACCTCGTTTACAGTGCCTTCAGTTGTATTTCATTTTTATCTTTAAAAAATACTTTTATAGTAAGTAGATAAATGCCTTGGCAGTCCGAGGCTTGTCCTAACAAATACAATGGTGTGTCTACTCTCACAAGGGTTTTGTGGGAAAGAGTGAACTTTCACATCTAGTTGATGGTCCATTTTCCGTTTTAGGTCTACAGCTGTGTATAGAGACAGTAGAAGACATCTAAGTTGGTTTTATTTGTGTTAAAAAGGTGATCATAATTTTGTAATGAATTCCACTGATTCAGGCCGCAATGTATACGCTGCCCTTACCCCGCAACGGAGGGCGCGCGGCGCGGGCGGCGCGGTGGCGTGAGCTAGCGTCACACGCGTTTGCCTTATCTAAACAAACGGCACTAAGTTTAACCGCGGCTTAATCCCGCTGCCACTTTAACTTTCTAGTAACAAATTTTATTAAAACTCACTTTTATAAATAGCTCTTTATACTGTATACCTACGCGACACAGGGGATTTATGCAATTTAATTCTTTCAAATGGATTTTCAACTGTTGTTAAACTCAAACTCAAACTCAAACTCAAAGCATTTATTTCAATTAAACCATTACAGGCACTTTTGAATGTCAAAACACAAAAAATAAACTAAGCTACAGTCCCAGTCACAGGGCATAATAACTTGTGAAAGTACTGTAGTTGCCCATTCGAAAGCGTAGATCTCTATGGAGAAGAATGGGCAAGAAACTCCATGGACACTCTTTTAAATCATTATGTTGTTACAAAGTCTCGGTTACATCATTCATGTCGAGATTAAACATACATGTGAGAACGATGTAGAAAGACGTGCGAGTAAGAGCGTCCAGAATAAAAACATAAAAATAACAATTCAAAAATACAATAATCCATGGCAGCTGCGAGATGACCAGTCACAACTGACAGCGCCCGTTCACGAACATGACGCATGGATCAGCCATCATTCAACTCAACCATTTTGGAGGGAACTAAACGACCCGACACACGCGCCACCATCAGCGAGACATTTGAGTGAGCATGACATTCTCTCAGCCACCAGGGAAAATGCGAGTCAATAAAAGATATAAATGGTAGCTTTAGCGTACATAGTACTCACACATGTGCTATGCAATTATACAACACTAAGAGATTGAATCTATACAATGCAAAGATATGTTTACAATCTTCTGCAGCTTCTACAATAACTTCCCATGGTAACCAATAAGTTTGCCCCTATGGTTGTGGAGCAGGACCAGCATTGAGCCAAGCATTTTTATCATCAATGTAATCTCCCAACTTATAGTATGCTTGCCTACATAGTGTGCGTTTTATACAAGATTTAAATTTCGTCTCATTCAGTTGTAGAATGCCGGGAGGAATTTTATTGTAACATTTTAAACAGTACCCCATGAAAGATGAGTCTACTTTAGCTAGCCTGAAACCTGGCTGGACTAGATGGTCCCTGGTTCTAGTATTATAGTGGTGTCTGTCGCCTCTTTTACTAAATAAATGCAGATTTTTCCTAACGTACATGATGTTTTCATAGATGTATTGGCAAGGTACTGTCATGATGTTAATTTCCTTAAACAGTTCTCTTAGAGAATCGCGCCTAAATAGATTATATATGGCCCTGATGGCTCTTTTCTGCAGAATAAATATAGACTCGATGTCTGCAGCCCGTCCCCATAATAAAATACCGTAAGACATAATACTATGAAAATAACTAAAATAGACTAGCCTCGCGGTATCTACATCAGTAAATTGACGGATTTTCCTAACAGCATATGCTGCTGAACTCAGCCGTCCTGCAAGAGATGTTAAATGAGGACCCCATTGTAGCCTTGAGTCGAGCGTGATCCCTAAGAAAACAGTTTCATCGACGAATTCTAGTTTCTCTTGATTCAATACTATGTCACAATCACTAGTTTTGACATTTGGTAGGGCAAATCTTATGCACTTAGTTTTTTCCCATTTAATACTAAATTATTCGCGGTAAACCAATTATGGACTTGCAGTAGGGCGCTATTTACGTCGTCAAGAATTGTGGCACGTCTGTTTATCTTAAATATCAAAGAAGTATCGTCGGCAAACAACACCATTTGAGGTTGGTTTTTAAATAAATGGGGTAGATCATTAATATAGACTAGAAAGAGGAAAGGACCCAATATCGAGCCTTGTGGTACACCCATCCTTACTTTTAAACCCATTGAATTGACACCATTTATTTGTACTTGCTGATGTCTATCGTTTAAATACGATTTCACTAAACTGAGTGCAAGTTTCCCCAAACCGTAATGCTCAAGTTTAAAGAGTAGGGTTTCGTGGCTTACGCAATCAAATGCTTTCGAGAGGTCACAGAAGATTCCTATGGCATCTTGTGCCTCTTCCCACGCAGTGAATATGTGTTTTAATAATGTGACACCGGCGTCAGTCGTACAACGTCCTTTGGTGAAACCATACTGTTTCTCATGTAAGATCTTATTGGTATTAAAGTGGTTAAGCATCTGATTAAGCATTACCTTTTCAAACACCTTGCTGAAAACCGGCAACACGGATACGGGTCTATAATTATTCGTATCTTTACTGTCCCCGGATTTGAAAAGTGGTATTACCTTGCTGTATTTCATAAGGTCCGGGAAGACTCCTTGGTCTACACACAAATTAAATATTAAGGCTAAGTACGGTGCTATAGTCTCAATAATAGCTTGACAAACTTTAATAGACATTCCCCATAGATCTTCCGTTAATTTGATTTTGATTTCCTTAAAGGCTTTAATGACTGCTATGGGGTTTATATGCTTAAATTGAAACTCAACCGGACAGGCTGAAACGTTCGCTCTTAATAAATCAATAGAAAGCGAGGGTGAGGAATTTAAGGTTTCGGTAATTTTAAGTGGGATACTGGTAAAGAAATCTACAAATTCTTGAGCAACTTCGTTTTTAGAGCTTAGAAGACCACGTGAGGTCTCTAGTGTGATATCATTATTATATTTTTTATTTCTATTAGTTTCACTATTGATAATTTTCCAAACCGTCTTTATTTTATTATCGGCGGATTTAATCTTGTTGCTAATGAATAAGGCTTTAGCTACCTTGCAAGTGTTTTTAAAAATTTTTGAGTATGTTGCTACATATTTATTAAAAGTTTCTGAGTTGATGTAAGGCTTAAGGCCGTACAGCTCGAACAATCGCTCCCTACTTTTCCTAATACCCTTAGTTGCCCAGTCACTGAACAAAAACTTTGGGCAAATAGATTTAGTTTTAATTTTTATTGTATTATTAAACTCTGTGTAAACTACCGAAAAGAATTCCTCATAAAATATATTTACATTTTCAAAAATATATCCCGGAATGCCTAAATTACCAATTAAGTTATTATTAAAATTATTCAAATTGCTGGGTGTTATTTGTCTAGATTTTATCTGGATTTTTTTTAATGGTGTGTATGACTCGAAAACAACGGTTTGACCGCTGTGATCAGAAGGAAGGTAATTTACAATGGATTTATCTAAGTAGTCGCAACAACAAAAAACATTATCAATACATGTAGCAGTATTTTTAGTAATTCGGGTTGGTTCTGAAAACACGTTTAACAAATTAAATGATTTAAAAAGATGTAATAATCTACTGCTATTTGAGTTTTTCTCTAAAATATTAATATTAAAGTCACCACAGATAACTAGTGATTTATTACTAGTTGCAAGTTTTGCTAAAGCATCCTCCATTACTGACTCAAATAAAGAGTAGTTCTGATAATTTGGGGGTCTGTAAACGCACACTATTACATGCTTATCTAGCTCAACACAAGACAGTTCAATATTATGCTCAACCGATAGATCAACAATATCGTTACGAGACTTAAATTTAATACAATTTTTAACTAAGATTAATGAACCCCCACGCATCTTAGATTTCCGGTTAAAGCAACTGCCCACACTGTAATTTGCGTAATTAAGTATCATTTCAAAGTCTTTTAACCAATGTTCAGTGAAACAAACAATTTCAAACTTTGTTTTTTCTAAAAACAATTCAATTTCTAATTGCTTTGAAGAGAAGCCTTGAATATTTTGGTGAAATAATTGCATAGAATTCTGCTTAGCCCCTTTTTTACATTTAATTATTTGAGAGTAAGAAGGTACCTGTGTGTTGTTAGTTAGAGTAACATTTATGTTACTGGTATCTTCTGTTGTCTTACTAACTAGTTTAAATGAGCATCCGGAGTGAGCCCCAAGACTCCTATGCCCTCACAAGACAATGAGACCCTACTACTAGTGGACCCTACTGGAGAATCTTGTACAGTTACACATGGATCCTCCTTTGTAAAAAAATTGTAAAAATGAATATTAGTATTATTACTAATAGTCGCAGTGTTAATAATAGAACTAAACATAGACATACTACTTATGTCTGAGTGAATATTATATGCTAATAGCCGAGCTATTTTGTGTCTACAACTAATAGGTAGATACACATTACCCCGTGTCGACCTAAGTTTATCAACAAAACTGTTGACATCCAGATACACAAGTTTGTCACTATAGTGACCTACTAAGAAATCTACATGCTTATTCAGCATGTGAATATAATTGTTTTTTCTGTTTGACAATTTTTCAAAATATGGGAAAGCACACAATATTATTTTACGACACTTCAACTTTAACAACTCAGTTACACTGTCTGTGATGTCTTCTTTTTTAATTTTTAAACTATTTCCTACAAATATAGTTATGTCGGTATTACTATTATAAACATTTCTAATTACTGATGCCATTATCTGTTTGTATGTTGCCCCTGGCATACAATGATTTTGATTGGGAAAACTCAGGTTACTGAGTTACGTCAACTAAGTACCTAAAAGGGGAATTACTACACTACTAGGTAACTAGACGGACTACACTCATGTTTTCACAGTTATGTCTTGTGCTCGGGACTGTAGCTTCATTTTTGTTTGTTTTTGATTAAGATCATAATTCAAAACTGCCTACGTATAAAAAAATCATATCTATAAATTTAAAATAAATTCTGGGTCCTGGAAAATCATCTAGGATCTGCATTAAACCTGACACATATTTATATACTTACCTGCAATTTTTATCATAATAATGGTTGATTCATTTCGTAGCAAGTACTTTTTGAATGGAAATGGACCATGTTGTATCTCAGAGCGATGTATGTATGTGTATGTGCAAAGTAATAATTTATTCTGTAAGTTCATCATTAGGTACCTTATTTGGTTTGGTTATTTAGTTAAATCTTATTTGAAATTTTGAATATACCTACAAGGACGGCTCTACGCACTGAAAGAAGTTAGGCAAAACAGCAGCGGCAGATCACGATTCACTAAACGAAAGGTTTAATTTTCAGTGTACAAACTTCCTAATTCTTCAGTAACAGTTACTGAAATCGATATCGGCAACAGGCAGGAGTTATTAAATAAACAAAATGTTATTTATCTAAAAAGTTAGACAAATAAATACGATTCGAGCCCCGAGAGTGTACTGACACCGTTCTGTTTATCTTGTATTTTAACCGTACCGCCCGCAACAACAACCCATCTTTTATTACTACATTTACTAGACATTAAAAAATATTAGTAGCTGACATTATTATTTTAAGTCGACTTTAAGATTCGTAAGCTTTTCACATTAAAAGAACAGCATCGTTCTTTCGGCGATGCATAGGATTGCACGAGGTTAGTTTTCTATAAGTCTCTTATAATTATTATTTTGTATTAAGTCATGAACTCATGACATAAGATCTTGCTTGACTAAATGACTAATTTATTTTTTGATCTATTTTGATAATTAATATCTAAGTAATATTGACATTAAAAACACCACAAATCTCTTTTTTAGTCTTAGAGCGGCTTACGTTTGCTTACGAAATTGTTTATCCCACAACAAAGACATTTGGGGTAAAGTTAATAAGCTCGTTAATAATCTGGTGAAGAGTTATTACGGCGCGGGCGCACCGCGGAGCAGCCGTGAGCCGGCCCGGCTCACCGACGACGGACGGCGACGTGTTCGCTGAAGTGCGAGGGCCACCACACGCCGGTCGCTCTGGGACAAGTCCAGATTCTCACAGGGCAATCGGCTACAGTAGGCGCCTATCCTTGTTTCACATTACAATATTAAACCGCAAGGCATCATTTTTTTTTTCTTCAGAAAAAGTTTTCTGGTTGCAAAATGCATTATGTGTGTTGGCAGACCTTAATTTTGCTGATACGACATTTTATTTTTAATTATTTGTAATTGGTACTTATAGTAAATTATACAATCAAGAGAATTTCTGTATTTTTAAAGTACAGTTAGTAAATGTTTAATATTCTGCCTTGCAGTTTTCATACACAGTTTTCATTATCGCTACTATAGCCAGTATCCCGGGCGTACTAAGTCATCATGGCGACCGCGGACGGCGGAGTACGCCCATGTGTTCGCCACATTGCACGCCGCCCGCGTTAACGGGCAACGTATTGAAAGGTAAAACCAAATACTGTCCGTCATTTGTTTATTAAGATCGGCCTCACGGGAAAGGATTGGGCTTTGGGCACAAAGTAGAGGATAACTTTATCAAGCTCTGCTCGACAGAGCTAAGCTTGGCATACTAACAGATAGATATTGTATTTTCTCTGGTTGGATAGTTACGTAGGTAAACCAAGTTTAATAAGTATTTTTTTGATAGGAAAGATTATGAAATATTCACTATTTTGACAAGTTGAACAAAAGTCAGGACAATATGTTCAAAGTGGGGTAAGTTTACTTTATATGAAACATAACTACTTGATTTATAATGCTGTCGAAATCGCTGAAAAATCGAGCCTTTTCCGGTATCTCAATGTTTTTAGATATATTCCTCTATTGGCAACAGGAGAATGGCTTGGCTGAGCTCAATGCGTAAGGTCGTTTTATTTATTGAGTCGCCACCATTAGCAAACACAAAACTGAAGTTACCTGTGTACCCTGTACTAGTTGTACGATTTATAATACTTATCGTTATACATATGTAAGTCGTTCATAGAACCCGGAGCGAACCTTGATCGACGCATTCTATCATGTTCATTTCGGAGATTACCTAAGTACTTATACGTTTTTTTACCTACTGAATTTCAGATAGCTACACTTACTTATCTTCACATTTTCTTTACTGTTTGTTTTGATCATTTTTCTCATTTCTACAAATCCCAATCGTTATTCATTGAGAGAATCCACTGTGTGTGACTCACCAAATAGATAAATGTTGAAAAGCACATAAATATATCCTTACTGCTATATACTAAAATGAATAAATACTATCTTAGCATAAATACAATAAGAAATTCAAAAACAATTTGTGTGTAAGCTAAATAATACAAATACTTTAACGGTGGCAAAAGTACCTGCCTTTTGTGGTTGCAATAAAGACGAAAGTGGCGAAACAACGCTAATTGAAGTTAAGCTGTTTCCTTCCCAAGATGCCAATATTAGGGGCGATGTGTTTATACAAGGGATATTTGTGTGTGTATTTAATGTTAAAATAAGTCTACCAACCGAAATTAGGCGTGGAGGCTAAATCCAAATTGCAGCTGTTTGCTTTTTGAGTCGGTTTCGGTTGTTACTCACTCTATCGATAAGTTGGCGATCTTTAATCGTGATAATTATAGTAACGGGTTAAGTCTAAAACTGAACAACTGCAGCTAAAACATCTGATGTTGGTGGAAATAATGACTAAAACGTAACCAAATAGAAACGTTTTTTTTATACCTTGTTATAGATATTTCTATGTATTTGTGTAACTTACTATTATTATCACAACGTTTTTAGCGTATCCGAAAAGAAATAAACCTTAAGTTAAGCTCTACCATTAAGTTCACACAAGGAAAACACTCTTCAATCTCAATAACTCATTTCATTTACAAATAAACGAAAATTGTGTCGTGATTCGTTCCAACACAAAGTAACATTATCTCTCTCAGAGTATAGTCGTATACTACAAGTTTGAAGCAAATGTACTTACAGAGGTGGAAACAAAAGCAAAACGCACGTGCCGCTACAAATTGACCGTGGTGACGTCATGACGCATGAAGAGGGCGCTTTGACGCGTTTTTCCCCCTCGATGATTGCTCAATTAATCGCGACGCCTTTGATGTATATTATAAATCCAGAAACAACTTCGTATGTCAACGTAACGTAACTCTTATGAATACTATTCTAATTTACCAATGACCGAGATATGAATTAAATACTAAATAGTCGCTGAAAACTGAAATATCTCAACACATCCGTTCAGGTGCAGATAATTCGCATTAAAAACTCTTTGAAGCATCTTCATGATATTGTGTCAGATGTCATCGGGCCCTGTGACCGGCGCTGATTCGCGACAAACGTTTGATCAGACCGTGGAGATGATAGATTGATGGTCGCCCGGTCCAGAAATCGATCCTCCGCTTCCGTCCGAGATTATTTATGCGTTAAGTTTGGCAGACGCCGAATGCCAATAGCATCCGGAATCCGGATCGGCTGAAAATAAAAACCATAATGATTTCTGGTATCAGTAGGTACCTACTCAAATTGTACCAACTTAATCCAAAAGCCCCGCTGATATCACAATAAACTAGTCGTCGCGGTGGAGCAGATAACCGTTTATTATTTTTGTAAGTTAACAAAGCCCCATCCCCGTCTCATTAATTGATAGCAGATTGAATGGAACTTCATTACAAAAACGCCGCAAGTAAAATATGCTGATCCGCAAACAGTTTCAAATTGAAACCGCATCTAAAATATAGTTGAAAGGGGTTGTGGACGTGTAGCGGCGTGATAACGCGGCGCCAGCGATGCGTGAGCGCTGAGCGCTGATCCGCAGTTGCATGCGCTGTGTAAACCGTGGCCAGGGAACAATGTGAATAAAAATGAACAACGCGCACTAATCCCGGCATTGTTCGGGCCCGCAGCCCGCCCACGACACGTCATCATCCACCTACCGCTACCACTTGCTCGCATGACAATTTTTTAACATTGTATAATTGCTACCTGCTGTAGTACCCAATTCTTTTTAGAACCTATTTCTGATCGATCACTCTTTTTTAATCTTATTGCCTGATCTTTTAGTTTTACTGTTTTTTTTCTTAAACAAAATATTCAATCGTTTTCATTAAAGTTATCAAAATTTTCAAAATTTGAATTATAAGTAAGTAATTGACCTGGGAATCAAAAATGTAACCTAGGTAGGTACTCTTTGCATTTGTCACATTTGTCACCAACATGTCCGGGAAATATTGACGAGCGGTTATGGTCTTTATTTCCTTTCCAAACTATCGCTGAAAATTAAATTACTTTTGAAAAAGGTCTGTGTTTACTCAGCAAATGACATGAATGGACGCTCAAGGAATTCATTAAGACATATTGCTGCGAAAAAACCAGCTTACGTTGTGACTTTGTGAGGCGACTGATGTTGTCGTAGGAATTTGAAGCTTACTCCTTTGCAATAAAGATCAGGAGAAGGCGTTAATGTTTTAGTATACAAAAAACAAGGTCCGGACGGGCTGAATGAATGGTGTCAAAATGACAAGCCATTTTCGAATTTTTTGCTGAGTTTATGATAGACCCGGTGGCTAAACGTTTATCCGCTTGTCAGTGATTTGCCCATCAACTTGTCTGAACGTTTAAAATTACTAGATTGTCGTGGGAAATATAAATTACAATGGCCCAAAATGTTCAATAATGACCAGAAATAAGTACCTACCACGTTCGCTGGTCCTGAGTTTGGACGGCCATTGGTGCGTTTTCATAAAGGCGTTTAAGCACTTGCAAAGTCTGTCTGCTCTGGTGGTTGAAACTCGACGAGTCTTGGCGCTAGATGATTCGTGACGACCCTTGAAAACAACTTATGTATATGTATACGTGGCTAAGGAGCGAAATGAGTATGTCTATGTAGGTAAGTCTTTAAAAGGGTCTTATCTATTGCCATTTTTAAAGAATGATGATGATTTATTAATAATTACTTACTATGTTTACATAAGGTGGGTGTACCATGGAAGGCCACTCTAATAAATAAACAGTTATTATTCGTTCATATACTGGATAAATGAAACGAACGAATATTTAAGTAATACTTTGTTTTATTCCGTAAAATATAAACCATTTTTTTAAATTTCAGATTTGATCAATATTGATTAAACTTAAGTTTCATTGAACTCTTAAAAATGGCCTTGCTAGGAACAAGGCTCCTTAGAAGGCCATTATAATAAATCAGTCATTTAACACTAAGAGTTAATAAATAGCCATTAAATCTACAATAAAAAGAAGTGGTTTATATATTACGTAATAAAACAAAGTATTACTTAAATATTTGTTAGTTTCATTTATCCAGTAAATAAACGAATAATAACTATTTATTTGTTAGAGTGGCCTTCTATGGTACACCCACCTTATTTTAACGTCGCCGATTTCCGATATCAATGAAGCAAGGGACCGTACTGCAAAAATAGTGGCGCGAGCGATTCACCGCCGCGTCTGTGATTTCTAGTTCGATGGATGTTTATGTAGATAGAAGGAATTTGTCATCACATGGCAATAACTACGAAATTTTAATAATTGGCCTTCGAAGGAGCGTGGCCTTCCATGGTCCACCCACCTTACATGTCTGTTGTACCTATACTACTAAAACATAATAAGGTAGGCTACATCTAACATGTAATTTAACTGCCGAAATACCAATACCATTAGCTTTATTTTCAGTTATTATGACATACGTATTTAATTATGAAATAGAATACCTATTACATAAGTCGCGCCTCTTTTTATTAAAGTCTGAGGAGATGATCTCAAAATAGAATGTGCGTGGACGCAAAAACTATTCAAATGGAAAAAAAAAAACTTAAATACTCCAACAAATAATACCAGTACAATTTACAAAATAAAATTAGCAAAAAAACTATAAAAAATGCAAGAAGCCGAAAGCTCATTTACTATAGTCAAGACCACCAAAGTATAATGGAGTAAAAATGGTTGTATTATTGTTAACAAATTGAATTAAATCGGCTGTGAAAAATGTAGCATGTCGAAGTTGTAAATAAAACGTTTTGTTAAAAAAACGATTCTTTCAGAAATATTGTGCTGACACTCATGGGAAACTAGTGCGTTTCGGTATCGTCACAAGGTCGAAAGTTAACGTTATTTTGGTTTGGAAAATAGCGAAGTTTATTTGGTTGTCCGTATACTGTTAGTTTTTGCGGATTATAGCTGTCCCGGTATTGTGTTCGCCCGGGGCACGGTGGCGCACGAGGTGGATTATTCGCCACATTACCCGCGGGTGCGGATTCTATTCTCGATGCGGGTACGATCTCGAAATTGTTGCGCATTTAGATTATTAGTTTTGTGTGAGTGTACAATGAGAATTTTATTGTGTCTCCATTATTTGTTTGTAGCCCATCTCTTGTTATACTTACTTACATTTCCTTAAGAGAGATTTCAAATCAAGTTTACTTCAAATAATTTTAACACGTAGGATCGCATATGAATTTTTGTAGACTATTTTTTAATTGCGAAAATATTTATAAATCTTTTATTAGAAATATCCACATAGTTCATTCAACTAATGAAAACTACACTGTTTTGAAGTTGATAGGATCAGCTACGAAATAAGCATAGCACCTACTTTTGGATGAATTGTTTAAAAGTGCGAATTTTTTAAAAACCATTTAATGATGGTTTTGACTGTTTTTTTTTTCTTCTTTTTTTGCTGTTTTCTCAGAGAATCTCAGTCAGCAGCCGCAGAAGCAGCCAGCGCAGCCCGTCGTGCTTGCCGTATACCTTTATTATTACCCACACCTAAAAGTAAAACATGAAAACCGAAAACGTGAAAAGGTAACCTCACTCTAGTGAACGACATAATTTGGTGTTCACGATTTACGACTTCCAGATTGCGTAAAAACACATCTATAACAAACTAAACAAACACAGGCGCGCGCAGCCGTCTATAAAGCGCAAGTTATCCACATTTAATTACATTCTGGTATTTTTGTAAGTACACCCGGACCGCCGGCGGCGACTCACGCCATGGTGGTCACCTTACTCCACTGTCTACGTAACATACATTTTAAATTTATTTAAATAGCTTTACTACTTGTTTGCGACTGTGTCGATAATATTTAGTCGTTTTGTCAAACTTTAGCTAATGTCTTAGCAATAAGCAAATCATAAGTTAAATAACTATGTACGAGTACGAAAAGTAAGTTACCTACAGATTCATGATCGATTATAATTTCAGCGACTTTTAACTCGATAAATTAAAGTAGAAGTTTCGCGGTCAAAACTAACGAGATGTTATTTTGAAAGAAATCAAAACAGTGTCGGCATTTAATCTCTTGTAAAACAGCATTAAAATACAACGGGGCAACTCGAATCCCGACTAATCTTTATGTCACAATATCGTGTTTAAGTAGGTAAATTACGATTTAGAAATGTTTTCGTTGTTTTGAACAGCTACGGAATAGCTTGTTGATTTGAAATAGGTTTTTGATACCTAATTAATAATACTAAAAACAGGAATTAAAAGACTATGAAACACATCTAACGTAGGAAAAAAAAACGGCGACACGAGGATGCTGTATGCAGTTATTCTACACAGCTAACCTAAAACTATTTAAATATAAGTACGGTAATTGTTTCTATTTACCGGTATCGTTTGTTGGAAGTCGTTTGTATAAAATCATCTTCGTCAGAATCCAACTTAAGTTTTTACAACATAAACAAGAAAGTTTCTTGAAAGAAAATACTTATTGAAGTATTATCAAAAAGCATACAAACTGTATCGATCCGAAATTCTATAACGTGGAGCAGAATGTAAATTATAACCACCGGGGCTGTTAGGAGGGGAAGTTTACCTATAGCTAAGTATATAGGGGAAGAGCGGGCAAACATTTAGCTATAAACCGTTTCCAACGACGCCCGAGGCGGCATTGGCCTAAACGAGGGTTGGCGGGAATAGGCAAATATTTGCCCTGAGGGCTGGGAAGCAGCCGACTAATTGTTCTTTAAATACCTCAGGCCCACCCTTCAGCAAACAATTTCCAAATCGATTTATTGGTGCCGACTCCCTGCTTTTTTATTTTTTCTAGAAGAACATCTCTGCATATTTGTTCTTGGAGCATCGGATAGGTTACCAGGCAAACATTTTCGGGACTCGATAAATATTTGGTCATTTGAAATTCAACTGACAGAACGATGCCCATGGCGGCCATGGCCCATCTTAACACATAGACCGTACATATCGACGACTTACGAGTATCTACCTAACTAGTTGACTGTGAGTAGAATTTGATGTACGCACTTATAATACCTCATGTCAAGATTTATTACATATTGCTGCTCAACTCTCTCTTCCTGTAGCATTTCGACATATAATTCACCTATTATTACACAGTACACACGGACAAAAATATAGTTCCCACTATTTTAAATTTAACATGAAAAATGGAATGTGAAGCCGGCATTAGCACGCGAACAGATCGACGTGTGTTCTACTGTCAGCGTTTCTATTTCCATCACATCTATTTGTCACGTTGTCTAATTTGTGTTAATGTTGAGGTAAAGATTTATTGTCGAGATACAAATGTATCTTAGGTAAAGAATTTCATCAATATTGTCAATGTCCGATTCTTAAAAGCTTAATAGAGGAGCAACATCTCCTTGGAGAAAACTTGGCAACTGATTGTTTATGGATCGTTAACAAAAACTTGTTCAATAGACTCCATTTCAACATCAGAATCATCAGGGGCGTACTTCAGTTACAGAGCAATTTTCCGCATTTCTCGTCACTTTTCTCGAGAGAAGACTGACGCTAACTCAAGCGCAATCGCGCTTCGTTCAAGGCCTCGTTTTACTCTACTGGCTCATTTCTCTTTTATACTTTTTGCTTCATTCGTTACCTAATTCTTTGCATTTTGAATTGCTTTTGTTCGGGCGGTTGTTTCCTTTTTTCCAGCATATCCCGTTTTGGCTTGGAAATTTCGCGATTATATAATGGTTCACAGCAGGGTGGTTGCAAATATCAGCATCAGCATCAGCATCCGCGGATTATCTATACTGTAAAAACCTGCATCAGCAACAACCCTAGTTCATAGTACCTACTCGTAGCTGTACACTTGTTCCAGTCAACTAGCATGCAGTGCTCATTACGAGCAACTTATACGGGGTGGGAGGGCACCGACGCGAAAACGGAAACCAGCATAGAAATTTTTAGCCGGTTCTTAAAAAAAAACCAGCTGTTTCCTACAAAAGTGCAATACCTACACGGTCAAAATGTATGGAACAGCTGATTTATTTTTTGGTTTCAGAATGATGTACTGAGTATGTGGTTTCCGTTTTCGGTACGGTGTCCCTTCCACCCCGTATACATACATGAATATTCTTAAATATGTCCTGACCTTTGCATTTCAACATATTTAGAAAAAATATGTCGGCGCATTCATTTTACTTATTCCACGACACAAACGATCAACAATATCACGAGAATGTTGAGAACAGCCGGATTGTTAACAAAAGATCGTGCGAAGTGATCAAAGTGATTGGAATCATAACGTAAACCTGCTGGATATCGCCGGTAACACACTTTGTTTAAAAACTTATTCGACAGTTGGTCGACCGATACGTTCCGTATGTAGGTAGGTACCTAAATTAAATAGATTTTGACAGATTTCCTCGTTTTGCGCAAGTGCAAGGAATAGACTCGTCGCACAATATCTTTAATGTATCTGGATTCTGGATTTCCTGGATTTCCCTATGGTTTTCCCTAAGAAATCATAGAAGGAACAAAGTTATTATTGGTGACGATTTCACAAAGTTTGAAAATAGGTTTTGTATTAGGCATAACTGGTAGGTAGTCCATTGGATTTGTGACTGTCAAAAAGTATCCGTCTAAGAATAGTAGTTATCACGAACAACTCAAAGTGTTTCATATAGCGTTATAAAATTAAATGGAGAACTGTAGTGTGGCAATGAAAGAAGTTAAAATAACTTGCGGCATTGCACTCGGGTCCATATGGGACATGTCTTGGACTACCCTTTCTGGGGCCACTATTTTTGTAATGACAGTTTGCAGGCGGCCGCACGACGCCGACGGGCGCAGGGGGGAGGGGGCAGCGGGGCGCCGCGACCGCTTCAGGGAAACACCTAATTGTGTTGTAGCCGCCAAGCTCATGATGAATGAGCAGATACTTACACTTTGTTTTATTTTAGATAGCAAATGTCGAACGAGTTGTAATTGAGCGTGTGTTACACCTTATTGGAAGCTTTCTTCAACTTAACATGGAAATGTTAAGTTGGATACGCAACACTAGGGCCATGGGGTTCGAGTGCCCAGCTAGTACCTGTTTCGGTATGTCGCCAAGCGGTTGAGCGGTTGGACGATTCTTCACGTGACCAGAGGGCTATCCTTTTTTTTGGCCCAAGAATCAGCATTGCCATCCAACGTGGCAATGCTGTCAGCCTTCTGGGCACTTTTCCTGTTGACGGCGATGTGGACGATGATACTTGTACGAGTACATAATTTTATTATTATTTTAGTAGTATTTGTAGTTTATAAGTAATGGGAAAAAATACACATGTACAAATCAATAAACTAACTAATAACTGGGACAATCACAGTCATTATTGTAAGGAAATGACTAATCAACTGCTAAATATTAGCGACATAATTTACGACCGATGATCGGTTTACCACAGTGTTGTGTGTCTGTCTGTCCATACCCATCACCGATCTCACGGTTATGTAAACGTTACTAAGTCAAGGATTAATAGTAAAGTTTATTTTAAAACGTCTTTATTTATTTACTCAACAAGTGCTTAGTAATGTAAACGTAAACTAAAACGTGTATACGGCACGATACCCGACCCGAGAGCCGAACCCGGTGGCATGCAGGCGCGCCCGCCGCACGCCACGCACGGCGACGGCTGCGCTCTGTCATTTCCGACATGTGTTATACTTTTTAACATTCCTAAATATCATTTGTACAAAAATCCCAGCAGTCCATCACAATTCGGAACGATTTTCACTAATGCGTACAATTCGGTTCAATAGTTTTTGTTTAAAACGACTAAAAATATAATTACCTAAATAATAATAAAATCTACGTACCAAGTGTGTCTTTTTAACACTAGCTCATTTAATTTTCCATCAGAAACAGCTCGTCCGAAAGGGCGGCGATCTGGGGCCAGTTTCGTGCCAAATTAGATTCGATAAAATAAATATTTATTTAGCTTTCGATATAAACGTAGTAGGAGGTGAGATAGCCGTCAAATCAAATTGCTTTTCGACTAGACTGCGGGTGGTTGCGGCCCGCGTTTCTCGGATTTCCAATGTTGAGATTTTAATGCGATTAGAAATAGGAAATCTATCGGGAAACTGCCAGGGAACAAGATTTAATTAAAACTTTAACTTCAAAGATCTTCTGTTTCAGGGAAAATTTTAGTTTTCAGTCATACACTTTTAAAGGATAGTTTCCATATCGATCTATTTTTGTGTTTTTCTTGATGCTGTTAAAGTAAGCGCAGTTGAGGAGATAAGCGTTTCTGATGATCTGCCAGAAAGAGAGATTGCGTTAAGATTCTTTTCTCTATGTTTGAATGTATTACTTTCCAGTACTGGACGTACTTGCCTGTTTAATTAAATATTCGGACTCATAAATAAATATTATGTCTGGATATGAGGGATATCATTTTACTATCAACAGAAATTCATAATCCATGGAATTTTCTGATAATAAACATAAATGATGCTATGCAATTTTAATTACAATGGGCGAAATGGTTAACAGTGACATTATCGTCAATGGACAAGCCGACATGCGACAGTTGTGACAAAGGGGCGTGCTCGAGAGGGGAACCAAGCCAAAGGGCGGGGACGCCATTTTGATAGCGACGTATTTTCTTGAGGTTTGGGTAACATTTCACAGTTCATTGAGTTTAAACATTGAAGGGTTTCGAGCTCTAATTCTAAGATAACTGCATTTTAACTAAACACACTATAAAACTATACGCAAGATTAGCTAGGAAAACATCTAAATATAGAATTGTATGCTTCACGAACAACAGAGTTTTAGAAGCCATAACTTATTCTCTAATTGAGACTTTCTTGAAACGTCGAAGCTCGTTGTAATATCAACCCCCGGTCGTAATTCAAGCGGGCGGATTATTTTCTTATTTGTTGGAGTATGATACATGACTGTGCTCAGATGCTTACCGTTCCGGTGCATCGGGACTATTAGAGGCATTGGATAAACAAAGGATTAAATTATCGCGTTAAGACAGAGATAATCCATACAGATGAGTTGGTTGTTGACCTCCGATCTCCGGGAAAGTAATGCTCTGACTCATTTCGACTTATTTTAAAGTACGGAATTTTGGAAATTTGTTCCCGATGTGAAAGTACGGTAGATATGTTACACATGTTCTGGTTGTCACCTTCCTCCTTACTTCAACTGAAACTGATGTTCACCATGCCAAACACATAATCATTAAATAAAAAAAACCGGTCAAGTGCGAGTTGGACTCGCGCACCGAGGGTTCCGTACAAACCTGTGGGTATATAACTTTTTTTTATATGACGAAACTATAAATTTACGGTTTTCGTAATTTTTCCTATATCTGTACTATAAGACGTGACTTCGTACAAAATTTCAAGATTCTAAGTTCACGGGAAGTACCCTGTAGGTTTTGATTCCCGTGCGAGTTTCGAAAATTTGCGGAAATTTGCGGCCTAAGTGGCTGTATCTTTTGATTGCGTTGACTTAGAAGGTTGATTTTTCTACAGCTTCCAGGGACAGTAGAACTAAGTATCATATAGAAATTTCAGTTTGATACCTCCACGCGTTCCTGAGAAAAACGGTCTTGACAGACGGACGGACGGACGGACGGACGGACGGACGGACAACAAAGTGATCTTATAAGGGTTCCGTTTTTTCCTTTTGAGGTACGGAACCCTAAAAATGGTATGATGTAACAATCTTTCCGCTATAAACTATTTCTTCTGATGATCCAGATATTAAGATCATAACAAGCATCAAGTAGGTACTCTCTGTGATTACGACGATGATGACGATTTCTGCATAATAATAAACACCCTAAATTGAGATTCGTTCGTGATTGCATGTGCAGGGTATAGATTTGCCAACTATTACCTGATTCTGGACTCACCAGAACATAAAGGCAATGCCCAGATCTGGTTAACTAAACTAGAATGATCAAATTGATTTCAACTAAGTAAGGCAATTTGTACATTAACTTTTGAAACATAAGGTGGCGAGTGTGTTGCTGTCGACACAGATTACGTCCCTCTCCAGGATCAGGAGGTCTACCCATCTTCCAAGACAATAACGTCGTACCATCTGGTCTCTTCCTGCAGTCAAGTATAACGTACCTGACCTACCCAGTTTCTCATAACACTGTTACCGGTTATCTATGCCCACGGCGGCTGTAGCGTATTTTAATATCAGTAGATTAATCAGTTCTTTTTCTTGGTGATTTAACTGTGATTTTGTAAAAAAAATACTAATAAAATACGATAACGAGCGCAATGAACTTGAAAATTTTAGTAACACACATCAGATTTCTCGTTTTTTCTTATAAAAATTCTTACATAATAATATGAATATTGAAATTAGTTGACTTTCAGGTAGTCTAAAAAAAGACAAGCTGCTCCGACTCCAAATAAATTGAGATAAGGGCAGAATGACGATGATGAAGTTTATTGACTTAAATGCATTAAGTTCCTAGAGTTACTAAAAACACCCTGCCTCGATTATCTGAGGTTTTCCTTTGACCATTCATGCAGATATAGACGTAAAACTTCAGAATCAAAATAATAGTCATAAGAATGCAAGACTTAAAATTTTAGTAGGTACTCCGCCTTGGGTTATAGATTCTTATTTTACCATTAATATGTAATGGACAGTCATCATTGTAATTTTAACTCAATAAAATATGTTTGTAACACTGATAGCGAAAGTTTATAGATATTAATTTTTTAACGGACTTCGAAAAGAGGAGGGGGTTTTGTATTCGGACGGTATATTTTCTTTTCATGTATGTGCAGGCACACCAACTTCGCCGTGATTACTGGGCCGAAGCCTCCGCGGTGGCTTGACTAGTTATGAGTTAGCTTTTTCAATACGTATTTTCTCTTCTTGGTCTGTGTTGATGATCTCTATATCTCACAACAACTTCTAGTTGCAGTGAAAAATGAACATATGACAAGATCGTGAGTCAAGTCGTCGATGAAACAAACAGAAGTCACCGACTCCGAAGTCCGAAGTTAAAATGATTTTCAACTTTATTGTTTGTTTTCGGAATTTGGTTGTTTTTTTTTTATTTATGTCAGTAAGGTATGTAGGTGTCCTTGTTTGACAGCATTGTTAAACTAATAGGTATTGTTTAGTCTTCTTGATGTGTGCAGTTTGACAATTGAATGCGATACATGGAGGATGCCAAGCGTTGGAGTTCCCTTTTGTTCGAATTTTGCAGCTCGCCGGTACTAACTTGATAAGAATGATTATTTTACTACGCTACGCGGTCAAGTGTTAAATAGTGAAACACCCCATCAGCAGTTTGTAGAAACAAATGTGCCAACTTAAAGCCAAGATCAATAAAGTTAAATTACTGATCGTACACACTGTACCTATTTAGTATACCTACTTACTTATTGACGCATCGCGGCTCGAGTTTGTATTGTGTTATTATAAGGTCATGGTTACGTAAATCTACCTGTTTGTACGAGACTTACCATTTTAAACAAATAGAATTTGTGCCAATATCAACACTGCTGTTGTAGAAAAACAATAAACATCGGTTCATTGACCGTTTCAGTGGATGTTCTGCCAAAACAAGCACCCCTTACCTTCCACAATGTCTACACACATGAGAATGTTAATTTGCGAAAAGATTTGTAAACAAAAAGTTAATTTAATACAAACTGCAGCAGCAGAGTAAAATAATTAGAAGTTGTTTCCAAGAAAACCAATTTATAGTTTGGATCGTGCGGCCTGATGGGGTTTCCTAGAGCTTCATGACAGTTTTGTACTTACATTAGAACCAATACAAAATATAGTTAAAAAAAAATCTCTGCGTGTAACAAAATGCACCTTTCATACAATGACAATCATTTGCCTTCAATAAAAACCAAGATGACATCTTCGCGGGCGGTGGCGTGTCAGATTGAAGAATCCGCCACTAAATGACGCAGCCTCTCGACTCGGCACACGTTGCTGCTGACCAGTTCCACAAGACACTCTTCCACTCGAAACGTAAGTAGGATAAGCGTGTCATCAAAACTGGTGGGTGTAACGTCATTGTTGTGACCAACCTCAGCTTCTTGTATCGACACTTGAAATTTTTTATTTATCATTGGAATGTCAGGTGTATATCGTCTGTTGAGTGCTACACTTGGGACGATATTTTATGAATAATATTATTAACCTGGTTAGTTGGCTTTGCCTTTGAGATAAGCTCCAGCTCATCATCATAATTATTTCAGCCGACGTCTACGGCTGGATATGGACCTCATCCATAGATCGCCACAACGGCCGGTGCTGAGCTGCTCTCATCCAGCGGATTCCCGCATCCTTCACCAGGTACGCGGTCGCCAGTCTAGAACTCTTCAGCACATTTGTTCTGCAAGGAATGTGCCCCGCCTACTGCCGCTTATCTTTAGCAATTCCTTGGGCTATGTCGGTACCTCTAGTTCTTTAACAGAATTCCTCATTCCTCATTCCGCGTCGATCTCGCAGAGAGACTCCGAGCATAGCATATCCTTACTAAATAATAATATCAATAGAAATTTATAATGTTAATTTGGGTTAGAAGCGTTATGACTACCTCTCGATAAGACTAAATAGCAGATATGACTAGTTCGCTATACGACTTAATCTCGATGTGACTAGATCTTGTTAGGACTATCATACACAAAGGTCGTCTGTGGTGTGTGATACTCCTATGCGTTGCGTTAAGAAGGAAATTATTTCAAATAATTATGTAGATTACTTTTCTCTGAGGATCGTAGAAGCGCAGGAACGGTCAGGAGGTAACATGAGGATAAGTTGGTTATGTACAAACCTAATAACACACACAAGTTGCTTTACTTCGATGATGAGTTAGCATTTATTTAAGTTAATATTTTTGCATACGTCGCTACACACCATCTCAGGGGCGGGGCTGACGATTTATCTTGGAGGCAAAAAATGTATCTTCTCAACTGATGAAACTCATTCTACGTTATTTTCAGGTATTTGCTATTGCTACCAGTTACATCGCAAAGCCTGTTCAACATTCGTTATGTTGGGTTGTGATGATTTATTTTTAAATTAAGGATTTTTTTAATTACTAAGATATAAGAATAGTGCAAAATCAGTTCAGTAGTTTTCAAGACATCGACTTATTACGTGACCGAAACATTTCTTGGCGTGAACTGGGGTCATGCGGTTACTTTACCCTGATCTTGACTTGATTGACTACGATTTTTCAACATCCATTACGCTAGCTCCGTTAGTCTTGCGTAATGAATGTTGAAAAGTAAGGAGCCAGTATTTATTTTGTGGGTCTAGTAATTTTAAATTATTTACTGTATATATTAAAAAAAAAATATGCTTGGATATTTTTTTTTTCATTGAAATGGCTTCGTTATAGCCGTTAGATGATTCTCTGAAAATATTTCGTGTTTGAATAGTTAGACCTTATATGTAACTTTGTACGATTCAATTTTATCTAATTTGTGTTATAAATTCTATATTTAGTTACTAGCCTTTGCTTGCGACTTCGTACGTGTGGTACATAGAATTAAAAAGAAAGATCATTTCTGTGGTCAAATCTAGCCTATATTTTAAGTTAGGCATCAAGCAGTAGAGCAGTGAAACTGCTTTCAAATCCATGCAGTGGTTTTTACGTGATGCGCGTACAAACATATAGACAGAAAGATAGACAGACAAAAATTCTAAAAACTGTTGTTTTGGCTTCTGTTGCTCTTAAAGACCCCCCCCCCCCGTATATCTTTTTTTTCAATATCTTCAATGTACAGACATCGGCCTGTTACAATTTTATTATATGTATAGATACATATACATATATACCTTGAAAGGGATGTAAATGACCAATACCTGAAATAAAATTTATTTACTATTTCTTATCTAAAAAAAAAACAAAATCGTGTATATTACACCATTTATAACTCAAGAACGGCTGGACCGATTTTAATGTAGGTATAGGTAGGTAGGGAGGGTAGGTAGATAGGGTAGGTAGGGTAGGTGGGGTAGGATAGCTTCAAGCAAGACATTCATTGACTGTTAGGCGGTACGAAGTTCGCCGGGACAGCTAGTTAAAATTAAAAAGTAGTTCATAACTTTTATAGACACCATTATTTTCTTAATAACCGACTTCAAAAAAAGGAGGAGGTTCTCAATTCGGTTGTATTTTTTTTTGCCTCATAGCTTCGTCATTTATAATAAGTTAAAATTTGTGTAAATAAAATATGAATTTATTTGAAACTAAAAAAACATTTCACTTTTTTTTTTAAGTGTACTTGACCAGTCTCGAGGTCAAGAATAAACTTTTTAAAACAGATGTCATTTGTTTCACGAATCGACATAGCGGGAATCCTACCTAATAGGACCCGTTAACTTGCTTTACAGATACTTGTAGGTACCCAGGTAACTAGAATCTTATATAAAAAAATAATGTGAGCAAACTTTCAATTATTCCAGTAACTACGATCCTGTTTAACCTGTTACATTCATTTAACGTCTACTCAAACAACCTACTTGCCTGCCTAATTTTATTGACATGTTTTTTCAATGGCTCTGCTTCAACTTCTAAAAATGTGTGTACCAATGTTTGATTGAGTGATGATTCGATAAAATCAGTCTCGTATCCAATCGGCCGAGTGGCCACTTGTTCGTTTCGTTTCATTCACACTACAAACAAGCTAAAATTATTACTCACTAACGAACGGCCCGAAGCTGACACACGTATTTTACTTTTTTCCGAGAACCGACCGTTTAATGAAATCTTAAACACACTTGAGTCTTGAATGGATCAATATTTTGAAATGAACCTATTAATCCTGGTACTGAATTGAATTTTGGTTTATCAACCTGAAAGAAAAGAAATCGCATGGATTGTGAAGATAGGCAAAGGAAAAAAAAAACACGAATCAATTCGATATGCTAAATACAAATAAACATTTATTATTAAATACATTTATGTACACACGATTACGATAATTATCACAAATTTACCAACTAATAGGTAGGTCGCCTAATATTTTACTATGCGAAACAAAATGTTGATGCCATGCGTACTATGACAAAATCAGTGGTGGCCATAAAATTAGCTTATGTTAGGAATTTTAAACATGCACCATTTTAAGTTTGCTATTTATTTGCAAAAATCTGTGTGAACAATATTAAGAATCACAGAAAACGGTACAGAAAAAGAATATTAAATAGCATATACATTGTTACGATACTTGTTCAGGAGAACCACTTGTATTAATTTACTTGACAAAAAAAGATGTAGTTTATATTCGACTTAATATATTTTAAAAGTGATAATTACACACACAGCAACGATTAACAAGCTCTTGGCTTATGAGTGTCGGTTCCGATAGAAGGTTTACTTGCAATATAAATCTTAATTGCAATTTATATCGGAGGTTAACCCACAGGTAAATTTTGCTTTGCTATTCCTTAAAAGAGATTGTCTTGCACTTGCAACTTTGATTCTGATTTGAACTACACATCTTCGGTTAAAACTGTGCCATCTAACTGGCTAAATTGAATTATTACGTTATTTTTCAGTAGACAGATAACTGTACCTACTATTTGTACCACACAAGTTCACACAACGATTCAACTGCACTGTCTGCCTGTAGAATTGCTCGATTTTGCAGTAGACAGTAATAATCATTTTACAAAATATATTGGCCCAGAAGGTGATCACGTTAATTCAGTGGCATTTCTAATCTCTTTTAAATCGCACAATTTTAACTGAAGGTTGCTACTGTGTAGGCAAGTAACAAAATGTGTTTGCTATTGTACTATGGCGTGATGGTTTAGTTATTATTACATTCCTATTTCATGAACAGCTAAATGGACTCTAATAAATAAAGGAGTTTGGGTAATTTTGTATGGACCAGTGGCATGTTTTTTTTTTACAGCGGCCGTTGTAATTGTTGCTAACGTGTAGTGAAATATAATATATACTAATAATGACTTATAAAAGAAAATAATTTTGCCGAAAATAATATCGGAGCTGAAATATCGATTATATCATCAATTATATACATCGAAGTTGTACTATTATGTAGGGAATAATACCATAACTTTTAGTATCTATGCAAATACTACATATAATATGTTATATTTCTATGACTTCCTAGTCATAGAAATACAACATATAGAATGGTTGATCCTTCAACCGGGACCAACGGCGTAACGTGCTTTCCGAGGCAAGGAGGAAACCCGGTAAGTTATGTTGGTCACCCATCCACAGACCGACCTAGGTAAGCGCGGCTTAACCTTGGTGATCAACCTGTGCGGCTGGATTATTTAGCCACGAGCTCCTCCTAACCACTAATTGCAAGTTATAGACAGAAATAGCAGTGAACAAATGAATAAATTCAATAAATAGGCATAATTATAATAAATGATGACATGATTTTATTTAGTTTTTCTTTAAATATCTCGGCTCCGATGCATTTTGGAAATAATTGCACATGGAAGAAAACTAAAAGTTTTATTGTGTCCTTTCTAATGAAATACTTTTCATCAGTGGCCGCAGATTTAAAAATCATGCCACTTTTACCCAAATCCCTTTCGACAGTTTTCGGGTCTCCTTTCTACAAGAATTTGATAAAGATACAACTTGACACTTTTCCAAGCCCGTCGGATACGGAATCAGCATTATAATATATAATAGTACCAATTGCCTTAAATTTATTACAAAATTACAATGCTGGGCTAGTAACTGACTAATTACAAAAGATTTGATGACAGTTCAGTTGTTTCTTAAATAAAGGTAAGACTGACTTTCGACTATCGCATTATTCTTACTATCCTACCATGTGTCTGACGTGCGTTTTATGGGGAAAATACCGTAAGAGTACACTTTTATTTACAGAATTTTACTAATCTACGCTATGAAAAATGCACAATTTAATCACTAAAACTGTATGTTGGTTTTAAAGAGCCAAACTGCTTCAGTGATTAGCTCCATACAATAGGTTTAGGTGCTAACTATGTAAAAAGTTGTTTATCTTATTTGAATAAAAAGCAATTGTCGCCTTTTTCGTGCCTTAATACAACTTTTTTATCGGCTAAGCTTAATTATATTGATTAACGTTCATACATAATTTACTCAATACACTAACAAGAACATTTTCACTTTTGACTATTGTGCCTTTAAAACATGTTTTGTGTACATATAGTGCACTGGTTACAAATAGGGAGGTAAAACAAATTACAGACCTTATGCAGCTTATCTTAGGATGCATAAAATTGAACTACAGTATAACCACTTTAAGTGTGCAGTTTAAGGTAGCGCTGCTTGTCAAGCAAAACTGCACCGAAAAGTCCAACTTGGTACGTTTATTTGAGTTCTTTGTTTTCCCGCCTGCACTGATAAGTTGGTTGTAGTGTACAGTCCTTTCACAATTATTTCCACCTCTAACAGCAGCAACCAAACAACAACTGTAATGTAACGAGTATATAGATCATTGTAATTTTAATAGATTTGTCAGTGGCAGCAAGCCAACTTCACCGTTATTGTAACGAAATAAAGACCACTGTGATTTTAACAGTGATGCAAACTTATCGTCCTTAAAATCTAATTTGATTAAGATGACAGCTGCCAAACTAATGTAGTTAGTACTGGGAAAGTAGCTTTGACCACATCGATATAAATCATTACAAATGCCTAATTATGCAGACAGCATTTTACACTATGTAAAGATGGATATTTATTATGGCCAATAAAATTAAACTATAAAAAACATAGTCATAATACCAGTTTCACCATCATCATCAGAATCGGAATCGCTTGAAGAATCCTGAAGATTAATTCCTGGTCACATATTGAGTCAAAGCGGACTTCGCGTTCCCAATCTTCTGTTAAGGCAATAACAACATAAAACAATAACAAGTAACTAAATTAACGGAAATAATGAAAACGGGAAAACACGAAGTGACATTCAAAAAAACAAGATGCGCTTAGATATGTCAATAAAAAGACGAGTTTATTTTAGGTTTTTTTTTTTAAAGGGAATATATATAATCTTATCGATTTACAAGTCGATATGTCCGATTCCTAACATTTTAGCAACGTGACATAACTTTGGAAGGGTGTTGTAGATATTCGTTGCATTTTAATGAACATACATGTATTGTACATACATGTATGGTAGTATGAATGATTTATTTTAGTTTTAAAGCTTTTTTCGTACAGTATGCTGATTTATATGTGAAACATAGTATCTATTAAAAAACAAAATAACATGTCAAATACGAATAATTTCCCGTGTGCAAATATTAATCACTCGTAAGACGTTACTACAAAGTTATTTAGCCATTTTCGCTGACAGCTGCTGTCATTTTAATCAATTAAAATTTTAAGAACTATAGAAGTAAAATCACTGTGAAACGGCTGCACCTAAATATTCATTACACGAAAATAAATAATCAAGCCAGCTTAATGACACTGACAGAATTGCTGTAATGATAGGAACTTAAAATTGTAAATTTTGATAGAAGTGGAGAAATGTTGTTATTGCAAACGATGCGGAATTACGCCCGAGCCGCGTGGCAAGGGTGTTATGGAGCCGAGTACTGCAGTAACAAATGTCCACATGCATCAAACGACTTTTTTAAATAGACTTTCGAAGAAATAAAATAATACAACGAAAATAATTTTTATCATGACTATTGGGAAATTAAATGATTCGCTTTTTTTTTCGCGTTTTGCTTTCGCCGGGTTGAAGGAGAGGCGAAGGTGATGAAACCGCTAAACAGATACCATATTTCTCACATATAAATGTTAATTTGTTGATAAAAGCAAATTATTTTATAAATAATAATGTTTATTTATGTTAATCTTTTCTTACACACAATTTAAATTTTCTTTAAAAATGAAGTCCTTAAAAACATACGCCTCTTTGCTGTGAAAAAAAAACAATCACCGTCGACTATAGGGAATTGAACAGTTGTTTAATGTTATCTGTGGCAAAATCAGGAAAAATAAAAACCCTCATGTGTGATAACTGATAAATGACAAAATCCACTAGTGTGAAATACATTGCATGTCTAATCGTAGTGCAATAAGAGCCAGTTTTCGAGGAAGTGTATTGAAGATGTTTTATAAGGTAGGTGATAGATGAATGAAAAAGTGTTTATTTCAATACATAATTATTTGTTAAATAGGTCGCCTGTTGTTGTTGTTTTTTTTTCATGTTTTCATTATATTCGGTCTATATCACACAAATATTTATATATTGCTTAAAGTAGCAGACTAGAATAACAGCACACCCCCATATTTATATTATTATAAAAACTTTTCATTGTCCACAGGGGGAAATCTACGTTTTAATAGAATAACTAGATATAGGTATATAACTACGTATTTACATGTATCTAACAATATTTGTTTACAGATCATGTGATACGTATGTACATGCTCCATGTACACAATACTGTTTGAGTGATAATACTGAAATTTAGGTATGTCTTGGCCTACGCACCTACAACATTAATTGATTGCTACTTCATATCGGAATTATCGGATTTCGTCTTATCTATTAATAATATTAAGCTCATAGGTAAACGAATATACATACTAAAATAAGTCTTCGGGCACTATCATTCGACAATATCTCTTGGGGAGATACGATGATAGCGTGAACTTTATAAATAAGTGACGTTTGCTACAACATGTACACCATGCGAAATAGAGTTCTCAACACTCTGTGGCCGCTCGCCGCGCTGACGCGTTTAACATTCGCGTGAGTCCCGCACTCCGCCTTCCGTATTCTGCTTCCGCCATACCTGCGACAAACAAACATTTTTCGTTAATTCATTGCGGTTCTTAGTTGCAGGTCGAGCGAGGCAGTGTCGACATAACACCTACCGGTCTTAAGATACGTATTTATTATGTATACATAATAATCACCGATAGTAATAACAAGTTCATGAGGCATATTATATTTTCACTGTTTATATCTTTGATTGCTGGATAGGTTTCAGGGTCCAAAGTCCCGAATAAGTAAAAAATCGTATGAAAATAATTTTCTACTGTTCTTAATTTCGATCCTTCAATTGTTTTAATTTTTAAACACTGTTGACGAGTAGAAATATACAGGCAGGCGATTTAGTTACCTGGATCCTAGTCAATCCGTCCCGTCATATTAAACAACTTTTCCAAAGAAACTTCTATTAGATTCTTGAAAACACTTGTAGCTTTTCATACATGCATCGAAACAGTCTGTCTACTATTGTATAGGATTTTTTTCACGAATCGGTTATGAGTCTGGAAGGAAAGTTGTTTAGTATGATGGATAGACTCTCCTTGAAAGATCCAGGTTACTAAAACGCCACCCTTTATAATAAAGTTTATATGTTAAGCTTGAAAGGCGTGTCGAGCTTTTACTGCATTTTTGTTAGCAAATAATTCCGATACCGCTTTTATTCCGATCGACCACAAGTTGCACTTCAGAAAAAGTGAAGGTGTGGATCGTATCATGTATGGACCAAAACCTCAGTAAGCGATAGTAATAGACATACGAGTATGACAGATTCCTTCAATCAAATCGTGTCGCTCCAGGGTATTTTAGGTCCACTTATGTCAATTATTATTTTTCATGGGTGTATCTTTAACCGTCTGTGTTGATGAAAGCAAGATAAGATAAGGGAATAGTCAGGACACAGACAAAGTTACGATTTGGACACAACTGATATTTCAAAATTGGAAATCGTGAGCAAACCTAGACTTATTAGTTTAAGTCTGAAATTAAGAACAGTTCCTTAATAATCATGCTTCTCTGTCATTAAAGAGTTCATCAAAACCTGGTTTCGGTGTTGCATGCCCTATTAAAGAGGCAGTGTAACAAAAAATAGGCTGATATTATCATTCCAAATTCTTTGATAACACCGTTGGCGAGATAAGAGATTTATCCCAGATAATACCGGAAGTCTCTAGGGGATTATATTTCGCCGTTCCGCTTTTTAGTGTATTAAAGGGAATTCACAGTTAATTCGTGGTGGCTAACTAGGCAGTTAGTAGTAGTTAAACTTAGGTAGGTCTTGCTTATTGTATTATTTATAGTTTAAAGATATCATATAACATCATTTGAAGTGTTTACAGAATCAAAATTTTTGATTAATCGTGGTAGTTTGTTACGTGTTTATTTAACGCCGATGCAAAGTAAGAAGGCATTTGCCCAAGTTGAGTTCGTGCATATAGGCCTACGTAAATTCTATTCTCGTCATTCGTAGCTAGACAAAATATACTATTGCGTCATGCCACGAAAAGTTATGGAATTATTATATACACTTCCTGATAGTAAATGTATTGTTTGATTCTATAATAGAGGATCCATTGTCTCCTCTCAGCTTGTAACTTCTCTTCTTTTTCCACTCAATGATAATGCACTTGGATACTACGCGAAGTGCCAACATTGGTTTCGGATGCAACAAAAATCAAAACTAAAAACATGTGGGTATTATTTCTACATACTAGTATCCTCCAAACTCTTCACTTAACATGATATGCACTGAGCTCTCCATTTTATCACAAGAGTGCCACCGTCCAGATTCTCAAAATTTCTGTCTGCATGTCGTGTGAATGTTTATTATTCTTTTTACCGAATATCCGAAAATATATATTGAGAATTGTTTTTTTTAAATATTAATTGTATAAAAGCTGCTCTGAGGTTATTACAAACATAACCATATTCACACGTTGGTGCTACGCCGTAGCATATTCTGCCATACTTTTCGTTATTATTTTTGAGTTATGCTAAGGTTTTAGTGCCTTTGTCAAACTTTGGCCGTCGAGTTTTATTGTATAGCATATATTATATACAATTTCCTGTTTACGGATTCATTGAAACTTTATTAAATTCTGTCCAGATTTCGGAATAATTTAGGTTCTACGCCAAAATTACAACTGCGTAGCAATATGCTACGAATTCTTGCTTGGTTATTTTATAGTATTATTGTTTTCTTTTTGTGTTTGTACACGAATGATTAAAGCCAAAATTGGATAATAAGTCGTATGCTTTATTCAAAATTTGAATCACATAAATACTTTATAGTTTATATTGATTAGCAATTAATTATAAAGTTCTGAAAAATATAATTTTTCACTTGTGTCGTGTCGATCTCACCCACGCTTGGTTCCGTACCATGGGACACATAACCATACATATTTCTTGTAGCAGCTGTACTCAGAGAGGGCGAGAAAGACAAACCGAAAAAAACTGGTTAAACTAAATTAAAAATATACCTATGCAGTTATAGTTTTTAGCAAGTAAAAAAAGCTCAAAAGTTTATGTATATTTTATTGGGAAATAATAATTAAGAATCAAACATTGCCTTTATATGATTTTTGTTTCTGCATTAGGAGTTCCTGATATTTATGAAAAAGCGAACGATTTCAATTTTAAAAACATTTTAAATCATTTTCAATAAAATGTACACATTTTGCGAAATACTCATTTTGCGAACTGCCCTTTGTAACAAGTGCCCTTTATAAGAAGTGCACCAATTGCGAAGTGCACGTTTTTCGTCCAGTGCATATTTTGCGAAGTGCTCATTCAGTGATGGAGCCGGTAAATTGTAATTAAGTCTCAAAAAAGATAGCTGACGTGCAAAAGTATGCCCAACTGATTTGGACTAGCCAGGACATGTCTGCCGCTTTGTCTGATAAACTATGGGCCCAAGTAGCACAGAGCTGATACCGCGAGACATTATTATCTTAAGGTATTTTTTTAATTGTTTATAAAGACAGCTAAATTAGAAGAGTACTAATTAAAATCATTACCCATTATACACATATAATCATCAATATCAACAATATGTCTGCAGTAGCCAATTTTAATAGACTATTCATTCGAATAAACCGACCATTGGGTTATGAATGTGATTGCAGAAAAGAAGCCGGTATAAGCGACTAGGTTGGTCCTGTAGTTTTCAGGGCCACTAAACAAAATAATAAAGATTCGTCATAAAACCGCGAAGAAGGTGTACGGTGAAGGTCTAATAGGTACTCAATAGCAGGTGAAACAAACAGTACAAAATAAGTTAAGTTTTCATTTTGACTTCTATTCTTGCTTGTCACTACGCTGATTAAAAACAATTTTGAAGATAATAACGAGGTTACGAGTTTAGTGAAGAATTGTTTAGAATAGTATCTATACCTGTTGCGGTTTTCTTGAAGTTATTATGTATTTCAGATATACATAGATCCATATATGTAGATCTAAGATGGCATTTTATTACAAATCAACAAGACAAAGCCGAATTTCAAGAACACTATTGCCTGTTCAATTTCAGCGTAATAAAAGGTCTACGACAAACCTTGTGTTTGTACCTACTTATAAGCTGTTCTCATATTTATTTATAAAGCCAGATATATAATGATGTATTCGAATTCTGTTGTTTTATGCATTGATCATGCAGAGTCCTATGACAGTTTCAGGTCTGATGGAATTGTAAACATACTTAATTTTTACTTCAATTGGAACTTAAACTTACGACTCAAAAGCAAATATGATACCTGCTTCCCCAGGCTTCCAAGATTAAGACGAATAATTTATTTTTAGCTAGAGTAACAACAATAAAATATGAATTGCTTACAAAATAAACTAGTGTTCGGTCGATAAGTATCGACCGACACGTAATAAATAATACTTTATCTACATATCTATGTTTTATGGAATCTAGTGGGGCGTTAAAATATTTATAGCTTTCAATCGTAAGGTTTTACGACATTGATGTTTTAAGAGATACTCAGTTCCTCCTACTGAGGTTCAGACACTCCGCCCAGTGCGTAACAATTTCACCCACACTCAATTATGTACATTATTATTTTGTGACTAGTTTTAAACATACATACAAAGCTTTTTGAGGAAAATCTATGTCCGTAAGATACACCCATTATAAATGATAAACTGCCTCTTTGGTCGACTGCTGAGCATGAGGTCTCGGGTCCAAATACTGTATTTAGTTTTTCCAACAAGGATTTCTCTGTAGCAGCCACTGAGTTTGGATTGATGCCCCGCTGATGGCCTACTGCCTATTACATGGGACTTAAACATAATTGGCGAAATGTGGGTGTACACCTCTGTCTTACCTTTGTGTAGCGTGATATTATGTTATGTATGAATCGATTATTTATGTCGTAATTACTTAAAGCCATAATATAGCTACCGATATTGTCGTTAGAAAACCTAATACTTAACATAAAACAATTCAAATTTTGTTGGTGAGGCGGCAAGTGAAGTCACAGATCAATTTTCTCGCAACCGATGATGTGTGTTCATAGTGACCGCTGTAAATTTCAGGATTTGTATAGGTACTTGAGAAAACAAGACATGCCTTGAGAATATTAAGAGTTTAAAATATTTTTTATTTATTTTACTATATTATTGTTTTCAAATCATATTGTGAGGAAACGATTGCTCTACGATGTCGGAGGACTCCACTCCGCTCTACCTTCGTTAAAACTTATCATACAAAGTCACTATATTTACACGTAGTATAAATAAAGTCGTTTTTCGTGTTTGTCTATGTCTATGTGACCACTGAGATTCTTTGAACAGCTTAATGGATTTTGATGTGGTTTTCACCATCATTTAAAGTATTTATTCAGGAACCAAATTGGCCATTCGAAGAGGCATTCAAGCCGCACTGCCCTGTTCCTCTCATAAAGAGGTGGCCTGAATGTATCCCAGCTGTGCGAATGTTATATGCTAACTATGATTCTGGATGTGTCAAATAAGTTTATTAATGCTTATCACAAGAAACTGATGTTTTAACATGGCAATACCCTTACGAATCAGAGACGGGCGGCTACTTTAATGTACTTTTTAACCGACGTCCAAAAAAAGACGTTATCAATTCGTCAGATTTTTTTTGTACCTTTGTATCTCCAGCGGTAATTCTTTACCACGTCGACCAGTTTCAATGATCCTTTGTATTGGAAAGGGTGTGTCGGGGGTGGTCACATATTAATTTGGTCAAGTCCTGATGAGTAGTTTTTGAGTAAACTTCAATTATGATTGAATCCATTGTTAATCTGTACTAATATTATGAAGAGGTAAAGTTTGTAAGTTTGCATGTTTGTAAAATTTGATGTAGGGGGTAATCTTCGGATCTACTGATCCGATTCCATAAATTCTTCCTCTAATGGGACCTACATTATCTTTGAGTGTCATAGGCAATGTTTGAACGTTGTCGAGGGACAATTTCCGATTACAACGCGAGTGAAGCGAAATATACACGTAACACGAATGAGGAGAATTGTTTGGAAGACTATTCTTCTGAACTTGGAATTTGGTGACGTTCTAATGATTTCCTTCGGGAATAGACAATGGAACTTTTCAATAAAAGACAGCAAATCTGTCGTGATAGCAGCAATCACATTTATATATTATCATGTACTTAAACATGATATATAAATGTGTGTGTTGTTGTTGTTACACAATTCCATAACATAACATCATGTACGCTCTGAAGAAGTACGCAGATATGTAAAGCACACCTACTCTTACTTTGCGCCAGTTATGTTTAGGTTCCATGTTATTGGGGTACAGCCACATGACGGGTAAAATGTTAACCGACTTATAAAATAGGTTGACAATTTGTTGCCTTTTTTCTAGGAAGTGTACTAGTCCACTACCTTTGCACTAGTTCCGGATGTCGTGTCGGTGCCATAAAACTGAATATAACTGACAAAAGTCACAGACTCCCGAAACTAGGGTTATTTTGTACTTTTTCCTGACCACCGGTATGTTTTTTTGCAAATAAGGATTTTTTTCATGTTTATTCTGATAAAAATCGGACTTTTATTGTGCTTTTTATTGTTTGTACTTCAACCAACTTACATTACGCGTAGGCAAGTACGGCAAAGCTATACAGATTACTGCGGGCGGCTGCATTCTTTAATAATTAATAATAATGTGCAGTTATTGACTTTGTTGAGTGTTTAGATTAACCCTCCAAGAAGTATAATATTGCTTCGTTATTAGCAGTAAGTTCCCAAGCACACGCTTTTGTTTTTTTTTTGTGGATGAGCACTTGGTCACCAGATGGTCAGTTGTTTGACATAATACAATGTAAAACAACCAACTTTGTTTTGTTTCACACTTCCAAGATTTCACATAAAAAAAATGTGTGTTCCAAGCAGACGCGGATGTTATCATCATTTTGTTGCAAAGTTTGAGTACTTGGTAAAATAATGATAAAACCGAAATAATATGAAAACACTGTTAACACATATCTATAATAGACGCAATATCCCCGGTAATGCTGCACAACATTCTTTGGATAATGTATGCCCAAAACAAATCAAAACAACCGTAACTGTGAAACTTCCGTGAAGCATCACATATCGAGATGCGTGGCGGCTCCGGCGGGCTGCGGCCACACTCACACGGGCCTGCGCACACACACCCTGCCAGCGTCATCACTTATTGTTACGTCTAGTATTCTAACACATGTGGACTTTCGACATACCTATAGGTGTGAACGGAGCGGGAGGCGGCAGGGTCGGCCGCCGATCTGTAAACAGTGGTTATCGACGCGCCGCCACTTGCCTCCACGGCATCTCCGGCTACTGCGCTATATTTATCCGCTCTGGAACTGACGCGTGCGGCTAAATCCGTGCGGCGCCGAACGATGCCGGCCTCCTGCAACCACAACCACGTCACGAAGTGTCTCGGTGCACACCGGCGCTTCCTCGACGGACCAATGGAGCGGCCGCCCGACAAGCACAGCGGAATTCGCGAACGCCATACTTCAGCGAAAGAAACGTCGCAGGGCAGCTTTGCTTTGCAGTTAGGAAACATAGTATGAACTCACCTGAGAGCAGGGTCTCAGTAGGACTTATGTGCTGGCGCAGGACCGGCGGCAACGCAGGCTTGGTGATGGTAGTAGGAAGGTGCAGGCGTGCGGTAATGGTGATGTGGCGGTGGCGACGCTCGGTACGCGTCCGGCACGGGCGAGCCGCTGCGGAATCCAGCCAGCTGGCAGCTGGGTGGCTCGAACAGGTCGCGGAACGCCGGCGGGAGTTGTTCCGCTGGAGGTTCAGGCGCTGTGTACCAGCCGGACGTGGCCGCACGAAATTCTTCAGCTACCAGCGAGTATGGTTGGGGCGAACAGTAAACAGCGGAAGCTGGAAGTCGCGGTTCACTGAAGTCATCGAGAGAATCAACAGGCTTATCATATCTTGCACAATCTGCGCCCGGTTCTCGTTTTGGCCGACACTCAAAGATACGTGGCTTCACGTCAGGTTTAACGTCTCTTTGTTGTCCTAGCGAGTCCGTAGCACTCAGCGTCTCCTGAGCGCTGAGCGCCTCTTGGGCTTGCTGCAGTTGCTGCTGTCTTTTCATTGCTTCCTCCTTTTCTCTTAGCGCATCTTTCTTCTTAAAACGACGCCGCCGACGCAAATAGGAACCGTTATCAAACATATTATACGAATCGGGATCCAGAGTCCAGTAACTTCCCTTACCAGGTTTCTTATCATCTCTTGCCACTTTCACAAAGCACTCATTGAGGCTTAGATTGTGCCTAATGGAATTTTGCCAGCCTTGTTTGTTTTCTCTATAGTATGGGAACCGTTCCATTATAAATTGGTAAATGCCGTTTAATGTAATCCGTCGTTCGGGGGCGTTCTGTATGGCCATCGCTATCAACGCAATGTATGAGTAGGGTGGTTTGACCATATCTTTAGGAGCACCAACGTGCTGTTGATGTGGATGAAGGTAGGGGGCTCCATATCCGTAGCGATATTGTTCGTAGGCATAGGGTGTAACGCCGGCTGAATAGCCACCGGCGGCTCCTCCGCGGTACGCATACGGGCTCTGTTCACCAAACAACGCGTGCATTTTGCCGGCTACGTTCACTGTCGCAACATGCTCAACCCGAAAGCGCGGAACCTCCGACGCGTTGCTCTGACGGCAACAAAACGACGACTGACCGATTTTGTTTAGATTCACAACAAGGCCGGTTTACATAGCGGAGGCTAAGCGAGAGACGAATGAGCGGTGGTGTGGGCATCGGCGTGCGGCTCGCTGGTGCCCCGCCCTCGGGCGCGCATCCTGCTCTCGCTGCCGACCAGGACCATGTGCGTCTCTGTCGCGCCGCTGACGTGGGGAGATGTACGCCCAGGGCACAGTATGGGCGGCGTTAGCTTCACTATTACCGTACTGTCCCTACAGTGACACTCCTCACCCTAGTCCTATATCTTGACCCATTGTCCATGTCCATCAGTTAACGATTCTAGCATTTACTTGCGTTTTTTGACCGGTCGACTAAATTTAGAAAAACCAAGCGTAACGAGTCCTACTCTTCTAGAGACTGCCCTTCAATCACAATTTTTGCAAAATTCGTTCGGATTAGAAGATTTCTGTTTAAGGTTTAATTTTTTATTTAATTTAATTTTTATTCAGTTAAGTTAGGGAAAAATATAGAAATTTTATATATTTCGATGTGGAAGGGAAAAATAAATAAAATACAGCGACCATTTTTTTACATATTTATATCTTCACAGTTGTTTCTTAGTACTTTGCCTTGCTTTTATATTTTCAATTAAATGCGTTGACTCGAAGGCACCAAACACCACAATATAAAAATAAGTGGTGATATTTTTGTAACAATAATTAATGATAATTAGATAATGTTAAGTTAGTTACTTTAGGTTATTTTCATTTATTAGTTAACCATATTCATAATTAATTTGGTGAAAATTAATGCTTAGTATCATATTATTTTTATTTATTTACACATTATTATACATTTACAACGACAGGCTGATCCGTCCACGAAATAAAGTATATTTTTTTCCCAGAGACAGTGGGACGAGCCGCTCTGCAGAGTAGTTCAGCTCAATTATTAAGAGGGTGAGTGGGAGTCGGGTCTTTGGCTTCACGCACTGCCGTCGTCGAGCATAGACACTTTGTTCGATGACACGACCTTCCGCCTCGCTGCTTCTTTACGTCTTGGAGCCGGCTGCTGCTCTCATCGCTGTCACTGTGGTGAAGCTGTCAACAGCCTCGGACACCACGGCCTGTCATGCAGCCGAAGTGCCGGCCGTTTTGCGCGGTACGCGAACATTAACGACATCATCCGACGAGCTCTGTTTACCGTCGGCGTTCCAGCTATCTTAGAGCATGTCTTTGTTTCCATGGAAGATGGGTAGGCCTTTAGTGTGGGACGCAACTTGTGTCGATACTCTTGCGCCATTACATCTTCCGAGCTCATCGTGCTGTGCTGGCGCTGCCGCTACGGCTGCGGTGAATCTCAAGCGGCGTAAATATGGTAGTGTACCTTTGTGGAAACTATATTTTCGAGCCGTTTGGGGTTGAAACTCTGGGGCCCGAGTGCTCACAGCCTTTTTAAGGAAATTTCCAAACGCCTAGTTGACGCTTCCCGTGACCCAAGGGCTGGCTTTTACCTTGGCCAGAGGCTAAGTGTTGCCATACAACGTGGCAACGCCGCCAGTCTCTTGGGCACATTACCGGCTGACAGCGTTGAGGAGGTGTTTTTTGATGGCCTTTTATAGTTTGTAGTTAGTTTGTTTTCGTTATTTTTATAATGTATATAGTTAACTAATGTAAATAATATTTAACAAATGTAGATCACTAATTAATGTTAATTTGGTGACAAAAATAAAACACTTTGATTTATTTATTTACATTTTTATGCATAAAAAAGCACGTAACTAGTCAAAAATAAAATTGCACAACTCTCATGTTCATGCAGTTTGTGTGTGGGGTGCTTTCACACAATAGACCGGGAATGCAAAATAAAAAGTAGCTACACGTTTCAAAACACTGCATTTTGAACGCAAAAGAGATGAAATAAAAGCTACTTACTTATACCTGTTGTTGCATTTTGATGGAAGTGTGGAAAGTTTGCCAAATTTAATACAAATGCACAAGAGTCATTAACAATATCAAACGACTACTTGGAATCCCAAGATTATTATGAGAAAATACATATTCAGGTATTATTGTTAAGATCTCTAAATATTATCGTAGTCGTTTAATAGGGATGCGGAAGATATTTATAAAAACCGGCGACGTGCGCACCAAGGGTTCCGTAGCACTAAACAATACCTATATGCAATAACAATATTTTAAAGCTCATTCTTAGGTCAATTTACACTCAGCACAACTAAATTTGTTTGATAGTGTGTTAATGAAAAACACAGTTACTGCTGCAGTTTGACGAACTCAAACGTAAATTTTATATCAAATCTTATTCAAACTAACTTTCAACTGTGTGGTGCAACAATCTCGGAGTAAAATGGCTGACGCGAAAAAAGTGAAAATTGTGTATGGTAGGTAGTACAGAGGCTCCTTGATGCACGAAATTTTATGTAGGTAAGTACCTACGTCAGTTAATTTGCCTTGAGGCCCATTAAAAAAAATAGGTAGGTACAAATCACCATAAATATATTATTATCTAAAATATTAATTTTACCAAAAATAATAAAACGCGTATTTATTATATTGACTTGTAGAATCAGAACCTTAGGCAGGGCGACTGGGCCGACGAGCCGCAAGGGCGGCGTGCTTCCGTCAGTGCTTATGAGTCTGCCTTGAACTTGAACTACGGGATGAACTGGATCTGGGTTCTTAGGTATAGCTACCTGCATTACCCGTAAATTCTATATAATAGTACTAGATTGTATCATCTATGGTGAGCACAATGAAAGGGTTTTAGAAAATCGTCTCCTATGCGGAGAACAGTTACCTATGGGCACAATTCTCATTTAATTCTACATTACGGAGACGCGGTGCACGGTGCCCGGTTGCGTGTCGCGTGCGACGCCGCTTGCTACATCGTGAGTATCGCTACGTTTTACACACCGCTTCTCCATGAACTAAGTATTAGGGGTACCTACTGTTTGCATTTCTTGCGGACCGTGCTGCACAACGCGCCGCGTCTCCGTAAATAAGCCCTTAGAGCCAATGCATACGGTGCGTTGCGGCGCCGGTGATTTATGAGGCATAGACGCCGCACGACATGCTCCGCCGGCAGCGCCAGCGCCGCACCACCACTCAGTTTATATGGCATAGCCCACCTCATACCTACGTTTAAGTAACGACACCATCCATCCAAATACTTAGAAGTATTTACGGCGATACCCATACTTTCAAGGCCCTGACTGAAATTCGCAGGTATATCTCATGCCTAACACTGATGCATGTGCCCACCAATGTGTACATAATATGTAAATAACAGTAAAAGAAGTGCCAATGCGGCGAAATCATGCCAGGCCAGCCCCGCAACGAACCGTGTGGACCCGTGCTCTTTAGGGATAAGAGTATGTCCAATTGCAGTTCGTAATTTTTAGTGTTCCGTAGCCAAATGAATGGCTAAAACGGAACCCTTATAGATTTGCTCTTTCCGTCTGTCTGTGCGTATGTCACAGCCATTTTACTCCGAGAATGTTGGCATCACACAAGGTGTGTTTTATAAACCGCTACACAAAAGTGATTTGAAATTATGAAAAAAATAAAAATATATGTGTGTAGGGTCTATAAACAGCTCTTGAAAAATGATATCGAGGTTCCTGAAACCCTTTTTTCTTAAGTCAACGGTTGATAATGATTAGATATTTGCTTGCCCTCTAATTTCCAAAGTAAGAGGACCAAAAGTCGAAAAAAAAATAGGTTTGTAGAACGTAAAAAGAACTTTCAACGAAAATTGGTTTGAATAAGATTTGATACTTAGTTTTTGAGATATGGGACTTTTTCGTCAAAGTACAGCAGTTTCTTTGTTTTTCATTGAGATACTTTGAAAAACAAATTCAGTTTTTCAGCTGAGTGAAAATTTACATATAAATGTGTGTTAAAAATATTGTTTGGTACTACGGAACCCTGTGTGTGTGAGTCCGACTTAGTAACTTGGTGTAATTGACTATATTATTCGTTAGTCGATGAACAAAGTAATACCGCTAGCCGCTATCTACCAGCTCCTGAAGACAACAGATCGCGCCATCTTAACTCAACTTAACTCATGGAGACACTACTACAATAAAATTAAAATTGAATAATAATGTTACTTGCCAAATATACTGAATACTCATAATATTATTAGTGTTTAATGAAAATAAGTTTTTGTATAAACTAAAAGTATTCATTCTTTAGATTAATTTTAATAAGATTGTCAACTGATTAATGACGCTCTATTTTGCAATCAATTTCGCATATTTATCATCTATTCTACTGATTATTTTGTAATAGGATTTACGATTATTTTGTATTAAGATTTACTTTGACTTCCTGCAACATTTTTTTTCTTCTTTCGTAACTGAGCTGATGCAGAGTAGAATACAGCTGATACCTTTACGAAAAGAGGGCCGACTCGCAGAAAATTTGATAGCTAAAATTGAATAGTAGCGACATCTATTAATCTGTACCAACAACACTACGCACTACAGGTTCCATAATATCGACACCTCCATGCAATAACATCGTAACTCAATTTTTGGATATGTAAAAAAAAAATGCATTTTTTCTGTACTATCATTGTAATTTTATTCCCTTTCGTTTCTAAAATAAACCAACGTCAAAGTATTGTAACTAATCCAAAAAATATTTTTTGTCAACAATATAATTGCAACTTGATTTACAATTTATAGAAAATATTATGAGTAGCTTGTTTATCAAGTACAACAAAATTGTAACATTAGATACAATCTATGTACATGATAAAATTACGGTTTATGATCATAAAATGTACTGTTACTGCATTGTAAGTTGAGTTACAATGATGTTGCACGTATCTTTACGTTAGTTTTTAGTGCATTACATTACTACAGTGGATTCACATTACGTAAGAAAAAGAACCTCAAAGCTCTACTTTGAAGAAACTTTAACATACCCTGCATTATACAGGCTTTACGTCGATTGGATGAAAGAAAATCGTCCGTTGGAACAAGTGGCAAATTCTAGGCAATATAAGGACATATTTTATACTGAATATAATATTGAATTCCAGAAGCCTAAGAAGGACCTTTGTATTCTTTGCGACCGCTATAAGAGACGGACTGAAAACGAAAACGAAGACATGAAGCTAGAGTATTCCTTGCATATTGCGAACAAAACAGTGGTAAGAGAGGTGAAAGACACTTGTAAGTCTCAGTCAAAACAATCGGATTTAATTGTTACAGCCTCATATGACTTACAGAAAGTATTGACTACACCCCAATCTGAAGTATCGCTCTTTTACTATCAAAGGAAGTTTGCGGTATATAATTTTACTATATATGATATAGGAAAGGCCAAAGGATACTCGTACGTCTGGAATGAGACAATTGGCAAGAAAGGATCCTCAAAAATTAGTAGCGCTGTGTTTCTTTTTAGTAAAAAGAAATACGAAGAAGGATTCCGTATATTTAATTTCTTTTCCGATTGCTGTGGCGGACAAAACCGCAATCGAATAATAATAGCAATGTACTCGCATGCATGGAAACTATTTGGAATAACAATTACACATAACTACACACATCAAAAGTATCTAGGGATCAACATATATTTTTGCAATAACTTTTCTCCTGATTGATATTAATTAAAATTTTCTTTAAGGATTCATCAAATAAAGTGTTTTCGTTTGTCACAGTAACGATAAACCAAGTTACCTTTGCATTAATAAAGAAATTTGCCATTTTCCTAATAAAGGGATTTTTGACATTTGAACCACTAACATTAAAGTTCGAAAAAAAGACTGAAATAACAGTTTTCTTTAAAATTTTATTGGGTAACTTAAACAATTAATAATCCGTGTTTCTACCGCGAACACTAACAACACAAGAACATCGGTTTGGCATACTCAAAATGAGTTCATCCAAATCACGCTGTGGAATGGCCGCCCATGTTCGTTGCAACAACAAAAAAAGGTCTTCTTGCGACTGGATACCCTCCATATTCGGCAGAGCTCTTCTCTGTAGCATATCCCATGCATGCTCAATCGGGTTCAAGTCTGGCGACTGAGCAGGCCAGGGCAGGACATTGATGTTAGCTGCGGCGAGAGTCTGTCTTACAACTCTTGCGGTGTGCGGTCGTGCATTATCATGCATTAACTGAAATAAGGGACCGATTTGCACTTGTAGAGGAACGATGACGTCTGATACAATCGTCTCAGCATAAATTTGAGCGTTGAGGTTGCCTCTGATCCAAATCAACTCAGTTCTTCCGCCGATCCAAATACCCGCCCATACCATGATGGTTCCACCACTATAAGGATGGACTTCCTGGCAGGATTTTAATCGCTGTTGGCGTCCAGGGGTTCTCCAGTGTCGTATACGTCTTGTATCCGGTCTCATACCAAAACGAGACTCATCAGAAAAGCACACGAAACGCCATTGTTCTTCTGCCCAATTTCTGTGTTCAAGAGCCCATTGATATCGAATCCTACGATTGTGCATTGCTATAGGTGGTACCCGTAGCGGTCTTCGGGAATGAAGGTTCACTTCATGCAAGCGGTTTCTGACTGTTTGGTCGCTAATTAAGTTCCCTGAAGAGTGATGAAGCCTCACGGCTAACATCATGGCGGTTATTGTTGGAGCTCTTCGAGTTAAGATTTGAATGTATCGGTCTTGTCTCCGTGTGGTGCAGCGATACCGTCCTCCATGGCGCTCAGCCACGGTACCAGTGCTTCGGTAACGTGTCCAAAGTCGACTGATAACACTCTGACTTGTATTCAGAGCTAAAGCCACAGTACGTTGCCGGGAACCAGCTTCTATCATTCCCACGGCTCTGAGCATTTCTTCCCTGCTTAAATGACGTCGCCGCTCCATAATAACGTTGGTTTTAATCAGTAGTAGGGAAACAGTAGCACTAATAATGTCTTCAATGCGTTGTTTGTTTTTATAGGGAAAATATTGACAGCTTATTTTCATCTTTTACTCGAATTTGATTGAGAGTTCCTGATTCAAATTATGAAATGCACCAAAAAGGATCCATATAAATTTATAAAATCATAAATTTATTACAAAGCCACATCTCAATCTCAAGAAATCCGCATAAAAATGCTTGATCCCTAGACACTTTTGATGTGTGTATTTTGAAGTAGGACACTCACAATCTGAAGGGGATGCTATGCACGCGTTGATAGAGCGCCGGAAGAAAAATCTGATTATTTTCGGTCCTCATTTAACATCTCTTGCAGGACGGCTGAGTTCAGCAGCATATGCTGTTAGAAAAATCCGCCAACTACTTATATTATTTACTGATGTAGATACCGCGAGGCTAGTCTATTTTAGTTATTTTCATAGTATTATGTCATACGGTATTTTACAATGGGGACGGGCTGCAGACATCGAGTTTATATTTATTCTGCAGAAAAGAGCCATCAGAGCCATATATAATCTACGTAGGCGCGATTCTCTAAGAGAACTGTTGAAGGAAATTAACATTATGACAGTACCTTGCCAATACATCTATGAAAACATAGTGTACGTTAGAAAAAATCTGCATTTATTTAGGTAAAAGAGGCGACAGACACCACTATAATACTAGAACCAGGGACCAACTAGTTCAGCCAGGTTTCAGGCTAGCTAAAGTAGACTCATCTCTCATGGGGTACTGTTTAAAATGTTACAATAAAATACCTCCCCGCATTTTACAACTGAATGAGACGAAGTTTAAATCTTTTATAAAACGCACACTATTTAGGCAAGCATACTATAAGTTGGGAGATTACATTGATGATAAAAATGCTTGGCTCAATGCTGGTCCTGCTCCACAACCATAGGGGCAAACTAATTGATTACTTTGTGAAGTTATTGTGGAAGCAGCAGAAGATTGTAAACATATCTTTGCATTGTATAGATTCAGTCTCTTAGTATTATATAATTGCATAGCACATGTGTGAGTTCTATGTACGATAAAGCTACCATTTACATCTTTTACTGACTCGAATTTGCCCTGGCGTTTGAGAGAATGTCATGCTCACTCAAATGTCTCGCTGATGGTGGCGCGTGTGTCGGGTCGTTTAGTTCCCTCCAAAATGGTTGAGTTGAATGATGGCTGATCCATGCGTCATGTTCGTGAACGGGCGCTGTCAGTTGTGACTGGTCATCTCGCAGTTGCCATGGATTATTGTATTTTTGAATTGTTAATTTTATCTTTTTATTCTGGACGCTCTTACTCGCACGTCTTTCTACATCGTTCTCACATGTATGTTTAATCTCGACATTTTTTTATTTTATTTATTCGGGAAAATAAACAGTTATACATTAAAATCTTACACTAAGTTATAAATATACAAGGTTTATAAATGTATAACCTACGACATTTTCCACAACATATTAAAAGTTATATCTAACAGTGCGCTATTCTAAGATTTAAAATCAAAAATACAGTTAAAAGTGAACTTACAAATAGACAGTCATGCAAACAACAGAGAGAGAGAGAGAGAAGGAGCAATTATTAAACTAACTATTATATTCTAGAATTATTTTGTTGGCAAGATTTCTAAATTTTTGAGCAGAGACAAAGAAGAAGTCGATGTTTACAAATATGTTATTGTACTGGTTGGTAAGGCGGCGTAGGGGTGCTCGCAAGCCCGCGTTTGTGCGACAGGAACTGACTGCAAATAAAGGTCTTGCACGCACCCCACGGCATATTGTCGTTCTGGGTACTACGTAGCTGATTTTGTTGCGAATATCAATACAGTCATAAGTATTACACAGATCAAACAAGAACGTTGTTGCCAACATAATTCGTCTAGATTTTAAACTTTGCAGATTATACTCCTGCAGTAGGTCATTGTAGGGTGCATAGGTACGATGGCAACGAAAATGCATGGCCTTTAAAAATTTTCTCTGTACTTTTTCGATCATATCGGAATATTTACCATAGTGGGGATTCCATACAGAAACAGCATATTCTAGCTGAGAACGAACCAACGACCGATACAGATACAAGTAGGTAGAGGACCGGGTAAATACTGTAGCTGTTCTCATTATAAAACCGAACATACGGAAGGCATTATTAACAATTTTGTTAATATGGGAATCTAAATGAAGTTTGTCGTCCAACAGGACTCCAAGATCACGAACCAGGGTTTCTCTTTTTAGATTTTCATTTTTTAAGGTGTAGGGATATAATAAGATGTTTTTATTTTTGGTAAAACTAATAACATAACACTTGGATACACTAAGTTGAAGTTTATTGCGAGTGCAATATGCCGAAAACGCATCTAAGTCTTCCTGTAAGAGAGAACAGTCACGGTTACTTTTAATAGACCTAAATATTTTAATGTCGTCAGCATACAGCAGTAATTTTGAATTTTTAAAACATTTATCAACGTCATTGATGAATAAAATAAATAGAAGAGGTCCCAGAATGGAGCCCTGCGGTACTCCAGAAGTAACCTCTACAGTGGTAGAGCAGAAACCATTTATTACAACCCTCTGTGTTCTGTTGCAAACATATGAATAAAACCATCTCAGCAGGTCCCCACGTATCCCATTGAACGCAATTTTCTGCAAAAGCAGTTCATGGTCAACCTTGTCAAAGGCTTTCTTGAAATCAGTATATATGGTGTCAGTTTGAACGCGAGCATCTAAGTTATTAAACAAATAATCTGTGAAAGTCACCAGGTTCGTCGCGGTTGATCTCTTTTTGACAAAACCATGTTGCTGTGGTAATAAAACGCTATGAAGTAGAGGGTACACTTTATCATGTACCAGTCTCTCGAAAACCTTTGAATGATGTAACCGAGACTTTGTAACACATAATGATTTAAAAGAGTGTCCATGGAGTTTCTTGCCCATTCTTCTCCATAGAGATCTACGCTTTCGAATGGGCAACTACAGTACTTTCACAAGTTATTATGCCCTGTGACTGGGACTGTAGGTTAGTTTATTTTTTTGTGTTTTGACATTGCCTGTAATGGTCTAATTGAAATAAATGCTTTGAGTTTGAGTTTGAGTTTGAGTTTGAGTATAAAAAAAAAACATAGTTTCCAAGTACTCTCTAGATGGCGTTGAACTGACAACGTTACTACGAGCCAAAGCCAAAACGCTTGAAAAAAAACAACATTGCGGCACTTCAAATACGCTCGTTGACTGACAATTTCGTTTATAATCACAGAGTACATTATACTATATTGATTTATAATTAAAATTACATCTAAGTGAAATGATATTGTGACGTTCTGTTCCTTGCAGTAACTTAGCAAGTTCAGCGCCATCTATCCAGCGACTAGGGAAGAGTTTAAAAATAAAATCCCTCATTGAAATAAATGCTTAGTGTTTGAGTTTGATATATGACTGCCGCGACAGCCGGAGGAAACTCGACCTTACCTCGTCAAGCACGGTTTAGCCTTGAAGATACACCCGTGCGGCTGCTATTATTTAGCCGCGAGCTCCTTTAATAATAGACACTTTTTCTCGGTTTTCAAAGAATAACAAAAAATAAATCAAAGGATACTGAATATCGAATATTCGCGGCATCTCTAATTTATACAGATGTTGACCAGCTTTTGAAACAAGTCCTTTCGAAGCTGCCGATGTCGCTGGGCAGCACAATTTTTTAATGGCTACTTCCTTCAATTGATATGATCTAACTAATGCTAACAATATTTGTCAGCAAAAAATACTTGTCCTGGAACATATCGACTTTCCAATAATATTCTTCGCTGTTACAATGTTTACGAGGATTTAAAATCGACTAAAATATCGAGGTTTTCCCGCTAAACATCGATGTTTATCTACCATCGATGGATATCGATATGTGACATCTCTACTCACATGTCACTTCTGTCAGGTCAAACCGTAGACAGAGAATCGAGGTAGACAAGTCCTCAGTGTATGCAGTATGAGATAGCGATAGTTCGACATAACTAAGCTACGTTACTACAGCTATGTGCCATTAATATTGCCATACTTAGATTTTTACCCCATCGTGTGGGTAATCTGGTACTTTATTCTTTTGATTGTACGGTCTACTACGTACGAGAATTATAGTACGACATTCAATTAATTGTCATTAGACTTTCAAGGGGCGGGGTATTTATAACGTTTTGATATGTACTTGATAGGAAATAAAAACTTAAAACACAACAGCTGATTTTTATTTTCATATTTCAGGTTAGTCTCATAGCAAAACTTTTTCAAGTGCTGTAAGATTATTAGTTAACAGTAGAAAATAAAAACAGAACCCTAGCGAATACTGAATGCGGCCGGGGTAAAAAAATTAAACATGTTCAGTGGTAAAAATAATTAAGTGCTGGTATCCCCGTCAAGTTATTAACCGACTATTAACAAATGACACAAAGTAGCATAGATAACAAACTAACATAAAATGTCTCCCACTTTGGTCGGTTAGTACAAAAATAAAGTTAGGAATTTAACGTATATTTAGATGAAATTATCAATAAATTTCGCTTAATATTGACACATAATTGTCTTGAGTACAATATTTCTTTGATTTACTTGCTGTAACAGGTAAAAAATGCTACTTACCGATGAAAGGTTATATTTGGTTGATTTCGTTCACTACGACTTTTACAGCCATTTACACAGCAATTCACCATCACTAGACACTAAATATTACCTTTTGAAATATAAATAAAGTCACAAATTACACAAAGTATGCGTTTCACAGATTTTAGTAACGAAAATATTTTGACACCACAGTTTGTTTGCCATCTATGACCAGTGATGCCAAACAACAAAAAACCGATACGCAAATAGAAATAAAAGATTTATGCTATGTCCTGCTCACACATACACATTTTGACGAATGTGTCATCTCACCCTTGTAATTATTATTATTCTAAGAGCATGTCTACCTCGATTCTCTGTCTACGTTCAAGTCACTTGACTTGACAAACAATGAGAAAGACTCGGACTCGTATTTGACAATTAATGACAGAAATGGAAAAGACAACTATATTGAAGAATACTATATTGGATTTATTACGAAAAACAAAATAACAAAACTAAAAAACCATGACATATAATATATACTAAATACGTGTGACTAAATACGAAAGACATTGTTGTATAAAACTTAACACGCAAGAAATTAAGGACGCAAGACCAGGCAACATGGTCAAAAGACAATAGCCTTCCCTTAAAGGTAAAGTAAAAAAAAAAAACAACGAACTATTACTTTGGCGGGGTCGTCAATTTTGTTTGTTAACATTTATTAATGTGATAATCGTATTCTACTCTTTGGTGATTAATCTTTTGATTCTTATTTTCTTTTGTTTGCTAAAAGCTAACGGGAAGTCGGGAACTGAATTCACAGCAACCGTTTACTATCAGGTCGGTATGTCATTTGAAATGTTTAATCTGGTGGATGTACATAAATGGTATGCTTTTTTTGTGGGAAATAATAAATGTTTAAAGGTAAGAGGGTCATCTAAGGGGCGGATTTGTTGTCTACGTGCTACATATTCTCAGTTTACATATTTCAAAATAAACTTCTGGACTACAATGTTGAAAAACAATGGAACTTTTGCAGAAAGGAACTAATCTATTGAAAAAAAAGTACATCTTTCGTTTTTAATTTAAAACTTACAGAATAAATTAGAGTCCAGCCCTAAGATGACCCACAACCCATTTCATTAAAATTATAGATAATTTTCATTCATCTCATGAGTTTCCGTTTACTTTACTGCTTTCAGAGACCAGCCCCAGCTTCAGTATGCAGCAGATTTGCTGTTACATAATTGCAGCTTCTATTCTAATGGTCTAGAACCACAAATGATTCAAGTCATTACTCTGGTACACATTGCTTAGTTCATATTCCATAGCCACCATTGTGACTATGGAATATAAAGCAATATGTATAAACTGGGGTTGTATTCAGACAAAGGTAAAGCATGTGTTTATGTTTTTCACAATATTATTGTATTTTACTAGTGACTGTTGCCTATGTGACCGCTTGGGGTCAACTACTTAAAGTTACACATTCCAGCATACTGCAACGGTGTTTTCAACTATTTTACCCTCAAAAATCTGTGCCAACTTGTCTATACTGGAAAACTATCTTAATGCACTCACCCTAAGCGGCTACTTAGGTGTACCTAGTTCTTATCTAGACATAACTGTACCTTGTTCTTTCAGTTATCTTTTCTATCTTTATTGTGGAGGTTTTATGTTCTTTTGTATTATTAGGAATCTCTTTGCATTGGATATCTATCAAACACTACCAAATTACTTTGGTAGCAGAATCCATGAAAACTTGCATAATGTATCTGTTAATGGTCCAAATGCTGTGGAAATGAATGCCTCTTTTCCATGAACACAGATTGTACTGAGTAAGCATGTAGGTAGCACAGCACTGATGTTTTCCGAGTAGTGTGGTGCATGATGAGTGTTTGGTATAGTGGGCAAGCAGTTAGTAATCAGGGTTGCATGCTGGAGAAACAATCTCACTAACATTTAAATAGCCTTCTTAATGTTTTTCTTGTGTGTGGGTATACCAAGCATACACCTGGCCCTATAATTGTCATTACTAGAAGAACTATGTCGAAATTTAATCAGAAATGTTTTTATTATTTGCCTCATCATAAAAATGATAAAAACAGTTTTTCTTCACATGTTTCAGATTGCCTGTCTATTGTTATTGCTCGAAATGAAAATAGCTGAACAGGACACAACACATGATGAGAGAAAATTAATATGGCAAACTGGCTTATGATGATATTCAAGCTACCTTCTTAAAAATAGCAGCTTTTCCTTATTTTCTTATTGGAGTCTTGTACGAAAGGACTATATCCGAAAAATACTGATCTTTGTGGCTTGATTGAAGTATGTATATTTGTAATATTTTGAGAGCCTGAAATCATGTCATTTTGGTCATCGGCTCTTGAAATTCAGTTTTTATTTAGTATTTTTTAGTTTTGTTTAGTGCCATCTATTGTTGAATGATGAATCACTAAATTAGTAGCAATCTTGGTTTCATCGGTAATGTTCCTACTTATGATAGATGGCAGTAGTGATATGGTCATGGTTACAGTTTTCATTTGTCAGAATTTTTCATTTTGCAATTGAATTTATCAAACTATTGTATAGAATGATAAATAATGATGATAGATATGTTCTAGGATTGTTATCTGAAAATAAGCTCTGCGCGTGTTCTTACATGCACTCGCCTAGTTTATTTTAAAAACAGACAGCATCTGTAGCATGTTATTTTCGTTGTTTAAAAGAGGATTTAGTATTTCTGAATAGTTTTCGAATCCTTCCAAAATGCTTTCGAAATTCTTGTTATAGCAGCCTTTTGGTGCTTGAATGACATTGTCAGAATGGTGCTGTTGGAAGTCAGATATTCTTATAAAACTTTTGTTCTTTTTTGTATTGAAAAAAACGTATTTTATTTTATGTATTATTTTTCCTTTATTTATTTCTCTTACTTACTAATTACATTTTTAAATATTCCTATAAAAAAAAATATTTAAAAATATAAAAAATAGTAGCCCACCGGTATCGGGAACAGGGTCCAAGCTACCGGCGGTCAGGGCTCCAGAGAGAGGAACCTCCTAACAATACGAGCCGTGTCCAGGAGTACCGCTTTCTGAATCAAGCCCTTGATCCAGCCGCCTAACGAGAGCCTCCTCAGGTATTGGTCGAGGCTCTTGGCAATTAAGCCATGGGCTGAAACAACTATCGGCACAATGATCGCCGTGTCCACTTCCCACATGTCGACAACCTCGCGAGCCAAGTCAAGATACTTGATTTGTTTATCTTTCTCGGCTTTCACGAGGTTCCCATCATGCGGGACCGTTATGTCAACAATCATTGCGCGCCGCTCTGATCGATCCACCACCACTATATCAGGCTTGTTGGCCACAATAGTCCTGTCAGTGATGATGGATTGATCCCAGTACAGTGTGATATTGCCATTTTCGAGAACTGGGTCGGGCACATACCTATAGTACGGCACTTCCGATTCCACAAGGTTGTATTTTAGAGCAAGTTGCTGATGGATAATCCTGGCTACAAGGTTGTGTCTATGCAAGTACTCACCGTTAGCTAGACGAGAACACCCGGAGATAATGTGACGAATTGATTCGCCCGGACGGTGGCATGCCCGACATATGTCAACCGTGCCGTCCTTCACAATAAATCTCCGGTAGTTATTCGTAGTTATAGTTATTCGTTATTCTTATGTATTATTATTATTATGTATATTTTGAAAGCAACTGTATGTATATGGTCCTGCCGAAATGAGAGAAGAAATCTGGGCTAAGGAGCTTGGTAGGAATATCTGTGTACTTATTCTTATTCACTCTGGTAATGCAATTAGTGTATTGTAAATTCAATTTTAAGATTTACCAACAGAGATTTGATAAAGTTAATCTTAAGGTTGAAATAATTTATAAAAATACATCATATTTATGTAATTCTAACTGTTTTAATCTATAAAATACTTGTCTGAAAATCGGTTTTTGATAGAATTTATTTGTTTGTCTTCATCCTTTTTTAAGGAGCAGGAACCTAAAAAGCCTACCTATTTGGCTATTAATGGATGTGTCTATCTATCTATTCAATCATTAAACATCAATTGATGGATTGCGACTTTTGCTGACTGACATATCACCTTGGCCTATGTTGTGTTCGTCAGAGTCCGACCCTGAGGTTATTTTGAGGAAGCAGAACTAGGCATGCTTTTCTTGTGTCTTTCTCGGCTTAGTTCTTCTAAATTGCAAACAGGATTTTGAAGCGGTTTTCATATTATTCAGAAAATTTGTTATGAAAGATTTATATGTTGAGTAAATATAGTAAAATACATTATTATTGAACTAGGGTATAGTACAAAACTCTTGATGAGTAATATTAATTTGTTGATAAAAATAAATTATGATTCATTAAAACCATAAGTACTCCATAAAGTATTATGGAGTACCTATAGTGTTAATGAATCTCATATTATTTATATAAGTACACAGTTTATAATTATATTCACAAAACTATTAGACAAAAATGGAATAAGGGATCGTGTATTATTTATTTGTTGAATTTGTGGAAATAAAAAAAAAGTTTATTGACAGTATAAAAGAACAAACCTTTTTTTTTTTTTTCCGGATGTGAAATCATCAAATGACTTCTCCCGCTCTGGGCTGAGCGGGAGGGAGTGTCAGACTTTTACTGACTAAAACCCACCCATGTTCCTTCATCGCCCTTTGTGTTCCGGGGCCGCGGTATCTCTTTCGAACAACCCGCAGCACCCGGCAGGCATCGGCCCTTGCGGGCCCCTTCCCTTTGCTGACATCTCTTTGAGGCGCGCGTGGAACACGAACGCGCCGTCGACACGGCCTGTCGTCCTAAGACGGAGGGACGGCGAGCTCATACAAATCCCAACAATCTATGTCTACTAATACAAATATACTCGTAATCACGTAATGTAGTTATATATAAATACCTGTGTATGTGTGTGTGTGTGAGTGTGTGTGTGTGTACGTTATGCGGTTGTTTGAGCTTGATTCACACTGACTTCCATACTAGTCAAACTGTATGACGGCTGGTCAGTCTTCCTCGTTCACAAATAGTCACAGTTCCAAACAATTACAATTACCGATAGTAAAATAAAACACTGTTTTACGAGTATGGCTACAGTATACTGGCTATAAGATTACTGATACTTAGTGGGTATATAGTATTATATGATTTGATGACAATAATAACGACGGTAATTAGGATTCAGGTCTAGGCTACCGGTTGAGGAGAGGTGGTCAGGTTATATCTCACCTCCTTTACACGGATGACTTGAAAATCATTGCCCCCAACAATTTGCAACTGATGGAGCTACTGAAGTTAATTGAAACTTTTAGTATCGCTATCAGGGGATCTAAAACGGTCACTTTAAGCATTTCCTCTAAAAGCGATTCATTTCCCGAATTCCCAGCAGATCATTAGCAAGTCTTCTAATATTCGTAAAATCTAATCATAATGTCATAATTATCGTGAAAAAAAGACCGTATTTTACCGGTTATGTTTTCTTTGTTAAGTTTATTTGGAAGCATTTCAGTGATTTAAACATTATTTCATTAAAAGACAATTACGACAATTAAAAGACTGCAAATAAGCCCTTAGAATGGGATTTCGAAATGATACAGATTGACTTTTAGCCTGACAACATGCGCATAGATGTCGCTTCCTGATGAAAATGTTTTTTTTTTGTTTTTTACGTACATTATTATAGCACGTTAATGGGTACCTATTTCTATATAATTCTTTAGTTGACCTATACCTACTAGGATAAACTAGTATCTATGGCAATAGGTTCGCCTTCAATTAAAATGTAGGCGGTTCTTATAAATGCAACTTATGTAGGCTCAAAAATAAAGACCAGTCAAATAAAAGAAAAGGGAGCGATTAAAAATGGATCATTTATTCATTATGATTATACTACACTTATTCCGTTACTCAAGAGTACCTATGACACGTAGCTAGTTGGAAGTTCACATACAAAATTATTGCTTGTTTTTTCGCGAAACAGGCGCAGCTACCCTATGACACAATTTTCATATTACCAACTCTTTAATTTTTCAAAATCTTGTAGGTGCTTATTTTTTCTTCGTACATGACGTATGTATCAAAAAATGTATCGCTGGAACCAGCTCAGCGGGAACCGTTCTTTTTTTAAACTCAAAAACTTGTCTTGGCTTGAAGTGAATGCGTCATGTGGTGAGTATTTGTGCGCATCCAGGGATCCTCATCACAATCCACTGACATACAAAACACACCCTTAACCGCTGGCTCTACAGCCTATACCAGCAGGGTGTGGTCATACTTCAGGGTGTGATTCAGACCATCAAACTGAGCAACAGACTTCTTCCACGGGACCAACATCGAAATCTCGAGAAAAAGTCAGCTTTCCCATATAAAACTTCAATACTTACTTAAGAACCTTATCCTACACTTTTTATTGTTGAATGTTTGTTGTATGTTCTGTAGGCGGACCTGTTTTAAATAAAAATAATAAATATGTATAATATAATAATAATAATAGTAGCCCAAGGTGTGGGACAGCTGATTATTTTTCGCGATTTTCTTCTCCTTGATTTAAGTTTTGCACAGTAAGAGTTTCGTTCGTAATAAAAGCGAGCACTAATAAGATTGTGGCTAGTCAGGATGAAAAAAGCTTGAAAAAATAATATTGTAAGTATTGCTATTTTTGCTAGTTAATGATGCGTGGCTCAGGATTTTTAAAAAACAAGGTGGGGTTTGTTTTTCTTCTGAAATCGCGGATATGCTCTCTTTGATAACTTTGCTCTTCTATACACATTCGATTATATTCATTAGAATTACCCTTTATAGACTGATTTAACTCCGTTCATACTGGTTTTATATGATTTATCGTATGATATAGCTATGATGTTGTTGTACTAGTAAGATTTTTTTGTTTCAGATAATTTCCAAAGTTTTATTAATTTATTTACGCCAAGTAAATAAAAGTCACCACTGCTTGCCCTGTTCTCTTTGTTACCAACTAAACTAGTATAAGCCCTGTCAATAAATGCATCGAATTACCTGTATTTTATTAGGGAACAGACGGTCAGTGGATTAGCTATGAAGATTTTTGTAAGTATCTAAAAAAAAGGCAAAAAAACAACTTGAACTCGGTTACTTCGGATCATTGATTCGTTTTTCACAAAACTTGTGTTAAGTAGGTAGAGGTACGCTTCGTCGTGATTTATTCTTTGCGCGAGACTCACATTGACATAATTATCAGATATTCGCCCTTCATGATTCCAATTATGATTAACCCACATATGGTTAGATGTACCTACTGCGAGTACGTCGCCTTCGGTATAAAAATGGACCTATCGTTGTTAAGTTAAAGAACAATTTGTGTGAAAAAGTATTTCGAAGTAACCATTAAACATTTTTTACCAACTTTTATCTTTAGAACTTTATAGTTAGGTGTATGTAAAAATACTTGCAGCTAGTATTAATTTTGTGAAAACATGTAGAGCCGACTATTTTAACGAACTATAGGTACAAGCGACAAGTAATAAAATAATTGTCTTAATCAGTATCATTAAGATCAATATTAAAATGTACCTACTTATGATGCACTTTCGGAAAATAATTTCTGTAGGTCGAAACCGCTTTAAAAATCCGTGACGTAGATAAAAAGAATATCGCCATCACACAGAAAGACAGGAAAAGTGAATATTTATTGAAATATTTAGGTATACATGTACCTCAAGTTATTTTACCAGATTATCAATTATCCTTAACTATTTAACCAATGTTGCCAAGTACTTTCCAGTAAGTTCTCGGCAACATGGACTACTTTGTACCGACTAAGCGGGAGTTCTGTGTTTTATCTTCCTATTTCATCATAATTCTAAATTATTGCGCAAAACAATATAACGACACTCACAGACCGCTACCTTTACAACAGATATCAGACACTAAAACACAAAATGACATAATTATGCAAAGTTGCTCAAACCACAGCTCAAACTAAAGCGGTTACTACAAATTTGGAAAAGGGAAGTTAATTAGATATAGGTCACAATATGCGGATTTAGACATGGCATTATGGCATTTTGTTTGATACCATGAACATATTAATTGAGTTCACGGTTTACTGCCTAATAACGTCTAAAAACGAGCCCAAATAGGACAGAGAGGTGGTAACTGAAGAAGGAGTTACAAAATCCAAGATCACAAGGGAAGTTCGAGAAAGGATGATCTAATTAAGTACCACCGGGAGTAGAGCCAAGCGGTTGTAAAGATAGGTAACCAGCGTCACGTATTTCTTTGAAAACTGCAGTATGGTCGTTATTGGGATAGTCTTCGTTAAAACCTCTTCTTTTTTATTTCTCCAAGTGCATTTTATAAGTTGGTCGATAACTCGTTAACTTGTAAAGCCTACTTACCTGTGATAGTTTTCCTTTTAACTTTGTTACAAATACTACTGCCGCGCATTTTTTCAGCTCGGAAACGGATCCCAGAATCGAAAAATGGTTTTCACACACAAGCAATATTTTCGAACGGCCTATCCAACGAAACACCACAATATGCGATAGACGAAAAAAATGCATTTTGTCTACTATTATCTACCACTTTGTTGGTGTGGTTAATATGTACTCATAATACCCATTACCCATGCCAAACAGATGTACAGATTTCTATTAAAATAACGTGACGGGCATGGCGAAACTATGAGGGTTCATTGTTGTCTACGGAACCCTAAAAAGGAATAGAGACAAAAAAGGCAGAAAAAATCAATTTGCTGAACTAAATTCTATTCGGCCAAGTACTTCTTGTAGGAAGATAAATTTCCATAAAAGTTTTAATTAAAAAGAAAAAAATTGGTAGGGAGGTACTTTACTTTTTATGTAGATCTCTAGGACCAGCGGTTTGGGCTGTGCGTTGTTATATCAGTCAGTCAGGATTTTGAATTTTATAGGTATAGATAGAACATTGATTTATTGTACAGTTTGCACACCTTTTTTAACTTTCCTTATTTAAATTTCCTTTTAAAGTGACCCTGAGTTTCAGCATTCATTTGTTTACAAGTAGCTGACCCGCGCAACTTCGTCTGCGTTACATTTTTGATTAATGCTCCGCTCCTATTGGTCGCAGCGTGTTGCTATATAGTCTTCCTCGATAAATCGGCTATCCAACACTAAAATAATGTTTCAATTCGAACCAGTAGTTCTGAGATTAGCGCGTTCACGGTTCAATCAAACAAACTCTTCAGCTTTATAATATTAGTACCAAATACTTTTAAAACAACTAATTAACTTTTAGATCAATATAGTAATATATACCAATATATGTATATACCAAATATGAAACCAAATACTTTTTACAACACGAAACGAAAGACACCTTAACAACCGACATCGATGCAGTTTACCCGGCGAGGGTCGTTCTTTTACGGAAAATCTTAACACCGTGATTCAGAAATTGGCGTCAAATGAACAACGCCATCTATCGAGCACGGAGTTAAACTGCTAAAATTAAATGCATGGAAAGCGACCGAACAAACAATATAGGCTATGAAGATTTTCAAAGCAGCGCCATCTAAAGTACCTTTTGCTATCATAACTTTTTGAAAACCCGATAAGTCGATTTAAAGTTATCTTGTGAGCACTTCATCTTTATTCATTAGTACCAGTTTGATTCAATAGATGTCGTTGCATGTATCTTAAGTAATGATGTAGTTTGCTTCGTGAACACTTTAAATTCATATATTTTTTGATTAAGAGCACGGATTGCAATGAAACAAAAACTAATACCTTCTCTAAGTTACGCACAATATTTGTGCATTGAAACTAACCACATTGGTTTTGTAATTTTCACGTGATACTTAAACAAACAAACAGCCGAAGACTCACAGACTGCAGACATACAGACAAACAGACAACAAATCTAAAAATAGTAGAAATGGGTTCTGTTTGTTATCCTATAACACCCCTACTATTTTTTCTCTAAATATTTTCAATGTACAGAAACGCCACGTCTACAGATTTATTATATGTATAGATAGATATAGATACTCCTCCATGTCTGGGACACAGATATTAACATGTAAACAAAATTTCAACTTAATCGATCTAGTACATTCAGAGCAAATTAGATGTGATAAGGGTTCTGTTTTTTACTTTATTTGGACGTATGGAATCCCCAGGGTTTACATTAATATAAAGAAAATTAACAAAATCTGTTAGTAGTTCTATAATAAACAAGACAATAGAAGTAAACGCCAATTCCAAAAATGAAAATCTTCGAGTTCAGTGGCTGGTCCTGCGACAGCAAGTTTAAGGAACCTTTAAGGAATGACTATCCAAAACGTTTCAAGTGTCTAATTTAAAAATGAGGAACTTCTATTCAAACTTTCATATCCTATTTAGCCCTACTAGGGAATGAGCCAAAAAGACTTCCTTAGTTCCCATTTCTCGTTCAAATTTCATGCTTGTAGACCCTGGAGATTGGTCTGTGTGTCGTCAGTAAGTGACTGAATGAATGAAAGAATGAGTTTAATACTTTTAATAAGTAGATACATTGAAACAACCGTGATGGTGTCACATTTAATATACATATGGTGTTACATTCAATGAACAGTTATGTGATCACGCTACGACAAGGACATCACCAAACGTAAATCCTTCGTACTAAAATTGACGCTCGCTGTCCGCACTCCGCGTTGAGCAGTTGCGTTTCGGTTGCCGAGTAGGCCGCCAGTGGATATTTATACCACACGCGTATTATATACTGCTCACTGTAAAAATAACGATCTTTAAAAATGATCCCTACGTTTCTACTACTGTTCATGGTCGCATTGATTTTGTATGCGTTTATCTCAACTATCAAGCCAAAGAAGTTTCCGCCGGGTGAGTTATTGTATTTAAGTTCAGTTAAAAAATAGTTTACGTATATTGAAAAAAAAAATGGTCTCAAATTGTGACACTTTTTGCTCTTTTATTTATATAACATGGGACAATTAGAAATTAATTATTTTTTAAGGTAAGCATTTGCGATATAACCTTAATTATCAAATTGATTACTAGTGTTATGTTTAAGGATAGGAATTATTAACTTATAATTGGGAATAATTCGATATTTGATAAAACGCACATGCGTTATATACTTACACAGTACCTAACCATCACTCATGATTATGTCCATCGTTTTATCAAAATACACTATGATCAGCAAACATTGAATACTTGGAAGTAGAAATTCCATGGCATGGCTACAAATCATATCAAGTTTTAGTCATATCAAGCCGTACGAGTAAACGTACGGGATAATAACACAATAGAGAATGATTTTGTTTAATCTATGGTCTATTGTAGTTTTTATTATGATAAATGTAGATTTTTATATGATGTCGATGTATTAAAATTCTTTTCTTGCTCAGGTTTTATAGATAAAATAACCTATAAATAAATAAATGATCATTTATTTGATAAGAAAACTAGTATATGGCAATTAACCGTATTAAAAAAAATTACTTATAAGTAAGTTCTGCACTATTTCCGTAAAACGGTATTTTTGGTTGTTTAATACCCGGTTCCTATAAACAACGATTCGTTATTGTACAAAAGGCACCATTCGTTTTTGGGTTACGTGTAACGGATGGTAATAGGCGTTCCTGTAAGTTTTTGCAACATCTACCTGCTACGAACGGTTGTTGGTAACCCACTTACCGAAGCCCTCCATGAACACATGTTCAACCCTCCTTGCGTTTTGTTATTACAATCGAGCATGTTTAGGATTAGAGTGAAAACCTGTGCATAATACACATAATATAACATATTTATACTTTGATGCAAAAAACTCAACTTATATGTTTATTTTAAAATTTTGGTGATGCAGAAATCTCATTATTAAAAAATAAAACAGTTTTTTATTCGGGCTACTGAAGTGAACACGAATGATAGCGTCTGGCTTGACCCATGCATTTTAACGGAACTTTAAATTCAATTCTAAGGTTTTGTAGCAAAACATAATTAACTCAACATAAGAGTTGGTGAAGAGAATGTATATCATGGTTCCTAAAACAAAGATTAAATTAACGTTTTAGGAGAAGAATGCATAATTATTGTTTTGGTTGTTTCAAGTGAATATTATGAGATTAGTTTGAGAAATACATACCTGGCTCCTTTAACGCTTAAATATGGATAAATTTTCGACGAGTAAACTTTGTACAGACGTCTTATCTAGCCGAAATCTAATTTGGAATTCATTAGTATCAAAGATATTAAAATGATCGACCCTCGTTTTGTAATTCCGTCGATTAGAAACACTTTCTTCAACTGATTCAGTGTTACTCCAGTCCGATAACCTTTCTAAATCACTTAATTCACTGTCTGAAAGCGACATTTTACAAGTATTTAAAACAAATAACACAGAATGAGTAAAATTTTTGTAAACAACCGACCGAAATCGGGCGGTAAACGAATTGTTAATGACTCGTAACTTTGAAGCTCGTTGACGTTTCTTATATTTTATAGGAACAACATCGCCAGACATCTGCATACATTTGCCTACTGTCCGTTATTCGTAACCCTCGCATCCGTAGGTAGTGATCTATCGGTAACTTAACTTCGAAACGTTTTTTAACCGACTTCAAAAAAGGAGGAGGTTCTCAATTCGGTTGTATGTTTTTTTTTTTTTTTTTTTTTTTTGTGTTTGTTACCTCATATCTCCGTCATTTATGAACCGATTTGAAAAAATCTTCTTTTATCTGAATGGATCTACTTCCCGATTGGTCCCATAGAAATTTCATCAAAATCGGTTCAGCAGTTTGGTTTTGAAATCAAAATAGCTGGAAAAAATGTCATCCAAGTAAAAGAAATTGCGAAATTGATACTTGACAAGGATTTGTGTGTGATACGATAACTAAAAAGGGTAAAATAAAAACTTTTTTGCAAAAAAAAACCGACTTCCAAAAAAAACACAGAAAAAGTGGAAAATAACTTTACTTTCGGAAGTCGGTGGCAAAAAAGTCAATAAAACAAACAATAGTCACCGACTTCCGAAAGTAAAGTTATTTTCCACTTTTTCTGTGTTTTTTTTGGAAGTCGGTTTTTTTTTGTTATAGGAATGGTTTTAACATACGCCTTGTAGAAAATACTACTATTCGTATGCAAAACGACTCGTTTCTTGTTTATAGGAACCGGGCATTAGTGAAATTTTATTAATTTATTGTACAAAGAATAAATTAGGTTTGTCTTTGTCTGACAAAGGAAATGCTAACCAGTTAGCATTTCCTTTGTCAGACCAAGTTTATTTATGTTAATTTGATGATAGGCGCAATTTGTGAGTATAGTGAACAAAACCTGTCCGGCGCTCTGTCTGTTACCTTTTCAAGTTCTTGACGTTTGAACGTATAACGAAAAGCACACAGGTAAATCATGACTTGGTTCAGAACATATCTTTAAAGTTTTGGTCCCTAAGTGCTGAGGATCGTGCCCCACCTTGTTGATTTCTTGTCCCGGATTGGCGCCTGATAAATCGGTCTGGTCTTTTGAGATTTCCTAAAAAGATAACACCAAGGACTTCAGGATCGGGCCGGTCTGGCGTTTTGCTTGTCACGCAATCACGTCCAGGTCTACAGTCTCCGCATTAGGTGGCCGAATTATCGCATTATTCGGTTGAGAACTGTGGTGGAGAGGCGTTCCTTAATACTTAATTGCTGGCGTATGAAGTCATTGGAACAGTAAAACTTTTAGAATAGGGTTAGGGCATAAATTATACTTCACATACGTAGGTTCTTCCTTAGGGACGTACATCCCTAAGGAAAATTTCTGACCTAAAGCTAGCTATTCATATCTGCTATAAATTTTATTTGCTTTTCGTGTCTGTCTGTAGGACCGCTTTGGTCATAGGCCGTCGACCACTCTCTCCAGTTATCATCTAGTCTTCGCATGATGTGGCCGAAATATCGATTAGGCAAAACCTCGCACTATACTTATCGCGACCACATCTCGATGCATCCCCACGTCGGCTTCTAAGAAATATTCCCTGAGACTGCATACCTCGCCATTGTGGAGTGACTTAGCGTTTAAAAAGCCTCGAGCTCTGCACTTCCGCGGGATATACAGTCTCATAACCGAAGAGCGTGAGTGATGCATTTGATATGCCGTTAACAATGTACGGACCTTCATATCGAGGGCATCTAGTTCTGTTTGTGTCCATTTGAGTATGCCGAAAGAGTACATTAAAACCGGCATGACCCAACCGTTGAAGGCACCTTATTTCCGCTTGATAAAAGACTATTAAATACTTTATTCAGGCGGCCAAAGAAGCGCTCCCTCAACGATTGCAAATACTTGTAGATTTCGGTTGCTGAGAGGGATCTAAGATTTATGGAATCCGAGAGCTGGGTTCCCACAGATTCTACAATCTTTCCCAGCTTTACATGCATGACAGCACATTTGTCCACACCAAATTTCATCCTGATGGCGCTACTGAAAGTTTCAGTTACCATCAGTAGCTCCATCAGTTGCAAATCGTTGGGAGCAAAGAGTTTCAGGTCATCCGTGTAAAGGAGGTGAGATATAACCTGACTACCTCTCCTCAACCGATAGCCTAGACCTGCATCCTCCGGCAGCGTGCTAAGAGGATTCGAGGCCAAGCAGAACCAAGGTTTACTCAAACTATCGCCCTGGAATATAAGCGAAGGACTGTCCTCCATTGCCCTATACACGACATCTGAATGGTTACCATGATCTGTTAGTGCAGGAATGCTTTAGTATTATTCAGAGAGTGGGTAAGAAATGGCGCTAGACAGCTGTCTAGCACTGTCACTTTCCCACTCTCGGAATAGTCCTGAAACATTCCTGCACTAACAGGTCATGATAACCCCCCAGGAAGGTGCGCAGAATTGCATCAACTTTATACAACTCTAGCAATCTCGATGAACCATGTATGTATGTGGCACCGAGTCATAGGAAATCGTATTTCCAACTCTTCCACATTTGGGATGAATGTTTACACATGCACAGTTGATTTTAACAACCGCAAAAATAAATTCGTATCTCATAGTATTTCAAAATATACTTATTTCTAATTATTAGAAAAAAAAAATTGCACTATTTTAGGGGTATACAGAATATACTTCTCCAATTTCAATCAATACAGTGCCGGCCGTACCCTAGTAAAATTAATTTTGGCAATCTGGACAGACAGAAAGACAGACGGACATAACGATCATAAGGGTTTGCCAATTGACTACGGAACCCCAAATATAACAATACTATATACTATACTTTAAAGAAAAATGGCGAGCCGCGTTCATTAAATTAGCAGAACTCAAATCTTCTTCGTGTCACCTATGCTCATGATTATTTTTGCGTTTGCTATTAATTCTGATTACACACAGTTTAAGCGATTTTCAAACCATTAGTTAAAGATTTTAGAACATGACTTTGAAGATTGAAAACTGCTACCTTCGACGATAGCTAGAGTTATAGATGGCTAGTCAACTTTGTCTTTTAAATTTCTAGATTTAAAAGACAAAGATTTTATTTTCTTGATTCTCTAGTGTAAGTTGTTCAGCGCTATTGTTGAGAAATCGACAGATTAATCTTTCATAAGCATCTCATAGCACAGCAGCATCCACCATGTAGTTAAAGTAATCTCTATAACTGAACTTATTTTAATTATTTAAGACCTGTATTTATGATGTATACCTATAGTCCACAATAAAGATGATTTGATTTGATTTTACACTGCCACATACGACGGCGGCGCCGCGCGCCGTCGTGGAAGCGACGAAGTCATGGGCTAATAATATTTTTTTAAAGTACTGTCGTGCTAGCGACACGGTGAAGAAAAACCACAACAGCATTATTTACATGTTTCTGCTTTCACACCTCAAGTCAAAATAGTGTTTGGGCTTGTATAGCGAAGGTTGTTAAGTTAGTGAGAGAGCTGAAGATTTTGTTATTAGTAGTGTCCGACCGAAACATGATTTTCAGCCGTAAGCGAATATTCTGTACCGCACACCGCATAGATGCGGCCGAAACCGTGACCAAAACTTACGTAATTACGAAATACTGGAGATATTCCAAATTATTTCTCAAATAAAGTAAGGCCGTTAAAAAATCACCCTTAGATTTATAAAAGACCTTACCATACGATACAAGGTGTAGTTTTGCATCCTCGTCAAAGTTCAGGAGTTTGTCATAGAAGACGTAAATAATCAATATAAATTACGGTACCTGGTCAACAATAATAAACGTTTATTTTTTTAGTTGTTTTAATTTGACACTATTTCAGAATGAAGCCCTTCTCATAAGAGGAGAACCACCCGTTTATCGAATAAACGTCTGCGTTTATTTGTGTGTGAAAGCGCAGTTATAGGGCTAGTATTAGACGGGCCGCGTTTTAATACGGGTGGTGTACACCTACCGATTTCCGATATTAAGAAAAAAAAAACGAAAATTACCTATCCATTTTACTATTAATATAAATTAAATGTAATTGGTATGGTAATTTAAAAAAAAAACACCTGTTTCCTGCAAAAGTGCAATATCTACACGGTCAAAATGTATGGTAACAGTTGATTTAAAAAAAAATTACCGATGAATAATTTCTATGTTCAGAATGATGGACTAAGTATGTGGTTTCTGTTTATGCGTCGCTGTCCCTTCCACCCCGTATTATATATACAATGTGACACCGATACTTTAAGGCCATATTATATACTCATTTGTATCGACAAATTCACGTTTATAAATATTCCTACCCTAACACCCCGCGAATGGCAGCCATTTTGTTTTTTATTCGGCTGATCTAGGGTGTGTTTAATGAAATGCTAATATCTTTGAATCTAAGAGACTTAGAGACGTGCAAATGATGCTATTGCAAGGGTAATCGCCGAGGCTGTCAAATCACTAAATATTTTTTCCTGAAAAATAAGCAAAAAGAGCCTGAAAATAGAAGAAATTACGAAATCTCTCGTCTCTACTCTCGCTTTTTCAATACGGGGCAGCTGCCACTGGCCTTGTGATCCATTGCCTTCGACGCTCGTGCCGCGATTTAATTTGGCCTCATAATACATGAGAATCTCTACTGTCTCTGAGATTACATTGAAAGGGATTACAGAATAGAGGTTGGTGTCTCTGAGATGCCATTGAAAGAAATCTATTACAGAATAAAAGTAGAAACTTTATTCTGTATCTGCCATAAAAACGTACCTACGTGTAGTACCGAGCTTGTAACTGGTACCTTCCCAAGACCAACAAAATTCAACTCAATATATTGCAACTGTGGGAAGTTTAAAGATCTCCGTCAGCTGTAACGAAGTCTGCAGATTGTTAATAAGTCTCTCACTGATAATATTATGAATAACTTGGGCATTGTCACCATCCCTTACACGAACACCAACCTATTTGGGAAAGCCGCTGCTATCAGAAATTATTGCATCTTTTAAGGTAGAGATGGGTGAAAATACTCTTACTAAGTATTCATTCATGGCGACGACCAGCAACTTCTTTTCGCTTGAGCTGTATGGAATCGGTGTCTTCTATTAAGGATCTGGCATATTCGTTGACACTTTTCTTCTCTTCCACTTTGTCCAAACTGGAAATCGAACCTAAGATCTAAAATGAATGTGAATCAATCATTCTGTCTTCAAAGCTACCTCTTATACCTGCAGCAGCAGCAGCAACTACGTACAATTTTCCAGCTATGTACAATAAAGTTACCACAGAATGCCTCGATATCAGTTTGTTATTTGCATGAAGCTCTGGCCACACTGAGATGAATCCCGCGCGGAACGCGGGACATGACTACGTGCGTCGATTGTTTTAATGATTAGGAGGTCACGCGACTATTCCCGCTTGTTTGAACACCTCCTTGCAAGTTAGTTGGCACAATCAGCGTGTGTCAACTAACTTGACCTCAAATGGGCTAGAGATTTTGTTATTTTTAAAAGAAACAATAAGTAAATCAAATTGCAAACTGTCACAGTTTAGTCGAGGCCAAATTCGAAGATTGTTTTTTGAAAAGGTAGACTGATTAATGATTAGTTTTTGCCAACAGTGGGTTTAGCAGTTATTTTTTCAATAATAAAAAAAAAATGAAAACATAAATAACATACTGACGTCCAAAATAAAAATCAACTGCATGCGAACATAGTACTCATTTTTTTTTTACATTATTACGTTGTAACAATAAGACATATACAAATACTTTTTTTGGGCTTCGTTGCAGGCGGGTAAAAAAACGTGTGTGTAGTCGCAGCGGAAAAATGTCGAATTTAATCATTTCAGTTTAGCAGATATTTAGTGTATGACGTCGTGTAATTGTGTATGGTAATTACACATTTGTGCATCCAACCATTGGGGAGCTATTCAACAAAAACTGTTTCCGCTGGAACTACGTCGTCCTAGCGGCACTTTTTTTTTCCTCAGGACGTACAAGAAAAAAAATACATTCAATAATTAGTGTGTACTGAGAGGTAAATGTGTATGTTTAAATGAAATTTGTGTGTCATAAAACTGCGAAGATAATCAAGTTTCCGCTGCGCTGACGTTCGGCTATCTGATGAAAATCATACAAAACGGTTTAGTGCAGAGTTGTAATTTTTTACGCACGTTGCTTAGAATTTGTGTGTAATGTTTGTGAAAACAGAATTTGAAAAAAACATTATGTTCAGAAGATATACACATAAAGGTAAAATAAGGTTATTAGGTACCAGTACTTCGAATAGGAACTCTAGAGCCTAACTTATAACGTTTATTTATATCTTGTAAGGGTCTACACTGTCTTGCGAAGTTTAATTTATGTGCTCTTAGTAATTAATGAGCAATGGCATAATTTACCACGACTGGACCAGTATATTGTATGACATCCGTTTGTAGGACTTTCTAATGGAAAACCAAATGCAACATATTCCGATATTCAGTGTATTAATGGAACTATTCACATGCAAAATTTCAGCTCATTACACTAAATAATTAAAGAGAAATAATAAAAATACCAGAACCACCGCAAAACATGGATAAACCGACCAAGTTTGAATGGCTACTAAAAAGCGGCCGTGCAGTATATAGAGCTAACGTTCTAAAATTTCCAGTATAGTATCGTTACTGTGTTTAATGGTTTCGTACAGTTGCGAACACAATAGTTTAGCAGAGAATAAAACAACTGTATTATCTTTATACTCTTAAAAGTATTTATTAGTTAATGACTAATTAAAATTAAAAAACCGGTCAAGTGCGAGTTGGACTCGCGCACCGAGGGTTCCGTACAAACCTGTGGGTATATAACTTTTTTTTATATGACGAAACTAAAAATTTACGGTTTTCGTAATTTTTCCTATATCTGTACTATAAGACGTGACTTCGTACAAAATTTCAAGATTCTAAGTTCACGGGAAGTACCCTGTAGGTTTTGATTCCCGTGCGAGTTTCGAAAATTTGCGGAAATTTGCGGCCTAAGTGGCTGTATCTTTTGATTGCGTTGACTTAGAAGGTTGATTTTTCTACAGCTTCCAGGGACAGTAGAACTAAGTATCATATAGAAATTTCAGTTTGATACCTCCACGCGTTCCTGAGAAAAACGGTCTTGACAGACGGACGGACGGACGGACGGACGGACGGACGGACAACAAAGTGATCTTATAAGGGTTCCGTTTTTTCCTTTTGAGGTACGGAACCCTAAAAATGAGTTGATTGATGAATAAAGGAGATAATACCTACATTGATATAAGAATGCATTTTTTCACTTAATATAAATAACAATTATATTGCCTACTGTAAAAGCCCATATATAGGTTAGTAAATCTTAGGCTTCACTAGTAAATTTTCGGGAGTTGGTTTTCTCGTTCGAGCTTTTACAGCAACAATCGCAGATCTATACATATTGTTACGAGCTGGGTATGGGATAAATTAATTACTACCAATCAGACAATTTAATAACTTTATTAAACACAAAACACTTAAATCTTAATCACAAGTACACTACTGATCACTATTCGCTTGGATATCGCACTTCTAGTTCACTTCGATTCGCTCCGTTGTATCGCCTGAATCAGACTACTCCATGTGTGTCGGCGCTTGTGCTTTTTATACTACCCCATTATTCACGAACATTCCGGCGATGTGTAGAACGGTTCGATAGAAACATCAACAAAAAAAAAAACATTACCAAGTAGTAGGCAAAAAAATAATAACCTACTTGTACCGAATAAAGAAGTAGGTACTTTATGCCCTCGGCGTACGGTCGAAATTACAATGACAATTCCTAATATTTTTTATAAGTAGTTACCTACTTAACTTTGAACTAATAATAATGGCACGCTTCTCGAAGTTTTTAGCGCAAACACACTGAATCACGTCCTTTCTCGAAAGATCTCGTACGTACGACGTAACACTGCCCCCTCCTTAGACATGCTCGTCCCGAGCATCATTAGTCCCGTAGTATCGGGCCAATCGGTCTACATGAACAATCTTAGGCGCACCTTGTAGACCCTTCTGTATTCGGTAGGTGACATCGTTGATCCTAGTCACGACTCGGTATGGTCCATCCCATTTTGCTTGCAATTTCGGAGACCTCCCCTTGCTCCGCACTGGGTTATGTAACCACACCAGTGAACCCTCGTCGAAAGCCCTACTGTTTGCCTTGCGGTCATAACGGGTCTTCATCTTCTCAGACATCTGTTGGCCGGATTGTCGGATATGCTCATAAACATCATTCAACTTGTTACGCAAATCATGTGCGTAATCTGTTACACTACGTGGAGCATCAGGGGAAGTTCTAGTGATTAAATCTGCAGGCAACCGTAATTCCCTTCCAAAGTTCGCGAATGCTGGCGTCACAGTCGTACTTTCGTGGACTGCGCTGCGGAAGGACAGTAGAAACGGCTGTATGTGCTTGTCCCAATCCCTTTGCCTGCTTTCCACGACTTTTGCCAGATATCTTTCCAACGTTTGGTTGAATCGTTCCACCATTCCATCAGATTGTGGGTGGTAAGAGGTGGTTCTGGTTTTGTAGGTACCCATCAATCGACAAGTTTCCTGAAATACTTGCGATTCAAAATTCCTTCCTTGATCGCTGTGTATTTCTAAGGGTACTCCAAAACGACAGAATACTTCCTGAACTAATTTATCTGCGACAGTTGTAGCCTCTTGATTAGGAATGGCGAAGACTTCTGGCCACTTTGTGAAGTAATCCATGACCACCAGGAAGTACTTGTTTCCGCTCTCACTTTCTGGAAATGGTCCCGCAACGTCTAGTGCTATCCGTTCCCAAGGGGCTCCAACGTTGTACACTTTTAATGCACCTCGGCTGCGTGTGTGGGGTCCTTTCACGGCCGCACAACTGGTACATTTGCGACACCAGTCCTCCACATCATCTCGACAGTGGATCCAGTAAAAGCGTTCTCGAATTTTTAGTAGAGTCCTTTTTACCCCCATATGTCCTCCTGAACATCCATCATGGTAGAGCCGTAGAACATCTGGTACCTTAGCTTTAGGGACAACCATTTGTAGATGACAGCTGTCCCCTCGAGCGTTTTCCCATTTACGGCACAAGACTCCATCCTGGATCACCAAGCTGTTCCATTGCGCCCAATAACTCTTCGTGATGGAACTCATCGCAGCCACATCACTCCACTTAGGTTTAGGAGCACCAGCTTTGATCCACTCGAAGATCGGTTTGATGTCCGAGTCATTTTGCTGAGCCTGCTGTAGGGTTTCCTTCCATTCATCGCTGAGATCTGTTCTAAGCATCCTCACGGACACTACTTCCTTAGTCTCTTGCCTGGCACAGTGCTTACAGTCTTCAGGACAAGGTCTTCTTGACAAGGCGTCTGTCTTAACGTGAGTTCTCCACTGTTGCTGGGCAGTCATGCATGGCATTTCAGCCGCTTTTCCCTCATGGGGTTGACCTTCTCTCATTGTGCTTCGGTTTTTACAGTTTGACCGAAGATGACCCCTTTCTCCACAAGTGTAGCACCTAGGGCTGTACCGTTGCGGAAGCTGGCGTACAGGTGATGCCACAACTTGCTTTGGACTGCTAGACCAAAGATGATCCCTTTCTCTACCAGTGTAGCACCTAAGACTGTACCCTTGCGGCCGGTCGCGTACAGGGGATGCTACAACCTCTCTGACGCGGTGCGTTCGGTGGTCCTGCCTCACTGCCTCTACTTCTAAGGCATGGGCCAAGGCGTCTTTCAGCGCCTCATGATGCCCAAGTCTCACAGCAGCTCTAACTTCTAGGTCGCGTATTCCATCAACGAACGCTTGTACCAGATTCCCATCGATAAGTGCAGGGGCAGACTGGTATGCTTTCCGAACCAGCTTTTCAACTTCGAGGGCCCACTGCTGTAGATTCTCGCCACTACGTTGAACACGATCTTTCAACTTAGCACGAAATACGTGCTCCAGGTGCGCGTCACCGTATCTGGACTCTAACGCCTCCAGCAGCTGCTCGTAGGTTACATTCTTGTCGAGCGCCTCAAGAATATTAAGGGCCTGGTCTCGGAGGGCCAAGGTGAGCGCGGTCATGGCTTGCGGTTTTGTCCATCCATTCGCCTTCATAACGGCCTCAAATTGAATTTTATAAGCCGGCCACGAAGATGTGCCATCGAATGGAGGCACCTTAAAGCCCCGCGCTGAAGGTGCAGCAACTACTGAAGCTACAGTCAAGTCTCCAGTCTTCAGTTCCCCCAAAGCCTTCTTCACCCCAGCGATCTGAACTTCGGCTTCTGAGAGGCGATTCTCGTGCTGCTGTACCTGATCCTTCATCACCTTTAGGTCTTTGCCAAAAGTTGCATGAAGATCCTTTATGAGGAGCATCTGCTCGTCTTGGCGGCGGACCTGCTCCTCTTGGCGGCGGACTTGCTCCTCTTTGTCTCGCTGCAACTGCTCTTCCAACCGGCGAACCTGCTCCTCTTGACGGCGAGCCTGCTCCTCTTGACGGCGAGCCTGCTCCTCTTTGTCTCGCTGCAACTGCTCTTCCAACCGGCGAGCCTGCTCCTGTAGCAGCGCCATTAAAGCTGACAAGTCTGGCGCCATTGATGCTGTAGGAACTGCGGATGGGCCAGCGACTGGCACTGACGTAGGCTGGACACCACCCGGTGTCTGTGTTGGGGAATCTCCAAACCGCCTTTGGTCCATGTCCTGCTGTCGCTGACTCCTGGTACGGATACCGTCCGTGTCGTCCTTCGGTAGAATTGGCATAATTTATCCCACTTCTGACACCAAATTGTTACGAGCTGGGTATGGGATAAATTAATTACTACCAATCAGACAATTTAATAACTTTATTAAACACAAAACACTTAAATCTTAATCACAAGTACACTACTGATCACTATTCGCTTGGATATCGCACTTCTAGTTCACTTCGATTCGCTCCGTTGTATCGCCTGAATCAGACTACTCCATGTGTGTCGGCGCTTGTGCTTTTTATACTACCCCATTATTCACGAACATTCCGGCGATGTGTAGAACGGTTCGATAGAAACATCAACAAAAAAAAAAACATTACCAAGTAGTAGGCAAAAAAATAATAACCTACTTGTACCGAATAAAGAAGTAGGTACTTTATGCCCTCGGCGTACGGTCGAAATTACAATGACAATTCCTAATATTTTTTATAAGTAGTTACCTACTTAACTTTGAACTAATAATAATGGCACGCTTCTCGAAGTTTTTAGCGCAAACACACTGAATCACGTCCTTTCTCGAAAGATCTCGTACGTACGACGTAACAATATAATAAAATCCGTGACTTGCCGTGTCTGTACATTACAGATTTTTGCAAAAAATTTACTGGAAGGTATGGGAAATAAATAACAGAACGTAAAAAAACAGTTTTTAGTATTTTGTCTGTTTGTCGGTTTTTCGGTTTGTCGGTTTGTTTGTTTGTTCGTTTGGGCACGCATCTCGTAAAAACCACTAATTGTATTTGAAATTGAAATATTGAAAAATAAGAAGCAATATTTTTAGTAGCATTTAGCGCAAAAGATATTGATTTTTTAAATTTAGTTAGTAACCACTTACGCGATTTCTGTGATAGGTAGTGTAGTCGGAATAGCTGAAAACTAATTTTGCCCGATGTAATACATTAGTAAGAAACTTGCCGAAGTTGATGGATAAGGTGATGCCCAAATCCCCCATGGTTTGGCCACAGATCGGTTACTTTACCGATCCAGGTTAAGCAACTCTTGCCAAGGTTTGGACACAGATTTGTATGCTGAAAGCAGCAGAAATTAAGGACATAATAATTACCTTCTGTAACAACTTTTTGCAATATTCTGACAAATAAATGCATTTGTTAATACAGATGCAATTATTATTTTAATAATTTCGGAAGTTTAAGAAAAAACAAGTTACCTAATATTTTTATCAGGAAAATTATTAGTTTATTAGTTACTTGTTCAAGCATTGTGTGCCCACATGTACCAATCCAATAACGATACTATACTGGAAATTTTAGAACGTTAGCTCTATATACTGCACGGCCGCTTTTTAGTAGCCATTCAAACTTGGTCGGTTTATCCATGTTTTACGGTGGTTCTGGTATTTTTATTATTTCTCTTTAATTATTTAGTGTAATGAGCTGAAATTTTGCATGTGAATAGTTCCATTAATACACTGAATATCGGAATATGTTGCATTTGGTTTTCCATTAGAAAGTCCTACAAACGGATGTCATACAATATACTGGTCCAGTCGTGGTAAATTATGCCATTGCTCATTAATTACTAAGAGCACATAAATTAAACTTCGCAAGACAGTGTAGACCCTTACAAGATATAAATAAACGTTATAAGTTAGGCTCTAGAGTTCCTATTCGAAGTACTGGTACCTAATAACCTTATTTTACCTTTATGTGTATATCTTCTGAACATAATGTTTTTTTCAAATTCTGTTTTCACAAACATTACACACAAATTCTAAGCAACGTGCGTAAAAAATTACAACTCTGCACTAAACCGTTTTGTATGATTTTCATCAGATAGCCGAACGTCAGCGCAGCGGAAACTTGATTATCTTCGCAGTTTTATGACACACAAATTTCATTTAAATATACACATTTACCTCTCAGTACACACTAATTATTGAATGTATTTTTTTTCTTGTACGTCCTGAGGAAAAAAAACTGCCGCTAGGACGACGTAGTTCCAGCGGAAACAGTTTTTGTTGAATAGCTCCCCAATGGTTGGATGCACAAATGTGTAATTACCATACACAATTACACGACGTCATACACTAAATATCTGCTAAACTGAAATGATTAAATTCGACATTTTTCCGCTGCGACTACACACACTAAAAAAACTATGAATAACGACAAGATTATTTACAGTGTCAACTTAAGGCTAAAGTCTGGGCGTGCAAAGTTAGAAAATACACTGCAACAACAAATCGTACAGGCAGGGAGCAGATCCGCTTTGACATACTGCCCTACTCAAATAATCTGAAATGATCCTAATGATGCGCTACGTTGTTGTCCGTATAAAATATTCGCATTAGCATCCGCGAATATCATTTTTTAACTAGTCACGCTTATCAAACGTACACATATTTGTCGTATTGCATTGATAACATTTTTGAGCTAATGCGAAGAAACCGGTGGATGTTTGTTTGCCTCCCGATAGACCTCTGGTTCTGGTAGTTTGTCCTATCGATCGATTCACTATCGACATATTCGCAAGAATTCTCATATATTTTTCGAATGCGAATGTCAAGATATATGCGAATGTACGCGAATGCCAATGCGAATATTCGTAACATCACTTATCCATGCTCATACAAAATTATGAATTAATTTAGTCGTGGGTGACATTTTCATGGTTATTACGAGCCCTGGAAATAAAAATTAAGTCAAAATAAAAGATGCTTGCTAGGAATATATGCAAATATTTCGCCATGAGTATCATTTTCCCGTTCGGATCTACCTTCAGGTAAAGCCACGTTTGCCTAGATTGGTCTGTGGATGGGTCACCCATTAAATACCGAGTTTCCTCTGTGCCTCGGAAAGTACGTTAAGCCGTTGGTCCCGGCCTGTCATGTGTAGACTTTTGACAGTCGTTACAAGTAGTCAGTGGCCCGAAAGTCTGACAACCAAATTTTACCAGGGGGTATCGTATTACCCAGTACTAACTGGGTTGTGGAGGTCAGATACATAAGCAGTCACTCCATGTAAAAAACTGATATGCATCCGGTTAGACTGGAAGCTGATCCCAACATAGTTGGGAAAAGGCCAGGCAGATGATAATAATGAGCAACATTTTCATGGGTTTATTAGTTACATGGTTATTTTATAAATTCGGTCTGTCCGTCTGTTTGTCTGTCCGTATGTCACAGCCTTTTTACTCCGAGATTATAGGCACCACAATTGAAATTTGAAGAGTAGGTGCGTCCTATGAACCGCTACACAAACATGATATGAAATAATAAAAAAAGACAAAATAGGGGTAGCCCTCCATACATATGTAACTGAGGATTAAAAAATAAAATCTACGTATATGACTGTGTGACTATCGATAGCTCTTAAAAATGATATCAAGGTTTCTAAACATAGTCTTTTTAAGTCAATGTTTGATGAGATATTTGCTTCAAAAGCCGTGAAAATTGTGTCCCCCCCTTTATGTTCTAAAGTAAGAGGACGAAAATTCTGAAAAAAATTAGGTTTGTAGAACTTAAAATAAAACTTTCAGCGCAAATTTGTTTGAATAAGATTTGATGTTTAGTTTTTGAGATAAATAAATGAATATAAATAAATTTATTTATTGGCATAAACAAGTAATTTACATGGTTGTGAAACATCTGTATTACAGAGATGGGATGTTTTCGTCAACAGCAGCAGTAACCTTGTTTTTCATTAACATACTACGAAAAACTAATTTAGTTTGGCAGTTGAGTATAAATTTAAGTATGGATCAGCGTTAAAATATTGTTATTATGTATATTATTCAGTGCTACGGAACCCTGTGTGTGCGAGCACTACTCGCACTTGGCCGGTTTTATAACGGAACTGTGCTTAAAATAATAACCAACACCCTTGAAAACCTCAAAAGTGATATCCATGATGAAAAATTGGCTAATTTTCGCGCGAGTGAGAAGTCCGAAAATGAGCATGCGGAACCCGGTTTTGGTTCCACAGTAAAATCCACGAAAATTTACTATATTATTGTAATTAGATTAGATAATACAACCAATAGTATTTTTCACTAAAATTGACTGCAAAACATTCATAAATTTAGACAAAAAACATTGTAAATCTGCGCGAATATTTCGACGGACTGTAAATTTTCATTGACTGGGCCTATAAATGTCTATAAAAAACTCTTTCCACACCAAAATGCGGTCTGCAATAATACTTGAATATTATGTTGACACTGATGTGCATGTAAGGACGTTTTGATAGGTCTTGTGTTGTCTACTTAGTACTCTGTGATGTTTGTAACACTATCTTAATGTACCATTGTGATTTCAATGACGTTGGTAGTTTCATTGCGGTTCACTTTACGATTAACTTTTTGTAAAGAGTGAATGATTTGATGCAATATTACTATTAAAAATGACTTCCATTATCTATAATACTTTTGGTCGGTTTCAGTTATTATAATTGTCGTTAACATTTCTTGCAAATCATGGTACCAGAACCTTGTCCCCATTTTTGATGATTCGGTACTTATATAAAGACTATGCGGACTCAGGCCCTTAATAACATTAACCATTAAAGTCGAATTTTAATTTAGTATGAAAACAACGATAATTATAATTGACATTGTTTTGATTATGAACTTCTGTTGGTCGTTTATATGAACTACGTGAGAGGGTTGGTTGAGCCGGCTCTCTGTAATACCGATGCATGTAGAAAGGTGTCGCTAGGAGTCTTTGAAACTTGTGAAGTCTCCATACCTGCCACAGATGCCGCTAGGCAACATAGCAACAATAAAAATTAACAGAAGTGTTCAACATATAGTGTGAATTTGCCCTTGACTGCCATGTTTTCGCTCTATGCCTATTATTATTTGCACATCATGCTTTGTTTTAATCGAACTCAATTGGTCTCTTTTATAGATAGAGTCGTTTTAATATTCATGTCATAGCATTGTGACTAACACGGTGCAATTTTATAATTAATAAAATGTGAGCCAAAATATTTATAATTATACAGATTATAACTGATTTGGTATTTAAGTAATTTAATATCATTTTTTAAAGGGTTTTAAATCTATGAAAAAAAAAATAGAGAACGCCAACAATAATAATGAATATCGTCTTCATAAAAGTATTAAATTAACTTACTAATAGATCCAAAAGAATATCTTAGCAGCAAATTTAGCAATTTTAGGTAACCATAAATTTACCATGTTAAATGATTTGCAATGGTATAAAAACAAAGTAATAAAATCAACGATTCCAATTACGAGTAGCTTGCCGTAGAGTAAGACTGCACTTCAAAGTTTGTTAATGGATTCACAACAAAACTGATATTTAATAGATATCATTTAATTTTTCTGTAATATTTACGCTACTGTGTGTTACAATTATAACTTCATAAGGTTTAAATATGTGTTGGACTCGTTCTAAGGTTACAGTGGGCCTTAAATATACTTAATGTATTTATTGCACTCCTCTAAGTGAATTTAGGTAGTAGATAACAGAGATAATTATGCTCATTATGATATTTAAAATAGGACAATATTATTTGATCGTCTAAAATCTAATTGATCTATTGTGAAAAAGCACTTTTAAAAATAAATAATGCATATTTATGTATGTTTAATAATATTTATATTAATTATTGTCTATATTAGTTGATCAACAGGTAAATAAACTGCATTCAAGGTAACATGATAATTATGTTAAAACATACTCAATTAATATTTGGAATACAAAAAAATATTTGATACTCTTTTTAGACTTGGTCTTTTTTTATAAAATAAGAAGCAAGAACGAGCGAAGTGAATTCGGGACTTGTGCCACCCCGACTCGGACAGGTTAAGTTCGAAGCGGATGGCAGGGTCTGATACTTGAACTAATTCCATACAAAATCATTGTAAATGAACTTACTGAACACTTGTGTTAAAACACATTGTAAAATTAAGAGGCTGTTACGGAAAGCGATCAATGTTCCTATCCACCGTATTCTGAATAGCCGGTTCAAATTAGAACGTGTATTGCTGTTATGCTGTAATTAAAAAACAATTTTTGTTTGTCTTCGGCGAGTCTTCTTAAGAATTACTAACTTATTAAAAAAAAAATGCAAGGTTTCTTCGTTGAAATTGTACGTTATCCTTTCGTTGTTGCAAATAACAATTACTTGTTTGATATACTTCGTTTCTTCTACTACAATAATAATAAACCGAATTTTAGAAATTATTCATTAATTCAGTAATAATCATTCTCACAATGCATGTTTAGACAAAAACTCACGGAGACGTGATTTGGGAGCTCTAATTTGTAGATTCTATTGAATATACTCGTAGACCATCAATTTTTTTTTATCTTACAAATATCCCCAACTTCAATAATGACAGAATACATTTTCGTTATATGCCTCAAATGTAAAAAAATTGGTCCTAATTCAATTATTGACCGAAAAGACTTCGAAACAAGTCCCTATATCTCCGAAATTGTACATCATTTTGACGTAATATTTATGTCAAATTAATCTTCAACATTTGCCTAAACTATAGTATTTTATTTTAAATCGCTACAATTATTTATTATTGAATTAAATAAAAGTACATCATATTTCACTGCGCTGGCCATGCGCTCAGTATTGCGCGAGGGCTTGTTGAGGTTGGATCTACATAATGTCAGTTTATTTCGCGCGCTGCACCGTGTCGATACTTTCGTGGTGTGCGTCGATTGCCGTATAGATCAGCGTCTATATACACAATAGCAGCTTATTGTGTGCGTGCTAGAGCGTCGTCAACTACGATCGCTGTTTTTGATCGTTGTAAGCTCGATCAATGCCGTAACGGGAAATATTTTTCTAAACAAAAAATATGATAATTGACAGTACCGAATAAAAAAATATTTGTTATATTTGTATATTTTATTTACTTAAACAAGTTGCAACCATACGATTTATTTATTTACATATAAAAGATTTTAGATAGAAATATTTGTCTGTCTAATATCGATACAGAATTCGATGGTCAAAAGGTATCGTTAAGTTTTTAAGGAAAACTGTTTTATTGTGGCTGGCTTTTACTTTCTAATAATGCTTTTAGTAAATGCGCTAAGAGAATGTAGACCATTATGCTACGGATGTCGGTTAACAATTGATTACTGCGTATCAATTAAAATATTTATTTATTATTACTTATTTCAACACTTATTCTTAAATACCTAATGAAACATATACCTATTAAAAAAATTATAATTCATAACATTAAAATGTCACATCGAATGTTTTTAACATAAGAAAACTTGTATTACGGAAGATCAAGATCGTTTAGTCGCCATACTCGCGCTATCATGATGCGAGCAAGTGAATAGATATGAAAGAAAGTATCGCTCGCGAAGCTCGCCGGCCGCTCGGCGTGTAAAATACCTAAATTAGCGTAAGGACGAAATATAAAAGGGCTCTTAACAGTGGCTAGTCTCCCTGTAATAAACTTTTTCACTACCTCCCATCCAGATATCGTCAACAGCGATAGTAGTCAGGAAACGAATGGGATGTTCTGACAGAGTGGCTTGATAACACCAGGGGCTTATTTAATTAATAAAAAAAAATTGTACGTTAATGTGTCAGCGTAATTTCTGTCAAAAAGTACAAAATTGACAAATAATCACGACAAGTACTGTATGTATGTACGTATAATCGAGCTCTAAATCTATGCAAACAACTAGAAAATGCCGGCGTGTAGTTTAGCGGTGGCCAGCAATGCTACTGGGCTTTTGACCTTCCCTTACCTTGATCACCAAATTTTAATGCAAATTATCGCGCTATTTCTACCTAAATACACTGTTTGATTGAAACGTAAAAGAGGACGACCAGCCAAAGCTAAGAAAGCAATAATTTTGCAGTAATTTTCAATGTGACTATTTTTAGTACCGGAATCATAAGAAGAACAAAAATCAGTCAAACATCATTGACTGATTTTTGTTCTTCTTGTGATTATAAAATTACTACTACTTATTTAGAAAACTGATTCTTAGATAAACTTACACTATCACTTACGGGATATCTTCCGTGATTATTATTTATTGTGAGCTCGCATTATAATAATCACGGAAGATATCCGTAAGTGACGACAGTGTATGTTTAGACCGTGAAAGCTTAAAACAGTGTTTGATTCTTAGAGAATTTAAAAGATTTTTAAATGATTAACATGAATGTTAATTACACAGAGTATGGTTTTTTAAGTTTGTTTAAATTTTAATAAAACGAGTATTTTAATTATACGAGTTGTTTATTTCTTAACCTTATTGGATAAACGCGAAATAGAAAATAGCTACATAGTTAGTAGTGGTTAATAATTAGAGTCATAAAAAGCTCAGACTTTAGTTATGATTTTACAATATCATAGGGTCAAACTTTAGGGGTTTATATACTACTAGCTGACCCGCGCTACTTCGTCTGCGTTACATTTTTGATTAATGCTCCGCTCCTATTGGTCGCAGCGTGATGTTATATAGCCTTCCTCGATAAATGGGCTACCCAACACTAAAATAATGTTTCAATTCGAACCAGTAGTTCCTGAGATTAGCGCGTTCAACCAAACAAACAAACGAACTCTTCAGTTTTAAAACAATAAAGATTTAATATTATAGTATAGATATGAAACCAAATACTTTTACAACAACCATTTAACTTTTTTAGACCACCGTTTTATACCAATATATATTATTCCAACAATTTTTTTTCTATCAAATATGAAACCAAATACTTTCACGAAAAATTGGCATCAAAAGAACAACGCCATCTATCTAGCACGGAGTTAAACTGCTAAAATTTAATGCATGGAAAGCCACTGAACAAACAATATAGGCTATGAAGATTTTCAAAGCAGCGCCATCTAAAGTACCTTTTGCTATCATAACTTTTTGAAAAACCCGATAAGTCGTTATAAATCTTGTGAGCACTTCATCTTTATTCATTAGTACCAGTTTGATTCAATAGATGTCGTTGCACGTAGCTTAAGTAATGATGATGATTGCTTCGTTGCATTCTTCGTTGATTGCACTTTAAATGGGACTTCACACAATTTTGTAACCACTTTCTTGTGTAATAAAGATTATTGATTATTGATATTGATTATATTGATTATAAATTCATATATTTTTGATTAAGATTAGTTTTTGTTTCATTGCAATCCGTTGATTGCAATGAAACAAAAACTAATACCTCCTCTAAGTTACGCACAATACTTGTGTATTGAAACTAACCACATTGGTTTTGTAATTTTCACGTGATACTTAAACAAACAAACATAGCCGAAGACTCACAGACTGTAGACATACAGACAAAAATTATAAAAATAGTAGAAATGGGTTCTGTTTGTTCCTTTAACACGCCTACTATTTTTTTTCTAGATATTTTCTATGTACAGAAACGCCACACACAATTTTGGATTAAACAATCATAATTTGGAATTGATTGCTTTAAGTAGGATCACAAGTTGTAAAATTTTTGGTTCTAATTTCACGCTAAAATGGGGATTTAATTTTGGTGATTATTTACTATTTTTACCCGACTGCGCCAGAAGGAGGGTTATGTTTTTCGAGAGTATGTAAGTATGTATGTATAATTGTTTGGCACGCTCTGCAGCCTGAACGGCTCGATGGATTTTGCTTCAAAGGTGTCGTTAGATTCGTATTAATTGTGAAAGTGACACCGGGTATAAATTTTAAATCAGAACACAACTTAACCTGGGAACGCCGGAAGTACTCCCTGTACTTCCAGCGGTGAAGGCGGTAAAAATTTGTTTGGCTAATCGTCTGCGAAATCTTTCACATTTGTAAACTAAAAAGCTGGAAAAAAAGTAACTAAAAAACTAGACTACGGTAAAAAACTTAAGTAAAAAAAAAACGCTAAGAACAAGCACATTTTGAATTTAAAAAAGTAGGAAGCAAGCGGTACTCATTTGAGTTTGAAAACATAAAAATGGAATGGCTCGTGCCTGCTTCCAACTTTTTACTGTCGTGGGTTTTATTAATTTCTGGGTAGATTTTAACAATAAGCTCTTTTACAGTGGTCACAATTGTACCTAAATCTGTGGGGAGAGTTATTTTACTATACACGTCTGGGCAAGGGCGTCGTCAGCTTTTGAGTTAGAAGGGAGGGGGGGGGCAGAAGAATGAGAAAAAAAAGTCTAGTAACTAAAAGAAAATGTAAATACACCACTTCAAAAAATTTTGCTTATAAGGCAAAATTATAATAAAATTAACTTATAATTAGCTTATAAAGTTTATTAGCAGTAAGGCTCCAAAACGGAGCGAAATGAGCCCAAAAATTTTAACACCCTGTCTCGGACCCGTTAGAATTGTTTAATGTTTATGTAATTTAGACCAAGTCAAGATTCAAGAGAACGTAGTCTGCAAGAGTGACAGAAGCAAGCTCAAAATTTTAACTCGCTATCTTATATTTTTCACCCTTTATACAGTTCTATGGGCGACTTATTGACAAAGATAAGCTTCAAGAGAAAGTAGACTGCTAGAGCGAGTGAAGCGACTATCCAAGGGTTCACATGTTCCATTTTTGCAACCAGTGTATGAAATAATTGCCTATTAAGGCGTTGAGGCAAGTGGCTCCTAATTATTTTAGCAACTGTTTATATCGCTCGATCATGCGTAAATTCAATAGAAGTGCCAATCCAAAGGCAGAAAAAAGGAGCTTTCTTATTCAGTGGCATCAGGCAAAAAAGTTGTCACTTTAAAGAAATCCTGAGCCTCTAGTGGGGGGGGGGGGCTGCCTCCACCTGGCGGATACCTGCTCTTATCACAAAGAATACACCTTCCAAATTTCATGTCTTTAGTACCAGTGGTTTAGGCTGTGCGTTGATATATCAGTCAGTCAGGACTTTGAATTTTATATATATATAGATACACGCTGGTTCCTAGCATCGTCTCTCTTCTTTCGTGGTCTAAATCTATTGGGAACATCGTCGAAAAGGGCACCCTTATCAGCAGCTTCATCAGGTTCTGAACAGTCAGTTACATTTTCTAATACACCAGTTGTTGGGTGAACAAGTTGTAACCCATGTGATATTTGAGCAAACCCTTCCTCTAAAATATTTTCTAATATGCCATTTTTAGGATTAATAAGAAAAGTTGCATTGTCATTAACAGTAACATTAATTATTCTTACTATTGCCATCACCATCTTCGAAACACTCAGTTGTGAAATAAAGCAAACGATTACGTTCGGGTTCTGCATTAAAAGCGAAAGGATCGTCTTTAACAGCCAAAGCAACGTCGCTACCGTCTGCATTCATTTCAATAATAATATCTTCGGCGGAAGTACCATATACAGCATTTTGATCATGCAAACCGACAGCCATCGAAGATTCTAAGTCGCCATTAAAACCAAGAAAATCACCATCAGCAGGCAAAGCAAAACCTTCACCGTCTGCATCCAATTCAATAACATTTGCGGAAGCACCATATTTTTCATTATACAATCTGATAGTATACAATGAGGAAATCACAATATCTTTCATCTGATTCTTCATCCAATTGTTATATTCACAAGGGACATCTTGAACTTGGCCATTCAATTAAACTGAGTATTACCTGTTTAAATACCTACTATTTTTTTTTGTGTGTAGAACAATTAATAAATTAATGTCTGATTTTATTTCAGGTCCAGTTTGGTATCCATTCATCGGAAGTAGCGGTATTTTGCAAAAGATGTCAAAAAAATATGGATCAGAATGGAGAGCATGTTTAGAATTATCCAGACAATATTCTACAAATGTGATAGGCATGAAACTGAGCACAGAACTGTTAGTAGTCGTGTTTGGTGAGAAGAATGTACGTCAAGTATTTAATGACAAAGAATTTGATGCTAGACCAGATAACTTCTTTTCACGATTAAGATGTCTTGGAAATAAAAACATGGGTAAGAGAGAAAAAAAAACAATACTTAAGCATTTCAAATACGTAAAGGTGATTTACAATTTAAATTTTAATGTTCTAGGCATAACTTTTGCCAATGGTGAAATATGGAAGATACATAGACAGTTTGCAGTGAAGAACTTAAAACACGTCGGTTATGGGAAAACTGTAATGGAAAAGGAAATACAAAATGAATTGTCTCGTTTACTGAACTGTATAAAAGAAAGTAATAGCAAGTCTATAAACTTAGTTAATTTACTTAGCGAATCTGTAATTAATGTTCTATGGAAGTATGTGGCTGGTAAGTGTGCACATACTTGTTAGTGACAACAGCAACTTGTTAAGCAGAATTGCACCCCAATTGCATAACACATTTTTAATCACAATCCGAAGGATTTCAAGAGAGTTCCAAATCCGTTGCTTCATAGGAAAAAGAAAGAATGCAATATGTGTTGTTGAATTGTCGAAATGAAACGCATTGCTATTATAAGAAACGTGAGTTACGAAATAACACAGTGTATAATTGGTTGTAATCCGTCCATAACGCAATAAAGTGTATCATGACTGACTTGATTGATTAAAAAGTAATTTTCGGTGTATCGTATATCAATATAAAAATTGGTTCCCTGTATTCGTCGTTCCCTGTATTTTCAGTATTGATTGTATAATCCACGATCCATATTGACACGAATACAGGGAACCAATTTTTCGCATTTTATGTTGAAACGCGGATACTACCAATATTTCGTTTTAACCATTATGCACGACATGATTTTGACACATGACGCATCAGCTGAATCGGCAGATGATGCGAATTTTCACGAAATTCAAGAATTTTCATGATCTTTATAAATTCGATTTTATAGTAAAAAATATGACACGGCAGCTGTTTCAACAATACGTCTGTGGTTAATATATCGAATAACGTGTTGAGGTCGGTAAAACGTCAGTCTATTGCCAAATATGTGTAGAATACATATTACTGCACCCTTCTAAAAAGAAGATAACTTAGATGCGCTGGAAATAAAGTACATCAGACAAGCTTCTCGTTTGCTAAAAAACTCGAAACGGCAAAAAAAAAACAGTAACATTATATTTGCGTTTTTATTTGGGCCATTATTCATACATAATTTAATAACAAAAAAACACGATCAAATCTTGACAAATATTACTAAAAACTATGTACGTTGCAACATAACACTTCTGTGCCGACCGTAAACCCGGATTTAATACCAAGTATTGACGTTATTTATATATTGCTGCGTTTAAATAATAGGGGTTAAAGTACGAAATTGCCGTTTAAATACTTTGAATTGACATTAAACCTTCACGTTGTGAGATATTCGAGTGAAACCTTTTTACAATAATACCTATGACACTATTCTTTTAAAAAATGTGCAACATTCGATTTTCGAATTTCAATTGTTTTTTATTCAGCTTAGACGGAAAAGATACGAGTTCCGACGCGGTACTAACGTGGTAGAAAAGGCTCGCAATATCAATGCTGCGTTTGGAGAGGAGACTGCTAATTAACGAACCGTGAGTTTTTGGTTTAAACGCTTTCGTAATGGAAACTTCGACTTGAAGAACGAACCTCGTGGAAGACCGCCCACACAGGTGAATAACGCTGAATTGAAGGAGATGGTGGAAGCCGATCCGAGTCAAACTACCCAGGAATTAGCAGCATGGTTTAACGTTACCTTACCTACAAAATTGACTCATTTGAATCAAATCAATAAGATAAAAAATTATGATAAATGGGTGCCTCATGATTTGACTGATCTGCAGAAAGAAACGCGGGAAAGCGTTGAAACTTGCGCTGCCTTGTTGAATCGGTACAGAAATGAAGGAATATTGAATCGAATTGTGACATTTGACGAAAAGTGGTTTTTTTACGAAAACCATTAGCGAAAAATGGAATGGTTGACCACAGTTCAAACGCCGCAACAGTGCCCTAAGTCAGAGCTTACCAATAAAAAGGCAATGGTAAATGTTTGGTGGTCTCTTCATGGTGTTATTCACCATAGCTTTCTCAGGTCTGCTCAAGCAACATCAGCAGATGTTTACTGTGCAGAACTTCGAACAAAGATGGCGAAACTGGCACTGAAACAACCCCGACTCGTGAATCGATCTTTACCGTTATTGCTCCATGATAACGCAAGACATCACACTGTACGGGACACCGTTGTAACTCTACAGGAGCTGCAATTAGAAACCATACGTCATCATCCATACTCGCCAGACCTTGCTCCAACTGGTTACCATTTTTTTCGTGATTTGGACAACTACGTGGTAAAAAAAATCTTCCTAGGAGGCAGTACAAAATGCTTTCACACAGTTTGTCGAATCTAGATCCCCAGAGTTCTATCGCAAAGGCATAAATTAACTTCCGATTAGATAGCAGCAATGTATAGATAATGAGGTTAAATGTTTTCATTAAATAAATACATCTTGGAAAAACGAGTTTTAATTTTGCAGTATAAATCGGCAATTTCATACTTTAACCCCTAATATTAACCGTGGCACCTCCATCCGCACGGACGCATGTGTGCTGCAATTTGCAAAATGGATATTTTGTAATTTTAAATAGAGTATAGCCGAGCTAAAGTGGAAGTGGGCTGGCCACGTGGCACGAATGCACCCGGAGAGGTGGGCACAGATCGTCACTGACTGGATACCTGATGGAGGAAATCGCCGCCGAGGTAGACCGCGGCGAAGGTGGTGTGACGATCTGATCTTGTTTGCGGGGCGAACATGGCCAGATAACGCACAAGACAGAGAGGTTTGGAAGGAGAAAGGGGAGGTCTTTGCCCAGCAGTGGGACACAGGACAGCCCAGAAACAAAAAATGAGTGTCATCAAATTTTGTAACTGCATTCAGCAATTACTCAAAAGTTAAGTCTCCTAACAAGGTTCTTCTGTTATTACCACAAAGGCCCTCCTGCTTACAACTGACAAAGACTACAGTTGTTAATTGAAAATACGGACAATTATGAGTTGGTATACTATTGGTCTAACAATTAATTATTCGGACTTTACCTAACATTGGAATAGTGTTAGTAGGAAGATTTATTGTCGTAAAACAAAGAGGTTAAAATTGATTGCGAGTGTGGAGTTTTTGAATAACTTAATATTTATTATACCTAATTTTTTTTTCAATATTCTGTGTTTATAGGGGAACGGATAAAAGAAGATAAACTGAAACATTTATTGGATCTTTTTAGGCAACGAGGAAAGGCTTTCTCGGTTGCTGGAGGCTTGTTAAATCAAATGCCCTGGTGTAGATTCATTATACCTAAGTTGAGTGGGTATACACTGATTACCAAACTGAATCGAGAAATTTCCAAAGTTATTGAGGTAGGTAACATATTTTTATTTTTCCAATAATACTGGTTTACAAATAGCAGCGAATGTCAACAGTAACCTTTAACCTTTTGACCGCCACGGTCGGCTATAGCCGACAAATGAAAAAGTGCCCAACACGTCACCGCAGGCTCTAGCCGACAAGAAAACGTAATTTTTCAAGTAGTTTTCATCTGTCGGCTATAGCCGACCGTGGCGGTCAAAAGGTTAAAAGAGCTGTTACAGTGCTATAACCCGGACGAATACCTGATTGAAAGTATTAAGAATGTCATGTTAGATAGGATGCAGACAGTTACTGATGAACCATTATTATGCTCGAGCACTTTAGAGAGTGTCTAAAATCGGTGTTGGAAACCGTGTTAGGAATTTCGGGTAAGGGGATGATGGTTATGGCTTATTAGTAACGAATTGAAGCCTGTTCATTCATTTGAATATCTTATAAATATCTTCTACAGAACTAATTATTGTGTTACGTTGTTTTTGGATTAAAATAAACATTGAATATTTTTGTGTGTATTTTTAAATACATGTTTGTGAACTTTTAGAAACAAATGTCTTGAGAAAACTTTGTTGACCTAACCCAAGTATTACCTTGATCAAGCATTTACATTATAATATCGCAAATAAAGAAGTATCATTACGGATTTTTGTTTTTAACGAGTACTTTAAGAGAACAATTCGTTTCAGGAAGCTATTGTAAAGCATAAAGATAAAGAAGTGGAAGGAAATGATTTTATTTATTTATTCTTGCAAGAGATTTATGCGAATAAAAATCCAACCTTTACTGGTAAGTAACTTGCTTTGCGTACCGTCTTTTGAAATGGAGTGAGTGAATGAGAGTATTGGCTCAGTGTTAATGGTTTCGACTTATGAGTTGTAAGTGGTGGGTTCGAACCCAGGCAGACGCTTTAGTGGGTAAAACCTTATTCCAGAATTTCATTTATTTCCATTGTATTTGGTCAAACCAGCATGCCTGAGACATATTCCTCTAGGGCATGTAAAGCCAAGTCAGAGGCCCAAGGGCGGCATAAAAACTCCGACACCAGGTTAGGCACTAACCACACGAAAAAGAAAGAAGATTGTATTTGGTTAAACGCTAACGATTATGTTATGTTATTTTCAGAGGAGCAGTTGAAAATAGTATGTTTAGATTTCCTGATTGCGGGTTCTCAAACTAGTAGCAGTTTACTCGGTTTTGCTTTTCTCAAGGCACTAAAATGTCAAGAAATTCAACAGAAAATATATCAGGAAATAGATACAGTTATTGGGGACAGAGCGCCTTGTTGGAATGACAGTGACAAGTAAGTGCACACACCATTTATAAATTCAAAGACATGAAAATATCACGCAAATTAAATCCGTGTTAGGACAGAAATCATGCTTAAGTCTCTTGATTCTTTGAAAAGTTAAGGTTTCTTGTCCAGCCAAGTTTATAATTATTAATACATTTGCCTGTGTTTACAAGGTAGAAGGGGCACCGACGCTGAAACGGTTACCACGTATTCAGCACATCATTCTGAAAACGCTGTTTCCTACAAAACTGCAATACCTACGCGATCAAAATGTATGGAACAGCTGTGTTTTTAAGGTACCGATAGCAAAAATCTATGTGGGGGGAGAATATAATCGAAGGTTCTGGGGACCAGAATGATTTACTGAATGCATGGTAACCGTTTTAGCGTCGGTGTCTCTTCCACCCTGTATAGCGCAGAAACAGGCGTCTGCGTTGGGGTTGTAAAGCTCAGTCATGCACAGTGTAGCATTTGTGTAGAACTTCTACCCCGTCTTGAAATTATTATGAAACTTTGTTTACCAGCCGGTTTCAGAGACATCCATACTATTATTGTAAATATCGCATTTAGCTCTGTCTGTCTGTTACTTTTTACGCCTTAACGACACGACTGAACGAATTTCTCTGAAATTTACTTCACACTGTTAAAATCAAACATTGTCAAATTTGCATTGGTTAAGGCGAAGATAGCTAAGTTTTCGTTTTTCACTTACTCCCTTAGATGTATTTTGGTCTATCTGCTTTTCCTAAGAAATTAACTACGTTAAAAAAAAAAATTATTTTTTAGTTCGGGTTCTTTTCGGTTTATGGTAGTTGTTTAGTCTTGGGTGAAATCGACCCCCGCTGCCGCGACCGAAATATGCTAGTATTATACAAAATTTTCCCCTTTTTCAGGCTGGTCTACACGTCAGCGTTCATACAAGAAGTGCACAGATATTATCCTATAGTTCCAATGGCGGGACCGAGGCTGCTACAAAGTGACTCTTCGATTGACGGGTATTTAATACCTAAAGGGGCTACTATACTCATGTCTGTGGGCGACATATACTTCGATCCCGAATTGTGGGACGACCCCCACGTATTTAAACCTGAAAGATTTATCGATGAAAGTGGAATGTTGAAAAATTCAGAACACTTGTACCATTTCGGATTAGGTAGGTGGCCATAAGTTTATTTTTGTTCAATCAAGATATAAATACTCTTTATACACAAATTTTGTTACATATGCGTGTATGACCGACAAACGAAATCAATAGTGAAAAAAAATTACATATATGAAGTCCAGGGGGGTTATCATGACTTCAGTGTAGGAAAGAGATGGAGCTAGAGATCCTGTAGTGCTCCGTCTTTTTCAAACACAGAAGTGAAATTAAAACAATACTGCTTTAAGACGACAAGGTAGGCCACCAGGTTTCGTTACGATGTCCTTTTTTACCGATGTCCAAGATAAACTTGGTAAAGCACATAATTATGAATCGAAAAAGACAAATTAGTAACTGCCCGGATTTGAACCCACAACCTCGTGCGACAAGGCGAGACCTTAACCACTATGTAATCATTTAGTTACATATTGATGTAAGGGCGGGCGTCCGTATGTGGTTTCCGTTTTCGCGTCGGTGTCCGTTCCACCCCGTATAACATAAGCGATACAATAGGCGCCTGCAATGCTACCTACCCGAGAGGGAGTGGGTTCTAATCCACCAAGCGGGTGCAGCTCTGTTTGGTAGATGACTTCGATTTTTTCTGGCTTGGGCATCCCGTTTTCGTTTCTTTAGTTTTAGATATCCTCACGATATTTTCTTTCACCCTTTTGAAAGCAGTGCACAGTGGTGATGAAATAAATTATATAAAATAATGCCTGGCTATAACAGTAGAAGAAGACCAAAGAAACGATAGATGGACTGTGTGGAGGATGATATGGCTATAAAGGAGGTGACTGCTGAGATGACGAGTAATAGAGAAGTATGGAAGAAGAAAACATGCTGCGCCGGACCCCAAATAAATTGGGATAAAGGCAGGAGAATGATGAATGCCTGGCGGAAATCGCCGCCGATGTAAACCGCAGCGAAAGTGGTGTGACGATCTGATCCTGTTTGCGCTGCGAAAATGGCCAGTGATCGCACAAGAAAGAGAGGTTTGGAAGGAGAAAGAGGAGGCTTTTGCCCAGAAGTGGGAAACTAGACAGGCTAGCAAAAAAAAGCCTGGTTTCGAGCCCACGAACACTACAACTCGAAGTCGAAGCCGATACCGCAGCCCAGCATATGTTTTATCTTCACATCTCGTTGCTTTTTCTCTTTTGCGGTCGTTGATACCTGAAATAGGCTAGATTGTTTTATTCTTTACCGGGTAAAACCTGGGTATCCACAAATTTATACGAATGATATGAATAATGGTTCGTTGAATTCGTCTTTCCATAAATTTTTATAACTTCATGTACAAAAGTAATACACAGACGGACTTAATGCCACAAGGCATTAACTACCAGTCAACCTTTGGGTTAAATCGAACAGCATTCTTAACTTCAAGGATGCTCATAACAAGATGTTTATAATAGTTGTTAATATTAGCTAAATATACCTTTCAGGTCGCAGACGCTGCCCGGGTGACTCTTTAGCGAAGTCGTTTATATTCATTACCTTCGTGGGGATTCTCCAGAAGTATAGGATCCACGTCAGCAATGGTACAGTGCCGTCAGATGTGCCAGTAATAGGTATATTGTCAACACCAAGACCTTACACAGCTGAGTTCACATTACGAAAATAATGATCACACTTAGAATGATGTATCTATGATTGATTAAATATTGAAGAATTTGTGAAAATATGATTTATTTATGACCTATTAGATAACATGATTTTCAGTTCGTCGGACCTATTACGATACTCAAAAATAACTTATCCGCGGATAATGCAAGTACAGACTTGCAAAACCTGCTGCTTGTAAACCTGCAAAATAAAATACAACCATAGATATTGTACATGATCTACCTAATAATAACTTCAAGTTAAATACAAAATAAAAACACACTTCACAGTATCATTGGGTTACAGGAATTTCTGCAATGGAAATATTTATACAGAAGCATTTGGTATCTACCGTCAATGCAGTTTTATTTTAAAGTAGGTATGTAAACGGGAGCTCTCATTTACAAAATAATAGCATTTCGCCCGCGCGTTGTTTTGTCGACAACAGCGCTGACGCTGCAGCGCCTGCCGGCTCCAACTACATAACCTAAGAACCATCCAGGTGATCCATAAATATACAAAAAAAAAAAAACATCAAAATCGGTCAAGCCGATTTGAAGAAGAATTACGAATATGAACACATAATATGCGAATTTAAACTGGGTGTAAACGGACCCTTCGCGAAGCCGTCAACCAAGCATTCTGTACTTCAAACGAAGTAACAATTCGCAAAAAATATTGCTGGGAAACGACTTTTTTCTGCTTGTGAAAAATCTTGGTTTACAGTAGCGCTCAATGTTACGCACTCAAACATTGTTTATTTTTAAATCTTTGCTCCACACTAGTAATATCTCCTATATCGTGGGTGCGTTTGCAAATATTTAAACTCACATACACAAACAGGCAGACCCGGAACAATTACCTGTAGTCCATAAAAATAGTTGTTCCGTGCGACACGTAGCGCAGCAGCCAATCAACCCAACCGTGCCCTCAACCAACCATCACCTCAACCATCAACCGTGCCGTTCGTTGTGCTGATAGATGCTTTGTAGTACAGGGAACATGGCGATATTTAAAGTAAAATTATAAACTTTTATAACTAGTATAAAAAAACATGTGAATAAGTTGGAACTTTGCCCTTCAATATTTCCGTAACTAAAAGGTTCCCAGGTATGGTCTAAAAATTATCGCAATGTTGAGGAGAAGAAGTACTTCGATAAGGGTGTTTTACACCCTTAATACATATATTCTTTGTTCTCATATGTTATACAGACATTTATTGCGAATAGTAATGCACATATTATATGTAAGTACACATCATACACATTATGTTTGGTAAAGTTTGTATTATAGTACGATATGATGTTCATTTTTGGATCTCTTGGCCTAGTGCAATTATCACCTTCCCTTTACAATCCTGAATTTTCAATACTTTGATGTAGAACATATGCTGTGACATTCTCATTCAGAAACATTATTGTAAGTTACTGTTTCAGTGTTAGATAATGATTTAGTTAGAGTATTTACGATTTCTACTTCGTGGTCGGTCAAACCACGACCACTCTGTCAAGACTGTAGCTACTAATCATGAAAGAAGAAATGACACCCATGGCATGGTCTCAAGTATAACCAACTGAAACATGGGAGGTTAGGACATTAACAATACAATTAGCCTTTGCAGCAGTCTTTTTCCAGCCTATGAACTATATAAACAACCTGATACCTTGATACCTTTGGGTATACGGACGACAAAACCGACGGTCGTCGGTTAGGAACTGTCGAAATAGTCCAATGCATAAACGAGTGGGCTTTATACAATTTCTACGAGAGGCAAAATTGAGTTGGAACGCGTGAACTTGTCCTATAACGCTGCGTCTGATCCAGACTTGAGTGATGTTAACTTGGTCAAGTTCAATGCTACTATGTGCTTTGTCGACCATGTCGGGCAACCGGGCAGCGGTAGGTTGAGAGCGGCGCGATGAAATACTATTCATATAGATACTTAATACTCGTATGGACCCATTTTTGAGTTCATAAATACATTAGATGAGTTGCGGCTCAGTTGATACGACTGCTACGGACGAGTCTCTGGGTGGTACGCCCCAAGCACACACACTATTTTAATTTTTTTCATCGTCTCTGCTCTCCAAACACTGAAGGAAATCATCGTGAGGAAATCGGCTTATCTTAGAACAAAAAGTTTGAAGTATTGTTTTAAAATTTTTAGTTCTAAGATATGTGACATACAAACCGCATCTGGCCCGCGCGGTGGACTGGCCCAGTCACTCCCACAGTTTTCGAAGTTTTCCCAGAAAGGTCGGCAGTGCTGTAAAGTAGGCACATTTACATTTTGAAAGTTATGTTGTGCTGTTGTTTGTTGTGTGGTAGCATGCAAAATACATAACATAATAATAGGTATTATTTTGTCGTTTGTGGTTGTTTCCTACGTAGATATCTAGTATAAGAGAGGCTAAAAAGAGTAAGTAATTCAATCACCCGCTCTAGCGATGGACACGTGTGGCCCAATGGGTTAGGTAGTTGGATTGGAGCTGATAAATGCGCGCGAGCTGAGCGAACGTAGCGAGCGGTGCCGTGATAGTGGTGCCGCGAGTGCTACAAAAAGTCGTCGTGGGCGAAAGACCTTAGTAAATCAATAATAATAACCTTTTCAAATAGGGTCGTGAAAAGGAAATCGTGGGAAGAAATAAATGAAATGTTTGATTTGGATTATGTAGTATTGCATCACACGACAGCATCGCGATGAAAGCGATACAAAATAGTGGTCACGTGGGCCGACTGTAACACGACCGTTTTGCGTCCGCATCGCTTAAAAGTCGCGCTGGGCGAAGGCTCTAAAACTGACGCAGCCACCTTCGAGTTCGACGAGTCAAACGACGAGTACGAGTTGCGCTGAAGCGGTACTTGCTGCGGCCAGTATGTACATAAAGTCAGTTGGAATTCCAAATATTCTCATCACACAGTTGGAACACTATCAATGAAACGCAGTAAATGAGTTTTTAAAACCTCCTTCGACTTTAAAATAGACTAAAGTTATCATAGAGTGATAATAATGTTAGATGATTGATATGTTGTCATACGTCAGCGACCTGCGATATGTTTTTGACAGAACCTACATGACATACAGCTGTTTGCAGTAAATATTTTTGTAATTAGTAACGATACGTATGAACAAAGATAGTCAAGTTTTAAGTCATCTTACGATGTGCACTTATTATGTGCGCTTTTAGTCGTAGGTAAAAACTTAGAAGTGTTATTATAAGAAAATCTTTAGTGTTTTTGATGTTTTCTATTAAAGGAGCAAAGGTGGGCCTCAATTTGTTCTATTATAACAAGGGAAAGCGTACCAGAACACCAGGACGCGGTGGTCATTAAATAGCAAAAGAAACATACATTGTGCAAATCGTTACACAATATCTTTTATAACTTATTCGTCACCTTCGTTGTTTACCGTGAAATTGATAGTCAATTGGTCCTGATAGGTTCTGGGCTCGGGCAAATTGTTATTGGGTTTTTCCATCAGGAATTTTTTCAGTAGCAGCCACGGAGTCTTGATGTGGCCCATTTGATGGCAATAGGCTCGCCCCCTATTACAAGGGACTTAAACATAACTGGCGAAATGTGGGTGTACTATTAAGGAACACCTCTGCCTAACCCTTCTGGGATTACAGGCGTGATGTGATGTTATGTTATGTTATGTGAAAGGTGATTGTTTCTTTCCAGGAAACACTTGGTGACGGGCACTTTCAATGGCAGAGTATTATGAAATTCGTATATTTTGCATGCTCATTGTCTTCTTCGGCGTATAATTATGACATATTTTCAAAGGTGTGCGAAAACGGTACCTGCCTAGATACGTTTAAATAAATAAATCGCATTGTTAAAGACTTGGTGTTATTCTCTGGGTTTGAATTACATGGAGTGGAATAAGCTTGAGATTGGAAATAATATTTGGTATACGACTCCGATTTGCCAGTTTTACCAAAATTTTCTAAATCATTTAGTTCCAAACAATAAAAATCTTGATTACTCAGTGACAGACAACTCACAGCCTGAATCATTGTGTCTAGAAACATGAAATTTGCAATATAGAAGGAGTTTTGAAAATTCATCCCCCAAAGGGAATGAAAGTGCGTCATTTTTTCCGAAGGGAAATATCATCAGGTGCACGGCTTGTGTGTAAAAAAGACCCTATTTTAAACTGTCATGAATGATCAATTAAGAATCGGCCAGTGATCACCTTGGCAGCTTGGAGACACGTTACGTTTTATCTATCACAATTTCTTTTATTTTCAGTGAGGTTTATTGATTATATCTTATGTGAAGCGACATTGGGCATAACATATGTGTGCATGGATAGTTTTATTAAACAATACACTAGGAGATATGACTGCCATAAATACATGAATCCACTTCTCAGAGGAATATCTTACGGAAGATTTTTACAGACATCTTTGTTCATACTTCTTGTAAGTATTCTTTTTCTTTAAGGTATTAAAATTATTATTGTAAATGTACCGAGACTTGGTGGCAGGAAATCAAAGACTTCTTAGAATAAGATGGCTTCTCTCCGCTTTAAAAGATCCGATAAAAGTTTATGGTAAGGTATGACAGTTATTCATCCAAAGTTATTTTATCGCCTTCAAAGTATGCTCCTTCAGAAACCATACACTTAGATACGCCAACGAATAATTCAATCATCAAAACATTTTTTAAATGCCTTTTCCGGAATTGAGTTCAGTTTTCGCCGCGAATTCTCATTTATGTCTTCTACCGAATGAAAACGGGTGCCACGAAGTGGTGATTTGAGTTTAGGAAAAAGAAAGAACTCGGCTGGAGCCATATCTAGGTAATAAGGTGGTTGCTCGATGGTATTTGTTGAGGTTTTGGTCAAAAATTCGTTGACGATGATGGCCTTGTGCGAAGGCGCATTATCGTGGTGCAAAATCCAAGAATTTTCTTTCCACAAATTGCTCGTTTTCGTCGAATTTGCTGTTTTAAACGCCGCATAACGCTCAAATAATATTATTTATTTTCTGCTTGACCTTCCGGCAAGAATTTCAAGTGCACAATACCGCGATAGTCAAAGAAAAGGCGGTCAACATGACTTTGACTTTGATCGACATTGGCGTGGTTTTTTCGGTTTCGGTTCAGTTGGAAGGCGACACTCCAAAGCTTTTTGACTAGTTTACATGTCAAACTCGTAAACCCACGTCTCGTCACCAGTAACAATGCGTTTCATGAATGTTGGGTCGGAATTGACTCGCTCTGTCGTCAGCGACACTTATGCGATTGAATTTTTGGAGAAAATTCAGGTCTTTTGGGATTAGCCGAACGGCAACATGTTTCCTACGCAAGTGATTATTTAAAATGGTACGGATCGACTCGTGAGACACTGAAAGTTCAGCGACTATCTCTCTCAAACTTGAATGAGGATTTTCAGTCACTATGTCCTTCATTTTTGCGATGTTAACTTCAGTTGAAGACGTTGATGGCCTACCAGAGCGAGGCAAATCTCGGTTAAATGTTTTTCGTAGCGCAGCTCCAGGCCGACACAGCGCGGTCAGCGTGCAGCACTTGATGGACGAGCTGAGATAAAGGCCGAGGCCGTAGGTCGAGGCCTTTATAGCGAGGACAGCAAGGGCTGCAATGATGGCCAAGCTGGAAGGCCTAGAGCGTAGCTAGGCTAGCTCGAGGCAATCAGAGCGTGACCAGCGAAGCAGTCATTGCGGGCCAAGGCTTGTATAGTGCTTTACTCAAAAATGCAAGTACCCAATCTAAATAAAACCAGCAAGTAATTTAAATAAAATATATATTAATTAATTAGAAATTTAATTAAAATGACAATTATGAAAAGTACAATTACTAAAATTCAACACCGACTTTCCCGGTTTGATATTACTAATAGTTTGCGATAATTTTAATTCGGTGTTTGACTGTTGTATTATTTCTTCATTTATTACTTCATTTATTTAATCATTTTTTTCTTCATGTTCTTGAGCAGATGTTGAAGCTTTCTGGAACTCGTAAGACGTTGTTCGTTTTAAGTTTATACTTTGACCGATTTTTTGTGTAATTCTGTTTTTATTCTCCACCGATTCTTCTATATAGCTCTCAGCAACTCGATCGGATTTCCATCCTCCATGCCTTTTTAGTGTAATAAGATTGGCCCCAGTATTGGCAAGAATAGTGGCCGATGAACGTCGGAAATAATGACCTGTAAATTGCTCCGGATCGGGCAGTTCTAAGTATGTAGCAATTATTTTGGGCATTTGAGCAATTTTGTGCCTCCCTATCACTTGTTTGGTGCATTTGCAGTTTTTATAATTAAAAAAAAATCGGTCCGTTTTTACGTCAACTGGACGTAGTGCGTAATATTTTTGCACCACTGCAAATGAGGCGTCACGAACAACGAAAGTACGATCAATCTTCGTTTTTGTATCTCGCAACGTAATTATCATTACGTTGATGTGAGTTTCAATGTCATTACCGGTGATATTGGTAATTTAGATGCATCGACATGCACCGTAAATGCCAAAAATAAGAACCACCTGTAACAATCACAAGTACGAGTATTAATATTATGAGAACGTGTACAGTACAAATTTGGGTTTTTAGATATAAATACTTACTTTCACCGCTAAGTACAGAGTCGGGGGCTGCATTTATAAACTTTTCTATATTTTGTGATGTCAACACTTTTGATTTTTTACATTTATATCCGTCTGACTGTCGTTTTAGCTTACTCGTTAAATTGTGGTAATTTTTAATGTTCAAATTGTGCTTTATCAGAACCATGCACTTTAACATTGAATAGGTATTCCAGAGAGACGAAGGCTTCATTTTGTTAGAAAGATCGTTGAAATACGCAAGAAAAACATTTTCGGATAAAGATTTAGATTTCCTGCTGATTTTCCACAGCACAAATTTTTCATATGCAAGCTTATATTTTTCCTTTGAGTTTCGCGGTATTAAATTTTCAACCACTAATTTAGCTTCATCTTTAATGTCTGGCGGTGTTAAACACATTGAATCGGAAGAATTTTTGCTTTGAGAGCTCATTTTTAGCGAAAAAGTCACTAAATAAAAATATAATTTTCGCTGAACCGCGCTTTTGTTACTTCTTCGTTTTTTTTTTTTTAGCAATTGTAGTTGGAACTGTACAGCCAAATATGAAATAAAATCTTTTTGTACCTATCTCTATAAAAATACAAACAGCTGTGTTTTAAATAAAATCTTTTTGCATTTGAAGATAAAGATAAAAGATAAAGATTGATTTTAATTATAATAAAATTAATTGATTATGATTATAATTAAATTAATTGATTTCGATTTTTTTTATTTGTTTTTATTTTTTTTATTTTTGTTTTTTTTTAAACGTTGAAACGTCTTATTAGCGGCCGGCAATGTTTTGCCAGCCTGTTAGAGCGACCAGCAAAACTTGGCCGGCCGCTCCTTGAAACAGAACGGCAAGGTCGACTTTGCTCAAACAAGGTTGTCAAAATAATGACCACATTACATGCATTTTTGAGTAAAGGTGTTTTACGTTGTATTTATTTATTAATTAAGGTACCTATTTATTCATGGGAAAATCAATCATTTTATACTATCCTACCGGGTTTAATATGTCCTCATTTAAAAATAAGGCTGGGCTGTAGTGTACAAACTAATGTACAGTATTTTGGAAGTCCTAAAGTCATGCCATGTTTGTATAGAGATAATAAATTATTTGAATCATGACAAGTCTAAGATGAGAGAAGCCACGACAGTAGCTAATACTAAGGCATGAGAACACTTCGTAAGCCTGCCAACAAGTTAGTATGAATTGGTAGTACAAGTATAGTACCAATGATTGCATGATTCGTAGTATAATCTGTCACCATGTCATGATTCCGTTTCGCAAAGGAATGGTAAAGAATAAACGTCCGCATCGCGCTGGGTCTTCTTTTATTCAATCACACCTAATAATAGCTTCAACGCTTCATGCCTTATTCTGAAAGACCACCATATAAAAAGATTTCCCACAAGACCAAAATTATAAATTTCGTTTTGTTTTAGCACGCTGGTTATTTAGCTGACAGCATAGAATTTTTGACGGTAAGTTTTCGAGACGTGACTCCTTGGTCGACCTGTCACAGAGACGACAACACCAATTGTGTACCTAGCAAGGATATAATGTTGCGGTGCAATCTTAACATTACTACACAATTTACTAGAACAGCTGCCTACTTAAACTACATGTAAGTTGTCGTGTTACTAATGATATCACTATCTGCCTAGCCTTTTTCCAACTATGACGGGGTCGGCGTCCAGTTTAACCGGATGCAGTATCTTACATGGAGCAACTGCCTGTCAGACCCCCACAACCCAATTACTGGGTAATGCAAAACTCCCTTGGTAAAACTGGTTGATATACTTATGGGCCACTGACTGCTTGTAAAGACTCAAAGATCTACATCGATCTATATAGCAACATATGTATGTATGTATATGATTTGCACTTGTTACTAGCAATATCCAATTTGATTTTAAATTCTTTGTAATTTCATGCCAATCTTCTCCATAGAGATCTTTGTTTTCGTACAGGTAATTAGCCTCCGCTTTTTGACTAACTGAATAAAACGTTTCAGGAAATCGTTTGGCTCTTTAGATAGAACTACACTGACCTTAAGGGTTTTCGTTCTTGGCCTGGTGTGGGTGCTAGTATTCATTTTTTCATCGGTAAGCCACGGAACAATTGTAAAGGTAATGTTTTTTTGATATACATTTTAGTAAAAGAAAATAATAGCTGCCAAATGCTTAATACTCAAGGCATTAAGTCCGCCTTTGTACAGTTTTTACTTGTGCATAAAGTTTTAATAAATAAATAAATAGCTCGGTAAATAAAAAAGTAGTTAGCTAGTTGTTTACCCCTTTGCTTTATCTAACGATAGATCCGTGCTGGTGGCTACGTACTGCTCGGATATAATTTGAGTCTATCGACACGCAAAGATAAAGAAGATTTGATTGAAAATGATATGTTTTACCATTTTATTTAATATTTCTTCCAAATTATACGTCAGTTTAATGGGCCTATTGAAGTAGTCCATTACATTGACATATATTTTATCATTTTGACTAGTATATAAACTGTTCGCGCAGTGTTATACACGTATCTATAATAGTTATCAGATTTTTGGTGCCGCCGCATATTTAATATGACTGCAAGCCGTTCGAATGATAGCTCTGGTCACGGTATACTCGTTTTCAATGCTTCCCAGACGAAATATTCATTGTAAAAACACCTTCGTCACCTGTGAGTTAGCCAAGGGTTGCACTGACAACTAAAAACCGAAAGTGATTCTAGTTGGATCTATGTACTTGCAAGGCAGCTTGCAAGCCAAGTTGACTCGCTAGTGTCCGATCGGTTTACACTAGTGTTCTTATTCACTGTACTTATCTAGTTCGCTTAACACTTGACCAATGTAAATCGGGCTTTACTGCTTATCGTCTCAGTATTGTCGTACTGTCCATATGAGACAATATTACGGAATGACATGAGACATGAGTTCATAGTTCAAAATGTGACACCGACAATTAAATCATGTAGAAAATGACAGGACTGCACGGTTGGGAAACAGTACTGCTGAGCGCGAGGTCCTGGGTTCCAGGGCTGGATAAGCTTGGCAAGGATCCCACCTGCGAAATTGATGCGCGAATGAATTGAATGCTCCTAAGATGCACGCAAATCGCACTGTCAGTGCGCGTGCACAGGTGTGGACCGCATTTACATTACGTGAACTATTACACTGCGAACCATTACACGTATTGCCATTATAATATAATCGGGCACAAATCATGACTCCGGTTGCTTCTGATAAAATCCTGATTTCCATTATATTTATCCTTATAAGCAGTACTTCTCCACTAACAGTCCTTAAGGGATCTTTTGGCACTTAATCAATCGTGGCTTCTTTTAACTAAAGATCCAGAAATCATTCCGTACTGATGTAACGTTGTATTTCTATTTCAGATTATTAAACTGTCGTTCATTTTTAAATCTATTTCTACCCTGATTGTATTGTTATTTATAGTCATTTCGACGAACAATGTTGCAACAGTGGCATTTTCTCAAATAGTCAACATTCCTTCTCCAAGTCTTCGTGAGTTTGTAAGTAGTAGTTTAAAAAATCTAATAAGACATAAAATCTTTCCGTATCAAAAATCCTAAAAGCAAATGGTCTTGATAGCACAACAACAATTCAGCAAGATGTCCTATAAGAAGTACGTACGCTTGTAAAATAATTACTTAATAGTCCTCCTGACCTAATTTCGGTCATGGCGGCTATTCAGGAGTTATTATTCTTCAGAAATGTGTGCCTAGACACAGGTGCATTCTCAAAGTTTGATGGGACGGCAATTTCACACGACCATAGAGAGACAATGCCAACTTCCAAACTCCCGGTTGCTACTGAAAAATTTCTGGTGAAAAGCCCTATAACAATGTGTCCGACCTTGCATAAAACCAGAACCCATCGTGGGAACTCTGCAGTGGCGCTTGCAACCACACGGCCAACGGGTACAGTAAAGCTGAAAAATCACTGGGTCTTCATTGCCTCATTTATTAAAAAAAAAACAAATTATTAAATTTTTTCGATAATTAAATTTTTTAAATTATTAATTACATAAAAAAATGATCTATACAAAAGGTTGGGGAGAGTTGAGCCACTGATCTGGCTTCTCTGGGATGTTGCCCAATGTGTCTTCCAGGAGCTTGATTTTTGTTCCTTTGTCCGTGATGGAATTTAACTCTTTAACAAAGGAGGGATGAGTCATCAGCCGAGAGAGAATAGAATTAAGGTCTTGGATTCTGGATATTAATTAAAGTCTTTTGAGACACGTTTAATGATCCGATCTCTGCCAGTGGCTTTGATCGGGCAGATACAGGCATCAGTGATAGGTCTCCATTGATACTGAAGGTGGCGGTAAGAAGAGAAGATCGGAAGGTTGAGAATGGTATAACCTCTAGCTTCCCAAGTAAAGTTACCTGAGCTGAACTGGAAGAGTCGGCAGTTGGGGGTGTTATTGGGTTTGTGTTTCTACGTGGACACGGTCTGGATAGTTCTAATGTTTTAGACTCTAATTTCTCAGATAGGCCCGCCACACTTTTGGTAAAGGCATTGAGTTGACGAGTCAACCCCTCCTAAAAGTCTTAAAAGTCTATCCATAGCCGCCTGATTTTTCGAGTATAGAGACTGCACTTTAAATTGATCCACGAGTTGACCCAGCTGGAGAATATTCCCATTAAAAGACACATGTAACAGAGTCGCGTAGCCAATTAGACTAACCTCTATTAGTGAGTCCTTGATGATTGACCAGTCTAAAATTGCTGCCCGGGTCAGAATTCGGAATTGAACTGCCAGTAGGTCCTTGTTATTGAGTTTTAAACTTCCAACTTGTTCTACCAAACGCAGAAGGTCCTCAGACATTGGATCATTGTTCGATTTCAGGGCTGCTGCCAGTGCGAAACAAGCCTCCATGGGATGACACACCAATGGATTGCAGGTTGACATCTCTCTATCCATCTTTGGGTCATACCCGTTATAGTTCTCCTCCTCATCCTCGTACATGATTGCAACGGGGGCATCTTTGATTGGGACTTTCTTCAAAGCATCCAAAACTTGAGCGGAATTTTGACCATTATACTCTGGGTTCTCATTCGGACCTAAGGGGGGGGGGGATATACCGGATATGTCAGGCATGTCGGACATATAATCCCTCGATCTCCAATTTGGCCCATGTCAATTTCTTCGTCTGAAATCCCGGACATAATAAAACTAAAGCCTAAGCAGATCAACCAAAGGGAAAGCGGAAAGGGTTGGGTGAACTCACTCTGAACACCTAGATATCCAGTGGGATAAACTTGATGGAGGAGAATGAAGATGACAGAATGGATTCTTTGTAGCAGTTGAGATAAAATTGTACCATTGAAATGAAAATAAGATGAATTAAAGCATCGAACACCTTTTAAAACTTTGAAGGTGATTTGGTTAAAATTGTTTTGCAATTGAGAACAGTTCATCAAGTGCTATGAACAGTGGTGGCCAGTGGAAATGGTCGCGAAAAATAAACCTATTCTTTTGAAAAATCTACACTCGCGTACTTATAAAGTCAGGACACAAATTCCTTTGATACCTTTGATGCTATGGCACTGAACAGACTATTGCATAGAAACTCAAATTGTTGATTTACTTAAAATCAATTCTGACCAATGTCTCTTTAATGCCTGGCCATTTTATGAAACAATTAATTTTTATTATTAAACTGGCATCCCACCTCAGCTTCGCATGGGTAGCACTAATTATGTACCCAGTAAGTATAAACTCGGATTTCTTCTGGTGGATCGATGGCGGTTATCTGATGAAGTTTTAGAAGTTATCTATAGGTACAGCGGGCAGCACATCAGTCTTGACGAATTCGTAACCCCTGTATGAACACCGAGTCCCCCGAGTTATTTAAAAATAATAAAAAGCTTCCTGAGACACACCTTAACTTTAAAAACATTGCATTAGGTATGAAGCCCCGACACAGCGTATGCTGCATCTTCCCTCTTGCCCATCGTACCAACTACTATCTGTATAATCCAGGACTTAAATGTGGCAAATGACAGATCTGTCCAGGTCGACACGTACTGTTACTACAGATGACTCTGTAATCAATTGATTTTGTCAATTTGAGATGAAAAAGATCGCGTTTGACGCGCTGCGCTGTTATGCATCTCAAGTTTTTATTTCGAGTAATTATAATTCTGTGATATTTTTTTAAGTCTTAAAATTAAAGGCTTGAGATGACTAACATATTTAGATAAGGATTAATATTATGTCGTTAAAAACACCTTCACAAATGTAGCATGATTTAGATCAAATAGTAAAGGAACAAAAATGGTTATTGTGAGTCAACCTTAAAAGATAGACATGCCATGATGTAGTCTTTTTTAGATCTTTAAGAGAAACAATTCCTTGATACATTATTTTCGTGAAACTAACTGTTTATGCAGCGCACGCTACGAAAGCTCTCAAGCAAGATGCACGACTTTTTCCAACTAAGTTCACGTTATTGAAGTTTTCGTTGAATTCTTAACTGACTTCAAAAAAAAGAGGAGGTTCTCAATTAGGTTGTTTTTTTTTGTGTTTGTTACCTCATATCTAGCTTCGTCATTTATGAACCGATTTGAAAAATTATTTTATTCTTCCCGATTGGTATCATAGAAATTTCATCAAAATCGGTTCTGTAGTTTGGTTTTTAAATTAAAATAGCTGGAAAAAATATGTTATCCAAGTAAAAGAAATTGCGAAATTGATACTTGACAAGGATTGGTGTGTCATACGATAACTGAAAAGGCTTAAATAAAATATGTTTTTGCAAAAAAATAACAGACTTCCAAAAAATAAACACCGGTAGTAGACCCACACGCAGGCCCCTTCCCCATTCTAAACTTTACAGTGGTAAAATAGACTTCTAAGATGTTTTTCACTTGTCGAGATTTTTGGTTTTCTTAGTATTTGGCTATTTCCTTTGGCAAATTGTTTAGAATACTTGGAAGAGCAGACTACAGCACCACAAAACTACAACTGCGAAGTAGTTTTGCAGTACCTACAATAATACGTACTACTAGGTTTCTATACGTATTTATACATATCTACCATAACATTACCGTTCCAGTAGTCGAGTGCAGATAGCCAAAAATACTCAAGAAGTGGAACGAAGTTTATAGTGGTCGGATTTTCATGGGACTTTATTGTTGAGTTCCTAAAGGTGTGCCATTTTTTACTTTCTTCTCCACACCTCTAGGAACTCAACAAAAAAGTCCCATGAAAATCCGACCACTATAAACTGCGTTCCACCTTTTTGTCTAATTGCAATCGACTACAGTACCATTTTGATTCCTTTGTTGTTCAATCCAGGCTGCTAAAAATCTTCAAACTACTCGATTGCCAATGCAAAAGTCAATGATCCATTCTGTTCTAAGTTCTTTTGATACGGAAGGATATTTATTCAGAATTTACAGAATAAATGTAATTTAAGCATTGATACTAACTGTATAATAATTATTAAATGATAATTCATTGTTGCAGATGTTTTCCATCAAACATGTGTGTTATGCATACGGCATTGGGTTTTTAGGTATTCATGATTTTGGAGCCATGTCTGCTTTTACTATGGTAGATACTGCAACTGTGATTTATATGTCAACGTTTACAACTTTGGCTTTCATTAGATCATGGATTATGAGAATATTATATTTAGTTATGAAAACTTGTGTTGATGTTGATTTACAATATGGCACACATGTATTATTTTACGCCATATTTCCGTTAACTACTGAGTTTATGCATGCTCACAAGCTGTATGTGATATTTTTTTATGGAAACACTCTACTCGGTACCTTAGTTTATATGGTAAGAAAAAAAAGCTGGTATCTTAATATAACCATTGTTACATTACTAATTACTGCTAGATTAAACCAAATATAATTCTCATCAAATTGTATTTTCTTTTTGTTGCAGACAAATCTAATGGTTATACTTGCGAAATTCTTGAGTTACGAGTTTCGTTCTGTCAAGCCGAATTATGTTGTTGGTTTTCTGAGTTGTTTAGGTTTTGCCTTATCTGTACCTCTGCTTGCGGTGAGTATCAGATTGTTGTACCTATTTCTTCCACGCCTTTTAAATCTATGTAAATAAAATATATCTATAAATCTATATGAGTAAAACCGGCCAAGCGCACTCGCGCACAAAAGGTTCCGCAGCACCAAACAATAGTTTTAACGCTCACAGATAGGATAATTTACACTCGACACAAAAACTAAATTTGTTTTTCATGGTATGTTAATGAAAAACAAAGTTACTGTGGCAGTTTCACAAAGAAGTCCCATATCTCAAAAGCCCAACATCTATTCTTCTTCAAATCAATTTTCGTTAAAAGTTCTTTTAACGTTCAACAAACCCACATTTTTCCAGTATTTTCCTTCGCATACTTTGAAAATTAGAAGGGGTGGGGAGGACACATTTTTTATGGCTTAAGAAGCAAATATCTGATTAACCATTGACTTGTTTGGTTCAACCTTCAGTTACAGGTATGGAGCCATCCCAATTTTTTAAAATTCGTAATTTACTATCACTTTTGTGTACCGGTTCATAGAAGACACCTACTTTACAAATTTGAACTGTGTAGTGCAAACAGTCTCAGAGTATCAGTATCATGACTGTGACATACGGACTGTGCGACAGACGAACAGGGCGAATCTATAAAGGTTCCGTTATTTGCTATTTGGCAACGGAACTCTTAAAGGTGAAAAGCTGTTTAATTTTAGAGTTGTTAAGCCTAGTGGCTGCAATTGGCTGTTTTTTGTTTGAAAATGTTCGTAATTAATCCAGACAAAATAGCCAGTTTGTATTAATTCCCAACTAGCTGGATTTTTGTGTAAGTCCTCAATACGTCATTAAAATGCTATCTCAAAGGTCCCCTTTGATCACGTTTGTGCGCGATTTTTATCCCAGATCAGAGGTCACAAATATGAAACAGGATTTATATGTTTGACATTGACATCATTATTTTCAGCTCATAACAAAACCGACTAAAGTATTCTTAGCAAAACCATGGTTTTCGTTTGCCGATTGTTTATTGAAATGTACGCGATGACATTTAAGTAAGGTAACAAGACGAGACGAGCTGCTGCGACTCGGAAAATTTAGCAAAGTCATTTCCTCTAAAACACTCGACTGGCATAAAACATTCAGTGAAAGTACGAAAAATTCATTGCGCCTCCGCTTGCGAGCCGGGATCGAATAACTAACGCACACGCCCGCTCTGACAATGTTACATACTATGCAATCCTTTTGGTTTATCTTTTCACGATACGACATAGTGACTTTATTTGGGCATAGAAAATGCCTGTGCACATACAGCACACCGCCCGAGACCCTACTGTGGTTATAGGGGGTTTGCATCGTTGCCTTGTTTTGTACAGATGCCACGAGTACTGTTTTGTACTACTTTCACGACCCTTCCGGAAATCCCCGCACCCGGGATGATCCTGGGATGACCAAAATCTTTGACGTTTTAGAAATAGTACCTCACAACAAATCCTGATCCCGGAATGATCCCGATCAACCAGTGCGTCAGCATCAGCACCAGGCATCAGCTGAGCGTCTTGCCTCCTATTAGTATCCACCGCTTTGTGATGGATCGCCTCAGTGTGTCCGACTTTTTGACTCACTCCGCCGCTTCTTTCTACGAAATAACCACTTTGTAGAACGATGCGACAGCGACGTAGACCTACCCAAGCACAACACAAGTCCATTAATTACCAAAGCTGTCTATTCGGGTGGCACCTTGAGCCTTAACAACTCCATAATGCTTATCACCAAGGACGTGCACTCAGTGGCCGACCGTACTGCATATTTAAAGTTTCGTCACTGACCAGTAACATCTCGTCTCGTTTCATCGTTGTCATCATCATCATCATCCCCAATCGTATCCAACGTTAAACTGGAGAAGCCTTAAAATTGAACCCCGAGGAATGCCACACACGGTGGGACTTCGCAGTCTTAAAACAACAATCCACTAATTTCGAAATGCTTCTTAAATGCAGTTAAATGGCAGTTTTGAACGCCATTAACGTCTAACGATACGGCCAACAAGAGATCTTGTTTGGCGACCACTTTTTTCTCCTCGCATTTAAGGCGAGGAATTAAATGCATAGTCGACCGTCCGGCCCGGTAATGTAGAGCCAATACCTGCATCCAACGCCCTCGGTGTTAATCTGCAAAAAAATCCGCCCAAGTGCTGTTGGTGGCATTGAGTCGCAACATAATTTGTATGTGCTATCGACAACGCAATGAATGTTTTATTAAACATTATTTGTAATGAATCAACTCTGAACATGTTTATATAATTATGTTTCATTTATGGTTGTAGATACATTTATTTTAGTGTTAGAGACGTAATGTAGACTGGGTCAGATTTAAGAGCGTTTACGCCGTCCATGCGCTGTCTGGCTCCAAAACAGTACTTTTCAAACCCTTTAATACCATCAACCCTTTATCTTACAAAAATGATAATAACTTTAGGAAATTTCGTTGTCTCAATAGTTGTGGAAAAAATATTTCAATTAATAGAGTATTGGTAAATTCTATCAAGATAACTCAACAGAGGTTTTCTTAATTTTCCTTTCAGCGTCAGTTTCGAAGCTCTTATTATAGGAAACCACTGGCAAACCTCGTTAATTTTTTTTAACCAATTGCTAAGATCCTAAGGAAAATAGTTAATGTCAAAGATTTTTTGATTTAGGTATCTTTCTATAAGAAATTAAAGTTCAAATAATGTGAAATATTAAGGAATTAAAATGTTTTTTCACCGATATATCTTACTTAATTTAATATAATAATAGCATAATATTATAGCACATATGCTTTAAAACATCCAAATTAAAATTTCAACTAATTTACAGTGATTATTTTTCTATAAATATTTGAAAACTACTATAAATCATTGCGTGCGAGCAATTTCAAATCAGTCCGCCGCGAGGCTTTCTAGAGAGAGGACACGTTGCTCGGCGCTCTACCTGACCTGAGTTGACCTTAGCCGTACTTAGAAGGATAGCGGACGTTTATAGTGTGATTGAAAAATCTTGGTACTTTGATGATTAAATTTTTTTATTATTATATTTGATAACTGACAATATTTTTAGTGACAACAAATATTTACCCAATTTTTTACCTACTAATTTTATTTATGAAAACTTTTACTTATTTAATATTTTTTTTGGTAAATAAGAACATAAAGTGTTTTTAAAGTTAACGCCAACCTATTGTATTTCCCTCATAAGAGGTGTCACTAAGAGGAACATCATGTCAGGTTAAAATATAATATAAAATAAACATAAGTAAATGCGTATAAAGTGATTTATTTGAATAGAATAAGAAATATCTAAAAATCAATCACAAATCAATAATAATTAACGAAGTTGGGTTTCTTTCTAAAGTTTAGATCACCTAATTCATGTTTGAGTAACTAAAAAACGACTTTAATATTAATCATAATTATAGCTATATGTACTTGCAATATATTATTAAATGCTTATTTTATGCAGTCGGCGTTTAGTAATCCGGGTACGTTTAAATTTAAATTCAAATTAAATTTTACTACAATAATCGCACTCGAACGGGTTAGTTTGACTATAGCGCAAGAGAACGCGCCAGCGCTATGCACACAAACGCGCGCGCGCTTCTGTGTGCGTAAAAAATGCATTGAATTACCTAAACTTGACTTCGCGCGACGTAAACGCTCTTAATAATCATTTTATTTTATTGTCAGGCAACTGAAGCCCATAGATAAAATACACAAAATAATCTTAAACAACAAAAATAAATTACTACATATAACCTCAAACTAAACTATAACTATACGCGTAACGTTGTCGGCAGCGGCGTCGTGTTTCCTGCGTGGGTGGTGTCGTGTAACCGTCCTAGGAAACGTCGATATACGACACCTTTCGGCCAAAAGTCCTCATTCATGCAGATCTGTACCTACAGACCTGCGAGTACGAGTTCCAACCTACCAGGGTTTGGAACTCGTGCCACGAATGACTTACACCCGTATCTATTAGTCAAAATTGCAAATTGCGTGCAATTTTTTTATACAATAGACAACAATTTAAACGAAGTAAGGACTGTCACAGAAAGCAAAGCTAAGAATTCTAACTTTTTACAGTTCTAACTTCAAGCAATTACTAAACTACATAATAAAAATAGAATCTTAAAAATGACATTTACTCAAGTAAACACTTTGACTTGTTTATAGATACGGCTGTTAAAGTTCATGTTGTGGCGCGATTCCAATTAATCGACCTTCAGAGTCCAGTCGCTGTTTACTTTAAAATACTGCACGACTTCCTCAGTCACAGTGGAGTGATGCAGTCGCGAAATGTAAAGCTGCGTCGTAGGCACAGCGGGGCGTAGCAGCATGTTGGATCTACTCGGTGCGGTACCGCATTGGTTACGAGAACAGGGCTTCTTCTTCTTTTATACTTTAGTGAAACCCTCTTCATCAACTTGGCTCGTTCTTGGCAAGGAGCTACGGAACGCCGTCAGGGCAGGTTGAGCACCCTTTCTCAGTTTTTCCCCTTTGTCGATGTGTCGCTTAGGCTACGACGCTTTTAATTTGCCGGTGGTGAAAATAGCAGCGTAGGCACGTTTAGGTTGGCACGTCGTCCGGGTCAGTCTTCTTCGACATATCGATGATATCCCTGCGACGAGACGGCATCTGGTCTAGCTTTCTAAGTGACTGGAACAGTAACAGTTTTGTTCTTCTAATCCCATCCTACTTGAAATTGGATATTTGCAGAATGCATACCTGGTCCATGTAGTCGATAGCAGGGACTAGGAATGCCAGCAATTTATTGAATATAAGTTGTTTGGAACTCATAGTGTTTTATGGGCAGCGGCTATGGCCGTGCAACACGCGAATAAAATTTGTGCCGTGCACAGTGGAAACAGGTCCGTATTCGAGCGCGCATCGCACTGCGAATAACAACGCATTTGAAAATTACGTTTCTGTAGGTGTTTCCTACTATAATTCTGACATATAAAGAGTGTTTGATTTTAGGTTTGGTTTTTAAAATGAAATAAAACACGTAAAAATAAATTTTATTGTATGATTTCGGGCATATGGGCGCCACGGCTGGCTCGAATGAAGAGTAATCGGGAAGTCCTATTTTCGACCACTTTATCGAGCAACAGGGGCCGTATATCGGTAATAACGCGGCGAATGTTGACTTCCAAGTGGTCCAACGTCTGTGGTTTATCTGCGTAGATGAGTAACTTCACGTATCCCCAAAGAAAGTAATCCATTGAAAGGCAGTTAACAGGTCCATTACGCGAAATCATGGCTCTATAGCGCTCTCCATTGACGGTAACATTCTGGCCGGCATCATCTTTAAAAAAATATGGGCCAAAGATTACACCTGCCCATTAAGCGCATCAAACAGTGACTTAATGGATGTAAGGGCGTCTCAACAAAGGCTTCTAGGTTTTCTCCACTCCAAATTCGGCAACTCTGCTTATTGACGTAGTCATTCAACCAAAAAATGAGCCTCATCACTTAACAAAATTTTGCATTGAAAAAGAGGATCAAGCTGAATATTGTTTTCGGCCCATTCGCCGTACGCAAGCTTTGTTCTGAACTAAGTCCATTCATTGTGAAATGACAAAACGTGCTGATCACAAATCAACTGTCAAATTGACAGTCACTAGATAAGGTATTGCCAATTTAAAAACCAAACCTATAAAAAACCCGTTATAAAAATAGAGAACAAATTTACAATAAGGTTATTATTTTGATATTCGCATTACTTTTGAAAATAATATTCACTGGTTGTGGTGTAATTATTTCGTTTTTGTTCGTGTACATTACGACTTGGCGGTGATTCTGTGAGTCTCAACTACCAACTATATCTACTTAAATTTTCTAAATCTGCGATATGCATTTTCTGTTATTACTTAATCTAGTTTCTTGTTGTAATTCTATCTCAATGTTAACAAGATTTTGCTCTCATGCAAGGGAATCTCATGCTTTTTTTTTTTCATCGTCTTCTTCAGCAAGATTCTCTTTACGTTTGTTCTCGGCTTTTTCTAGTCTTCTTTTTCTTTGCGTAGAAATTCCTTTTTATTATTCTGTTCCCACCACGGGTATTGGTTAATTAAACTGTCAACCACCAGCAGGGATGCGGATAGATGTGTAAAGGCTTAAATACAACAAGTGCGCCCTGGTGCCGTGAGGTCGTTTATTCGCGACATTATGCAGCAGAGTGCTGACTACGCGGTGAAGCGTCTCAAGCTAAATTTAAAAGATTGTCAAGAGAATAATAGAAAATATAATAAGAGTAAACGTATTATTATATAAAAAAATGAAAAGTGATAAGTTTTATAAAAATAAACTCATATCCCTCATCGGTGAGATTAGTGCGACCAAGTTTAAACTCATTAAACCAGTTGTAAACAGTGGCACGAGATGGGGCTTCATCGTGAAAGGCCAATCGAAGTCTATCATAACTTTCTTATTGACTTAAATGACATCGAAAGTCATAAAAAATCATTGTACGAAAATTTTGTCGCGTTAAATTCATAATGACGTGACACAGACAAATTTCAATTTGCCGCCAAATCGTAAACAAATGACAAATTAATAAAATACATACACAATAATAATATTGGCAAAGAGTTCCATTTCAAAATTTTAACTTATTTTTTTATTAAATCGTTTAGAAGTGGCCAGTTCTAAAAACTTTCAGTGTCACCCTCGTAATAATCGGTTGGTCCGAGGATGGGACCACCCATTACATAGCGAGTTTCCTCCGTGCCTCGGAAAGCTCGTTAAGCCGTTGGTCCCGGCTATCATTTGTAGATCTTTGAAAGCCGTTACAGGTAGTCAGCGGCCTGAAAGTGTGACAACCAGTCTTACCAAGAGGTATCGTATTACCCAGTATTAACTGGGTTGTGGAGGTCAGATAGGCAGTCGCTCCATGTTAATTCAGCGGCATCTGGTTAGAATGCAAGCCGACCCCAACATAGTTAGGTAAAAGGCTAGGCAGGTGATGATGTTTTTTTTTGTGGTTAATAAACAACGATACCTTCTTTCTTGAAATAGTGTGACTTGGAAGGGTACCTCTGCACTTTTTAGAGCACCAGATCATATTTGTTCTTTTTGCAGTTAATGACACAAATTCATCGAGCGAAAGCCTTAACCGCCGGTATTGAAGTTGCAGCGTTATACCTTGGTAGTTTATACGTGGCTGTAGTCATGTGGATGTACGGATTGAAGAATTTTTGTACCGATATACAATTTTGGCTGGGTTTTAGGCCAACGCGTTTCTGGAAGATATGTTGGGCATTTCTCCCTGTCGTTCTTTTTGTAAGTATTAAACTATGTAAAGTACCAGCTGTAATGTAAGTTAAATGGATTTCTAACAATTTATGCTTATGTGGTAATCAAATATAAGGTCGAATTTAATTAGGTAGCGAAACTGCACGCGTAACAGTTATCTATATCTAAACAAACAAAAGCGTTTATTTTTATTTAGTGTGAATGTCCGCTTAAAAATGTTATTTTTCGTGTTAACTACAATACCTGCGGTAATGATAAAACAAAAAAAGAATAGACACAATTCAATCGTCGTATCTTTTATTTTTATTTGTGTTATCGTTCATGAAATCTGCATAGTTTCTCCAGCTAATTCAATTTCACCCTGGAAATTATCCTAGCAGATGTCTGAATTAAAATCTTATTTAGGTATTTTAACCCAGCGTCATGGGGGTAAAATTGGTACATGGACGACAGTTCTTTTTTTAGAATTTATATTTAAAAGGCTACGACAGTCTCGAATATTGTGCCTTACTGTAAAAATCACAGTTACAAATACAATCGCCACAAAAAGTTGCGATATGTTCCAACTTCAGATGCTTTTTCTTTTTTGACTCTCGACTGACTGAGAGTCCGCGTCAAAATTAGTTAGCAACGCGGTTTTCGTAGTTTCCAAATTATAAGCAATTGTAAACACTAACTGGTGATTTTGAACCAGCCCCCTTGTTGCCCCGTTAGACAGTGTCTTCGAACCCGAAGAATGATGAAAAAAAAGAACAAGAATCCGATTTCCGACATTCCCTCTACGATTACATAACGATCCCGGGTAAGCTTAAAAGTCGTAAGAGCTTCTTACGTTCCACGCAGGCTATTCCAGACAAACCACCAAAGGTGAGAAGCAAACTGTGGGAAGAGAGAGAAGCACCCATCCCCTCCCGATTTCGTTAAACTCCAGAAACATTTGCCTCCGGGATATCATCTGCAGTGGCCTGTTTGGAAATCACTTAACCGATTGCGCACCCAAGTAGGTCGCTGTAAACGCAATCTGGCAAAATAGGGATATAAAGATCCTTCCGACACACAGTGTGAATGCGGTGCTCCCGACCAGACGATAACTCACTTGCTGGAGTGTCCGAATTGTCCCAACACCTGCACTTTAGAGGACCTAAAAGACGCCACAGATGCCGCGATTGGATATGGTTAACTTTGGTGCAACCATTATGTCATTGATAGAATGGATGGCGTTCACAATCCTGTCCGTAGAATTTGATTCATCCCGTCGTCGCCGTTGTTAACACGACTCACTGAACGCATTTCCAATGTATGTAGTTGCCTGCATAGTGCACCCACAGGGCCACAGAGAACGAAAGTACTCCGGCGGCGGTTTCTAGAGACGGTATTTTTAACGGCTTTCTACACAAACCCATCATCATTGTAACCGTTAGCACTATAAACAAAAACGTGACGGAAAGAAACTGACGGCTTTTAAGTCGGTCTGTGACAGAAATTTTGCACGCAGCGCAATTTCACCGACGCGGCGACAGTCGATCTCTAGTCAGGCTGTTTTTGAAGGCGCGGTGATTCCAAGCTTTGTGGTGCCCACCACACACGGTAAAAATAAGATTTCGAGTAACCGCTTTCTCTTCATTTCCAGAGTTTTGCAGTAAGTGAAGCTTATTTGTTAGCCCAGTGGGACCATTCGTTAATGAAGTGGTCAGCTGTTAGTTGGGCATCGTTCATAATTTTAACTGTAGCTGGAATGAATATACATTCGATAGCTGGTTTTTTAATGAGAAATGTAAGTAACTTATTTTTTTTAGGTTAAAAGTTCATTGAATGCCTATTTATAAGCAATCAGAATCTAGTATCATAATTGTGTCAGCGACAATAAGAAGTGAGGAAACAATTGAAGTGAATTTTTTGTCATAGGAGTCATTGAAGTGGTGATCGTAAGCGGTCTAATCAAATATGGGGTCTAAATCTAAATCAAAGCTGGCAGTAATCATGACAAAAATTTGGAAATTTTCTCAGCTACCATCATTCTCTTATAATTTCGAAAGCCCTTGATAATCATGAAAATATCACCCAAAACTAAATTAATTCTATAAATATATAGATATTGTAAGTGTATGGATACACATTTAGATCACAATTGAATAAAAAAAAATAGGTTGACGAATCGTGTTTATAGGAAGATAGTAGGCATTGAGTCACACTCAAAATCACGACAATGTCAGTTAGTATAGTACAAACTTAATCATTGATTTCAGTCGCGCAATTGTACAGTACAAATTATCAATTCAGACACCTATTCGACACCACCGTGGTTTTCAAATAATTATTTATACGGACAGATAGATCAGATTATTTGAGTAGGGCAGGATGTCAAATGGGGAGCTCTCCACACACACGAATTGGTTCTGTTATTACAGTATATTTCCTAGTTTCGCACACCCCGACTTACGTCTTAAAATGTATTTCTAGTTTCGTTGAACCTGCCCATTAAAGTCCTTATTTATGAACAGAAGGTTTTGTAATGCCAGCCTTTTAATAACATTGTCTTACCCTTCTAGAATTTAGCCGGTGTGTTTACATCACATGAAAGTTATGGTCCTCCTGAGTTTGAAGACCGAAAACGAAGATTGTATTATAATGAATTTACTCGGCTAAGAAAATGCAGACATAAGTGTTTGGATATAGATGTATGTACCCACCTACTTACTACACAGACATAATACATTGTTTTCATACATATATGTAGAGCTAAACGATAGATGCTCTTCAACGGAGTGTAAAAAAACACAGTCACTGTGGGTGCAACTCTGAAGTACCTACGAAATAAATGTATTTTTACCAGAACCAAAGGTGTGTGCAAAATTTCAGCTCAATCAGTTGGGGGGAACTTGTTGAAAATTCAGTTGCAAGTTTTGACCAATACCTACAAACAAGTTAACAAACAAGACAAGTTTAATAAAAGCTTTTAAAAAATAGCTATTCTCTATGAAGTGCAATAGATACGTACCGAACGAGATTTTCATTATTACTTCTAGTACGAAAAGAACACAACAATTAAAACTTAAAATTCCGGGAGACATGCTTTAGAGCACTACTTTTGTTATAAAGCAGGCTAATTACTAGCCTGCTTTATAACAAAAGTAGCTTTTAAGGGGTTTTGTCAGGGTTCAGAGTCTAGATTATCGGCTGAGCCTACTAGTGGTAATATCATATAAAATAACATCACTCCAGTAATCCCCGAAGGATTTGGCAGAGGTGTACCTAATTGTACACCCACGTTTCGCCAGTTATGTTTAAGTCCCATGTAATAGGGCGGGGCGGGGGTCCATGTGTAGAGCCTGTTGCCATCAACCGGGCACAAATACAGACTCCGTGGCTGCTGCTGAGAAATTCCTGATGGAAAAACACAATAACAATTTGCCCGATCCGGAAATCGAACCCAGCAAGCACCTCATGCTTAGACCACCACAAGACCAACGACGCAGTTGAGGCAGTATTGGTAATATCATTGATGGTATTTACTCTTGACGTTTATACACGTGTTTTATAAGTTTGAAGCCTTGTTTGCTCTGTCTGTAAAAGTGATTTCGTTTTTCAGGAATGGTTTGAATGTAATCATCAAAGGTTAATCTATGAGAGCACATTAAAATTATCATCATCGAGCCAGTCGGACAGCTCAGTATTAAATATATACAGTTCAGAGACTAAGAAGGAAGTAGATGGAATTCCGCTGGCTCCAACATCATGATGAGATCAGCATTCTTGACTGTGTCTGTTGTATTTAAGAGTTTGATTAAGGCCAAGTTTGTTAAATAAAAATATATTTCACGAGTCTATATGAATCATTTAACACCCTTATAAAATAATAGGTATTATTACTGATAAAAAATTTAACATAACATAACATCACGCTCATAATCCCCGAAGGTTTAGGCAAAGGTGTCCCTAATAGAACACCCACATTTCGCCAGTTATGTTTAAGTCCCATGTAATAGAGGGCGAGCCTATTGCCATCAACCTGGCACAAATCCAGACTTCGTGGCTATTACTGAGAAATTCCTTATGGAAAAACTCAATAACAATTTGGCCGAACCGGGAATCGAACCAAAGACTTCATACATAGCAGTCGCACTTAGGATCACTAGACCAACGAGCCAGATAAAGATTTTAATAAATAGAATTAGCCTGTGGCGTCTACGGAATGTCTACGTTAACGTAACTTGAATTATAACAGTGAAATCTCAACGAAAACGTATAATAAACTTAGAATATACGTGTTTCCTCAAAAACTGGAATGGATAAGTCGTTGGAAACTGGGGCGCGCCGTTCAAATCACAATGACGCCATCGACATCGTAGCGCAAGCACCACTAATTGGATGGGAAGAATTAATTATGGACGGTAACTCTGTTTAAGGTCAAGAGCAACGTCATTATCACTAGGTGTTTTTTATGCTATTAGTGTGCCGAGTGTCCTCAGTACGCTCCCTAACCGAGCATTCGCCTATAATGTGATAGTCCAAGATACGCTTTTGAGCTTTACGTTACAAATAGACGCCCCGGTGAGGGAGCATTCCCCTGTAATATCCAAGATTCGATTTTGTACTGAAAAAAGTGATTGCTACAAATTGTATCGTTACCGGTTGCGCACTACAGTATATAAACTTGGTTCTCCTCGCTGATGTAATGCTTGAATCTGAACTGCGAACATTCGCGCGAATGTTTTTGCGTCGAACCCGCGACCAAACGTTGAAGTGATGCTAAATGACAAAATATTTGATTACTAGTTCGCACGAACTTAGTTGGTACAAATGCGCGATTAAAAACAGTGGCCTCATATTGGCTCACTAATGTAATCAATAGTTCTGGGAGGCATAAGAACACATCATATGTATGTACTCACGAAACAGTATCATCTTTTCAGGCATCCTAATATTGATAACGTATTTTGTATTTTTTTCACGAATATATCGCATTCACAGAAAGCACTGTGTATCTGTCGTCATTCGTCACTATAGATAGTGATTATAATCTAGATCATTAAGGCGTCGCCCTAATTGGCTAACTAACGATCGTACGAGTAAACGTTTATTTCGTCACGCGATGAAAATGATCGTGCGATGGTCCAACAGCTGTCCTAATATATGTCGCGATGCTGTCGCGCCGTCAATGCAACGGTGCCATTTCAACAATGATTGTTTACTAACATGTATAGCTACGGTACATGTATAGCATGTATAGCTACGGTACCGAGAAATAAAACTTTCAATTATGCAAACTAAATTGCGTCGTGCGACGAAATTGCATCGTTTACTCGTACGATCGTTAACCAATTAGGACGCCGCTTTGTGGTCTAAAACAAAGATTTACATTTCCTTATCGTAAACTGCACATCTCTGGTCCGTTGTCAAATTTTGTTTACGCTTTCTATTCCACTAGATCCACTAGACCAATGAGAGACTGTCTCGGATGGACTAGTACAGGGCCTTTATCCATCTAGACTGCCTTCTAGGGTGCTGCCATGCTAGACTCCACCTATCAGAGTGTCAGCGACCTCACTTAATCTCAGTCTTCTTCTCCGCGGTTGACTAGACTTATTATACAAAGAGAGCATGTCGAATCATGTGTCGTGGTTAAAATGCATAACTCAGTAATTCTTGTTCTGATGTGATGATCTGAGATGTCCGGGAGTTTAATACTGTTTTTTTTTTTTTTAATTTCACCTATTAGTGTGATTACAGCGAAATTGTGATCAGCACATTTTTTCACGAACATTTCGTGTAGAACTCCAACAGTGCGTGTGCGTGCTCCAACTGACCTGTTGTTTTCACCGACTCAGGTGTGCGTAACTTTTCTTCCGTACAGTGTCACCTTTGATAACGGCCATAAAATGAAGCGTCTGATAACGTTATTAAGTGATTACCGTTGTTTCTTTCACGAAATACTTAAAGGAGATCGAGCGCGAAACTATTGACACTGATCCAAGAAGGTAGGTTGATTCTAATATGCTAACCCTAGAAGCCCAATCATATTCTGCTATCTAAAAAGCCCAATCATAGGTCAAATTTACCTACATGAATAAATACACATATATCCTATACGTGTATTTATGTTTATGATGTTAAATTTATTATTTTTCGTTATTATTTATTTGTATTAATTATTCATGAAATTAAAAAAAAACCGCATAATTATGTTAATATCTATTTATTACGAGTATATCTTTGAAAATACAAAAATACGTAAAACACAAAAATTTGGTACAAAATGAGATCCTTGCGGTTTTCTTCTTATAAACTAAAAATATAAAGGAAAAACAAAACAAAATCTTCTCTTTTTAACTAATTAATAAATTTTTCATAACAATCAAACAGTTTCATAGAGCAATTATCACATTATAAACAGTTTTGACACATGCATGTCAATATTGTGCTCACGACAAATAGCTTTTTTGCATTTTGTGCACTGCGAATTTGTCTTTCCCTGGTTTTTATAAGAACAATAACCACAGTAGCGACGCTTTTTGGCTCTGGTTCTTCTGTGGTGTTCTCTGGGAATGGCTGCGGCTCCTTTTGAAGGATATTCGTGATATTGTCACGTACTGAACGCTTCAATGTAGGGGCTTCCAGACGCTGTTGCATCCATGGCCGAGTCAAATCTGTGCTCAATTTGTTCATAAAGTTTTTGCGACTTAACGGTTTTTCTTTGTGAGGTAGCTTGTTATGGCAGTGTTTTATGAATTCACAAAAGACATATTGAGCATGCCGTAAAAACAGCCATGGGCCACCTATTCGTCTTCCTATTAGTAGACAGAGGAATACATTTAATCGAAGGAATCGACACCCCCTTTCGTCTGATTATAAAATAAGATCATGTCTGGGTTTCCATTAGTGTGGTCGACTACAGCATCTTCATCACATGATGATAAGAGGTACACCATCTTAGACGGCTTAGGTTTATAATATACTAGGGTCAACGGGTCGTCGAAGCAAAATATAGAAGATCCTACCGGACGATCGCGAGTATTTTAGTGTTTCTGGAATTTCCCTTTTATTAGATCTTATGGTTCCCAACCAATGTCAAATTACATATATCGACGCTCCCAAGCAATAACTCGGTAATCGAAAAATCAAAATTTTACAGGAGAAAAGATTTACTGATTTTATCAAATATCTTTTCAACAAGTGGGACTATTGAAGTCATTGATGTATCAAATGAAAGGTATTTTTTTGCTTAATATAAACTGTACCATTATTATGAAATCCCTTTAGTCAAAACCTAGTAATTTATGAAAACAAATAATACCTAAAATTGATTACATCAAATATTACAGTAATAGTAATTACGGGATTATTGCCGGAAATTTGTCAAATAAAATACACACATCAAAAGTATCTAGGGATCAACATATATTTTTGCAATAACTTTTCTCCTGATTGATATTAATTAAAATTTTCTTTAAGGATTCATCAAATAAAGTGTTTTCGTTTGTCACAGTAACGATAAACCAAGTCACCTTTGCATTAATAAAGAAATTTGCCATTTTCCTAATAAAGGGATTTTTGACATTTGAACCACTAACATTAAAGTTAGAAAAAAGACTGAAATAACAGTTTTCTTTAAAATTTTATTGGGTAACTTAAACAATTAATAATCCGTGTTTCTACCGCGAACACTAACAACACAAGAACATCGGTTTGGCATACTCAAAATGAGTTCATCCAAATCACGCTGTGGAATGGCCGCCCATGTTCGTTGCAACAACAAAAAAAGGTCTTCTTGCGACTGGATACCCTCCATATTCGGCAGAGCTCTTCTCTGTAGCATATCCCATGCATGCTCAATCGGGTTCAAGTCTGGCGACTGAGCAGGCCAGGGCAGGACATTGATGTTAGCTGCGGCGAGAGTCTGTCTTACAACTCTTGCGGTGTGCGGTCGTGCATTATCATGCATTAACTGAAATAAGGGACCGATTTGCACTTGTAGAGGAACGATGACGTCTGATACAATCGTCTCAGCATAAATTTGAGCGTTGAGGTTGCCTCTGATCCAAATCAACTCAGTTCTTCCGCCGATCCAAATACCCGCCCATACCATGATGGTTCCACCACTATAAGGATGGACTTTCTGGCAGGATTTTAATCGCTGTTGGCGTCCAGGGGTTCTCCAGTGTCGTATACGTCTTGTATCCGGTCTCATACCAAAACGAGACTCATCAGAAAAGCACACGAAACGCCATTGTTCTTCTGCCCAATTTCTGTGTTCAAGAGCCCATTGATATCGAATCCTACGATTGTGCATTGCTATAGGTGGTACCCGTAGCGGTCTTCGGGAATGAAGGTTCACTTCATGCAAGCGGTTTCTGACTGTTTGGTCGCTAATTAAGTTCCCTGAAGAGTGATGAAGCCTCACGGCTAACATCATGGCGGTTATTGTTGGAGCTCTTCGAGTTAAGATTTGAATGTATCGGTCTTGTCTCCGTGTGGTGCAGCGATACCGTCCTCCATGGCGCTCAACCACGGTACCAGTGCTTCGGTAACGTGTCCAAAGTCGACTGATAACACTCTGACTTGTATTCAGAGCTAAAGCCACAGTACGTTGCCGGGAACCAGCTTCTATCATTCCCACGGCTCTGAGCATTTCTTCCCTGCTTAAATGACGTCGCCGCTCCATAATAACGTTGGTTTTAATCAGTAGTAGGGAAACAGTAGCACTAATAATGTCTTCAATGCGTTGTATGTTTTTATAGGGAAAATATTGACAGCTTATTTTCATCTTTTACTCGAATTTGATTGAGAGTTCCTGATTCAAATTATGAAATGCACCAAAAAGGATCCATATAAATTTATAAAATCATAAATTTATTACAAAGCCACATCTCAATCTCAAGAAATCCGCATAAAAATGCTTGATCCCTAGACACTTTTGATGTGTGTATTTCATAACATTATGTTATGGACTTCTACGGCGTTATTTTTTATTGTAGGGCTGATACGTAACGTGTTTTTACGGAGTTATTGTGGTGATTTCAAATAATTTTGAAAACGGTATTGATAAATAACATTATTATTACGATGCAAATTAGAAAACCAGTGCTATCGTTACCAGTCAATACCGATTTTTTTCGTTATATTTAAATGTAATATTAGAAGGTAATAAACGAAAGAAATACAATAATTTCGATTATTAGTAATATTTATTAAACAACAGAATGAAATTTAACACTTTAATTTTATGCTAACATTTATTAATAAAAAGAATTCAATAAATCAAATCCTGCAATCAACTTTGAGCTACATAAACTCATCAAAGTAGCTCTTCTTCAGATATGTTTTCGTTTTCCACTTCAGAACAGGATAAGGATTGGTAAAAAGAATGGTAACTCTGTGGAATGGCTCCACTTCTACATAAACTCAAAAGGTCTGTGTGCAAAGCTTTGCTTATCGGTATACGTTGGTGGTATGCACGTTGCAACTGCACATTATCCATATATACAGCTGCGTCTTGAGTACTCGTACGCTTTCGTCCTCTTCGTCTAGCTGAGGCAGAGGGAGTGATGTTTATATCAAGCTCTGAATAAGTGTCTTCAAAATTATATTTGAAAAGCAACTTATTTTCATGTGAATCGACCACGGTTACCTCCATGACGTCAGCCCAGCGGATTACATTTCCGTCTTTATCACACCGCCAATACTTGTCTTCTACGAGTGGTTTTAAATCGTAAATTTCGGACTGCTCTAGTTCTTTCATATGATATTTTTCGCTAGTTATCTTTGAATTTAAAATAATGCTATAAATTTGGTCAGGGGTATATAAAACTTTATTTTTTAAGTTTTTCTCTATGCATGCATGCATGGAATCTCCTTCATTTTGACTATGTCCAGTTTCAAAAAAACGATGGGTTATGGTAATACCAAAAAGTTTAGCAGCATATACATAAAGAGCGAAAATATATCGATTTTTGTTCTGTCCATAACATCCATCCGAATATAGTGAAAACTTTGTTATGCCTTTCTCACGTTCAGTTTTAAAAAAAGATAACAAAGCGCTTCCTATTTCGGAACTACCTCTTTTAGCGATTTGGTAGTGCCATACATAACAATATCCTATTTTTCGTACTGCATCAAAAACGGTAAAATTGTAGCATGGATATTTTCTTTTGTAATGAAATACGCCTACTTCAGATTGAGGCACACTCAATACTTTTTGCAAATCAAATATTGCTACTGTCATATTACTTCTGTCAACTGTCTCTATTTCTTCTTTTTTTATTGATCTTACTTTTTCTTTTCTCTGTAAATGGAGTCTTTGTTTTTCCTCAAGGGTGGCTTTCATCGTGTCGTCTGATTGTTCATAAATGGAGCATGAAAGGCACTGGTCTTTTTTGGGTTTGAAAAATGAGTAGTTATATTGGGAGTTAAAAACTGTTTCGTATTGTCGTTTTGTTGCCATTACAATATCAGTATAATTTTGTTCTGTAAACCAGGCAGTATAAAAGCGATACATTTTTGAAATATTCAAGTTTTCTGAAAGATAGTCTCGGTTTGAAGTCGCTCTCGTATAGTGCGACTGTACTTTAGGAAATAATTCAATGTGCGTTTTAGTGGTTTCTGTCATTGTATTCATTTTGTTAGGCCTATTATCATGTTTTCCCCGTTTATCTTTAAGTCCTTCGTCTGCTTTCATTACTTTTTCCATTGCTGTATAAACCACATACTCTCCGATTTGTAACGTATTCAAAAAAAATTTTTTACATACAGGAATTTTTGCATCGTTTGAATTAGAGAAAAAATAATTCAAAGTTTGTGTGCGGTTGTTTTTACGGTCTAACGTCATTCGTTTAATAGTTTGTGCTTGGACATATCTACTGATATACAACCACTGATGTTCACGATCAGCCAGACTATAAAATTTGTCAAATATAGCTTGTCTTTCTGCCGGACTGAATTTTTGGCTACAACCCTTTTTACACGCACATGGGGAGCCAATAGTTTTTTTAGGATATTTTTTTTTGGAATTGCACCCTTCGTAAGCTTTGCCAGAATTTTTGAGGATTTTATTTTTCTTACTACGCCACTCAGTTCTATTCTGCTTGCGTTTCCTAGTCAGTTTTTTTTCGCTTTCTACTGCCTCCTCATGTAAGCAATCACTTGAAGTTCTACCGCTCATTGTTGTGTCATTGTTACTTTCTGACTGCTCTTCTGGTCTTAAAGTTTCAATGTTTTCTTCTTCGCTACTAATTTCCCGCATTATGCTTGGACTATCCTCATTGTCGGTTACAACTTCCTTGGCATGTGAGCAATCATTTAAAGTTGTACCGGTCAATGTTTCATTGTGATTAGTTTCTAAAGTTTCATCTGGTTTTAACGTGTCATCTACATCTTCTTGGCTGCTTATTGTTCTTGTTATATTTGGTCTTGATTGGTTTTCCTTTTTAATATTCGGTTGAGATAAATCTAAGGTTGCTATATATATTTCTGACGAAGAAGCTACGAAATCAGCGTTGGTTAAATACAAAGATAGATTAGAAATTGTTGATGGAGTGCTAATCATTTCTGGAAATGCTATAATTTTATTAATACATGCAGAGTCTCCGCTTAGACTTGAAACGCTACTTAAAGGACTTTTCAACATGTTTGGGCTTGGACTCGGAGCATATTCCGAGACGTCTGGCGAAAAATCTTCATCGGATTCCTGATCAGCATCAACGTATTTTTTTTTCATTCTGTCTGTAATCAATAAAATTACCTGCGTTATTATTTAGTTGTTAATTAATCAGGAATTATGAAATAAATTGAACATTGTGTTACGCATTGATGAAAATAAAAATTGTGATGATTCAAATTATCTACGATTAGGTTCTAATACATACCTCGTAACTCATATCGTGACAGAACTTGATTAGCAAAAGTTTCTTTTACACTACGTTCGGTATCAACTGCAATAACATCGCAATCTGTATCTGAAATGATAAAAATTAAAATTTTCAAAAAAAAACTATAACCGCCCCTAAAATATCAGCTTGCACATAGGTACCTACATAGCCCTGCATTTATGTACCTATTCGTTAGATTTAAGAATCATTTTATATGAATGGAAGGTAGATATTGATGTATCGTGTAAAACTATAGTATAATAATTGAAAAACTCTGCTTTTTGAAGAAAAAAACTTTCAAAAATCCATTACACTTGACTTAGATAGCACGACCCGAAATAAAGACGAATTCATGAATGAAATTTACAACCATGTCAAAATACAACTTATTATTCTTTAGTAGTAGTGTGTAATTACTAATTAGGGATTATTAAAAATCAATAAACCTTTTGATAGTGCTTGGACGTCAGACTTTGCACTGGTAGATATTTTTTCACTTTGCTTCGGAGGTATTTCTGAACATTCTACCTCTTGATTGGCGCCTATCAAATAGTAAACAAAAATGTTACAAAATACACAATCATAAACAACTTCAATAAGCGGTGTTAAGTTATAGTAGGTACTTACCTGTAATTATTGAGTCATTTTTGTCCTCAACCATTAGTGGTACTAAGTAGGTAATAGTAGGTACTTACTTGTAATAATTGTGTCATTTGTGTCCTCCACCATTTGAAGAATTCGTTTCACACGTTCATTTATTAATGGTCTATTTCTTCTAAAACTCATTTTCACTAATTGCACTCAATAACTTCACAGCTAAACTATCCGTTTTTCACTAAAACTTAAATAATATCGAGCGTGACGCAAATATCTGCGTGCAATTCCAGAGATCTGAATGCAACTGTTTACGTAAACAAACTTTACGCACCGGGCCGACGATCAAGGACACTTATTGGGGGCGTGGCATATATCTATTACTGTCTATTAGCTATCAAAAGAAAGAGACAATTGCGCTTTGCAAACTATTGCGCGGCTAGACAAAAACAGTAACATCCAGAACAGAGCTAGGTGTATTGAAATTTGAAATAAATTTACCGTATTGAAATATTACGTACCTTAATGAGCAAACACCAATCTTAAATAACATTGTTAGTGCGTATTACGTAATACGTATTTTAAAATTAGTTCAACAATAACCTCATAAACACGTTTACCAAAAACTTCATGAAAATTATTTACGCCAATAACCCCGTATTCGCAACTTACCAAAATAAAATATAAATAGTTTTTTCCGTACAGATCTATAACAGGTTTATTGTCGGAATATTATTGTGCCTTATTTCCCAACAATAAACACGTGTGTCATGATTTCTTTGTAAATATGATTAGGAAAAATCTGAAAAAAATTGCTAAGGTGTATTCCAGTCTACAGATGCCGAATTTGACATAACAGCATAAAACCCATAATAGCACATTACCGAGTTCTTGGTTGGGGGGATCGATATGGAGATTTTAGTAAGCTTTTAGCCAGTGGTACAGAAGTGAACCAGTTGTCACACGTAATATTTCTATTAGTATCGTGCACCGTTTTCGTCAACTCCTTTACATAATACTCGCCAAGAGGGAGGCCATTCGTTATAGTACTCTTACCAAGGTAAGGTATTGCACCTACCATATACTTAGTTGCAGCGTCGCATATCATTGAGAGTTTAATTCCATATTTATCAGATTTATTCGGTATGTACATACCTACGAAATGGACATCTACCGCGAAATCCTAGCAACTGTTCGTCTACCGTTAAGTTTGACCTTGGTGTATAATTTAACCTGTATTGATTGATGAAAATATCCCAAATCTTTCTGTCAGGTAAAAAAGCATCGTTCTGTCTATGAGTTGGCCGTAGTGACTTATCGTTCATTCTCAGACATCTTAGTAGAAATTCAAACCTTTCTCTACTCATTACACTAACGTATCGAGTACCGGCGAATGACGCAGATGATCGAATAACTCATCGGTGGACAAGTGGTTATCCTTCATAACAGCCGTCAATGTAGTATTCCTATAAGCGCCCAAATCTCTGTGACATTAGTATTTTTGTAACTTACCGAAATCTCTTTTATATTTACACGCTTTCGTACCATTTCTTAATTAGTCCATTTCACTATCTCTTCTATAATCTCATCTTTGATGAAAAGTTCAAAACAAAGTAACGGATCGACGATATTCCGGTTCATTTGTTTGGGTCCTCTATTTGTACGTACTATATTGATTGAAGAAATCCTACCGCGAGATCTACCCTTCGCGGTGCTCCAAATATGGTTGTTTTTTGAGCGTAATGTACGTTGCGGTAATACAATGATTCTGTCTTATGATGACTGAGGTATATCTGTATTAGTTGATTCAATAGACGTACCATCATTTTGAAGAGTTTTTTGCCTAGCTGACTCGTTTGAACACTCAACATAGCCCACTACATCGTCTTTCACGTCACTTCTGACTTCGTCATGAGTCACGCAATCTTCTTCTCCCAAGTCTGTGTCGCATGTCTCCGAGTCCCTGGTATTTTTTTAAAAGGACGCTATTTCGTCAGTTCTCAGTTGTCTAGATGACGCCATCTTGTTTTTCCTAACTTTCTTTAACCTAAAATAATTTTTATTTTTTAACAACGAAATAAAACACAACGTTAAATCCTCATAAAATAGCTATCTCCAAATACTCAAAACAAGTGTAAAAGTTACACAAAGCCTAAACATAGGTCAAATTGACCTACAACATTACTATAACTACCATATAGAGGTACTTACCAAGGCAACACGGCCGTCTCCTGTTGGCTCGTGGGGTGTACTAAGTTGGTTCGATCAATCACGGCGATCGAAAGAAGAGTGCGAAAGAGAAAGCAATTATTCGTTTGCTTAGAGGTAAAAATGACCTAGATTGGGCTTCTAGGGATCAATTGTTGTCTGTGATATTTTCAAATCTCATAGGTCATAAAGGGGCTCATAGTTGGTCGCTGTGTTAAAATCAAGACAATGTTCATGTTTTCTCTCCAGAATTAGCTTACAGAATAAATGAGTGCATAATGATTGTTTATTGGTGTGACTTAATAAGCCAATTTGTTTCATTTTATTTTAAATATATACTTACTGACAAAATCTCCTCATTGCTATGTTTTTAATGATTGCTTTTTTCATTGCGATTGTTTTAGTCATTGACTTCTAGCTACAATTATATATGTATGTACGTATTCCAGCATTGCACATATAAGCGAACACACTCTTTATGTACGCCTTCCACTGCGAAAGGGTAATGAGTGGGAAATAGCTGAGCGGAACGGAGTAAATACTCCTCACCTTCCATTAAGAAAGAGTTTTCAATGAAAAATGGGTTTTGCCTTTCATTGCCGTCGAGTTTCGAGGAGTGAGCTTGGCGGGAAATCGGAGGAGTCAGATTAGCGAGTAGTTTGCCTGCCATTGTCAGCAAGATGAGCGAGAAGGTGCAGAAAAAATATTTCAGTGCCAGGCCGCAGAGGAAGCAAGTCGCGCGGTAAAACTCAGCGGCTGAAATGCCTACTAAGCCAAATTTGCAACAATGATGTCCGACAATTATAGCGAAGAGGACCACGTAAATACTGTTAATAAATGCTCGCTACTCTACCGCTATAAAAGAAAAAGAAGTGTAACAAACAAACAAAGTTTTTATTTTATCCCTATGACGATAATCTTTCTGGTTGGTGTCCTACACCAACGGGTACTGCCGCACTGTTTCAAAACAGCTCCATGTCGACACGTTTCGCAAGCGCAGGCGTCCCGATCATGATAAAGGACGAAAGCGGGCGAGGGCAGGGGCAGGGACAGCGGAGGTATAAGCAGAGTCCGTTCAAAACTAGTGCACGATAGAATGACACAGCGGACCCATTTTAACTCGCTTACTCGTTCTCGGTGGAATCACTTTTATGAAATTTTGCGTTGCGAGTCGAGCGGAGTCCGTTAGAAATCTGCTCAAGTCTGTGACCACTTTTGTAACTCTTTGTACTCTTTTGCTCCGCTCCGTCCGTTCATTCACAGTGGAAGCACTTCTATGAAGATTGCCGTTGCAAGTTAAACGGAGTCCGTACGAAACCCGCTCCGCTCGCAGTGGAAGGCGGGCATTATGCTTGGAGGCTTTTAACTAGGAATTTATTCTTTTTCTTGAGTATATTCTCAATGATTATTTTGGTATATTGGTGTGTGCGAGCTGACACGTGGCAATTGTATTGTTTTGTTTCATTATTATAATGTTATTAATTCAGATATTATTGCATAGAATCTTGTTCTTCTAACCTACTAGACAGATTGTTGTTGGGGGGTTCGTCCACTTCTTCTTAGCTAAATCGCGGGCGGCGGTTTTTTGCTATGTAGACATTTGCTGTCGAGTTCACAGTTGGTTGAATTTTGCGAGCCTTAAGGCAAAATGTATGTAGGCTATTTATAAAAATCCGTTTTATCGGTTTTAAACATATATTTTAGCAACAAAGAATATTTGTGACGAAATATTCTTTGGTTGTCATTTTTACGTTTTTTTTTTAATCGTGTGTTTGGTGTCTAACCTGATGTCAGCTTTTATGCCACCCATGGGCTTCTGACTTGGATTTACATGCCATCGAGAAATATGGCTCAGGCATGCTGGTTTCCGCACGATGGTTTCTTTCACCGAAGCAAGTGATAATTATACAATACACACATACGTGTCCTGGGTGTTCTCAGGAACTCGAGACCATGGCCATCCAATGGCAAACCACTGGACTATCACTGGATTTTTACGGTGTTATTAACCTATCGTGTTTGATGAAATCGCATAAGTTAAGAGATAATGGTGTATGAAACTGCACGTCACTTGGTATTTTCCGGTATGTAGCACTTTCATAAACTACCAACTCGGAAAATGAAAAGGCGGGAAAGGGTTATAATATTATCAAATTAAGCCAATAGCAAGTAAATTTTTGAGTTGTAATTTAATTAAACCATTCTATCACTTATCATATGAGTAAATAATACTAGCGTTCGATTGACTGATCTACAAACTAAATACACAAAGTTGGGTCGGAACCATAAATATTGCGAGTCCAACTTGCTCTTGGTCCGTTTATTTCGTTTAAAATCACCTTTATAACAATCTATTATATTGAATAAGTCAATGATACCACTTGCCAATTCCAGGACACCTAATAGCGTGACAAGTGAATAAGTGGGCCATAAAATTGACACGTAGGAATAACAGAAATGACAAAGTCCATTCACATAAGCGGCATCTGATTGTGTTCACATCAATGACATTCAAAATTCTTAAAACTACATGTGGGTAAGATTGCACGTATAACAACTGCGGGAGATTGTTTAGCTCTATGGGTTCAATTCTGATTGCTATTATCTACCGCTCAATGGCACCACCTTCATTAACAAATTATCTTTATATTATTAATTAGTTTATTGTGTTTATTGTGCTTCAGTGATTCATTGGCGCTGTAATGACTTTGACTTTGGCTTTCCGAGGCAAGCAGGAATCTCGGTATGTAATGGGTGTTCACCCATCCACAGACCAACCTAGGCATGCGCGGCTTAACCTGAAGATTGATCCGAGCGGCTGCTATTATTTGGCCACGAGCTCCTCCTAAGAATGGTCGTACTTACAAATTGTATTTTGATAACAACTGTGTTCTTCATTTCACTCTTAAACAGCTAAGTCCAAAAAGACAATCATGGTCCTTTAATAACATATAGACCAGGATAGAACAGCAACACCATTGTCCGTTGTCGATTTAAACCATCGAAAAGAAAACCTCTTTATAATGTTTGGGTGCCATAAAGATAGGTAGAACGTCTAATTTAAAAATAATCAGTAACCGCCAACGCGTACCAAGCAGTTGCCAATCACGGTAATGTTAGGAAGCGCTTGAACAGCCAACGTCGATCCCCAATTAACAAATCAACGGTGGTGTTTCAAGCTAACTCGCGTCGGCTCTCAAATACAGCGGTCGTCATGAAACATATGTTCAGCAGTCGATGTTCATTGACTGTTATCCGACCGTTTAAGACTCTTGACCATATACATGCATGTATCGTTTTAACGTGCAATATAGGTTCTTGTACTATAAACCTATTCATGTAACTAACGGTACACTATTTTAATATCTATTAAATATGAAAAAGGTATCGCGAAATCAATGGAAAATAATGAATTGTAAATAAAGAAGTGAAATTGAAAATATCAGGCGTTAATAAAATATGAGCGGTGGCCTAGAGTTATATCGTGCCGACGTCAAGATAGAGCGTTTAGAGCGTTTGTCGCTCAATAAGGCTGCCAGTGAGGATTTGAGCGTAGTCGTAGCGAGCGGAAGGAGGCGGCCGGGCCACGGTCGATAGACGCTGGGGCGCAGGCGCGGGATCTTGCCGCCGGAGGGGCGACAAGCACACGCCAGTCCGCCGGCAAGCTGATACGCGGCTGCCGGCAGCCAGCGTCCGCAAGGACGCACGCGGACGCGCAAAACATGCATACGTGCCGTCCGCGCGGCGTGCACAGCTTCGCGCTTGTGTTGGGTCTCGCGATCGCCTGGTTGCCACATGCAGACCACGCCGCGTGAGTATCACCAGTTCTGTCATCAGGTTTCAGCCGTGACCATCGATTTCATTGTGTGACGACGACGCTCAGGCCCGCGCATCCCGCACGCACTTGAGAAGCCATAGCGTGCGTGTAAATCTCTCAAAGCCGAGAGTTCACATTGCTCGACGCGCGTCTTGATTTGTTTATAACACGACCTCGATGCTAATCCCTCGCAAATAAGTTAATAAGGAAAAGGGTTAGAGCTCAAGGCTCGCTCGCTTATTAAAATAATCTTGCGAGAAAAACCAACACCTTTTTAAGCTCACCTTAATCTATTTGAAGTTTATTTCTTAGACAGACGAGTTATGTTATTTACAAAGTAAATCTTGTGTTCAGTTTTAATTTTGAACTGTACGAGTACAATATGACATTTAAATTTACATGCTCAACGCTGATTTGAACTCATGAGAACAATATCGAAGAATTTGAGACCGCCATTAGACCCACAGGGAATATTTCGTCATTACGTTGATTTATCTTATCTTGTCTTTAAAATATGTATCGTGGTCGAGAAGTGTCATCACATATTGGCCAATACTCGTAAATGAAAACGTATTTAGCATATAAAAGAAGAAGAGCGAAATTTCAAAAAGTGAGACAAACAGGTGACCTTTCCGTCTAAAAAAATATGATAACTATACAGTCACAAATAAATGAAGAATAAACCAGTTCACATAAATTGTGTCAAGCGGGACAAGGATTTTTGTGATTTTTGCAAGAAGTATTATAGGGTTGTAACACTCTTTTATTGTGAAGGAAGAAAGTATATTTAGAAATCAGGATGATCTTTATCGAGTGAGGCAATTTCATCTTCTTAACAGATTGATGTGTATAAAATGAAAGAATAACAATTTGATGACTGTCTTAACTAATAAATTGTTACCTTAAATAATAAAAACAAAACTTCGGTGTAGTGCAGCAGTGGCATTTCCATTTATGTGAAATCGTGGATCGATCACATAACATATGGTTATTTTAAAAACATTGTTTCTTTATTAATTCCAATATAATTATGTGTTGTTTATTTATTAAGTACAATGTCACACCATATGTTTCAAAGAATTGTTTCACAGGCAGCATATTTCTGATTTTTTAGCTTAATACTAATTTATATACATAAAATCATACTTTGTAATAAACTTTGTAATACAATGAATTACGAAAATTTATTTTATCTATGATATGTTACCTATTTGCTGCCACCTAAACAATTTCAAATTTAGATAAAAAGCTACTTACATACAATACAATTCAGGGTACTTACTGAATTCGGGATGATTATTTGCAGCCTACTAGCTGCCAAGGTCATTTGTCATTTGGCCATACTTAACTCATTGTAATTAATTACACATTTGATGATGAGATGATAATTGACGTTGCATTTAACACACCATCACTGACTGATTGATTTGGGTTTATTAAATATTGAAAAAATGTTATCAGCAAAAAAACATACATGAAACAAAATCTGTTGCCGTAATTTAAACATTGTTGTTAATTGCAGCACTCACTTTAGGTGGCTATCCACCTTAAAGTTTTACAACGTAGGTATCTCATTTCCCCGAATCGATAGCATGTTTCGGTTTTAATTTTACGCTAGGTCAGTAAATAATTGCGCCGAGTGAGGACCTTGACTCATAACATGTTTGATAAATAAATTAACGTTAAATTAATAATATTACCTTCACTTTACAATAAACACTTTCGCTATCGTTAAATAAAGTGGACGTGCCACTACTGTACTACGAGTATAACAACTTTATCGAATCAACCTTCACCCGACCCATTCTGCGTTTAAATAGAAAATGAAAGCAGAGCATAAAATATACTTAAATGTCTCGCCACATACTATCATAGCTTTCACTATCGTTAGATGAAAGTAAAAGCAAACAGGAAGAAAATAAGACAGACGGCGCTCTTTACCTTCAACTTTACCCTGCAGAAAAGTTTGTATGTAAAGTATTGACTTGATAGGTACTTATTTCTAAACGCAAGTGGACTTCCTAGAATTGTACGTTGTTAAGGTTTGCTGGGATCTTTTGAGTTCGTTAATAACAAAGAGGTGGGTTGACACAATGTTGATATTCAACTAATACTTCCAAACTATTACATGAACATTTCAAAATGCCTGTTAGCTGCCAGGAGCTCGTATACCTTAACTGAGTAGCGCTGTTGGAATTAACATGTCTTCTGCCACAAAACAGAGCAATGGTGAGTACTTTGAAACCCTGCCTGGGTTTCAAAGTACTCACCAACGCTCTCGAAGCGGTGATGGGAAACATGGCGAAGAAACTGGCTTGTCGTAAAACAAGTTCGAAGTGACAAGTGACATCCATCAACTCGCAATGGGCTCGCGTGGTGGATGGAGGGAGGACATTTGTGGCACAGCAGAGGAAAAAATATATGCCTTACAAAATTATGTGACGATGAATAAATGTTTTACATTTATGTACGATCAGAGAAATATATTACATGAGCCTGCCAACAAGAACTAAATACAGCATTCCTAAAGATTAATAACAAGGTAATAAGTGATAGTTATTTATCTTGAAAACTGGATTAGTGCTCATACTTAGTACATAAATATTGTAAAATGCAGGAAAAAGATTGTGACGGACAATCCAAGCCGTATTACACTTTTTGTGTTTATTACCTACATTTGAGGGATTTGACCTCATTATAATCAATAATTATTTTTGATGACAGCCTAGTCGGCTATTAAACCAAACATAGACATAATGAAAATATTGGAAGGATTAACTGGACAAGTAGGTAACTACGTTATTCAGTTATAGTTTTGCGCCCATCGCCTCCTCATTAATATTTATGCGAGTAAAATCAGGCCCATAATTAAATTAAATTGATACTCACAATATTACTTAAATAATTAATAGTCGACACTCAACTAGCTCAGATAACTCACAAAATATAGGAAATCTGGATGGATTTTCCAGTCTCCGTCTTTGAAGTTCTTTTGTCGTTCGTCAAAAACGGTTGTACAGATCCGATAGTTGGTTAAGTTAGACTTGGCTACTAAGTTTACAGTTGCCGGAGGTCGCTAAGCTTCTTCATTGTCAGAGGCTTCCTGAGTAAGATCCTGATCCGGTATCTCCTCCTTCCTCGCCAAGGCGCTTCGCTTGACGTGCGGCCACGACTTCTGCGTTGTGAAGGGTTCGCCATTATTTAGCCTAGCGACGGGACTGTCTGCTGGGATCTGGTGCTCTCCATAGCTTCGAATGGTTGATTAAAACAACCTGCCGTGTTCCGAGTCGTGCTCGTATAAGGTATGAGTTTAGGTTGAAGCCGTCCTGAAATGCCCTTTCGCATTCGGAATCTCACTCCTCATTTTGGCCTTGAGTCTGGTAGCGCCCTCATAGTCCATAGGTACGACGATGCTCAGATATCCTTTTACAAAGTGATCGAGCCTGTCCTGAGACGGGTCCGTAACACCATGTTTCTGAGAGCAAAGTGTGACCTTCGAATACTTATATTAATAAACAATTCATATAACGAGAGATACTGTATTTTACCTACATATTCCGTAGAAACTTCTAAAATCTATTTTTGGATTTTAAAAAAGTATCTAAAAGAAAATCCCTTGTTCCAGACATTTTGACCGTGTAGGTATTGCACTATTGTAGGAAACAGCAGATTTTTTTTTGAATAACCGGCGATTCATTTCTGTGTGGGGGAGGGGGGGTGGTTCAGAATAATGTACTGAGTATGTGGTTTCAAAAAACGTCGTTTTTTGTGTCGTGTTTTTCTATAGTGCGCAACGGATTTCATGCGTTATTCACTAGCAATTAGTGAATTTATTCCGGAAGGTTTGTGTCTGTTGTGTACATTGATATTAAACATACATTTTTATCAAAGTTTAGATGTTTTGTCAATATTGTATAAACCGTGTGAAGCAGGAGCGGATAGCTATTATGTTCGAGCTATATTAGATGAATAACAAACATTCACTTTTATAACCCGTATTTATCGTTATTTGAATGGTTAAGTCTACGGTAGTAAATATATAATAATAAATATTGTTAATGGCTATTTTATTAAAAACGCAGCTTTTCCACACTGACCAAGAGAAATAAAGTCACTTTTGTACTCTTCTACTATATGTATTGTTTGAGATAACTTTATTCTCATAAAAATACAAAATTCACTTACATGAGAATCTTAAAACTATAACATAAGTAAATATTGTTGAGAGTTTTACAAAAACTAGACCTTTGTACAAACATTATTATGTGGGTAAATCGAAAACAAAAAGAAATACAAAAAAACTCATACACAGGCTCAAAACATCAAATGTAAACAAAGTCTCCGTTCAACACAGATAAGCAATAGCTGGCCAGCTTTTGTATTGTTAATTAATCTAAGTTTTAATTTAACGTCCCATAAAAATTAAACATCCCAACACTAGTAGGTACCTACTGATCCATAGGTGCCATTTGTGGAATAAAATTTTAAATAATAAACTATTCCACTAATGGCACCTGCGAAAAATATTGATAGGTGCCGTATGTACGAGTAGAATACCTCAGGTGCCGTTAAAACGGGTGCCCAATGTGGTATACGTCATTTATAACGCTGCTACTAGTATTCGATGTAATTCGGTCCGATTCGAGAACTAAACTTAGTGACGGAATATTGATTTTAATCTTCTTTGTTTCTGTTGGCCAAAAGTATACGAGAATACCTTAGACTTGGGCTTAAAATAGCTGACATTGGCATCGCGGCAGACTGATTCGTATCAATATTTGATGCCTCTATACTGTACCGACCATATGTAGGGCCATATAATTGAGTTACTGTTAGCTTTTCTTAGCGGAATTGGAGAGTGTATATATGTTGACAAAGCAGATTGACTATGGATTGATGAATTATGTTCTTACCTTGCCGGACGTGCTTCATGTCAATATTCTGTTGTATCCATCCCCTCATGATTTCCAGCGCCTATTCCTTGGTGGAGGGTCTCTCGCGGACTTCTTTGTCAATCTTGTCAGTGGAAACATTCCACGTAGTCGCCACCGTCAACAGCATACTAGCAGTCGTCATCTTAATGAGAATTACTTATCTGTAAAAGAAAAGAAAATACGATTGATGCAAAGACTGCAGCAATACTGGCAGTATGAGGAAATGGAATGGTTTTCGAACGATTAGTACTTTTATTTATATTCAAGAACTATTATTTATCTGTATTCACTTTGGATAAGTAAATCTAATTAAATCTACGACTTTATTTATCACTTTTAATCAAGAAGTATTAGTCAGAAGAAGGTTCTCACAGTCCACAGCTCGTAGAACCTACAGAAGTTCTCCTAACCTTTGACACGGGCTACAATAGTCTGTGCTTTTGAGTTATTTAAAACCATTAATTAAAAGCTTGACAAGTTTTTCTGTCGTTAAATAATAAGAAGTTTTTTTAACAATTGATAAGTAGGTAATAAATTACTAAAAAGGACAAAATCCGGTAAGGATTAAAATCTGGTCATAGGTTAAAGTTACAGGCCATTATTTTTATTAATTAAAAAACAAAATGATCTCTCATATTTTGATACAGAAGTTCCTTACATGTGCGTTCGCTGTTGCTGTTTTTCTTTATCCTGAATTTTGTAACTTCGACACGGTCACTGACGACTATATTGGCTATCTTCTTTCTTCTTGGCTATATTCTTGAATTGTACTCTGATTCAAAAGATTTAAAACTTCTGGCTTGTATGAAGTGTCTTGTTTGCGACAGACCAATTCTGCGTAAAGGACGATACATCGTAAGTCAAGAATTCTTTACTGCTCATCCGGTACCCATAGCAGTATTTAATTTTTTATGCTTCGGAGGACGAAGAAGACCAGAATATGGTAAACAAGAACAAATAATTGAGATCGAAGAAGATTCAAAGCAGACCTTAAGAAAGGTTACTTAGTTGTTATGCTATTTTATCAATTACAAATGGAAAACCGGAAAAGGTCAAGTTTAAATGTGCCATGTGTGTATGTGTGTGGTAAAAGAGCATAAGTTGAAACTAAAAGATTAGTAAAGATATGCTCTTGACCCGGTCAATCATTTGAAGTTCATGAGTGTAGTTAGATGAAACGAAAATTTACAAAAGCGTATATTTGTGCGAAGTGTAGGTTTCGCCACTATAAATCTACAGCATGGTAACAAAGCCAGGGTCCCATATATAGCGTGTATCAGAAAGGTGTGTCCATGTTTAAGGGTGTGGTACAGACCATCAAACTGAATAACTTTCTCCATGGGACCAACATCGTAATCGCAAAAAAATAATCATCTACCCCATACATTTTGGTCGAGTAGGAATTGAAATTTTGTATGGGACAGCTGATTTATTTTTTTCGCAATTACGAGTATATGACCACACCATTCTGATTCACTTTGTAGATACGTAGAGATTCTGAAAACTGAAAATAATTGTGGTTACAATTATTTTCAGTTTTCAGTTTTCGTTTGCCTTACAAAGCGGTTGCTTTGTAAGGCAAACGGTTGATTAAATACCCGATTTATGTAAAAAGTTAATCCATGGTGTCAATAATTACGAGTATCTTCTTTATAAAATCATATATTGGAAAGTGATAACCCTAATTATTTGGTGTCTGCGGCACCTACTATGCCTTCATTATTCAATCATCTCCAGTATGTCATATTGAAAATGTCTCAGTAGTTCCTGCGGTCTGTCGCAATTTAAACCCCGTGCTCTTTTGTATAGAGTACCAACGCACATCATTTATCAATAAATATTTGTACTTTAATAGCCTTGTTTGTTCCACTGCTGGGCAAAGGCCTACCTCATACCCTTTCAGGTACTCTTCACCTGGGCCTCCTCAAACCAGCCTTCATGATGCGCGTCCAGATAAGATCGCCACCTCTTTCTAGACCAGCCTCGGCGGTGCCGTCTATCCTCAGGCCCCCATTGTGGAGAGATCTCTGCCCAGCGATGCATGCGACTCACGTGATACATATCCCATTTTAGCAAATGTTAATACAAATTCAAGAACACTCTTTTATTTTCTTATAATTTGCTTTCTTATTTAGGTTCCGAAATATCACAGTGATGCACAACATAAAGTAAAAACTGCCTCAATAATACACGTAATAGCTTTGAATGACTTTCTTTGCTTAATAATAAATTATGTCATTGCAGCATGCGTGAAATTAAATAATAAATCTTAATTAAAACGAGAGATGATTGTGGTTTTGTTCAACCGCAACATGACGATACCGATATTTAAATGTTAAAGAGTTCTCTCATGTGGAGATGATCCTAGCTGCAGCAGCAGATCATCTCCCCCAAATCAATGTATTGTCAGCATGCAAGAATCAAACTAGTGAAGCAACTTAAAGAGCTTTACAAAAGAATATTTGAACTACTTACACGTACCACAACATTGTGTTTGTGTACAAAGCTTTGGCTGCGCTACAAATAGAACAAAAGACACAGTTACTCACTTAAAGTGGGCGTCTGTTTATTGATATAGTTATTATATTGGTTATGCCGTACCGCGTGGATGAATGTCAAGAGTATGAAGTAACTCGTGATCCACCGGGGTGTGGCGCAACGACGTGGCTTAGTAACTTTTACTGCTAAATTATATAATTCAGTCATTCCATAGAATACCTAGTCATTGAAAAAAAAAATGACGAGCTTTTCTAGGCAACGTATAAGAAAAAATCCGGTACCTGTGTTCTCTTTTGTATTTATGTATTTTTCCTGTAATGTGTTTTGTGTGTAAATAAGTAAATAAATAAATATAAATATCTATGGTATATCATTTATACCCTGCCTAGTCAATATATACAATGCCTAAGCATAGTATAGAATGCTTTGAGATCAGGAAAAGTATAAAATGAAGAAGCTATAAAATTTAATTTAAAATTAAAATGAATGCTATATAGACAGCGTGCGTGGCCTTTGCCTCTAGTGGCAAAAACATATATCTAAAACTTATATTTTATACCAAGTGACAAGTTGTGAAGTATACTACAATATTTTTTTTTTTGTGAAAAAAAAAAACATTAATATGTATTGTTGTATTTCTGGATGCTCGTACACATCCAAAAACAATAAGCATAAATACATTGGTAAAACATTCTATTATTTTACCACTGATAGCACTCACATGCCTCTACATGATGTCTACTACGAGTATAAGCTGCTGAGTTTTTATCATTTACATTTCATTTATCAGATATTTTAATTAAGGTCCTGCTGCTATAATTTTCTTTTGTTTTTTTTTCTTCTAACTAATCAATCTGTTTAAGAGTGTGTTAACTAATGATTCTCCTAAAGTATCGTTAGTTAAGCATATATCCACATATATCCTCACATTCTAACTGCTTCATCAAATTAGCAAGTTTTGTACTTGGTACCGGTGTTGGAAATAACTTACCTTTTTAGTTTTTTATCGTAACCCAGCAACTGTCGGTAAGATGGTCTACCCCATTTTTGTTGATGATTGGTTTTGACGTTTGATGCTTACACTTTCCGCCCAGACCTGCTTTGAATGTTCAAATTGCACTTGTAATGTTTGTATTGCAACCAAGCTACAAGTCATTTTCAAGATGATGTAAAAACAATTAATTCAGAAAATGTCCTTAGTTTTACTATTATCCTAACGTCATACACATTCGAAATTTTGGTTTGGGCAACAGTTTTGCCTGTTATAACAGCTTCTCCTCCATGGCCGACTGTCTCCGTAACGTCAAAAACATGCCCCGACTGTATTCTGGCTACGATGCAAATCATTGTTGATCGCAGTTAATCATATTTTGAAGATATTAAATTAATTTCATAATATCAGGTGACAACTCTATTGACAGGACTAGTAAGTTTCTTTTTTAATCCGCATCGTGACTCTTTTGTTGTTTTGTGCTGCCCCTATAGTTTCTGCACGTTGCCTATAGGCAAATGACAGTGACTGTATTGTGCAATAACTTAGCTATAGCAACCCATCAAAATGAATAGGTTACGTTAGGTCAGAACTGTAACCAAACGCGCGTGAGCCGAGTGAGGCGAGCGGTGTGGCCGGCGACCGCTAAATCCAAGATGGTTGCACCAAGTGACTTACCGAAGTTACTCCCGCCATCCCGCCAACTTCGTATTCAACATGTTGAACTGACTGAACGGTCGGCATTGTATAGAATGCCTAGGAAAAGTATGGAATACATTTTATTTCACCTGCCTGAACACGTTAGGCTTTCTACAGAATTCCTAGGAATTCTATAGAATACCGGATTATATAGATTGCCGGTAACATACACACGTAACTCTATTTCGGTCCGCTTACGTATCTAAACGTGGCAATTACCAAAGACTATCTACTCGTATATTGCGACTGAGTTTTAGGGACAGCACGAAACAAATTGGATTATTAGAGCAAAGATGTAAAAGATACAAGCTCCATGCTGCTGGCTTCTCAAGATATTTGAGGGTCACCCAACTTACCTTAAATTTACACAAATAAATCTAGGTGTAAGTAGCTTAAAAATTCTTAAGCATAACAAAAAGTTAGTCAGAACAGCCAAGCGTAAGATCTCTAGACAAAGAAAGATCACTTTACAAAAGTTATTGTGGCACTTCGATTACAAGCCATGTCTGCGGTCGCTCGCTAGCCGCACCGACAAGTTTTTCAATGTTGGCGTCTGAACTTTACTCGGTTCGCCTGGGTAGAAATAAACTAGTGAAAAATAAGTTCCTGCATTCTGAAGTTAAGTTATTCGCAATTAAGTGTAGTTAGGTGTGAGTTGGAATGCACCGCCGAATGAACAGCGTATAAGAAGTTTGTGTTGGATGATGGAAGCGGCGGTTGGCAGGCAACTTCGGTATTATTGAATTACGTATTTCCTGCAAGAGACACACACTATGATTCGTTTTGAACATGCTAGCAAGACAATTTTTTTTTTTTTTTGCGATTTTTGATTCCCAGTGTTTTCTTATAACCTGTTATGACTACCCAATTACGACTATAGGATTAAAATAGCCTTAGCTTAACTTAAAATATTGGGAGGGTTCCATACCAGTCCGCACTTTCTAATCTACTTTGAGAAATACTATATACAATGAGCAATACTATAAAAATGTAATTGATACTACCACATAAAAAAGTTGCAGCCAAGGTACAACTAGTTTATGGTCCAAGAAACACAAGGTACGCACTAAAAATATAATCGATCACATTAGACTGCATTTTTTTTGGCAACCGTAAAGGTAATTGCAATATGAATAATTAAAGGTACATACTATCAACTTAACGATCCATCTAAATATAACAACTGATTACAGACCCACAGACTTTGAAATATCAACACATCAAGCGCAGAAAAATGAATGATATTATGCATTCAACTCGTATAACACTTTAATAGTAGATTATGCACCAAGGGGATAAAGCAGTGTTTTACGTCACGGGCACTATTTTGAATCTCGAATGTAACGAGGGATACAAGGGCCCGAGCGGAGCGAGGGAGCTTTGAGTTAACTCCTGAGCGAAGCGAGAGAATTAAGACTAGAATCCTGAGAGAAATGAGGGATTTAAGCTAGCCCAAGACGAAGACAATTTTATACCCGAGGAGCATACTCTACTTTTCACACCTACTGCGAGGAAAAAAAAAGCAATTCGATTTTCGAAATATGGCGTTACGCTCCAATATAATATGGGAGATTAAGGATATATTTCCCTTTTTTTAGGAAAACAAATCGTTTTATTTGAAAATTTGGAAAAATTAAATCTTTGGAGAAAGTTACAACACTAAAAAATAAGGTAAAATTTAAGAATTCATGAGACATTTGCAACCGAATTACTAATTTGTAACAATAACTTGCGTTTAATAAGCCGATTACAGGGTGTCCTGCGTGAACGGGATCAGGCAATACATACACTGAAACAAAATTCTATACTAAGTAGTACTTTTTGTGAGTGAAAATAGTTTTATATCTCTCTGTTTCATTTCCTGTTTGAAATCTAAAATGGGAAAAAAGTTGCATAGATCGAAAATGTAAAAAAAAATCAAAAACTCCATCTAGCAACCCTGGGGTGCGCACCACAGCCTTCGATCAGCTGTTGTGATGACTTGCCGCCTTTACCGATACAGATAAAAAAAATTAGGGCGAGTCAATTATTTAAAAATTTTGGGCTTAACCATTTGCAAAATACAATTGATTTTAATGTTATTACTATTTTTGTTTGATTTATTTAATTAATTTACATTATTATTTCTTATTATTTCACATGATAGTACTATTAAGTTGCGTAATTTAATTATTTTGTTCATCGACGGCAACTAAAACCTGCGCAGTGAAAACTCTAAAAAAAAAAGAAAAAAGATAAAAGTTTTCATGGAATTTGTTATTTAAGGTTCCAAATTTAAATAACAATTCTGTACAATATTACTGCTCTAGGGCATTAATGACTTGCTTTACCTTAGGTTTGCATGACATATAATTTGACATTTACGAGCAGGTGGTGTGAAAAAATAATTATTAATTTAATGGAGGGTACTCACACAAAATTATCACCGGAATAGTGACCTCGGGAGTATCTGTTATCGGTTTTGTTAGTATTATTATAGAATTTCAGTAACCCTTTTTGTCTTAAAAATCGGGCTTTTGAAACATAGTGAGACAGGTGGATTAGTGCATACCGTTTTAAATTCGTAATAAAGCGTTATCAGGTTATCAAACAATAGCCTGTTAATATCATTCCGAACACATTTGTTCGGAATGATATTAACAGGCTATTGTTTGAATACGTACGGACTCCCTCGTTGGTCTAAAGCATGGGTTGGATTCCCAGGTGGCGCCAAGTGTTATGGGGTTTTTCAATGGCAATGGGCTCGCCCCCTATTACATGGGACTTAAACGTACTGCCAAAATGTGGGTGTACACTTCTGCCTAACCCTTCAGGCATAACAGGCGTGATGTTATGTTATGTTGTATAAATACGTAACTGCCACAATTATCTACCTCTGTTAGTGTCGGTGAGTATTTTCAATGGCAATTCAAAGCATTCGAAGATATTACTATCCCGTAGGTGCATCAGTTTTAAAAAAAAAAAACTTGTTTATTGCCAAGTCAAAAAACAACCTTGCATAATTCAACTAAGTTACAAATAAGCAGTAGAGGCAGTTACAATTTTTGTTTGGTATGTATCGGTACATAATATACTAAAGTTTCTAACTCGGAACTGATTCCAGTCTGTTTCCCGTAGTAGTATAGACTGTATTACGGTGGAACAGTTTTTTTCGTTCTCAGTGATTGTACTTAACGTAGCAGACTTGTGACAAAATAATTATTTGAATAGGTTCAAGGATTTTAGGTAAAAACAGGCAAGGCGCACTCCGTAGTTTAGGTTTGAAGCTACAACTACAGCTTCGTGGCGGGTCCGTCCGGATGGACTTGTTACTAATGTTACGTGTTACTAATACAGTAAGGCTGCCGCGGACCACAGAGTACATTGGTCAGTGTTCACATTTGTTATTCTTATTTATGTCACCCGTATTTACGTAGTAAGAATATTAATCATATTATTATCATAGTATATTTAGGTACATAAAAGTTCTGTTTACAAGGTCAGGTTTAGATTTTAAAAGTGTAGGTCAGAAAGTGCCTATTTAGTAAGTCAACCACCTCCAGGTGATTGACTGCTCTTTCTTGTAGTTACTAATAGGTATTTAATTATATAGTTTTTAGTATGGAAGGGTAAAAAGATTTGACTGTAGCCACTCCGAAACCAGCCTGAAACCTTCATTAGCCAGTTCGTTAGCCTCTCCCCATGTTTTCCCACTAAATAAATAGGCTGTGTCATCAGCGTATGCTATGACCCGGCCCTGGTTCAGCTGTAAATCACACAGGTCATTTACGTACACTTCCTTGTGGAACACCGAAAGTCACATACAGTTCGCTCATGAAGCCGTTTATTCGTGATAGCCCGTCGAAAGTTTACAATGGTTTTTTACTCAATTTATTAATTAATTGCAGTTACTTTAAGTGCAACATAATATTGGTTATCTAAATATCTTTAATAACTATGTATTTTACTACTTTTCACAGCCGACATCTTTTATTTTTATTCCGACCCCAATTTCTTTTATTTATTTTAGATAGGCTTACTCTTGACCTCAATCTTGTCCTCTAGATTCATTTAGACCGCCCTCGAAAGACAGTTAAAAATGACGCATTCGTGAAATATTCCAGAATGCTAATGTGAATGTGAATATTTCATACGAACAACCACGTAGAGTATTTTGAGCATCATATCAGAGTATTTGAGTAGGGCAGGATGTCAAAGGGGAGCTCCTCGCGCATACTATTTGTTTTTGTATTGCTGTGTATTTTCTAGAATTGCACACCAGGATGTGCTTAAGAGCTGTTCCACGAACTCCTAAATGTTCTAGTTATGCAAGAGCAGCATGTAAGTAATATTACTAAGTTGTATTTAAAGTTTCTCATGTAGAGCGAATTTCGCGTTCGTAATTTAAACAGCTTTTCATGCCATTCGTAGAATTCAAGATTGCATGCTGATTTGATCTGATTGCATGTAAAGAAAGAGTGATGAAATAAAAAGAACGACTAAGTAAAGTGAACGAGTGAATAAATATATTGCGTTTATAAATTAATGTGTGTTAATGTTCTATTTTACACTTAAAAAATATATTTTTAATTTCTGTGCCACTTCATGTCTTTTTGGAAGGCCTATTCAAAAGAAAAATAATTTGGAATTGCCCACTTTTAGACGGTAGTATCTAGCACGCTATTAATAATAATAAACGTTTATCCGTTTCCTTTATCCAGCAAATCAAATATCTTGACTTGGCTCGCGAGGTTGTCGACATGTAGGATGTGAATTCAGCGATCATTGTGCCGATAGTCGTTTCACTCAATTGCTTAGTTGCCAAGAGCCTCGACCAATACCTGAGGAGGCTCTCGTTAGCAGATGGATCAAAGGCTTGATTCAGAAAGCGGTACTCCTGGACACGGCCCGCATTTTTAGGAGGTTCCTCTCTCTGGAGCCCTGACCGCCGGTAGCTTGGACCCTGTTCCCGATAACGGTGGGCTACCGTTTTTATATTTTTTAATGTTTTTTTATACTGATTTTATATAGGAATATTTCAAAATGTAAAAAAGTTAGATGAATAAATAAAGGAATAATAGCGTTTATCTTATATCTAATATAATAATACTAGCCTATTACTGTCCCACGGATGGGCAAAGGCCTCTTCTCGAACAGAGAAGGCATGAGCATTGATCACTACTCTTGCTCATGACGGGTTGGCGATTACAGACTTACATAATTATATTGACTATAAGTCCAGGCTTCCTCACGATGTTTTCCTTCACCGATATCTGTGATGTCCAAGATAAACTTAGAAAGTACATAAATACGAATTGAAAAAGTCAAATTGGTACTTGCTCGGTTTTAAACCCATAACCTCATGCATGAGAGGCGAGGCTTTATCCTCCTATATCTATTACTAGCTGTACCCGGCATGCGTTGCAATGCACTTTTCTCTACCTACCTACCTACCTACTACCTACATACCTCCTACTTACCTACCTACTCCCTACCAACTACCTGCCCACTGCCTACCCACTACCTACTACTCACTACCTACTACCCACTACCTACTACCCACTACCTACTACCCACTACCTATTACCCACTACCTACTACCCACTACCTACTACCTACTACCTATTACCCACTACCTACTACCCACTACCTACTACCCACTACCTACTACCCACTACCTACTACCCACTACCTACTACCCACTACCTACTACCTACTACCTATTACCCACTACCTACTACCCACTACCTACTACCCACTACCTACTACCCACTACCTACTACCCACTACCTACTACCCACTACCTACTACCCACTACCCACTACCTACTACCTATTACCCACTACCTACTACCCACTACCTACTACCCACTACCTACTACCCACTACCTATTACCCACTACCTACTACCCACTACCTACTACCCACTACCTACTACCCACTACCCACTACCTACTACTTATTACCCACTACCTACTACCCACTACCTACTACCCACTACCTACTACCCACTACCTACTACCCACTACCTACTACCCACTACCTACTACCCACTACCTACTACCCACTACCTACTACCCACTACCCACTACCTACTACCTATTACCCACTACCTACTACCCACTACCTACTACCCACTACCTACTACCCACTACCTATTACCCACTACCTACTACCCACTACCTACTACCCACTACCTACTACCCACTACCTACTACCCACTACCTACTACCTACTACCCACTACCTACTACCCACTACCTACTACCCACTACCTACTACCCACTACCTACTACCCACTACCTACTACCCACTACCTACTACCTACTACCCACTACCTACTACCCACTACCTACTACCCACTACCTACTACCTACTACCCACTACCTACTACCTACTACCCACTACCTATTACCCACTACCTACTACCTACTACCTACTACCCACTACCTACTACCCACTACCTACTACCCACTACCTATTACCCACTACCTACTACCCACTACCTACTACCTACTACCCACTACCCACTACCCACTACCTACTACCCACTACCTACTACCCACTACCTACTACCCACTACCTACTACCCACTACCTACTACCCACTACCCACTACCCACTACCCACTACCCACTACCCACTACCTACTACCCACTACCTACTACCCACTACCTACTACCCACTACCTACTACCAACCAAAATCAGCTAAATCGGCCCAGCCGTTCTCGAGTTTTAGCGGGACAAACGAACAGCAATTGTTTTTTATTTTAATAGATATTGATAGGTAAAATATTTAGGTTTTATAAAGAATTAGGTTTGGATTTACTTACATCGTTAGTTGTTTCTCTAAGGCAAAATCAACAAAATTAAAGATTTCTGTTAATTCTTTATTTAAACGCGGTATCGTGAAAATAAGATTTTTTGAAACAATCAATATGACATTCTCAGAGGTTACGTAATTGCCCCAGATTATTTTAAAACTCGAAAACTCAGCAGAAATTTTCTTTTTTTTTCTAATAGCCTAAATCAAATCAAAATTATTCAAGCAATAAATCAGTCCAAAAATACATAAACAATCGTTAAAACATTCACATCTCTTTATGTTAGAGTTGAGTTTAAAACTTACCCACTATTCTATTCTATTTTTGTGCCGCAAAGGCGTAAAAGGTGTAGCAACTTCTTAAAATGTGTCCTCTTATTCACTGGAGAAGAGTCTAAGGGAAGACGAAAGCTGTGGCGAGACAGTGCTTCTTCCATACACAAACCAATTCGTTCCACCAGTTGGAAACCTATCATCCCTTCAAGAGTTGCATTCGTTAACCTAGAAGTGTAGAAACAAATTCCGGATCCAGGTTGTCCGAAAAAAAACCTACTCAGAGCCTTTGGATATTCATAGATGATTCCGCCCTAAAATGTCAATGTTGTGATGTTCCACAACCGACAAGGTATCTACTTAATATCATGTCGTGTGTCTGCAGCGCGTCCTGTTGTTTGTTCATTACAGAAACTGATGGACGGTACTGAAGACACCAAACTCATAGCCAAGTGTAAGAAAATCCTCTGTATCAAACGGGTAAGAAAGTGAGATTATAAAGGTTTCATTATTTTCATTGGTACCGAACATGCCTCATTGAATCCATTGAACAAAGAAAAATAGTAAGCAATATTTACTATTTATTTAAGCACTGTCAAAAAGCTATAAGTGGTAATACCTAACCAGCTGTATGCAATCCGTCAGAAAAAGCTTCGGTCAATATCTGTGTATTTATAATAAGATGGATATACTCGTATGTACAAGTATGTACATATATCTGAAACTAGTTCCCGGGTTATGCGCTACGATGCACTTTCCTGATTGGATGTCGACGCTCTCTCCACCTCCCCTTTAATCTTGCAAATGTCACGGGGGTTTGTTCGGCTAATTTCTACTCAGCATTATGCACTCATGATTTTGAGAAAATGGGGTTTCCTGAAAATCTTAACTTAAAAAAAAATATAGCTATAGTACATAAATATTGTTAACTGGAAGCTTATAGTGAAACCACCTAAGTGAGGTTGAGTCGAGTCGAGGTAATCATGAGGTTTTGGCTTAGAATATGGGTATTAGTTACTATCTAATAGCCTATAGAAGCAACAGAACGTTATGGGTGGTTGAGTGTTAATATTTGCTGAACAAAACGAACGACCAGTGGTCCGTATTATCCCTGGATCGAAAAAACGGGAAATTAGAAGGAGAGGTCTTTGCCTAGCAGTCGGATGAAAATGCAATTGCCATCTCAAAAATGATAGCACCTCGTATTGGTCAGCTTTGCCTTACTTGTTTAAATAAAAGAAGAAGTTACTAATTTTGAAGAGTTATTTTTTTGCACTCCAGACAAGTTACCATTTCTTTAGTCCTTTTATTCGAAAATAGATGTTACTGAATTGACTTTAGGAGACAATTTTAAGAACAAAAGGAACTAAGCTTCAAGAGCGACCGAAACGAGCTCGAAAAATTTTACATGCTACCTTCTGTACTACTGTCTGTGAGTCGACCAAGTAACTCGGCCTGTTTGAAGGGTCGAATTACTTGGTCGACTTGTTCTTTTCAACGCGGAATAACGCTCAAATAATATTCTTTATTTACTGTTTGACCTTTCGGCAAGTATTCCGAGTGCACAACACCGCGATAGTCAAAGAAAACTGTCAACATGACTTTGACTTTTGATCGACTTTGGCGTGGTTTTTTCGGTTTCGGTTTAGTTAGAAGGCGCCACTCCGAAACTTATTGACTAGTTTGCATGTCAAACTCGTAAACCCACGTCTTGTCACCAGTAACAATGCGTTTCATGAATGTTGGGTCGGAATTGACTCGTTCTAGCATATGTACAAGTAGCAGCGACTCTTATTCGTTTGAGTTTTTGAAGAAAATTCAGGTCTTTTGGGCTTAGCCGAGCGGCAACATGTTTTATACCCAAGTGATTGTTTAAAAGGATTTTCAGTCATTATTTCCTTCACTTTTGCGATGTTAACTTCAGTTGAAGACGTTGATGGCCTACCAGAGCGAGGCAAACCTTCCATCACATCTCGACCGCTTTTCAACGCTTTGTACCACTCATAAGCATGTGTTTTAGATAAAGTCGATTCAACGTAAGCCTTCTATAACATTTGCAGGGACTCCGAACACGAAATTCCATTGGCGATGCAAAATTTAAGACCAACCCTTTGTTCGATGTTTTTGTCCATTATGAAATTCACAATACACACTTAGATATGATCTAACTAAAAACAGCACTGTATTTAATCTAAATAACAGATGCAACTCAAGCTCCGCGCCAAAATGGAAAACAATTGTGCCAATCTAACAACAACAAAAAAATAATAATTTGGAACCATTAACAAATCATTCATTCCTGATACTTTTTTGACTGAATGTATTATAGAGTCGTTCATATAATACAATTAGTAGACTACTAAGTTCCTAAATCTCTATGTTATATATTTAAATAAATATAAATCAGAAAACACCCGGGCATGATATTACCAAAGTTTTTGAAATACTCCAAAATATGAGTGAAAAGCAATAAAGTTTACGCCTTGTTTAAATGTACACAATACCGCATGAAAATGCGTTCTAGTCGGTTTAGCCGGCACGATATTTATGACGATTTTTCAATTTGCCATTAAAACGCCGTAATAAAGGTGTACTTATACCAAAATTCAGCTCACTAGGATTTTTTCCGTGGAGTTGGTAATAATAAAACCTACAATGACTTGACTATTTGTTGAGTAACTTTAAGTTATTAAAAAAGCCCGAACTACGGTAAATCCTGAGATTTTTCCAACATAATTATATTCATATACTTTACCTATTTGATTGCCGTTAGACTATCAAGCTTTGCATTATTACCAACTTCGGCACAGGAGACGTATCCATTAATGTAAATCATTAATAGGCTAAGGTGTATCACAGCTACATTGGTCAAGGCCGAGTATAAATAATGTATTTTGCATTTAGATAACAATGAAATAAAATTTCTTGGCCATTGAATAGAATTGACAGTTGACAACCTAATCTCTAATCAGACGGAGACGGTCTACCATGCACTTCCGGTTTAGTAAGCTAAGGTCAGGTTTACGTGCCTTTTAGCTGGGTAAGATAAGCAAATGCAATGAACAGGTTTGTTACTCGCATTGACAGGTTAAGCTTCAAAGTAATCTGTTAATCCGTAGCTCTATTGTTTTGGACCGAGCACATACCCAAATGTACCTATAATTAATAAGACCTATACACATTTTAAAACTAACAATTTACATTCATAATGAAATAAAAATACAAACACTTTTACAATATAACCATGGCAGGTTTGTTTGCGTTAAAATAACAAATTTACATTCTGTGCTATTCACTTTTGTGCATTGGGATTGAAATAATAATTCAATTATTTTGTTCTGTTCTCCATTTTCTGCCAGTTTATACATCACTAGATATTTGAACAAGTATTTTTTTAACAAGTAGATGTACGTTTGTTTAATAAAAAATAGATTCTAGAAATAAAAACAATCCTCTCCTCTCTCGGATCACATATGTTTTTAAGGAAATTGAGACCACTTTAAAAAGCAACTAAGAGCGGCGGCGGGCGTCAAGCATTCAGAATGGCCCATTGACTGAGGGTGCCTGTATATCGAGAGCCTCTTCCTTTGACCTGCGATTAACACTTGGTTCGAGCAAAGATCTTCTTCTAATGATATAAAATAATGACTCTTGAAGACTTGAAAATAAACAACAAGGTAATTGAATTTTTAAATGGAACGTTTAAGATATTTTCACGTTTGTATTGTTGACTAAAATACTATTCTAAGATCCCGACTAATCGGTCTCCACCGATGTGCTTACAGAATGAAATATACTTACAATAATAAGCGTATTCCGAATGATTTGCCTGATGAAATGAAGTCAAGCTCAACTTTTTTGAAGAAAACTTTCAGTTATTATTTTTATTAAGTGAAAAACCAAACTAAAACAAATGATTGAAAAAAAAAGCATAAGGAACAAGAAACTGTTGCGTTTTCTATCTGTTTTTTCTCTACCAGGGTTGTCAGTGTCAGGCATAAATAGTTCAGTTGATATTATGTATGGACACTTATCGGTTTTAACACAACATACAAGCATGTAATCCCCGTAGGGTTAGGCAGAGGTATACCTAATAGTATACCCACATTTCGCAAGTTGCGGTATCGGCTTTCTTATTGAAATATAGATAATTTTATTATAAATACGGTGGTGTGTTAGATTGTAAGTTTTGTTGCACGTAAAATCGGTCAAGACTCACAGTTAGCACAGTTTCAAATACTTACTAGTTATTAAAAAACTAGTAAGTATTTGAAAAAAAAAAAACTGAAAAGTTGGCACTTTGACCTGCAATATCTCCGTAACTAGAAGATTCCCAGGTATGCTCCAGAACAAAACAAGAATATCACAGTGACGGGAGAACAAGCGCCTGGCTTCGATAAGGGTCTTTTTACACCCATATTATACCTATCAACTGACATCAATCCGTAGGTATACTGTTTATTGACACTCGTCAAAGCACAAACATTGACCTATCGATGTTGGCACAAGAATTTAATTTCAAGTAACGTGTTTTATCACATACAGTCATGAGCATTAATATGTCGACACTTCAAAGGCGATTTCCTCGTAGAATAACAATTGCAGCTTTGAGGTCTGACTTATAGCATGATAGCATGGAATGGTTACTAAATCGAAGCTACGCTGAAATGGAAAACTTCCTTGAAATAGTAAAGTGACAGGGTATTTATTTATGTATTTATTATAAAAATAGTATAATATATTATTGTATATACAATAAATGTAGGCATAAACATACAAACTCACTCACACACACACACACACATACATACCCTCACACACACACACACCATAAATCACTTGTAATTGTTCTACTTTGACAACCCTTACTATGTGTTAAAATGGGGGGCCTGGAGTTCTAAAATACAGGCCTAGGTTTAGTTTAGACTCCCGGGCGTCAGGAATCCCAAGCAGATTCCCGGCCACCGTAGGCGCGGGCTTGCGGACGGCGAGCAATGGGTAGCTCGCCGTCCGGTAAGGACCAGGCCCGGGTCGATGGCGCGTTGTGTCCCACGCGCACCTCAAAGAGATGTCAGCACAAACTGACGGGATCCATTAGGACCGATGCCTGTAGGGGTTGCGGATTTGTTCGAAAGAGTTACCGTGGCCCTTGGCACCTTGGCACAGGCGACTGAGGGAACACGGGTGGGTTTTAGTCAGTAAGAGTCTGACACGGCCTCCCGCTCCACCCAGAGCGGTCATTTGATGATTTGCCACCCCAAAAAAAGGCTTAGTTTAGACTCAAGATCTCACACAAATTACATTTTTTTTGGCGAAGTAATGGATAAGAATGTAATTTGTGGAGATAAATAAACACAATTATATTTATTATTTATTTATAGCATATTCAAAAATACTATGATCATCATCGAATAACTTTCAGAAGTTGCTAAGTTTACACATACCAGTGCTTGTGACCATACATCGATATTGGCATGCTCGATGCGGGATGCCAATTTAGGTCATAGTTGTAGGAAGTCGATCGCTGGGGACTCGTTTCCTACCGCTGCCAGTAGTTATCTGCAGATACTAGTAATTGTGCCGTGCCGAAATACGTTTTCGAATAACAACTTCTAATATTTTTACATTAGTGTAAACAGTTCGATAACGAATCTTAATAAAAACGGTATTAAAATATTGTTGCTTAGAAAAGGCTTATAAATAATAAGTCTTAAATCCCAAACCCGTCTAGCATTCCCTTCCCTAGCCTTTGCCCAGTAGTGGGACATTACTCGTAAAAGGCGAAAGCTGAATCTGGTCTTAAGGTTCTGACCTGAAAAGGAATAGTGGGACCTTTATGATCTCACTTTTATGAAATAGATCGCCAGGCGAAGAGCGAAACTACATTTCTTTTTTGCAAGTTTCAATAAATTTTATTTTTATTAGATTTTAATTAACTTGCCTTGTTATTTAGTTAGTTGATTGGTTAGTAAGTTTGTATGTAGTAGTCAAATCTTGCAACTGAATTTCAAACCAGTTCACCGACTGAGCTAAAATTTTGCACACACCTGTAGATCTAGCGACAATACATTTTTATGACAGACATCACGTGATCCTGCAGCCAAGATTGCCTCTTCATGAAATAAAATGAATGAATGGTAAAAAGCACGGACACGAAACTTTGTATACGCGTTCAATGTTGATAGATAAACTAAATTTTCTTCTTTTCATTTTAATAAAAGCTTGTTTTTTTTTTACTTTAGTTTTTAACTAAGTTAATTTGTTAGTATGTATCGGTCAAATCTCGGAGGAGCTTGTGGCTAAATAATAACAGCCGCTCGGGTCGATTGCCTAGATTGGTCCGTGGATGGGTGGCCACCTATTGCATACCGAGTTTCCTACGTGCCTCGGAAAGCACGTTAAACCGTTGGTCCCGGCTGTCATTTGCACATCATAACACATAGACAGTGGCCTGAAAGTCTGATAACCAGTCTTACCAAGGGGTATCGTATTACCCAGTACTAACTGGGTGGTCAGATAAGCAGTCGCTCCATGTAAAATACTGGTATTCAGCTGCATCCAGTTAGACTGGAAGCCGACCCCAACATAGTTGAGAAAAGGCTAGACAGATGACGAAAGTCTGACTATTCAGCTGAAATTTTGCACATACCTTCGGTCCTGGTGACAAAACATTTTTATAATCCGAATCCGATAATCCTCAATGATTTATGGCACGGACCCGAAACTTTGTATACACGTTCAATTTTGATACTCAAACATAATTTCCATCATGAGAAAAATCTGGATGTCGATAACAGCGCCCCCTATTCGGCCCGACTATAGCTAAGAACCTTCTAGGTGAGTTTATTAGAACAAAAAAATATCATCAAAATCGCCTTTTCACGCGACTTCTTCGCGATTCGCGTTAAATTCATAACACATTGACCATTTTTGGTGTCGATATTTGTTTTGCGGTGACTTAAGCTTATGATGTTGATAATTCCTGTATTTAAGTATAATGATTTAATGTAGTAATAACTCTCCTTAAATTCTGCGCATAAAATAAGACATAAAAATCTCGTTTTTTTTTTCGATTTCGTGTTATAGCCTTGATAAATCATATTATACGTATAGCGTTTTTATATTTACTCAAGAAACGTCACGTCACGGGCAAGCATGGAAGTAATATGTAATAAGTGCATGGCATTCAGACATCTTCGTCTTGACCTACGCAATATTATTAAATTCCGCATCATATCGAATTTATAGCTGAGGTAGAATAATTAATCAACAACAGATTTTATTAATGAGTACTGATCATTATAGCTTTATGTTACATCGGTCAAAGTACCTATGCTAAACTTTTGGTAGTACGAACGGCAGTATGATAATGTATTCAAGACGATTGCCTATTTGAATTAAAATAAAATACATCATAGTGTTCATAGGTACATAATAGAACATCGGAAACCTCTACCGTAAGTGGTTTCACCAGTGCTTAAATTAACAATAAATTGTAGCATACAAAAATAGCATAATATAATAATAATTTTTTCATAGCCATATAAAAAAATGAGATCGCTATTTCTTGTTATTTAATTCCAACTTTATCTTCAAACTTACAAGTACTCTTATATTGCTTCAGTACCATTTTTTATCGTGGATTTTTGTAATCAGATGCTTAGAAAAAAATAAGTGAAGGAATACTGGGGAACAATATTATAGGTAAAATCAACAAAATGTCGTGTCTGATTTATACAACACTTTGAAAACAGAATAAATACGCGCCTAATTGGTAATTTGCGAAACCTGATTCCGGTACTTGTGGACTTTCTTAAAAAACTTATTAAGTGCTGTACTTTGTAAGATTCAATAAGATTTTAGTTCCAGTTCAGACAAAGAGTAGGTCGTGACCTTGTAAAATTTGGTATGTCCTGCTTCCTTAATATTGTCATTTTTGTAATGTATGTGAAGATTAGTTACGGGATTGCGCTGTCTAAAGTGCAATATCTTTGTCTTACTTTAATATATACATATGTAAATTATTTTTGTCCAGCCATTTAATTAGAGTCAAGAGAAGTATTAATGACATTTTCAAATTTAATTGCGTTTTACAAAGGATCGTTACTGTACTATCGTCTATCGGGCATGTCATTGAAATATAGAATTAACAAAAACGGGCCCATAACGGTTCCTTGTGGTACACCGTATGAGATTTAATGTTCTCGTGATATTATCTCTTCATGTTTATTAACTACATTAATGCGGCTAACTTCGGTTATTTGTATTCTGTTTTATAAACAGGATTTTATAAGTTCAAGCACGTTACCTAAGCCGTAGACTACTAATTTATTTAGTAACGCTTTATAGTGGACATAATCAAATGCCTGAGTCTGATCACAAAATATTGCATAAATGATGTATCGTTTGTCCATGTTTCTAATAATAGTACTTATACAAAAAGTGATAAATTGCCATATTAATGGTTCTGTGCTATCTGAATCCTTTTAGTTCTTCACAGAGTATATTTTTTTATTCCATGTAAATATACTCAGTATTAGTTTTTCTCAAACATTTTTGAAATAACCGGTATGAGTGAAATTGGTCTATAGATAATATTCCATCATCATTTTATATGCTTTCTTAAATAAAGGTTTAATTATATACGTTGTTCAAGCATCTGGATATATTTATGTATATACCCGCACAAATAATGAGGTTGAGTACGTGACTTAGATGACCGCATATCTCGGCTGACACTGACTTCAGTACCTTTGTGGCGATTCCATCAAAACCTACACAGTTAGTGTTTTAGGGACATTATTATTTGATATATATCGTGTGGTATGCTGGGTGCCATAAACATTGAATTATGTTTCATGAATGACATGCATGCCTTCGGCTTACATTCAGCGTTTATTCTTACATGTATTTTGTATCAAAAAAGTCATTAAAAGCCAGCAACAAGGTTGGTATATAATTTGATTACCAAGTTTAAGTTTCTGAATTCGTTGTTTAGGGATACTGTACTTTGTGTGATTAATTACTTGCCATGTTGCCATGCTGTTGCCTTGACATGTAAGTGAAATAAATTGTAAGTTAGGATTTTTTACCTTGACGCAAAAGACATCATGAACTTTTTTCTTTCGTTCATATCCTTAAACAATGTACTGCCAAGTTTTAGTTCAAAAACAAAATCAGCCGATGTTGTCTATACTAATATTATAAAGAGGTATTTGTTTGTTTTGTATGTAGGGGTCATCTTCGGTACTACTGATCCGATTCTGAAAATTCTTTCACTAATGGGAAGCTAAATTATTCCTGAGTGTTGTATATTTAAAACGTTTCCGAGGGGTGATTTACGACCATAAGGCGAACGAAACCATGGGAAAAGATAGCTGTACTAGCAATAACTGATAATGCCAATAGAATACCAGCTCTATCAAAACAATGCTTCCGTTCAAGAGCGTAGTTTTGATAAAGTTATATACAGTGCATAGTTTAATACAGTGCTGTTACTCTCAGACTACGTACATTTTTAATATGAAAAAAATAGTAGATTATGCACCAAGGGAATAAAGCAGTGTCTTCCGTCACGAGCACTTTGGAATCCCGAATGCAACGAGGGATTCTTGGAGCTTTGAGGTAACCCCTGAGCGAAGCGAGGGAGTTACGACTAGAATCCTAAGTGAAATGAGGGATTTAAGCTAGCCCAAGATGAAGACACCTTTATCCCTGAGAGGAGCATACTCTACTTTTCACACCTACTGCGAGGAAATAAAAATTTGGGAAAATTAAATCCTTGGAGAAAGTTACAACACTAAAAAATAAGGTAAAATTTAAGAATTCATGAGACATTTTACAGCCGAGTTTGTAACAATAACTTACGTTTAATAAGCCGATTGCAGGGTGTCCTGCGTGAATGGGATCAGGCAATACATACACTGAAACAAAATTCGATACTAAGTGGTTCTTTTTGTGAATGAAAATAGTTTTATTATATCTCTCTGTTTCATTTCCTGTTTGAAAAATAAAATGGGAAAAAAGTTGCATAGATCGAATATGTGGAAAAATCGAAAACTCGATCTAGCAACCCTGGGATGCGCACCACAGCCTTCGATCAGCTGTTTTGGTGACTTGTGGCCATAACCCCTACAGATAAAAAAAATTAGAGCGAGTCAATTATTTAATAATTTTGGGCTTAACCATTTGAAAAAAAAACAATTGTTTTTAATGTTGTAACTATATTTATTTAATTAATTTACATTACTATTTCCTATTATTTCACATGATATTACTATTAAGTTGCGTAATTTAATTATTTTGTTCATCGACGGCAACTAAAACCTGCGCAGTGAAAACTCTTTGATAAAAGTTTTCATGGAATTTGTTATTTATGGTTCCAAATTCAAATCAAATTATTGCCCAGCGGGCCGTAATTAAATTCAGTACAATATTACTTGCCCTAGGGGGCTAGTCATGAATGCCCTAGCATTAATAACTTGCTTTGGTTTAGGTTTGCATGACATATAATTTGACATTTACGAGCAGGTGCTGTGATTTTTTTTTTGTTGATTAATAGATCTATTGAATAATAATTGTAATTATAATTTATTAATTGATCTAGTTTTTGAGATGTAAGTACAGGTTTCATAATGGCAAAATATGGCTGATTTATCATAACTACAATTGTGGATTATCCATATTTGCAAAATAAGTTTCTAGTCTATACATATTTGGGAACTTGATCAGCCGATTCAAGAACAATAGTCAGAATATGCAAAAATACACATCAGTCACAAACTCACAATACTGTAATGGTTAGAATTTAGTTAGGCAATAGATACAGTTCAGTTAAACCAGGAGTATCAAGGCAGGCATTGCGAATTTATGCCGAATGAAATTCATTTCTAGCAGTCGTTTCATGTTCACTGATTACACAAAAATGAAAGTCAATTGCTAAAAGTTTATAGAGGTTATAATTTTTTAGCAACTCACTTTCATTTAACCAAAAAAGAATCGGACCTATCTGCAAAAATTTATAAAAACGCATCGATTTAAGAACCTAGTTTTTTATTTCGTAGGTTAAAAATTTACTTCTCGTTTTAATCACTGTCGACCGTACGTTTTTATAATAATCCTACAATTGAAAACGTCGCGTAGGCTTTCAAACAGTACCTCACGAGTCTGCAGTCGTGAAGTACTTTAATTAATTAATTAATTAATTTTGTTTCGTTTGTGGGTTGCATAGTTAGCTTTAGGTTACTGCTATGCTATCTTATAGTTAATTATGCTGCCTACAAAGGAAACGAATTCTGTAATAGGTAAATACGATGCATCCAGTAGGTATTGTTACATAAGAATTGCAACGCCCACACAACAACATTCACACGATAATGTTATCAACAAGTTTATAAATACACCACGTCCATTCTATGGTGACACGTGCCATGTGTAAATATCTGCGGCATTTTTCAATTAAACGACTCGATGAAAACTGCCACGCGCCAGGAAGCTTCACATACAGACACAGAATCATGTATTTATACTACAGTTACTGCACGAACATGAACTAAATACCGTACTAGCTGCGTAGTAATGCTGTTTAAGATAATTATAGATAGCAACGGACTTTGAGTTGATTCATTGATTTGTTTCATTGCAACTCTTGAGAGTGGTCCCGTTATAGGCAGAAATAGATGGCCATGCAAATCTGTTAATAGTCTATTAGATAAATTCAGTTCTTAACGAAAATTAACTAAAATGATAATATTAAATTTTGTTTTATTATTCTTTTTAATATACGTACTCGTAATATCCATTTGCTCTGAAGTGAGGCTGTGCTAAAATCTAATGACACAGTTCTAGTGGTCGTATTCATTTGAATGTAGGTATAAAGTTTCCGATGATTATGAAAAAAACATGGTATCGCTCAGCAGCAGGGTAATCGCTCACATTTCCAATGTTAATATTTTCGACAATTCAACGACATTCATTGCGTTTTTAACGTTGTCGAGCAGCTACATTTTCCAACATGTAAAGCAATGTATTACGAATTTCTTCAAACACTTTCGGAATGCGATACTAAAGTTATGCGATTGTAGTGCTGGTTTGATGATGAAACTGGATGGTTGGTGGGTGTTAAAACCCTTGAATGGCTACTTTCTAGATTCAATCGTTAGATTTGTATGAATTAGCTAGTCCCATTCCAGTTTACCTGACCAGACCTTGACGTTAGAAAACGGAACTATACCGCTTCCGCTACTGGAATGCAAAACTAATTGACGTTGAATTTAGGAATACCTATTTAAGTTAAAATAGGTAAGAACGAAAAAAAAATGGCAATATTTCATGGAACGCCGTATGCCAAAAAGAAATGCTTTAAAAATCATAGGGGTAAGCAGGGTCCATTTCAGCAGTACCTAAAGGTAGACATGCTTTGTGACTTTGGACTATGTGATTTCTGATAAAGCCTTGGGGACAAGTGGTGTATGTATATCAACCAGTTTCAAACGTAATACATTAAAGGAGTCTGCCCACTACACCGTATCATACCGTGACCGTGGTCATAGCATGTTATGAACGTATCAAGCACGGAAAGAAACATGGTACAGTGTAGTGGGCTAGGCACCTTACACCATAATCTTTATACGTATAAATAACTGTGCATAAGTCCAATATGAGAAGTTCCTCTATCAAAATGGAATAAACTGACGATTTCATTCTCCTTAACTTCTTATCGCATTCGCCTAGACTCAGAAGCTTTTTGAATACATTATGTAATTTTCAAAACTTTAAGTATCTACGTCAGGGGTGGCGAAACTTTATGGCTCAACGTGCATTTTTTCTAAAGAGATTTTTAATAAGGCCATAGATGTGCCGTCAAATAATTTTGACTTAGTGATTATTGGGAAATTAACGACTCAAAACTCCGTATAGTAAATATATGTTTCAATTATACGTGTAACTCAAATTAAATTAACATTAGTGTGACTTCTGTGTTGCAGATTAGATGACATATAACTTAAATTAGGTTGTAAGAGGTTACTTAAATGCATGCTGGAGTCATCTGCCAAACGGTTTTTAAGCGAGTCTTATAATGTTAATCATATCTGAAAATTATGACTCTCAGGCCATAGGTAGATTAAAATATAGTTAAAATCGTCGACATGCCCAAAATATTGTGTCGCGTGCCATCAATGGCACGCGTTCCCTGATCTACGTCATTCTACACGGCATGTGTAATACTTGAAGAGTTGAGAGTATCGAGAAAATGTCCTCTATACAATACTCTAATATAATGAGGTACAAATGTTACGTTATTACATCTGGTCCGTCTCGCCATCATCGCCTGGGTCTTTCGTGGCGTCGCTTTTTGTTATTTTGCAACCATTCCGATTTTTCACAAGGATTTTCAGTCATTCCGTTACAAATGTTAAAAAGAAGTAATAAACAAATAAGTGGTCAAAAAAGGTATACCTAATGTTTTGCAGCTATTACATGACATTTTAACAAACACAATCTAGTAGGTTTTTAAGAATTTATTTTGAGTCATTTGCTTCTGAGCTCTATATTCCCTGAATAGTAAGAAATAATATTTAGTTTACTTTTAACATTGACAGTTAGCAGATAAATCTTTAAGGCTAAACATGCTTTGAAAGTGTATATTATAATCTGTGTTCCAGGGGAGCGGGCGGAGGGGGGATGTTTGGTGACGTCAATATCTCAGCCATTTTGGATTCGCTAAGTGTAAGCTACGACAAACGAGTGAGGCCGAATTATGGAGGTTTGTACGATGAATTTTTTAACACTTCAATTCTAATATTGTTATTCTGCTTAGCTTTGCGGATTGTGAATAGGGCATGCACCCAGTTCTGAAACACTCGGGTATACCCCAGTTATGAAACACTCGGGTATACCCCAGTTATGAAACACTCGGGTATACCCCAGTTATGAAACACTCGGGTATACCCCAGTTCTGAAACACTCGGGTATACCCCAGTTCTGAAACACTCGGGTATACCCCAGTTCTGAAACACTCGGGTATACCCCAGTTATGAAACACTCGGGTATACCCCAGTTATGAAACACTCGGGTATACCCCAGTTATGAAACACTCGGGTATACCCCAGTTCTGAAACACTCGGGTATACCCCAGTTCTGAAACACTCGGGTATACCCCAGTTCTGAAACACTCGGGTATACCCCAGTTCTTTCAGGATGTCTATAGAACCCTTTTCGGGGTCAGTAAACTTGGTCACTATTCCTAGCCTGTTATTATCACGACGGCCGCGACTTGTAATGTCTGTAATTTTTTTAAATTTACGATTAGTATTGAAAAAAATATACTTAATAAATATAAATAAAGAAAGCAAACTTAAAACGTATCACATCATCACATCATTTATCGCATCAGTGCTTTATAATGGATGCAAGTTTGTAGAGCGCGTAAGCCGAGGAACCAATTACATAAGTTTTGTCAATGTAGTCTAGGTACTTTTTTTAAACCGATCTTTGATAATATTGATATTGTGGTTTGGTGATATTAAACGTTGACTGAAAAACATAACATTTGTTTTATCTAGTTTGATTTTAGTTGGCGTTGTTAACCTAATAACCTTCGTGAAATTATTGTAAAAAAAAATATTACTTCCTTATTTTAATCGAATTTTGTTAACAATTTCAAGGTTTTTAATTTTTTTCCAAGGAATCATTACTTTTCTACTGTAGAAGCCTATGTTACTCATATCTTATTACATCAGCTTATTACAAAGTCCCGTCAAAATCGGTCCAGCCGTTTCGGAGATTAGCCGGAACAAACAGACAGACAACAGATAGATTCTCTACATCGCATAACGAGTATGACATCGCACCTTGCGTTCAAGGACACGGAATACAACACGAAATATCTCGAGTTGGCGGAATATTTGCATATTTTGCGTGTGTGAGTTAGCAAATTTCACGCTGCAGTTTATGTGACAAATTGAGTAAAACGCAATCTGTTGCAAAGAGCTCTAAACAAAATGATAAGTAGTTAGCTACTTTTTATCTACTTGATCAATCTATGGATTCGAATCGAAACAAAAGACTTAATTTACCTTTTTTGTTGAAATCATGTGATTTACGAGTGTAAATAGATAAACAAACGCTGAACAAGGAAGTTCTTACTTCAGCCAAAATCTGCAATTTAACGCATTTTAGTGATTGTTATTTTCATAATTGTTACCTTTGCTGCCATCTAGGATTTGTTTTCAAGACTAATTATAACCATGACTTACATTATTTCTTGAAGTTCCTTATTTCTTTTGAAGCGTTAAATGAAAAGATTATTTGATTTTAGTATTCCTATACCTACGAGTAACAACGAATTATAAAGATAAGTGCCTAGAATCCATTGTTTAGGTAGACAGATTTGTTGAGTTCGTCTAATATTTCTGTTATTTTATGATTTTACGAGTAATAGATATTAAACAAGCACTAAGCAAAACAAATAAGGGTTGATTCATTATCGTCATAATCTTACAGCAGTCAACTGCTGGATATATTTCCAATTGCACTCCATTTGCTCGATTCTCGGCAACTCTCATCCAGCTACCGACAGCCACCCTGCGGATATGTCAAAAACTTTGGTTCTCTGTCGGATCACCAGTTCCTGAAACATACTTCAGAGAGACCTGGAGTCTCTAAAATAGCTCGCTGAGCGACCTTAAAATTATGTAAAAACCGTACCGTGAGTGTTCACGTTTCGGCCCATAAGTCATAACACACAGGACGCACTGACGACCTTAAGTCCCTTTACCTTTTGACCTTTAGTCTTTAGGTTTTGTGGAATACGCGACTAGAAGACTCAATGAATCTTCCCAAACTTCTCCAGACCAGCTGAATTCTTCTCTTAGCATCCCTCTCGAAGTTGTTCTTACTAAACTGCAGTTTTCCCAAGGTAAACATACTCTCGAACAACCTCGAGAGGAGCGCCATTAAAAACAATAGGCCCTGGGGTTACGGGTCCGTTGAATATAACCTTGGTTTTGTTTAAGTTCACCCGGAAACCAATACGTATTAAAGAATCAACTAGGCGATGTAGCATTTGCTGCAAGTCATGCAGTGATTCAGCCAGTATGACGATATCATCTGCAAATCTCAGATATCTGATGTACTCGTTGTTGATGTTAATGCCACTTCCTTTCCAGTTCAGCGTTTTATACATATCCTTCAGTGCGTTGGTGAAATATTTAAAGGAAATTACGTCTCTTTGAATCACGTTGGGAGGCAGTTGGATATGTTCAGTTTGTTGGTCTTGAGTTGGGTCGGCTATTGTCGCGTTTTCATAAAGACGTCTAAGCACTTGGAAGTATCGCCAATCGACTTGGAATCGCTGCAAAGACTCCAGAACAAACCAGGTCTCGATAGAGTCGAAAGCCATCTCATAGTTCACAAATGCAAGACAGAAGGGCCGATATTACTCTCCGGTCTTCTGTATAATTTGTCGCACTGGCTGGAGACCACATGGTCTATGGTGCTGTAAAATGTTTATTAAATAAATGATGTTTTTTATTTCAATTTCCTTATGCTACTAAAGATTATATTTGGCAAGGTATACTTACCTTGCCAAATATAATCTTTAGTAGCATCTCTGAAAAAAAAGTTAAATTGTATCAGTTGCATCCCAGAACCGGCTATCAAAAATCTGGTCTGGATTTGGTTCTGCATAATAATTGTGAACTACTGATGGAAAAACTTAACTCTCCCAAAATACCTATTCTTTACCCTATTTAACACACACAATTCTCCTCTGAACCATCATTATACGTGTATAAACGAATATCATCATCTTCATCTACACAATAATTATGTGTATATATATTTTACCGTCAACCCTAGCGGCACTCTCACAATGAACCCATGTCTGAATGTTTGGTGAAAGCGTCTGAAGTTTGAAACCAATGCACCTCTAGATAGTTATCTGTAGAGGTAGGATTATAATCAATACGAAAATCATCACTAAACTCATCCACTATGCAACAAATCATTGCGCTCATCAACTGACGACTTAAACTGATGATAAACATTCGACTGCGAAGTACTGTCAATGAAGTTAGCTACCCTGTTGAGCTTAATAAATGCTGACGAGTTTCGACGTGTATTGATTTTGAATGCGCTATAACATCCTTTTCGGCTACCTTTGCAGGGACCGGAAGGCTTGGTTATCTGATATTTCACTTGGCCCTTTACCTTTCCCATACGCTCTTTCACAGCTGCAACGAAAAACGAGCAAAAACGAGCTCAATTTTCGCATGCCACCAAAGAACCTAGCTAGCTAACTAATCATAACTAATAATTCAATCACTTTCTACTTGTACTAAATTTTTCATAATTTCAAGATAATTTTGAATGTCTTCTAACTTATTATCATACATTGGCACAAGATAGAAACTCCGACGCAGAATTAGCATATTGCTAGCTAGGCTGCTTAATAAAGAACCAAACTTTTTAAATTGCGCGGCAACGAAGTAGACAGTTGTCTAGCGCTGTCACTTCCCCACTCTCGGAATAGTACTAAAACATTCCTGCACTAACAGATCATGGTAACCCACCAGCTTTCACGGCAATTCTGCCAACCCACTGACATAATTGAAATTTTGTTACGATGATGATCCGTAAACATTTTCGACCCAACTTTTCTAACGCGTAATAAGCCACCTCATAAATGTCTTGTCATGTTTGGCTTGTTGAAGGACTTTCCAAACTTCCACTTGATTTTATTTTTGCGGTCCGGCCATCAAGCCAGGAACGAATTTGCTGCAATTTGACCCATGTTTAATTTCTCGGTCAGATCGTTATGGCACGACCCTACTGAGATCCTAACCTCTTCTGCAAGTTCCCTGACAGCTAGTCTATGATTTGCATGCACCAGATCACAGATTTTGCGAATGGGAGTGTTATCAGTTGAGGTCGAAGGTCTTCCTGGTCGAGAATCATCTTCAACTGATTGACGACCACTTTTGAACCGGGAAAACCTTTTGTAACACTGAACGAAAAACTTTTCTTGGTTAGCACCTGTAATGCTACAGATGGCACCAAGAAAAGTTTTTCGTTGCTAGCAGTATGGATTGATATTCAGCTTCATTTATTATGAAACTGCCACTTAAATGAGGCTTACATTGTGAAACCAAATGCGGAGGTGGCCATGGCTAAAGTTATGATGTGGTAAAACTCGAACCTTCTTACATTAAACTTACAAAAAACTACTTGTATTCCCTTTGATATACGACGTAATGCTAAACCATCTCCTTCTTTTAGTACAATTCCTGCACAAACTCGTCCACCCCCTACACTTGTCCTCCGCTTGCTAGATCCGAAAGCGTTAAATACCTCGGAGTACACATAGACGACGGACTGAGATGGGACAAACAAATCGACGCCGTTACCACCAGAACTTTACGACTTATATGTACATATATTTAAGTCTCTTAGAGTATCCGCCGACTTAAAAACTCTTAAGATGGTGTACCTTGCACTATGCCAATCAGTGATTGGTTATAGCATAGTTGCGTGGGGCGGTGCTGCTAAGACTAGATTTCTGAGGGTGGAAAGAGCACAGCGAGCTATACTTAAAGTCATGACGAAAAAGCCCTACCGCTATCCAACAACTAAACTGTTCACTGATTGTAAACTACTTACGGTTCGTCAGCTTTATGTGGTGAAATCCACCCTCAGAAAGCACGCAGGCCTTCCTCCTCTTGTTACAAACAAACGCACGTACGTACCACCAAATATACAACACAAGACCTCCTTCGCCAAACATCAATATTATATACTAAGTACTCATATCTACAAAAACGTTAACAAACATCTCAATATTATAAATCTAAACTCACATGCACTAAAATCTAAAGTAACAGAGTGGCTGCTCCTTAAGGATTACTCTTACACAGAGTTTTTACTCACCTATCTTGTATAATACACTCACACACACACCTACACCCACACCTACACACACATATACACTCACAGCTACACACACCCCACTCGCACACACAAACACACAACATAAAATTTACTCTTGCATACCATACAGTAGAATGACACAGTCCATTGATGTACAATTTCAGAGATATTGGGAATCGTTTCGAAGTCTTTTCGGTCACTAATTGAATTAGGTCCAATTTTTTTCTTCACAATAATGGTATATAACGAAAATGTATTCTATCATTATTAAAGTCGGGGATATTTGTAAGATGAAAAAAATAATTTGATGATCTATATTCAATAGAATCTACAAATTAGAGCTCCCAAATCACGTCTCCGTGAGTTTTTGTCTAAACATGCATCGGGAGAATGATTATTACTGAATAAATTAATAATTTATCTAAAATTCGCTTTATCTCTTTCATTTATTGTTTATTCTTTTTTTACATTTTTAAATATTCCCATATAAGATACAAAAAAAAATATATATATATAGAAATATGAATTTAAAAATATAGCTTTATTATTATTGTAGTAAAGGAAACGAACTATTTTTAACAAGTAATTGTTATTTCAAACAACGAACTGATAACATACAATTTCAACGAGGAAACCTTGCAATTTCGCGTTTTTTTGTAATACGCCTCGTAACGTGGTTTCCCAGGCACGGAGGAAACTCGGTATGTAATGGGTGGTCACCCATCCACGGACCAACCCAGGCGGCTTAACCTGACGATCGACCCGAACGGCTGTTATTATTTAGCCACGAGCTCCTCATCTAGTGTCAGGCTGTCCATTGAATAAAATATGACTCGCGGCCTAATATAATAAAATACTAACTTCCTACCTCCCCTCCTACATGAGTTAATAAACAAAACGATGCGTAAACGTATCACTGAACGTGAGTTGAATCCTGAGTGGTATACGTTTTCAATCTTGTTAAAGAATTAAGAAAGGGCGAATGAATACTTTTTGACAGAGTCGCTTCAGGTAATGTAACTGATGTACTATTTCAGGACCACCAGTGGATGTGGGAGTCACCATGTACGTGCTCTCCATCAGCTCCTTATCTGAAGTGAAAATGGTATTTAACGCTACAAAACTACTTTTAAGTAGCTTGTTATTTTAGGGACATGAAATGATATATCGTTCTTTAGGTTAGCAGACCTCGATCGAGCTAAGGACATTTTTTTACTAATAGTTGATTAAACGATGCGGTCCTCGTTCGATTGAGGGACTCCGGGCGTCACGTCACCGTCCTCTGGTTTGGTTTTCACGGTGCGAGTTGCGCGCGCGACTCACGATTGGGCTTGATTGCAGGTCCGCCAGTGGAGGTGGGCGTCACCATGTATGTGCTCTCTATCAGCTCCGTCTCCGAAGTGCTCATGGTACTCACCACTGTCAGCTCACGCTTGTCTCGGTCGCTCCGGCCGCGCGCTGCGCCGCTGCGACCGAGCAGCCCCAGACACGAGGCTGCGAGCATGTCGGCGTTATGGAGCCGACCACCCGGACGGCGACGCGCCACTTACTGTAGTTCATTAAAATTAATCAAATTCAAGGACTTGTATGAGCAGCGCGTTGTAAGCGCTTTCGTTTATTGTAGTGGTGTGCCCCTCTGGGTGCGTCCCCAAAAAGGCATCCTAAAATGTACCTTGCCATTAAGCATCCCCCTAGCTACACACACTGGCGTAAATTAGTTCCATTATTGTTGTTTTAAGCTTTTTATAGTCTCATGTAGGGATTTGTTGTGACTGTGGGTATCAGGTACCTAAATAACTGAGGTGCCTTTATAGCCATTTCTTACTTCAAATACTTCTTTCTATGAATGTGTTTAATTTTCGTGACGTTGTCCAGTTAGTTCCGATGAAACAAGAACACCCACCCAGAAAACCAAATGCTATGTCAATTGTTTACTTTGCAGTGGAATAAATCAAAGTTGAAAGAGAGTTTAGTTTTTTAAAAGAAGAAAAGTAGAGTTTCCCGAGTATGAATACTAAATACTCAACTGATTATTTCCTCCGGAACATGGTTTCCACAGAAACAATATCATGTTGTGAGGTGTAGATGTGCTTAATGGCTCTTATAATAATTCTACTGAATGAGAAGCTACCCAAGAATATACAGGGTAGCGCCGACAATACGACAATAAATGAAAACACTGGTAATACTACTTCATAGGAATATTTTTAAACTATCAAAAAAATCCTTTCATCAAAACGAAAAAAAAAAAAATGTTTTCAAACAAACTAAATAGCATAAAAGTGATAAAGAAATAGAACACCATTTATAAATATTGGTTTAAAAACCTAAGGTATAATTTGCACTAATTCGCGTCTGGAAATAACATTTAAGGAACAAATTTGGCAAAGGTTTTTGAAATAGCAAGTTGTCAACATGTGTTTAGTGTTTATACCGATGCGGGGGTCGTTAACCTGTCAGTGCTAGCCTATTAATCTACATCATGTAGAAAATTCCGAATATGAAAAACAATGTCCTGTGACTAAACTAATGGATATATTCGAATGAATTTTCGTACGCAGACTGGGAACGTCATGAGGTACGACGCAGTTTAATTTATTGTCGTATCGTCGGCGCCATCCTGTATATTATTGATTCTAATTTTGTAAACCAAGCCGTTGAAATACCCTTGATCAAGGTTCCGAAGCGCAGATGTCAGATTAAAACCAGTGTATGACCCCTAGTGGAAACCAAATCAAGGGACTCTTAAAGTCACTTCAGGACGTGACCCTACCCGGATATTAGATATAGATATCTAGTGATAGTTCATCAAAAGTACACGTAGCAGTAAATAATATATCAGCGTTGTATATTATCTTGTAACATTACATAAACCAGATAATTTTTGTTTCGAAGAACAGCGGCTACCGGCTATTTGTGACGATTTCAGCTTTTACTCTTTATTTAATTTTCTTACTTATCATCAATAACGTACTCTTACGTGTACTTATAAAATGTAAAATATTAACAGTGATTATATCATGTCAACTATTCTTATGTATTATATTGCATTAAAATTTTACATTATCTAGTAATGTAAATCATGAATAAGGAGAAGCGTTGTCCTTGTTATCAAATTAAGTCCGGAGTTATTAATTAATAAAATGCGCATACTTACCTAACAGTCAGATCTGTCTGTAATGTTATTAGTCTAATAATAATATATAATAACTAATAACATTTTCATAGTACACTATTATGTAATATCGATTTTGCACGACACGTAAACTCAATTTTATGCAATTTATTATACATGTAGTCGCCAATTAATCGGGTATTTATCATATAAAATTAATATTGTGTTAATGGCGTAACCGCTGTTATTTGTCTACTTCATGGAAACTTGAATATAAACACACAGTGGCGGTAAATGTTGCCCAAACCCTAAGCGTGGATTTTTAAAATGTTTATTTAATAAAGAGGGTTTATTCAGATTGCGAACATGTCACCCTCATAGGAACACTTTAATTACATGTTTAACTTGTAATCTACGCTCAATCCCTAAATTTACTATTTTACATATTATTTTAGCAGTTTGAAAGACTAAAATCGTATTGCATGCTCTTAATTCCCGTATTTACATTAAATTGGTCTTAAATCACATATTTTTCAGCCTCGTTACAGGCATGCATTTTCGACAATATTACATTCAGTGCAGTTTGGAGACGAAACTTTTCCCATCAATGCACCTAAGTGCGGATTAAACGATCGAAATAAACCACTCTATGGGATTTTAAAATCGATGTAACGATCCATGTAATTTTGCGAGTTGGTTGTATTGTATAATTTCACATAAGGCTAGTTAAACATAGACTTGTGTAAAAAATATGTCAGAACTGTTTTTAAAGAGAAAAGATTATATAAAAAAAAATTGCACGTTACTAGTGCGAGTTATGAATTACGTGTAAAACAGTCAGTACTGCGACCCTTCCTTAGACTGTTACTGCTCAGTGCAGTTAGGTTCAGAACCCTAATTATGTGACTCTTACTTGGTCGGTTTTTATTTGATAAAGATTAAAAGTAAGAAGGTACATAGGTCAAAAGATCTTTTTGTATTTATAACGGTGTCACAAACTGGTAAAAATATATTCTCGTTGACCCGTAAAACAAGGATATATCTCATAATTCTCATAATAAACAAAGTTTTAGTAACCTAGGAGACTGTAAAGAATTTGTTATATCTTCGAAGCTACTGAACCAAAAATTACAAGAAATAAAGTTATTAGGATCCGATGAATCTTATGTTAGTGTGAACTCGATAGGTGGCCCCGTGCGGCAGGGGCGGATATACAAGTCCTACCTACATACATTATTACTTTTACGCTTTCCTTTTTTCACAATTTTGCGAAAAGGTCTTGGGCCATATTTACTGTCAGTGACTGTATTTATTAATTGGCCATCCTAAAATAGTCTTTTAATTTTGAACCCTTTTTTATGTCAGCAACACACTTGGTTGAAACGCGCTGTACATGTCTGTCAGGACAAGAACTTAATTTATTTCCCTTTCACGTCTGATAAGCATGGAATTTATTCATTGTTACTTTACTGCGGGAAATATTACCGATACAATTTCTGAATGTATTCTGTCCAAGTTTGTTTGCTGAAATTTCGCTGACGTTCCAATCGCATACACAATGAATGTTGCTCGGTGATAACGTTACGTTTCGTTGCATTCATTAAAACAAATTAACATTATAAGCAGGCGGCAGATAGCCTTAGCAACGAGCCCGGCTGCCGGATTACATCCATTGTTGTGCCACTGTAAGTCAATCAAGTACCGCTATTATTTCCTACAACAATAGAAAATGTTTCAGGATTTCACCCTGGATTTCTACTTCAGGCAGTTTTGGACAGACCCCAGACTTGCTTACAAAAAAAGGACGGGTGTGGAGACACTTTCCGTCGGCTCAGAATTTATTAGAAACATATGGGTACCCGACACCTTCTTTGTTAACGAAAAACAGTCTTATTTCCACATAGCTACTACAAGCAACGAATTTATTCGCATACATCATTCTGGATCTATTACTAGGAGTATAAGGCAAGTACTTTTATTAATAATTTTACATTTTATGGTTAATACCTCATTCAAAAGAGAACACGTTTTTCTACTACGAAAGTATTCAATGTCTGTCTGTCATAGTGGTTTAATCTCTATCTCTGAAACTTAGCTAGTTCAAACTAATCTATTTGTGATGTCATCATGGATCTTGGCGACAAAGCACACAAACGTATTGAAGAGATTAGTCGACATACGAATACTCAAAAAAATATTTTAGACGACTAGCTGTGCCCGCGGTTTCTTTTGGCATTGTCAGGAAACATTACACCCGAACGTGAAGTTGTAGTATATTCCTAACACCCTCTACAAAAAATATACTAATAAATTGACTATCTGTTAATTTAAACTAAAACAAATCATATCAAAACCTGGATTGGTAAGGTAACCCATCTGTGGCCAAACCTTGGCAAGAGTTGCTTAACCTGGACCGGTAAGGAAACCCATCCGTTTCCCTACCTTGGCAAGACTTGCTTAACCTGGATCTTTAAGGTAACCCATCCATTTCCAAACCTTGACAAGAGTTGCTTAACCTGGACCGGTAAGAAAACCCATCCGTTTCCATACCTTGGCAAGACTTGCTTAACCTGGACCGGTAACGGAACCCATCCGTTTCCAAACCTTGGCAAGAGTTGCTTAACCTGAACCAGTAAGGTAACCCATCCGTTTCTAAACCTTGGCAAGAGTTGCTTAACCTGGATCGGTAAGAAAACTCATCTGTGTCCAAAAATTAGCAAGATTTGCTTAACCTGGATCTTTAAGGTAACCCACCCATTTCCAAACCTTGGCAAGAGTTACTTAACCTGGACCGGTAACGGAACCCATCCGTTTCCAAACCTTGGCAAGAGTTGCTTAACCTGAACCGGTAAGGTAACCCATCTGTGGCCAAACCTTGGGGGATTTCGGCATCACCTTACCCATCTACATCGGCAAGTTTCTTACTAATGTATTACATCGGGCAAAATTAGCTTTCAGCTATTCCGACTACCAACCGACTACTAACTAAATTTAAAAAATCAATATATTTTGCTTCTGTAGGTCGATTTTGATGAAATAGACACTAAATGCTACTCACAATATTGCTTCTTATTTTCAATATTTCAAATTTGAATACAATGAGTGGTTTTTACGTGATGCGTTCCCAAACGAACAAACAAACCGACAAACCGAAAAACCCACAAACAGACAAAAATTCTAAAAACTGTTTTTTTTTTTACGTTCTATTTATTTATTTCCCGTATCTTCCAGTACTTACAGTTTTTGCAAAAATCTGTAATGTACAGACACGGCAAGTCTACGATTTTATTATATGTATAGATTAAGTATTATCATACTCCACGGTGCTGCGATTTTCTCATATCTACTAATGTTCTATACTCCACAATCCGTATCCTGTAGGTACTTTGTGGTTCATTGCTAATACCACAAGTTACCCAGTCACCGAATACTGGTAGATGTGTGTTACCGTTGGAATTAATACGTAGACACCTTGCTATCTACTATTCCAGTCAGTCCTGATTATAATTGCTATCCTAAATTAACCATGATTTTTTATGGGGAGTTGTTGTCAATAATGAATAGTAAAGTAAATAGTTGAAAGGTAGAGCATACAAATGAAACGTGCTTTCGTTTGTTAACTAGCTTTATGTAGTAATTTATGGTATAATAATTATACCTATACGTATAGTTATACATAGCCGTCTTTCCTCCTTGTTTTTTAAGGTTCAGTTCACACCGAGACGCGACGCGACTCGAATATGCTTGCAACTTTGCAAGAGGCCTGTTGTTTCGCGTTGCGCAGCACTGCTACGCGAAATCCATCGCGTGAAATCGTGCTTCGCGAGGCAGCACGGGTTAAGCTTGCAAACGCGCTGCGGATACCGGCGAAGCATCGCTGCTTTGCGTTGCACCGCGCAGCCCCTCGGCATTTTTAGAGGCAAACGCGACGCTGCGAGGCGTATACAAAGTCTCTCATGTTTTTTTTTTTTGTATAGTGTATACAATTTTGTATTGTATCGTTATCTTAAACAGTGCATGACTCGACGCGTTGCGGCATGTCTCGGTGTGAGGTGAGCAATGATAGCTAGTTTTTGTGAAAATGTTTCTTTCGTACACTTCTACAACTATGAAAAAAAAATTAAACAGTTTGTACTTGTTCACAGACTGACTATCACCGCTTCTTGTCCGATGGATTTGCAGTATTTTCCGATGGACCGTCAATTATGCAATATTGAAATCGAAAGTTGTGAGTTGGGTACACCTAAATATTATAATTGGTTTACAATAATTACAACAACCCAGAGAAAAATAAAATTTACGTTTTTTGCTTTATGAAACAAATGACGTACCTACCTTCATAATAAAATAAATATCTTTTTAAGTACTTGAGCTGCAGACTCATGATGCTTTCATGTTCGGTAGATAAAATCTAACTAAAGTATCTAAAACGCTTAAGAACTTGCACTACGATCGCCGTTGTCTGGCGAAGCAGTTATCGTAACATTTCTCACCCTCGGTAGACCGGTAGCCTTAAATTCATCCACCTTATACAAATATTACGAAACCCCCAGTGCAATGGGTGCTTATTTTATCGTTCCATATCTCTGCATGGTACAGTCGGCTACACCATGCGGGACATCCGATACAAGTGGAACGAGGGGCCCAACTCTGTGGGCGTTTCGAGCGAAGTGTCCCTGCCGCAATTCAAGGTGCTGGGCCATCGGCAGCGAGCCATGGAGATTTCTCTTACGACAGGTATACAGCACCGATGAAATATACAACAATATAACGAATACCGATCGTTGGCGCTGTTTGTTTACTTCATCTATCAGCACTAGACATATGCATGCATTCGCTTCCGCAAGAACATTTATCCATCAGTGACTTTCCTTTGGTGACCTGGTAAGGCAAAATCGATTTTTGACTTCGATTAAATAAATTAATTTGTATATTTCGACGATCACCATTTTTGTTAAACATTAAATTGGTGGTTACAATTTTAACTTTTATTGCAGGAAATTATTCGCGACTGGCATGTGAAATTCAATTTGTGCGTTCGATGGGATACTATTTAATTCAGATATACATTCCATCTGGCCTAATTGTCATAATATCTTGGGTGTCATTTTGGTTGAACCGAAATGCGACACCTGCCAGGGTGTCACTAGGTGTCACCACTGTTTTGACGATGACGACGCTCATGTCATCTACTAATGCTGCTCTACCCAAGATATCGTACGTCAAGTCCATTGATGTCTACCTGGGAACCTGTTTCGTCATGGTCTTCGCCAGCCTTCTAGGTAACAATATGTGGAAGGATGCTAAAAAACAATTTAATAACTGGGAGCAGTTACTTTTTTCTATAAATACTTAGCTAAGAACTTAAAACACAAAAAATATAGATTTTAAGTTTCTTAAGATAGTTTAGTAGTTGTACTCCGGAGATTTAAATAAAATCACTATAACAATATATTGCGTTCATGAGTATTTATAATTGGTTACATTGCCTAGTTTCACATTTGTGATTTGCTGCGCCGTTCACGTGAATTTTGCTCGGCGATATTTTTACTGGAATGAATGAATGAATTCACTGAACCTTTAATTTTTCGTTGCAGAATATGCTACAGTTGGCTATATGGCTAAAAGGATACAGATGAGGAAACAAAGATTCACTGCTGTTCAAAAAATGGCTGCTGAAAAGAAAATGCAAATAGACGGTCCACCGGGGACATCTGAGCCTTTGCCCCCGCCAAGAACAAGTACTCTGACAAGGCCGCCACCACCAAGTAGATCATCGGTAAGAGCAAAAATACTTCCCAAACCCCTTTTTGTATAAAACACCAGCTCTAAAATAAAATCATAAAATTTGTACAGGAGGTTCGATTCAAAGTTCACGATCCTAAAGCATATTCAAAAGGAGGCACCTTAGAAAACACTATCAATGGATCTAGGAGCTCAGCTCCTGGACCAGCCCCACAACCTGACGAAGAAGCTGGACCGCCTCCGCATCTGATTCATGCTTCCAAGGTACCATCAGCTAATCCTTAAAAATATTCTTAACTCTTGAAAAGCGATTGTTTTAGGTCATTGACATGCGACTGCGATTTATACACGCATAGTATTGATGCATGCATTGCGATTGTGGCGCATTAACTGCAGCGAAATGGTGATGATTACTTAATATGAGTATTAATCATCAAAGTCAAGGTGAATGATGTTTGCAGGGCATCAACAAACTGCTCGGCACGACGCCTTCGGACATCGACAAGTACTCGCGCATCGTGTTCCCCGTATGCTTCGTTTGCTTTAACCTAATGTACTGGATCATTTACCTTCACGTCTCCGACGTCGTGGCTGACGACTTGGTACTACTAGGCGAAGAAAACTAATTTCTCTGTAATAAACTGTACCTACCGGACTTGTTCAAACTTAGGGTGCTAATGGTCAACCATCCATCAAGTTTCGGTAAAGTGCTTTTGAATCCTAGAAACGCTCGGTTAACTATTAGCGTTCTTTAAACTAATAAATATAACAGTAAAGATCACTATGATTGTAATCGATTATTATGTGTCGTGTATATTGGCACTGGTAATATTGAATTCTTTAGAAAATAGAGATACTATAAAGTTCAAAATATAAGTCAATCTGTCTAAGAGACAAAATGTTATATCTTCAATAGTTATCAATCTTGAAATAATGCGCAGCATATAGTGGTTTCCGTTTTATTGTATTGAATAATTTTTGATAACAGTAAAGAATCCAAGTGTCTATACAACATACTAATTCGAGTTATATGCGCTTTTTATTACTAACTATAAACGATGGCTGTCTTTACTTCTCCAAGTGATTAAGTAGCAATTTCATACAGTATACTAATAACATTAAACTGCATATTAATAAAAGAACAGGTGTGTATTAAATTCTATTCTATTCAACGGAATATAAGTTATCAAAAGCTTGACACCCAATCAATCAATGGATTCGAACGATAACTATTCAATCATAAGTAAATAGATAAACCATTCTGACTAGCAAGACCGATCGTTATCTATAAGTAGTTTAAGGTTCAATATCACATCAGCATACTTTATTTATTTAAATGCAAATTTTCTAGACGGTCATAGTCCCCGCTATAATTGCAATTGTCACTGAATATTCTATAACAGAAAACAGGACTTGCTACCCATATATTATGATCATGGGTCTTTTATAGGACAAGATGTAAATAATTATATAATACTATATTTATACGATTAGGATACACAATCGACTAGTTAAAAAAATGTTATTTGTTTCAATTTAACATGTATACACCGGTAATACACTTCAAATTAAATCTAGTGCACAGAACACTTTTTCTACGTAGTTTAAAAAATTACAAGTATCAATGAGTGTACCTAATGTATTAGATCTGAAGACAGAACAAGTCATGATATATTCTAAATATTAAGATTGGTTATTTCGATCTTGAGTTATTATTTCTCGGTCTATATAAGTAAAACGCGGGTAAAAAGGTCATAATTACCGTTATACCTTTTATATGTCTAAATGATATTTAGTAAGTAGGTACAGTAATCGATAACAATGATTGAGAAAAAAGGTAATGAAGAGAGTTATTATTAGCGCTGTGACTATTCTAAGTTTTGATCTCAAAATTAATTGAAAATATACACAAACTTATTGTACGCGCCTGATTCACCGTCTCTGAGAAAGTTCCCGTATAACTCAAAGTTCTCGGCCGATAATTACACACAAATTCTGTTGAGATTATTCGGTAGGTTAATCAGATATGATGAAACAGGTCCTAAACGTATACAATTCTTCGTTGTATCCGTAATTTTAAAGGCTTGTAGATATTTGATGCAAATTATTTATACTTATGTGTTCAAAATGAATTGAGGAAACATTTTATAACGTTTCATTACCTACCTATACGATACTTCCTTGTGACTTCAATTTTTTAGATGTTTACAATATCATTTTGAAGTATTTTAAGATTTGAGCTACAAGTCATTTCTTGTTAGAGTGATCCCTAATTATTTATTTCTGAATTTGCTCAATGTTTTTCAAAGATACTATTTATATGTATATAAGGGAGTGCAAATAGTTGATTTGACTAGGAATTGTAATAAATAGGTTAGGTAGTAATATTGAAAGTAAATATAATTTGCCTCCTATTTTATACCCACATACTCAGACTGTGCATTAGACTAGCGTTTATAAATTTTATAATTTAGAAGGTCTATTTGTGTTCTAAAAATGTTAAATTTGTTTAGTAATACAATTAATCCTAACAATTGTATAAAGACTGAGTCTATATTATTTGGTTCCTCATATTTAGGTACAGCTATATTGAACATGACAGCCATCAAGTTCCCTTGATTCCCTTGATCTGTGTTCTTTTGTTCCTAGATAAAGCATAATTATACGAAAAGTAATATATATGAAAAGAACAGCTAATTATCACTATTCTAAAAATATATTTATAAAAATAAGAATGTTACGTTGTAATTAGTAGTTAAAATGCCAAAAATGATAAAATGTATATTTAATGATTAACTATTAGTCGACCTTCAAAATGAACTATGGATTAAATGTACATGATTATGAAAAAAAAAATGTAAGATGTGAAATTCGCATTATATTGCACCTAGTTAGTAAGTAAGTAGGGTAGCTAAGCGTACGGGGGAGCGTGCGACGCGAGCCATAAGCTCTATAAACTTGGCGGACTCTTGCTAACTCACCAAACACGAGTCAGTCGTTGCTGGCTTTCCTACCACAAGTGCGTCAACTGAGAAATATATACTCAGGCTCACGTTGCCCGCAAACCTCTTTCGCGAAACCAAATTCTAAATCACATTTAAATAAAATCTAGCATAATTAAAGAAATTATACTGTGTGAGTAAAATCAATCTAGAGAACTAAGGTGATGATGATAATTTATTATGATATAGGTATCAAATAAAATATTCAATAATAAAAATATATATTATCACGTTTCCCTGATTAGTGTATACCCACTTTCCTATAACTGAACCACGATGAATAGATATTTTCGTTGCACTAGCAAGACCTTATTCCTGTTGATGTTGTCAGAGAGCTCTTGGTCGAGATCCTAGGGCCCGGCAAGTGACTGTTCGTGTTCAGACGAATTAATAATTTAATAGTAGTCGATGAAGTATTTTAATCATACATACACAACAAAGGCTGTCGAAAGTAAATATTCTAAACTAATACAGATTTTAAAATATTGTAAGCAACAACCATCACATACCGTCACTTGTGCATTCAGCTTTCGAACCTATTTTAAATAGGTACTCATTTTCAAATTTTATTATTTTATTTTGCACGTTCACGTCTCCAAAATCCACAAGCGATATAAATGATTAAATACATGAACTAGACATCGTTATCAGTTTATCACATTATGTAGATGTAATATCCGTTGCCATTTTTATTTGATTAGAAACTCGTCTGGATTCCTTAACTGCAACAGGGGAGTGTAATGTACATTATAAAAGATTGAAATAAATAAATAGGAAATACGGACTTGAATAGTGCCAAATCGAGGCTTTAAATTTTTTATTCGCTTTTATTATGAAAAATGTATTTCTACCATATCTGTCAAATTAAATATAAAATAACTGTCAGTCTCATTAGATATGTCATACCTATGTTTAAATCCAAATATACCTAGATAATAGATATCAAAAATGTGATGTATATACTTATAAAATATACAGTTATTATAAACCCCTTAAACTTGGGGCAATGGTTTGTTGTTGTGCACGAGTATGTCATGTATACCACTATTGTAAATATCTATCCTGCAATCCTGCATCGTATATAACTTCATTTACAGACAGTGTAATGTATTGCAGATATTTAATATAATATTATCATGATGTTTATTTTTATAGGTACGTATTATTAGCGTTGATATGTTTGACGCATGTCGTATGTTAGAAGTTCATTAAGCTTTTTGTTTCTTTGCGCATTTAGCCTTATTTATATCCATTGAAGGAATGAAGTGATTGGAATGGTTGACGTATAATTAAATTGTTCCGTACCAACCTGCTGAGTCGTTCCATCCGGGCAGTTCATTTTTTGGTTTATTGGCCAATATAATTTTAAACTTTTAACCTATTCTTTTTAATGATGTTGGTAATGTTTAACTCCACGACATAGTTTCAAAAACGATTATCAAGCTTTTCTGTTGCAGCTCGCCCATAAAATTAGCTCTTAAAATAAACTCATACTTTATAGGTTCAAAAATTAATGCGACCAAATATTTATGACAATAAATTATTAAACCCTTTATCATATAAAATGCCTGAATATTAACATCGAATTACATTTATTGTTGAATAGTCAAAATAGATTCCAGTTGCTGTCAAAATTTTCGTTTTTGTTTTTGTACTAAAATGAGCGGTCTTTATACAAATCATTGGCCATATCATTCTTCGTTTATTTTAAAGACCTGCCTGAAAAAGTAAAAAACAAAGCAACTAATAACTTACTTAGGCTTTGTCAGATTTTTATAGATCACACATAGTTTATGATAAGCAGGTACTAAGTTTATTTTATTAGGAACTTACAGCTAATAACAAATACTGGTGATTGTTTGTAAAAATAAGGCGAATTACAAGTATCCACTTAGAAAACAAATTAATATCAATAGGTATTCTTATAAATAACACCGACAGTAAAGAAATACTTAAACTTCCTTGTTCGGCATCAAGCACGTCTAACATGTAGGCCTGTTTATTAACCGACTTTAAAAAAAGGAGGAGGTTCTCAATTCGGTTGTATGTTTTTTTTTTTGTGTTTGTTACCTCATATCTCCGTCATTTCTGAACCGATTTGAAAAATTCTTCTTTTATCTGAATGGATCTACTTCTCGATTGGTCCCATAGAAATCTCATCAAAATCGGTTCAGCAGTTTGGTTTTGAAATCAAAATAACTGGAAAAAATGTCATCCAAGTAAAAGAAATTGTGAAATTGATACTTGACAAGGATTTGTGTGTGATACGATAACTAAAAAGGGTAAAATAAAAACTTTTTTGCAAAAAAAAACCGACTTCCAAAAAAAAAACTAAAAAAATAGAAAATAACTTTACTTTCGGAAGTCGGTGGCAAAAAAGTCAATGAAACAAACAATAGTCACCGACTTCCGAAAGTAAAGTTATTTTCCACTTTTTTAGTGTTTTTTTTGGAAGTCGGTTTTTTTTTTGCAAAAAAGTTTTTTTACTTTCGTTCATCATTAAAGCCCAATGTGTATTGTTAGGTACTGTAGGGTATTAAGTTACGGCTTACACGTATGTATGCATGTGTGTAGAGGCGGCTGCGCCCGCCGCATAAGAATTGACCAGTCGCGATTAAACGCAGATTATAGCAACACGTGTATTCCTTTCTCATCATATGAGATTAAGCCCTTCTGTCTATGGGACTCCCCTGAATAAGGTGGTATATGGGAGACAACACACAAAAGCAGGGAGTTCGCGTTGTTTGCGCCATCATGGCACACTCCATAGGCCTCCCCAAGGATTTTTCTGGAGAGCTATTCCCAAGTCCTATGTTCACCATCACGGGAACCACCACTTGCCATCCATATGTCCATAGAGTCCAGGTCCCCTCCCTCTAATGAATTGGAAGGCATATATATGACTTTTATGCCAAGGCCCAGGCATTTCTCTTTGAGAATTGGTTAGGAGAAATCCCTGTGCATCTGAGGAAAGACATACGTCGGGATCCCCATTAACAATCCAGAGTTCTATACAGTCTTCTTTATTACGCCTGGTTTTGCCTTTATTTCCAATGTTCGCTAAGATCCCATTATGATCGTATGGAATGCTACATGGGTCACCCGTAACACAACTCGGACCAGTTTCCAGGGCAGCCTGAGCGGATGCATACGTCATGTCCCATCTTGGGAACCCCATCAACATACGAGTATGTCCAACGAGGGAATACACTGTACCATTTTTGCCGCCCACCGTATACAAACAGAATGCCCCATCCTCGGCCTCCTCTAATACATCCTTCAGATGAATCATAATCTCAAATACCTGATTGGTGAGCTTCCCCCCCGCCACGCAATACATTGCTTCCTCCATATCCGCATCCGCTCCCTCCTATGGATCTCCACATGGATCGTTTTCTTTTAATTTAGATTTTCAACCATAAATGCATTCACAAATAAGCCAACCAATAATTATTTCTCATTCTGCTGGAAAGGTTGTAATTACAAAGTTTTGTGAACATCTATAAACGACTGTGCAGCTTTACATTACACCGTCCGTTTCTTGAAATATCATACTACTATTAGTATTTCAGTTGAATATTATTATGTACCTTACAGCTTTAACTAGTTAATACCTTATAGATGCATCTTTTTGCTCGTTAATGAAACTACCAACGTTCTTAGATTCTAAACACACCTACTTTTCATTGAAACGTGTTTATCAGAAGAAGTTGTGATAAGGTACTTTTTGTTTAATAAATGTGTTTATTTTAGATTAGACCCTTTACAATGGGACATGTATTTCTTTGACGATCAACGGAATAACGTTAGCCCAAACATATTTATACACGTGATATTGAAAAGTCACTTTTGACAATGCAACTAAATCGCATAGCGAGTTTTAACAAACACTAGCCACCCTGACGTTACACTTTCGAGATTATATTATGTATACACTCACTTTTTCTGGTTGGCACGTTATGTAGTAGGTAGTGACGTAACAAATTATAAAACATTGGAATAAGCATAAGTTAGAATATTCCTTTAAGTGAATACATTGATTTTCTAATGACGTACTGTTTGCAGTGCTTTGCTTCCACAAAATATAAAACCTATTTAACGAAACTGACGTAACAGATTCTAAATATAATTATATAGTTTGTTATTGTTTGAGGCTGAAAGTTATGAAACACTCGAAAATGTTGGTCGTCTGAAAAGTGTTGTGTCAATGTGAAAGCAAGTGTAATGTCGTTTAATTTAATGAAATGTCTATTAAATAAGTTGAATTTGTAACTAAAGAATCTTTGTCGATGCAAAACTAAATTTTATGGTATTGGTGTGGTTAATGATGTTGCTCAAACTGAATAACTTTAAAACAAGTAGTTACATTGTACGAAATTTAGTTCTGTGATCCAATAAATTATAATATATGATCTGTATTGTTGTTTCATTATATCTTATAACAGACTTTCGATATAGGTACTAAATCCAAAGGAAAGGGCCCTTCACCTGTTATCATGCGGAGTAATAAAACAACATCAACAACACTGCTCGTCGTCCTAATCGATATTCGTCCTAATCGATATTATGTTCTGACATTATATCGATTAGGACGACGAGCAGTGATGTGTGTTAATAGCGAGTCTTATTTCCACAACATTAAGTCCTATTTTTGTACTAAAAGTAAAGAAACACACAAACACACCGTAACCGGCCAAGTCCGAGTCGCACTCGCACACACAGGGTTCCGTAGCATCAAAAACATAATAACAATAGTTTTAGCGCTCATTCAGATGTAAATTTACTCTCAGCAGCAAAACTAAATTTGTTTTTCATGGTATGTAATGGGAAAACAAATTTAAAAAGTCCTTGTCTGTTTACCTATGTAGGCGATTAGGGCCAGAAAAACCCCAAATTGTGAAAATTGAATGGCTCTCGTTTTAATATTACTGCAGCATGCACTTTGTGATTAATATATAGCAAAGTTGAGGACTACTTCTTAGAAGTACGCTTTGTTTCGAAAACACGATTTCATCACATTTTTTCTATAGAAAAATACCTCAAAGTTACCTCTAAAATGGATAATATTCAATAAAAAACTCTAAATTAGGTCATGAAACTTTCAGGATAGTCGATCTATGTATGAAGCAACAGCCCTCTGTTTTGCTCTTGTTTTAAACTCCTTGCTCTCCTCGTAAAAGCATTTCCTCTGAAACTTCAAGCTTACTAACCAGGCACAGCTCGGACCGCCCTGCCCTCGAACGAGGCCCGGCCCTCGTTAAGACCCTTCAGACGGGGGGCTGTGTTTCTTTGTTTACGCGCAGAAGACCCGATTGACAACGTTTTATGTTCTAAAGAAATGATTCATTCTTGAAACATGACATTTTGATTAAAAAATAACGCACCGGTGTTTTTATTTTATGCAAATGTAGTAGTTTTCATTGAAAAAATATTTTTGAAATGGTTTAAAATCGAAATCTTATGTCAATGTCAAAAATGCTAGTAGGTAAACGTGCCTATTATCGAGAGAGATATTTGTATAGATAAATTAATTAAGTATTTTACTTGTGCAAGAAAATCATATTTTATAAAATTACAACAAGAAGCTCTTGGCCTGCGACTTAATCCGTGCCAATTTCGTACTTTCCCCTTAGAACTAAATCTTTTGGAAAAATGACCATCTTTATTATTTACCCAAAATTAGTATTTTAGTTAAATTTATAAATCGAAGGAATGAAAGTTTTCCTCAGGTTTTCGGAACAAAAGATATTCATTATTTTAAGATTTCAATAATCAAATTATTTGTCAGCCGTATATTTTAATGAAATGCTAATATCTTTGAATCTAAGAGATTTAGAGAAGTGCAAATGTTTTTATTGCAAGGGTAAACGCCAAGGCTCTCGAATCACTAAATAAATCTTGAGCCTAAAAATAGAAGAAATTACAAAACTACACAAAAATTTCTTATTTTTTTACATTTGCTCCTCTAGTGCATAATTATCCCTGGTATGTTGTATGGTATGTTAAACGGTTTAATTAAGAGTTGTGAGTCATTTGAACATAGACCTGCCCCAGCACATAGACTCCACAATGTCGCAGATACCCCGTTCTTTGCTTGAGCAGGTCAATAAGGCACCAAGTTTACGAGTGGGAGTGAGATGTCAGTAAGGTAAGTAAGTAAGTGGAAGGCTTGGAGTAAATTCGATTTGTAATGGATGGTTACTCGTCCACTGTGAAAACAAACTTAAGATTAGCCGGCTAAACCGAAGTGTCGGCTACACTTCGGTTTATTCATATAGCCCTTTGACAAAAAATAAGAATGTTCACGGCGACTTAAAAATACTACTGATACTGAGTTTTAAGGTTATATTCACTATTTAAAGTGAAAATAACCTTAAAACTCTTTATATAAATTTATATTGAATGAAATTTTAATTAAATGAAGAGACACTGAGTTACACCTCAGTCTGAGGTAGACCGATGGATGGACGGACATGGTGAAACTATACGTAGGGTTCCTAGTTTTACTATTTTTTTTATATACCACGTTTATGTGTACATCATTTTTAATACAAATAAAAGGTGATGGACATAAACAGAACTAGACGCCCTGGATAGGTAGGTCCATACATTGTTGACGGCATATCGAATGTATCACCCACGCTCTTTGGTTATGAGACTGTATATCCCGCGGAGGTGCGGAGGTCTAGGCTTTTTAAACGCTAAGACTCTCCACAATCGCGAGATATGCAGTCTCTGAGAATATTTCCTAGAAACCGATGTGAGGATGCACCGAGATGTGGTCGCAGTGGATATGGGCCTCACCCCGCTCTCTTTGGCTAAAAAGAAGTGGCGCAAACATGTAGTACTTGACATTAACGACCGCAGGGAAGTATGGCAGAGTAAGGAGCTTCACGGACGTTTTTTTCCGGCCCTGCATGGGTCCGATAGACCTATCAGCGTCCGTAGCCTTGCTACGCTCCGGAGACCTCTTTGAAGAAACCGAAGGTTTTCAAATTATGATGACGAATAACTACCGGAGATTTATTGTGGAGGACGGCACGGTTGACATAATATGTCGGGCATGCCACCGTTCGGGCGAAACAATCCGTCACATTATCTCCGGGTATTCTCGTCTAGCTAACGATGAGTACTTCCATAGATACAACCTTGTAGGTATGTGCCCAACCCAGTTCTCGAAAATGGCAATATCACACTGCACTGGGATCAATTCATCATCACTGACGGGACTATTGTAGCCAATAAGCCTGATATAGTGGTGATGGATTGATCAGAGCGGCGCGCAATGATTGTTAACATAACGGTCCTGCATGACGAGAACCTCGTGAAAGCCGAGAAAGATAAGCAAATCAAGTATCTTGACTTGGCTCGCGAGGTTGTCGACATGTGGGAAGTGAACTCAGCGATCATTGTGCCGATAATTGCCAAGAACCTCGATCAATATCTGAGGATGCTCTTGTTAGGCAGCTAGATCAAGGGCTTGATTCAGAGAGCGGTACGCCTGCACACGGCTCGTATTTTTAGGAGGTTCGTTTCTCTGGAGCCCTAACCGACGGTAGCTTGGACCCTGTTCCCGATACCGGTGGGCTACTATTTTTATATATATATTTTTTTTAAACTGATTTTATTTAGGAATATTTATTTATTTAAAAATGTGAAAAACAAGTAAGAAAAATAAATAAAGGAACTTAATATTGTGTTTTTTCGTTTTAATACTTATCATCCTTCCATCACTGGTGTAGTTCACCCTAACATAATCGTTTTGACTGTGCGACAGGGATATAAGATATGGAAATGGATGGCTATCATAATTGAGAGGAAAAATAATGCTCTTTCACTCTCGTTTTGAACAATGATGTTAGATAATGTCTTCAAATTACGAATGCTAGGCGAAAGTGAGTTCCACAACCTTACAGCATGGCCAGAGAAGGAATACGAGTAGCATCATTCTCCTGCCCTTAAACCAATTTATTTGGGGTAAGCGCAGCATGTCTTCTTCTTCCATACTCCACTATTATTCGTCATAACAGCAGTTACCTCCTTTCTGACTATATCATCCTTCACACAGTCCATCCATCGTTTCTTTGGTCTTCCTCTACTCTTATACCCATCTACATTCATACTCAACATTTTTCTCACTACATTTTCCTTATTCCTCCGCATAACAGGTCCATACCACGATAATCGATTACTGCACAACTTTTCAGTCACCGGCGCCAATTTCAGACTTCCTCTTATGTACTCATTCCTTATTTTATCCATTCGCGTTACACCACACATCCCCCTTAGCATTCTCATCTCAGCCACATGCAAATGCCTTTCATTCATCCCTTTTGTGGCCCAACATTCTGATCCATACAGGACAGCAGGTCTAACCATGGTTTTATAAATCTTCCCCTTGAGTTTAAGGGGAATGCGGGAGTCACATATTGCTCCCATGACCTGCCGCCATTTTATCCATCCAGTTTTAATTCTGTGCTAAACACTCCCGATCTATTTGGCCATCGCTTTGCACGAGTGAACCGATATACCGAAAGTCATAGCAGACTGGGAAGGGCACGCCATCTAGCGCTAATGCTCCAGAACTATAGAGACCGCCGAAATCGCAGAACATGTATTCAGTTTTACTTCTGCTGATATGCAAGCCAACATTCTCCAGCTTCTGTTGCCATTTCTCCAATCTCTTTCGCTCTGGATCTCAGGTCCATCTTCACCGACAAGAACAAAGTCGTCAACAAACAGCATGCCCCAGGGTGCCTCTTCCTGTATGTCCGACGTCAAAGCGTCCATAACCAACAAGAAGAGGTAAGGACTTAAAGCCGACCCTTGATGCAAGCCTATAGCCACACTGAACTCGACGGTGTCGCCAGCTGCTGACCGGACGTAGGTTTGCACCTACGTCCGGTCAGCTGCTGGCAACACTGGACTGTACATGGCACGAATTAACTCTACATACTTCCCAGGTATACCTGTCTCTTTCTACCACTATACTTCTCGAGGTACTCTATCATACGCTTTCTCTAGATCAATGAACACGATGTGCAAGTTCTTGTGTGCATGTCTGTACTTCTCGCACAATTGGCGGAATGCAAAAGTGGCGTCCATTGTCCCTCGACATGGCATAAACCCAAACTGGTTTTGGGTGATCTCACTCTCCTTGCTTATTCTTTTCTCTATCACTTTCTTCCATTCTTTCATACTATGTGACACGAGCTTTATCCCCCGATAGTTGTTGAAGGAAGTTGTTGTAGAAGGAATAAAACTAGTAGGTGGATTTATGAGGTTGGGATCTAAGGTGCGATCTACACGGTGCGCCACTAGGGCGGGCATAAGGAAAACGCTCGCGCTACCTGCGCGAGCGTTTTCCTTATGCCCGCCATTAACCTTAGAAGAAAGAGGGAAGATTGTATTTGAACATAAAAACCTTAAATTTTTTTTTTCTCTAAGAAAACTGTTTCAACCTCTTGATCGGCCATCAGCCAAAGATGCACGTGGTTCGAGCCTGCAGGTAGGGTGGTCTTAATATTTAAGACCCACATGAAATGCAAATATTCCCATATCCATATCTTTTTTTGTTAACTGAGCAGTTTGAATACGTTCTAGCAATAGTTGGTATAACTAAAAAGATATAGGTAAGGTATAGTAAACAGAGGCAACTAATAGAGAGCGGTTTGGACCCCAAGGTGACCGGCCTCTGACAGGTTCCCAGCTCCGAGGACGGACGGACGAACAAGTGGTGGGCCGCCACCACTTGTTCGTCCGTCCAAAACAGCTGTTGCCTACATACCCACACGGTGAAAATGTATGGAATGTTCGGAATGCTGTACTGAATACGTGTTAATCGTTTGTGCGTCGATGTTCACTCCGCCATTAATTCCGCCTTGTTTAATCCAGTTCACATTTTCAAAGCTTCACCACAGCACTCACCTGACGAGAAATCTACTCACACACAAGTCTGCAGCAGTCTCCGCGAGCAGCTTCGATTTTTTAAAATCTCATTTTACAATTTTCAAAACTCTACTAAAAGATCATCAAGGACACCCCCTGTCAATAAGATTGTTTGCTAAACTACATCTCTGAGGGTATATTTACCAAGTATCACCTTGAGGTGTTTCATTTGACGAGTGTTTCGTGCAGTTCGTGCAAATTCCATGACTAATATTCAAATTAATTGTCGAATAACTTTGTTTTTTTTTTATATCATTAATATACAGATAATCCTTCAATATTTTGTGGTTTACACCTTCCTTCTATAGATAACAATGAAATTATTATCATATCAAAAATCGTAATGAGACGGTAATGAGAACTTTAACGAAGGGAATGATTTTGAGTCATTAGGTGAAGGCATAGAGCTGCGAAGGTAATGAAGATAAACAGAAGGCAATGATACAACAGAATTTAATCAAAAATGCATGTTTAATATTAAAAAAAAAACAATGAACTAAATGAAAGTAACTTCTAGATAGATATTTAACTATCAAAACATAATATTGGCCATTTCTCCTTGACTTTCTAATAAAATACGTCTTTGGAAACATGAGATCAAAATCAAAAGTCCTTCTTAGCAAAATCTAAAAATCAGGCTTACTATTAATTTAAACAAGAATAAACTTATTTAGTAAGTATTTCAAATAGAAAAAACTACACATTTTTTTCATTTATCTTTCGTATTAGAAAATATTTGTATCATCATCGGTGTCACTCCAAAAGTTAGTCAGTGTTTTTTTCTTCTCCTGCTCACATATTTCGTTTTTATTTTCTTTCGCGTCATCTTCATCATCATTCTTACACATAACGAATTTCTCAAAATCTGTTTGATAAGGATTATTATCAGTTTTTATTTCAGCAAGAGTCTCCTTATTAATATAAAACTTTCTATTTACCCAATCAGTCACATTACGTTTTGACTTTCGGTGAACACGGTTTGTTTGAAGATTTATCTTCGAAGCTGATCGATGGGTCGGAATGAGTAATTGCAAAACCTGTATCGTTTATTTCCTGGATAAGGTCTGGTGTTGTATTCTCATCGAGGAAACTCTGGAATTGGTTAGTATTGACGTCTTCGCAAGGAGGAACATTATAATGTCCAATATGTTTGCCGACACTGCAAATATCTTTATTGTCACACAGAAAACAACTTAATTTCCTTAGACTAATTTTAGAGCACCCATATGACCAAAGAGCTTGATGCACCATCATTGTACCTTTGGCCGCTTTTAGGGCTGTTGGAAAACTTCTTGCTTCAATGTCATTTCTTGTAACAATGCGAATCTCAATCTTCACTCTAGGTTCAAGACAGGCTAAAAATGTTTCTAATGAGTCCACGTCACCGCCAAAACGGACTACTTGATCTGCTGTTCGTTTGAGAACAGCACCAACTCCGTCTGGCACCCCTTTGCCATGTCCAGCTTCTAAGTAGTTCCAGGTCACAGATTTCAGTTGCGGAAAATCACGATACAGTTGGGTAATCATAAAAAAAACGATTTCTATACTGGCTTGTTGGGCTGTCAGAAATGAAATGAACTGTGTCAATTAGGATGAAATCTCCGATAAATACCCAATGGTCGGTAATAAATGTGCCCAGATAGCCGCAGCATCGTGTTGGGTACATTCACTTACAGTACAAAAGCTATATTGTTTTTGAATTCCAAGTTCTGGGTCAATCAAGTAGATGACACATGTGTGCAGTGACAACTGCATTCTACTACCACCAAAATGAAAACTTTTGATTTCTTCGTTTGTATTTAACGCAGTAGTGTTCGCTGAAGTCAACGTGAATCACTACCTCTTGTGGAGTAAGATTATTTTTAAGCTCTTTAATATTTCGATACTGAGTCAATATATTAGTGCAGTGTTTCATATACCCCACAAGTGTGTTTTCTAATTGGAGTATAACAATATAACGTTTCGTGGAAAATCATATAATGTTTTTTTTTTGTAACTAACTTGGTTTTCTCCTCATCTTTTACATAATATTTTTCAGAGCAACTACACCACTGATAATATTTAATTTTTTTGTCAGTCTGGAATTCGGCGTAATCTAAATTTTTCAATTGACATTTTTCACATGAGCGATTCAAACAATCTTCATTATTAACGTTGCAACATAAGCTTTCTAAAATGCCTGTCCTGTTAGATTCTTTTAGTATTTTATTTGTATTAAGGCATTTTATCAACAAATCCATATTAATATGAACTTTTGTAATGACGTCATTCCACTAGGCATGACGGGAACCAAAATTTGAATGTAATAACTACAACTCAAGTAGCGATGATCTCAGATTTCGGACTGCGGTGTTAAGTGTCGCGCGTTCAAACCCCGGCTCCGCCTAGTATGTCTTTTTGTAAGTTCCTAAGTCTTTCTAAACAAACAAAGATAGTTATAATGACCACCGTGAGTTTGAAGGACACAGAGCACCGCAAACACCAATCAGAGACAGACGTGTGTCGCTCGGTGAGAGCGAACATTGTCAATATACCGCCATTGCAATTTAGTGAATTGGTTACAACACGATATTTTTATTGTAAATTATCCAACAATAAAGGGGTGAGTTATCTTTTAATTACGCCATTAATAGCTGATTACCAGTGCAGTTTATGTTACTTTTACTCAACGTATTATTACCTGCTTGTTACAGCCTACCGTCACGCCCTTTATTGGTTGAGGATTATTTTGGAGATTATCAAGTGCACATGCCAAACCGTATGTAAAATTTGAAATTATTGTTAACAAAAGCCACCACATACTTGGTGAAGACCTACGCCAGCCGGCTGTTCTATTTTGGACTGGAAGGTTCCATGCGCTTTACGCCTGCCAAAATCCTCCTGGCGCCCTCTTAGTTGTAGATAGGTTAAGTTATTAGTTAAGTAATCTTAGTATATTTCTTTGTGTTTAATATTAAAACCTGTTCCGTAGCTAGCGTTTTCTTATGCAAACCACCGTCACATTCCGTAACACTTTGCAAGCACACGTATTTCTGGCACACGTATTTCTCCTTTGGGTATAACACCCAAAACGGACGATATTTACAAAAAGTTTGATACGATATCTTGATATTCGAATTATGCGCAAACTTTTTGTATAGATTAGTCATTGTGTCCGTTAAGTATCTTTTTTGTTTTATTATTTTATTTTTAGTTATGTATTCTTTTTTGTCAGCTGCAATTCTAGTCACTTCATCATCGTCAAAAAACTCCAAAATTAGTTGCTCTGTCAAGTTTACACTCTTAACTGTTTTATTTTCTTTTTTATCTCTTACTGTGAATGGTTTTGTTTCTGTCAATAGCTTGTATTTTTTGATTTTTTTTTCTGTCATAATCACATTAGAAAACTCTTTCTTGTCCTTTTTTCTTAAGCATTTGTAGCCTTCTCCAACACTTCTTGTAAGAATTTGACCAAATATTAGTTTCTTTTTAATTTCTTCACGCTTTTCTATGTTCACATTTTCTACCAAATGTTCTATTTTTTCTTCAGTCGATGGAATTACATTGGTTTTCTTATTTTTCGTTACTCTATAAAGCATTTTCCTAACGGCATTCATTTCATTTTTTTTCTTTTCTTCGTTTTTTCAATTTCTCGTTTTAAAATGCCTATTTCTTTTTTATGTCGGTAGCGAAGCTTTCTCAGAAGAACATCCTTTTTTACACACTGTTGACAAAAAATAATTTTACCGGAACCAAATACCGGAAATAATTTACAGATGAACTAGGTATGGGAATTAGAGCTGGCCGAGCGAGAGGATCTTGTTCAGACGGGAGTGCTTCAGTGTCACTATTTGCTGGAGAATTATCGAATAGCTTTTTCTTCCTTTTTTCTTTCATAATGACGTTTCGAATTAACTCTCCATGTTTTTCTTTGAACTCTCAATTGTCTGGGTGTCATATTTTCTGCTTTTATTATTTTTCAATGTTCTTTTCTTTTAAGGTATCTTGCTCTTTTTTTTGCCTTCAATTCTGCACACTTTTCAGGATCTTTCTTAATTTCCGCATACTTTCTTTTTTTTTTGTAATCGATCTCGCTCTCTTTTCTGCTCTAGTGTTTGTTTGGTTTTCTTTGGCATTCTTAATTTTTAATAATCTGTAAAAACAAATATAATGTTAGAGCTCATGTGCTTAATCATTTAGCGTTATAAAAAGAACTCTTCACCCGATAACTTTAAGCAACATCAAATAACAAAGGAACAAGTATTAATTATTTATTACATTATTTATGAAAGTAACAGTACTATTGTGTAAAAAAAACCATGGGTTCCACTAGAGCTCGCGATCACACCGAAGTTGACAAACGTATTACGTAACATATTTAAAAGATTTGCACAAATAAAATTAAATTAAATAGACGTAAAACAGTTTCTAATTGCCATCGTTTTGACCCCATTACCATCGCTAAAAAAAAACGACGGCAAACGAAGGCAGTGAGGAAGAAGGTAATGAGGTTTGAATCCTGTATCCATTTTTTTTCCAATAAATATCAGAATTACGAACCTCATGCACATTCTTAACTACGAAGGTAATTATTAGAAATAATAAATAGTTACAAATTAAACAAAAATATCGATACTCACGTAGCAATACGGACGATAGGAAAGAGAACGATTCCAGAATAATCACCTCCCACGAAACTTTACACGAAAATCTTTTTTACCACGACCAAGCGTCCACCTACTACGACGTTTGCTGGGTGACTGAGACGTGCGCGGGGCGCAGCATGGCGATTTAGGAGCATTTAAGTTCATACACAGACTGTAATTTAGATTTTCTTTCAAATCGATGGTAATCAGAAAAAAATATCTTAAACTATTTGGAACAATAAGCAATTTATTATTAATTTATTATTAAACTTTTTATGAAATAAAATTTTACTATATCGCGGTGTATCGTTATTTATTTTAGGTGTAAACGTTGTGTTTTTTAATATAGTTGCTTGATATGGTTACTTTGTTTATAATTAATATTGATATGTTTGGTTAAAGTTCGGAACCACTATCTAAGTCAGACTAAATAGCTCTTAATTACCTAGAAGTCTTGTCATAGTAACTATTATCAGGTTTATCGTTTTTTTATTTTGGTATTTGTTAAAATATTTATTAGTTTATTTTAATTGTAAATGTGTATTAGTATCTATATAAGTATATACCTACATTTTTGAAAACAAGTAGTATTCTTATTTTTTTTTGTACCCTATCACAATTTTTGTCCAATTTAACCCAAAGGTTGACTGGTAGAGAATGCCTTGTGGCATTAAGTCCGCCTATGTACCACTATTGTACATGAAGTTTAAATAAATAAATAAATAAAATACAAATATATTTAGGAGAATAGTAAATGTACACCGAAGAAAATGAGAATTTGAAAAGCTTTTTATGTGTAATTTATTAATTACGTTTATGGATCTGTGAATGCATGTAAGCATAACTTTATTACGTTTGGTTTTCTTTAAAAGGGATGTAGATATGTTATGAATAAGTAAAGACTTTTTTACTGGACGTGTTGTATGCACGAAAAATGAGAAACCCTTATTCTGGCTTCGTCTATCTTTCATCAGTAAGATTTCTGCCATCCTAGTCCCTGTACTGGCCGTTGTTGAGGATCATTTTCCCTACAACAAGCGCCTAATGCTCCAAATCTACGGCGCTTGCGAAGGCGCCTCACTCGTTCTGATGATAAGACGAGGCGCTCGTTTGCTTCGAGGAGAACCAGCCTGAGCGCTAGAACCCGGTCCCGCTGCCTGTGTTGCTGATATCTTTTGTATTTGAACTTATTCTGAATTCCACTTACGCAACTTATATCTCGACAAATTTTATTGTTGTTTTTGGTTATAACTTTTTAGAGTATCTCAAAGCCCACACGATGTACGGCCCACAACTAACTTTAGTTACTTTTATTTATTTATTTATTATTTATTAAAACTTTATGCACAAGTATAAATAACACTGTACAAAGGCGGACTTAATGCCTTGGACTTTTCCGTTGCGAAATTATGAATATATATAATTCTTTGGTCGAACAGAGTGATTTTAAAGGTATTTTTAGACCCCTACCCGCTCTACGACGTAAGCACTCGATGGTGTAAGTGCAGTATAGACAAAGTGCGCAAACCTTTTTTAAACGTTTTCAAAGTGTTTATTTATATAATACATAAAAACCATTTTATTCGTTGCCAATATTGTTAGTTTCTGTTTTAATTTACTTTCTTATTTATGTAACGTAAACTAACTAAATAAAATCTCACTAAATAATTAATAGTACGCCTAGGCGTCAAAGTACTCCTCCACATTGATATCATCCGGAAACGTGCCCAGGAGACCGTGCCGTGACAGCATTGCCACGTTGAATGGCAATGTTAATTCTTTGGCCAAAGAAAGAGCCAGCCTTTTGGGCATTTGGAAAACTAACAGAAGTGGGTCAAAATTAATTAAACGTTATTTCACGAGAAAATCACTTTTGAATTTTGTGTATACTATTAAGTGTATACCTACGTGCCTCGGAAAGCACGTTAAGCCGTTGTTCCCGGCCGTTATTTGACAGTCGTTCCAGGTAGTCAGTGGCCGGAAAGTCTGACAACCTGTCTTACCAAAAGGTATCGTATTACCCAGTACTAACTATGTGAAGGTTAGATAGGCAGAAAATACTGGTATTCAGCTGCATCCGGTTAGACTACAAGTCGACCCAAACATATGTAGTTGGGAAAAGGCTTGGCAGATGATGATCTATACGTTTCATTGCTCGAGACTACAGTCATGGGTACGGCAGCAGTAATAAAACTCATATACATATGCCTTCTGAGCTCGAAATCTGTTGGAACTCCGTACTATGTATGAAAGGCAAGCTCATGGTCAAAGTAACACGAGTACAACTTTACAACGAAGTTTCATAAATATTTGTCTGAATTCGTTCAAACGCTACTTTTCTCGGAAAAGTGTCACGAGACCGTTACGGCAGCAGACAACTTCAATTTCCGTTCAATGATATCTTTCACAAGAAATAGCAGCGAGTTTTATTTTTAAGTTTTGAAACTATTAAAAGCGACAGAAACTATTTATAGTAAGTAACAACAAAGACTCTTTTTTGTCGGAAAACCATTTAAACGATGTCTTGTTGTAATGGATACAGAGGTGACCCTGCGGCAATAAACCTTATTATATCAAATTGTTACTGGTAAGTGGAGTCGCAAAGGTAGCAATTTCACAAAGGTTTTATTTGTCTCATGAAATAGAAAAACTGTGAAATGTAGGTATACGGACTATTAGGTACACTTCTGCCTAACTCTTCAGGGATTATATGCGTGATGTTTATGAAACAGAAACAGTGGTTTTGTCAAAACAAGCCAGTTATTTGGTGGAATAATGTGATGTAGCAAAAGCACGAAGCAACTCAAATCGAAAGAACGATTATACAATAATTTTAATCGTACATAACAACAAATGACTGAACAAAGAATGCACGCTACAACAAATTAACTACCAACTACGCGGCTTCGAAATAATGAAACAACTGTTAAATTTGAAGAATTCGGTTACTAAAATGCAGAATGCTTTATTTACTGTAAATTAATGTTTATTATTATTAGCTCAGTGGTCCAGTTACTGCTTCCAGCTACTCTTGAGCTTGAGGTCCTGGGTTCCATTCGGAAGTTATGTATAGGTTATTGGGGTTTTCCATCAGGAATTTTATAGTAGTTGTCTGGAATTGAGCCTGGTTCAGGGCGATAGGCTTGCCACCTATTTCATGGCAATTAAATATGGCTAGCGAAATGTGGGTGTACACCTCTGCCTAACCCTTCGACGTTTACATGTGTTGTTATGTATTGAAAATATTTTTTCAATAAACTTCCTCGAAAACTGGCTCTTATCGCATTATGATTAGGTTTACAATACTTAAGACAAGTCCAAATTGGTTCAATTCTTATATGGGGCGGTGAATGTTTTTTTTTTAATCACGGCGTAGATATTTTTCGAATATTTTAATTGTGTTTATAAAAAAATATCTTAAGTAAACATGATTATTAAAAAAAAAACTTTATGAATTCAAAAATATTTGTCTTTTTAGGCTGTGTAGAGGCTTCATACCTTTGCTTCCCCATCAACCTGCGAAAGCAACGCGCGGAAAAAAGCAAATTAAATCATAGATGCTTAATAATTCATGACAAAAATAATTTTCGTTCTATTGTTTTATTTCTTCGAAAGTTTATTGAAAAACGTCGTTTGATACACGTGGGCATTTGCTACTGCAGTTCTCGGCTCCATAACACCCTCGCCTGCGTCTCGGGCGTATATTTCGCCTCGGCTGCAATAACAACTTAAAATAATAAAAAAAAATAACTTTAAAATAATTAAATTTTGTACAAAAAGGCTATTTAAAAGTATAGTTTAGTCTCAGGCTGTATCTTTGTTCATGTTTTTTTTTACTTTTTCTTCTCCTTTGTCTTTATTCTCTATTCATTGTCTGTTGGGTTTCATAGTGCACTGTACCCGTTAGCCTCCATTTATACCATTTCGGTACGTAGCCACAACAATCCTATGCTGTTGATAATTCAATCAATCAATCACAGAAGTTCACTTGCGTTTCTAATGTTGGTTTTGTGTTGAGTGTCGGTCCACATTCTAAACCAAAAGTTATCTATAAAACTAAAATTGCAGCACACAAATTGCAGTGTACTTAACACAAACGATGATTGAAAATGTTACCCGGTGGCCTTGAACGAATATGAAAGTTACACAAATTAAAAAGTAAAAGTAAAAATAAGCGTAGTAACTACCCCTGGGCGCTAGCTTCGCTAGTTTTTAAACAAATATAAAGCTTCAGGGCCTAGGGCAAGGTTGAAAAGGTTGAAAATGAAAACGTTTACCTTCAACGTTCGCCCGAGTTTTACTTTATTTATTTTAGACGACGACGAGACGATAGGAATTTATGATAAAAAGTATAAAGAATTTTTCATTTTACTTTGTGGGTATTTGAAACTAAGATAAAAGCTATTTTTTAAGAGAAAGGATTGATTAGTAGTTGCCTCGCCTTTTCCCAACTATGTTGGGGTCGGCTTCCAGTCTAACCGGGTGCAGCTGTATACCAGTATTTGAAGCAAATATATGATTTTTATTAGCGCCCGTGGGGCGGACATCCTGACGGCACGCAATGTTGCAATATTATGTTAACGATTGTTAGGATGGGGGAGACCGTACGATCTCCAACGAGGCAGCAACCTTCCTGGCTGGATCAACGCTTTGAGATCTGGTCGCAAAAATCCATGTACCGCTGGAAGAAGGCGGAGGTAGCGTACGGTCAGCGGCCGGATCCTTGCCAATTCGAGACACGAAGTACCGAGATCCTTCGGATCCTAGTGGGGTGTATGGAGAGAGCGAGCTGTGCAACCCGGGTGACGACGACGAAGTGATGCATTCAAAGTAGGCTACAAAGCTGTTGCTTAGTATCCAAGTATCGCCCACACCATCATTACTGCAAGTTTGGTTATAACTATTGTAAGCACTGCGCAAAAATATTTTTATGGATTCTACAAACAGAACCTTTGCGGGAAGCTTTGGGCATCGTATAAATAAATGTTGTTGACCAAAAATGAATACAGCGTTGGTGTGTTTCTAGCTAAAAGCATTTACTAAAGCTGAAACACACCAACGCAGTATTAAAACAACACTGAAATTCAGCTGAACTCAAATCATTATATTTCAAATATTTTTCCCAGAAGGCCGGCTGTAAAAAATTCTTGTTAACAATATTAATAGATATGCACACTGCAAAGGCTCTGTTTGCCGAATCCAGGAAAACTATTTTTAGTTTACTAAAGAGACCGATGTATTCATGGAACTGCATTGCTTTTGAAATGTTTGTTAGTGGAGTGCTGTGGAGTGGGTGGCGGTTGTATACATTTTTTTTTGTTTATTCGTAAATTGTAGCACTTTTCGTTTCCAGTTGGTATAATTCGTACGTATTTAAAAAAAAAATCTAAATTCGAATATATGTATGAAAGAGCTCTTCATAAATTCCAATTCAGGACTTTTTTAACAGTTCTTTTATTCACAAAAAAAAAGGAATTTCGTTTTATTAACATTTAAGAAGCATGTAACGCCTAATATACGAGTACCTATATGATCTTTTTATCTATATGATATCGCTTTATTTATTTAAAAAGCACAGCCACATAACAACATTACACATATGTTGTTATGCGTCTGGCGAGCGCTACATCCAAGTTGGTTGCATCAGATGGCTTATTGAAGACACTCCCGCCATCCAGCCAACTTCGTATTCAACACATTGCGGACAGAATGTTCGGTATAGTACAGAATGCCTAGGCAAAGTAAACATGAACAAATGTAAAACACAAAAGTAAACAGTAACAAATTTTATTTCATACTTTGCCTGAACATTTTAAGTAATCTACAGAATGCCTAGATATTCTATAAAATACCGGATTATATACATAGATTGCCAGTAACATATAAAATATTAAGAGTTGGAGCTCACTGGCGGCGCAACCTGGCGCGAAGAGATAAATGCATGCATGCAGTAGATTAATAAAAAAAAAGTAATAAAAAAAAACTAAAAAACCTGACTGCGTTAAAAAAGTTAAAGTAAAAAAAAAAAACACAAAAAAGCTAAGAACAAACACATTTTAAATTTAAAAAAGTTGGAAGCAGGCGGGACCCATTTGAGTTTGAAAATATAAAAATGTGCTTGTTCTTAGCTTTTTTGTGTTTTTTTTATTTAAAGTTTTTTTGCCGCAGTCGGGTTTTTAGTTTTTTTAATTATTTTTTTTATTTCCAGCTTTTTAGTTTACAAATGTGAAAGATTTCGCAGATAATTAGCCAAACAAATTTTACCGCCTTCACCGCGTGGAGGTACTCCCAGCTTATGTTGTGTTCTGATTCAAAATGTATTTCCGGTGTCACTTTCACAATTAATACGAATCTAACGACACCTTTGAAGCTAAAATCCATCGAGCCGTTCAGGTTGCAGAGCGTGCCAAACATTTGAATTTGGCGCCAAAAATCCGCCATTTTGTTTATTTTGGTATACCCAGTATCACTCTCACAGTAAATACGAATCTAACGACACCTCTCAAGCTAAAATCCATCTAGCAGTTCAGGCCGCAGAGCGTGCCAAACAATTATACATATGTACGTACATACATACATACATACATACTCTCGAAAAACGTAAGCCTCCTTCTGGCGCAGTCGGATAAAAATAGCCTATATCTTTCTTTCTACAATGTGTACAACTAATGGTGATTTTTATCGCATTTTACCAAATGGTTTTTTTTCTGCAAAATTTAGACTGAAAATGAAACTCAATTTCGCATTTTCTACCTATATTACTAAATTTATAGATATACAAGATTGTATTACAATAAGGTCGAGATAAAATTGCAATAATCTCGCAATCCTTTGTTCTTACAGGTCCAATTGCCCTCTGACCTATGTTCTGAGGTTTACTTATAAAAATATTAGAACGGAATGTACTTTTTCCTGAGCGCTGTGGCAATACCTGTAATTAAAATGCTCGAATATAGTTTGAACTAGACCTTGTGCATTTGTTTACTAACCACAGCATGTTTATGAACTAGTCTACCAACTAATTCACGTTTGTTGGTAATTTTCAATTTTTATTTGTTGCTTTTCTTTCTTTTTCATCAGTGTAGGAAAACAATGAGCGGTATTGTATTGTACCTACTTCATTTTAAATTACATTGCGTGGTTTTGAAGTGTTATAATCTTGTGTTTCATTACGGTAGTCATTTAAACTTTATCCTTATCGTTAGTTTCTAGAATTGATGCACATTTTATAGCAAATGCAACAAACTCAAGTTAGGTATATTCACCATTTTTCTTTGACGGTTACCTACTTTTAGGGTCGCCAAGGTTGGTTTATTCTCAATAAACGCTTTACTTCGAAAAATAAACTCACAGATCATTAATCGGTATAATTTATTGGATACATATTTACATCATTTTCAAACCATAAACGATAAAAAAAAGTATAAAAACAGAAAATAATTAAAGCGCGTCAAAAACTTCGTCGGCGTTCGTGCCCTCGTGAATTTTAGCACACTATAGCAAACTCGATCTTGTTGTACAGCCTTGTCTAGTGTAGTACGAAGTTATCAAATTGGAGAGTAGTTTATACTGGTTTTGTTGCTATTTTCGTGCACTCTCAGTCTACTATAAGTAAGCACGTCATGTATCTACTTAACAAAATATCAAAGTTTCTTTAACATAAAAGAAAGATAGAAAGAAAGGTGTGTTTATCGCCAATTTCTCGTGGTCCTACTATTTTGTCCTACTAGTAGGACCACGAGGGAGACCAGTTTCTGTTCGTCCTACTATGACATATTGGAGCAGTAATCATTTATTTATACCACCTGTATATAATTTATACCTTTGACACTAGTAATAAAAGGAAGAAAAAAACAATCATTTTGTAACAAACTAAAAATATGCGCCTATTATAAATATATAGGAAACACTATATTGCACACCACATATTACAAACAAAAGACAAATAAACTAAAAATAACACTGGCATACAATAGGCGGCCTTATTGCTAAATCCTTCTTTGATTAAATTAATTGTCAATCAACAATGTCATATTTTTATCTTTCAAATGCATGAGCACATTGCAAAGACATTCAAATATTTACGAGCGATAGACGGGACATTTTGCATGAAAATATTCGCAATGTCCGCTCTATTAGTCTTTTAGATCTCTTTGGCACATTGTAATTTGCTGGGACTTTATACTTCCGTCTGAACATATATGCTCTTCTAATAAGATCTTGGAATTGGCATTGAAACAAAAAATACCTTAAAACTAAACTAAATAAATAAGCAGTCAAGCCAAAAGGGCCTCAGCTCAGCATCATGCCAGATAGCAACACAAGGTATACCACCTGACGCTGATTTTCTGTGCTCATCATCTGCCTAGTCTTTTCCTAACTAAGTTGGGGCCGGCTTCCAGCCTAACCGGATGCAGCTGAATACCAGTATTTTACATGAAGTGACTGCCTATCTGACCTCCACAATCCAGCTAGTACTGGGTAATACGATATCCCTTGGTAAGACTGGTTGTCAGAATTTCGAGCCACTGACTACTTGTAACGGCTGTTATTATTAAGCCACGAGCTGATTTTCTGTGCTATACGCTCAAAAACACAAACACATAGTATAAAGTTAATCATATCAAATATCTTGAACAGAATCTAACAAAATTTTGTGACTCTAATTTACAATATCTTTATTTACATTAACTATATACATTATAATAATTAAAATGACTAAAATAAACTAACTACAAACTATAAAAGGGCATCAAAAAACTCCTCCTCAACGCTGTCAGCCGGTAATGTGCCCAAGAGACTGGCGGCGTTGCCACGTTGTATGGCAACACTTAGCCTCTGGCCAAGGTAAAAGCCAGCCCTTGGGTCACGAGAAGCGTCAACTAGGCGTTTGGAAATTTCCTTAAAAAGGCTGTGAGCACTCGGACCCCACGGCCCCAGAGTTTCAACCCCAAACGGCTCGAAAATAAAATTTCCACAAAGGTTACTGTATTTACGTCGCTTGAGGTTCTCCGCAGCCGCAGCGGCAGCGCCAGCACAGCACGATGAGCTTGGAAGATGTGATGGCGCAAGAGTATCGACACAAGTTGCGTCCCACACTAAAGGCCTACCCATCTTCCAAGGAAACAAAGACATGCCGGTCGGTCTTTTGCCATCGTCGCGTGCCAAGCCAGTGGGCTCTAAGATAGTTGAAACGCCGACGGTAACAAGAGCACGTCTTATGATGTCGTTTATGTTCGCGTGCCGCGCAAAACGGCCCGCACTTCGGCTGCATGACAGGCCGTGGTGTCTGAGGCTGTTGACAGCTTCACCACAGTGACAGCGATGAGGAGAGCAGCAGGCGGCTCCAAGACGTAAAGAAGCAGCGAGGCGGAAGGTCGTGTCGTCGAACAAAGTGCCTATGCTCGACGACGGCAGTGCGTGAAGCCAGGATATTCCTGAATAATTTCTCAATACCGTGGACCGAGGATATGAAAACCGGTAAACTAATACTAGAAATTTTGCGGACGCCGAGTCCTCCCATACGAATAGGAAGACTTGCTTGTGCCCAAGCTCGGTCGTCCAAAGCCACATTTAAAATGGATGATAATTTTATCAATTTTTTCCAAAATATGTGTGTGCTTCCATAAAGGGGAAGCACGAAGGAAATATGTTAATTTATTGCCGAAACAGAACAGAAGTACCTAGCGAATTATGGTCATGGCATGTTGATTTAGAGCAATCTTTCCGAAACATCATTAAAATTTTGAATTTTTTCGTCGATAAAATCTGGAAAAGAATTTTCATGGATTGGAGACCCAAGGAGACGAAGAGAGCTTTTTTCAATAATTTTGATGTTAGGGGCTATTGCCTTAAATTTTGAAAGAGTCAGTTGTCTGTCCGAGCCGCCACCAATTAAGACATTGCGGCGCAGCCCGGCAACAGCTGCAGATGACCAGGAGCCAGGCGTCGCGTGCTCAGTGTCAAGCTAAAACAGCCACAGTTGCATGCACTGGCACTTTTGGGTGTTCTTCAAACATGCGCTAGGTAAAAAGTACCGCTTTACACTGTGAATTTTGGCCAGATTATTTTACGAAGTAGTGCAGTAGGTATATCTAAAACTAAACTTTCGCAAAGTAGAGGCTGTAAAAACGGTTTTAACTATTAAATTATTTAACTTTTCGTGTAAAGTGACCAATTGACACGACACGTAAAAAAAACGCAACATGAGTACTTTCGTTTGGATTAAACCTTTTCAGAAACTGGTTTATTTTTGGTTCATGTGTTTTTTTAATCAGAAAGATTCCTGACCGTAGGTTTTTGCGCGTTCACCAAATGTTTACACACAGCCGTCAAAACCAGCGGCTAATGTTATTTTTTCATACATCTCAGTTGATAGATAATTATTTTGCAAAGAGATTTGAAAGAATTATAGAGCGAACATTGGGAATAAAGGGGTTTGGGTAATTTTGTATGGATCAGTGGCATGATTTTGTTTTTACAGCGGCCCTTATTATAGTTGTTGCTAACGTATAGTGAAATATATATAATGACTCATAAAATATATTGCCGAAAATAATATCGGAAATATCTCACTGAAATATCTGATGTCGAAGTTAGTTTCTATGCAAATACTACATACATATATATTGTACTTATTTCTATGACTAGAATCACACTATGAACATAACGTGCTTTCCAAGGCACGGAGGAAACCCGGTATGTTATGATGGTCACCCATCTAAAGACCGACCTAGGCAAGCGCGACTTAACCTGGAAGATCAACCTGTGCGTCTGTAACCACTAATTGCGAGTTATAGACAGAAATAGCAGTGAACAAATGAATATATTCAACGAATAGGCACACTTATAATAAATGATGAAATGTTTTTTTTTTCTTTAAATATCTCGGTTCACACATCAAAAGTATCTAGGGATCAACATATATTTTTGCAATAACTTTTCTCCTGATTGATATTAATTAAAATTTTCTTTAAGGATTCATCAAATAAAGTGTTTTCGTTTGTCACAGTAACGATAAACCAAGTCACCTTTGCATTAATAAAGAAATTTGCCATTTTCCTAATAAAGGGATTTTTGACATTTGAACCACTAACATTAAAGTTCGAAAAAAAGACTGAAATAACAGTTTTCTTTAAAATTTTATTGGGTAACTTAAACAATTAATAATCCGTGTTTCTACCGCGAACACTAACAACACAAGAACATCGGTTTGGCATACTCAAAATGAGTTCATCCAAATCACGCTGTGGGATGGCCGCCCATGTTCGTTGCAACAACAAAAAAAGGTCTTCTTGCGACTGGATACCCTCCATATTCGGCAGAGCTCTTCTCTGTAGCATATCCCATGCATGCTCAATCGGGTTCAAGTCTGGCGACTGAGCAGGCCAGGGCAGGACATTGATGTTAGCTGCGGCGAGAGTCTGTCTTACAACTCTTGCGGTGTGCGGTCGTGCATTATCATGCATTAACTGAAATAAGGGACCGATTTGCACTTGTAGAGGAACGATGACGTCTGATACAATCGTCTCAGCATAAATTTGAGCGTTGAGGTTGCCTCTGATCCAAATCAACTCAGTTCTTCCGCCGATCCAAATACCCGCCCATACCATGATGGTTCCACCACTATAAGGATGGACTTCCTGGCAGGATTTTAATCGCTGTTGGCGTCCAGGGGTTCTCCAGTGTCGTATACGTCTTGTATCCGGTCTCATACCAAAACGAGACTCATCAGAAAAGCACACGAAACGCCATTGTTCTTCTGCCCAATTTCTGTGTTCAAGAGCCCATTGATATCGAATCCTACGATTGTGCATTGCTATAGGTGGTACCCGTAGCGGTCTTCGGGAATGTAGGTTCACTTCATGCAAGCGGTTTCTGACTGTTTGGTCGCTAATTAAGTTCCCTGAAGAGTGATGAAGCCTCACGGCTAACATCATGGCGGTTATTGTTGGAGCTCTTCGAGTTAAGATTTGAATGTATCGGTCTTGTCTCCGTGTGGTGCAGCGATACCGTCCTCCATGGCGCTCAGCCACGGTACCAGTGCTTCGGTAACGTGTCCAAAGTCGACTGATAACACTCTGACTTGTATTCAGAGCTAAAGCCACAGTACGTTGCCGGGAACCAGCTTCTATCATTCCCACGGCTCTGAGCATTTCTTCCCTGCTTAAATGACGTCGCCGCTCCATAATAACGTTGGTTTTAATCAGTAGTAGGGAAACAGTAGCACTAATAATGTCTTCAATGCGTTGTATGTTTTTATAGGGAAAATATTGACAGCTTATTTTCATCTTTTACTCGAATTTGATTGAGAGTTCCTGATTCAAATTATGAAATGCACCAAAAAGGATCCATATAAATTTATAAAATCATAAATTTATTACAAAGCCACATCTCAATCTCAAGAAATCCGCATAAAAATGCTTGATCCCTAGACACTTTTGATGTGTGTATTTTCATATAGAACAAAATGAATGTCTGTTCTTTCCAATGAAATACTTTACATCAATGGCTGTAGGCTTTAAAAATTCATGCCACTTTTACTCAAACCCCTTTATACAAAAGCTTTGATCCCGAACATTTTCGATTTTGGGTCACGAATGTTACCTGACAAGAGGGCGCGTATCACTAGACAGACCGTTTGGTTACTAAGTAGTAACTTTTCTTCATCTTGTCCCGTCTATCGCTCGTAAATATTTGATTGTCTTTGTTATTTTGTGTGTGACATGAACGTGGTCTTTAAACTCTGACATTTCCAGTAAGGCTTCGTATCTATTTTAAAACACCGAAGTTACCACCACCGCCTCACTTTCACTCTCAATAATATCTCGAAAACTAAACCGCATAGTGGCGAAATCTCCATAATAAAGATACATATACATATACACTGTACTGGGATCAATCCATCATCACTGACAGGACTATTGTGGCCAACAAGCCTGATATAGTGGTGGTGGATCGATCAGAGCGGCGCGCAATGATTGTTGACATAACGGTTCCGCATGACGGGAACCTCGTGAAAGCCGAGAAAGATAAACAAATCAAGTATCTTGACTTGGCTCGCGAGATTGTCGACATGTGGGAAGTGGACACGGCGATCATTGTGCCGATAGTCGTTTCAGCCCTTGGCTTAATTGCCAAGAGCCTCGACCAATACCTGAGGAGGCTCTCGTTAGGCGGCTGGATCAAGGGCTTGATTCAGAAAGCGGTACTCCTGGACACGGCTCGTATTGTTAGGAGGTTCCTCTCTCTGGAGCCCTGACCGCCGGTAGCTTGGACCCTGTTCCCGATACCGGTGGGCTACTATTTTTTATATTTTTAAATGTTTTTTTTTTTTTTATTTTGAATTTTATATAGGAATATTTAAAAATGTAATTAGTAAGTAAGAAAAATAAATAAAGGAAATAATAATACTTATGATATTTATGTCGTTAATAACAGATTAACGTAACCTTTGTCTTTCAAATTCACAACGTTAGGTAAAGCTTCCTAACTTCTCAACAACAAATCTTCCGACGCGAACCCTCCACGGATTTGTTAAAACTACTTAAGTTTCCAGCTGTTATTTGCCGAGTAGAATAGAACGGATGAGCTCAAATTTAGTTTGTCCAGAAGAGTTTAAAGTGCATAGGTGCGGATGCGACGCGCGACGCCAACTACAAGGTGGAAACACCGATGCGAAAATGGAAACCACATTCTCAGTACATCATTCTGAACCCCCTAACTAGAAATTTTTCGTCGGTTATTAAAAAAAATCTGCTGTTTGCTACAAAAGTGCAATACCTACACGGTCAAAATGTATTCACATACATAGGATGTACTGTAGAAACGAAAAATAGTGTGAAGATGGGTAGATAAGTAAAGACTAATTTATCATAAGCAACTTTCCTAATTATTTGTCCTTTTTCTTTAACTCGTATTAGTACGGTGGTTTTCCCATTACTGGTCAGTCCACGAATAATTTAACGAGTCTTGATTTGTTTCTTCTGTGTTCACTACAATTTCACATCCGGCTAGCAGTCATTAAGCTATACTATAAATCAATTAATAAGTAACGACGAATATTAGCTGCATGTTATGTACATAAGCTGAAGACCCTGTTATAAATTCAACTCTTTTGATCCATTTATGCATCTAACATCGGACCGGATGACAAGATTGATTTGAAGGCAGAGGTACATTATCTGTATTGTTAAGCACGTGTTATGTTAATTTGATTGATTGATGCGTCAAGGTTGTGATGTAAGGCTATATTATGATGTAGGTAGGGTCTCTTATACTTATTAAATAGTTAAAGAAGTAGGGAACGATTGCATAATAACCATTAATATGGCCCGTAGAGTTCGGATTCAAATAAGCCGTAGCAACTAAGAGATGGCCGGTCACGAAGATGATGCGCGGATCAGCAACGTACAACTCAACCTTTTTGATGGGAACTCAATAATCCGACACTTGCTCCATCATCAGTGACGCATTTTGAGTGAGCATGACACACTCTCAATCGCCAGGGCTACATTCAAGTCAGCAAGTCAAGTCAGTGAATGATAGCTTTATAGTACATAGTACTCACACAATATGGGCTATGCGATTATATAATACTAAAGAGATTGAATATATACAGCGCAAAGATAGTTGTACAATCTTCAGCAGCTCCAACAATTAAATTCTATCAAATAATCCATTAAATACTATCAATTTATGCACCCTGTCCTTGACATTGAGCCAAGCATTATTATCTATCAGCGATATAATAAAATTGTCCCACTTGTAATATGCTGGCATACATGGTGTACGTTTAATGCATGTTAAATTTCGTCCCATTCAGTTCAAGAATATCTTGTGTTATTGTAGCATCTCAAACAGTACTCCATGAAAGATGAGTCTACTTTAGCGAGTCTGAAGCTTGGCTGAACTTATTGGTATCTAATTTCTAGTATTGTAATTGTGTCTGTCACCTCTTTGACTAAAAAGATGTAGACGTGATGAAATTAATGGGTTTGAAATATCATGTTCATTAATTTATTAACTCAGATCTATAACGTGATTTGTCTACGTAATATAAAATCACGCATCGGAAAAACGTACTTTATAAAATAAAACACTTTAAAATCAGTCCCAAATAATATTTATTATTATTATTTCATGCCTTACACACTATATCGAATACGCTATGACATTAATTGGAAAAATAAATATATATGTTTTTGTTTGTTTCACAGCTTTGTTCAGCTTTGTTGAATACGATTGCTTTTTGCTGATTATATGTATTTACAAGTCCACGATTACGTTCACATTACATTGGAGAATTAAGTTTTATTTTGGTTAGATAATGAATACACAATCAATTTAAAGGTAATAATGATGAATAAAAAGAAATAATGGTAGCCGCATAGTAGAAACATTAACGTTCAAATAAAACTAAGACGCTTAATAAACCTAAATTAATAGTATATTCATTTTAAAATAACTATGCGATTAGTAGGCGGATTCAAGTTGTTTGAAAATTGTAATAAGTATTGTACTGTAGAATATAGACGTTGAGGCGTTTATCTATTTTAAATAAAATGGTTTTCAATTACTTCAGTTTTTAAATAATGGAACACACTTTTACAATGATCAAATTCAATTGTCACTTCCGTGCAAAGTCAAAATATATTATTTTTCTAAATTACTTTAATTTCAAACTTCTTTAAAAATCCGAATGCAGCTATAAGCAGCCTGCCTAATTTAAGGTTGGTTGTAAGTTATAAAACCTTACAGGATCTACCTTGCGTTTGTTTTCAAGTATCAGCTACCAGTTATATCAGGTCTTTTATGCAGTAGTTCTGCATAAGTACCGCTATAGTTTTATCGAAAAGTCGTGGCAGCCGAATTCATTAAACATTAAAGCCGAATAACGTAAACACTGATGTTATGCTACACAAACAGTTTAATTCTATCTACAGAAAGATTACCTTTTTGCTTTCGACTTTCGATGTTTTTTACAGTTTAATAAAATCACCTAAGCGCAATAAGAAGAGTGCCAGTATTTGAGTCACGATTACCTGATGTTCACCGAAAAACGCTAGCCCGAATAATCTTTCGAAAAATTCATCGAATTAATGATTTCTCGAAAGCGTTAGCCTGAAAATCGTTTGTCTGATGAATGTGTGACCGAAAAAAAAAACTTGTGTCAGAAAGTTCTGAGCTCTTAATATGTAGAGTACGCGTATTTATCGCTTTAACGTTCTTTCGTCCTGGCGACCTCCGGGCAAACGTTTTTAGGAAAAGAGAACTCTGGGCACCCGTGACTCACCCCAATGTGAACGCGTCCTCGTTAGAGCTATTTACAACTATAATAACGTGAACGTGTTCATAGCGAATTAATTAGATAACGTTGCTTAAGTAATGGCTACTGTCAGAAGGTACCTACATACCACATAAGAAGTAAATCTTGCTCAAGTGCTTCAGATATCCTAACCAATATAAATAGCTACAAACATTATAGTTACAATTGATTAAGCATATTGATAGTAATACTTAACAGGTAAGTACAAATTAGCATCCAATCATACTACCTTTGACCGAAAGGGCTGACTTTAGATATTTTTTATCTACAGACATAAAAAATCAACTGCTTATATCACAGTGGTTGAGAATCGATTATAATTAATGATTTTTATTTTACTTCATACTTTTAGATTTTTATTGATATGAATATGTATAATTATAATATGCGTTTTTTGTTTGTTAGCAAAATAAACACGGGGAACGTCGTTTTCAGTGTCAAATGGACCAACCCCTGGTCAATCTGATACTCTTCGGAGCGACTTATATGCATCGAAACTCTATACTATATTTGATATACTCGTAGTAAATTATTGTGTCATCGCTTAGGAAGAATTGAATTATTATAATAACTTTTGTCGTTTGTAAAATATCTATCTACGCACGTGTATATTTGTAAAGTTATCAGTCACAATGCAATAGGTAGGTAATAGTAGTTTACATCGTTTTATACACAAAAGGTAAGGTTTATATTCCGTGTTGTCTATTGGCGGACGTGAAATTGGTTCTGCGGATAAAAAATATTAATTGAAGTCATGTTTTTTGCGTACGATTATTATTATTCATTGATTCGTGTGCGTATAGTTATGATTTCAATGCTCTTCTAGTTAATTATAATTCTAGACATGTTGCTCATAGCAGTAAATCTAAATACACTAATGCATGCAGCTCACGTTAACTCGAGAGCAGTTACACCACCACTTCCTTGATCAATTTAAGTGAGTATTTGATATTACCCTGTCTTTATTTTTTTTTTATAGATTTTGCTAGGCATAGTTTGTGAAATGCTTAAGGTGTGGAAAGTAGCACAATCAGGTAGGTATGTGGCCTTTTCCCCATAAATCATCCTGGCGAAGTTCACGCATTCCTAATCAGTTAACTATTTTTAAGTTTTCAGTCCGCAAGTCTGCTGTAAAATATCTTTTTTTTTGTGTATAAAACGGGTAAATACGTTTTTATTGTTCACAACGAAATTAAAGAAGATTCATACGCATACCACAGTTGATGTGCACAAGTCAAACACACTTTACGCCAAGAGTGTTGGACTTAAAACTGTGTCTACTGCCTACCTTATTTAATAATATAAGTACTAAAGTATTACTGATTATCTGTAGTAATCAGGGGAATAAAACATATAGGCTTACAAAGCCAACAACGATTTTACACGTTCTCGCTGTGATAACAAATACACGATATTATGTAGCATGAAAATATACATTACGTATGTATATTGATTGAGAGCAGAATACATACATATGTACAGAATGACTGATTAACTTAAGGTATTTGTTATTCAGTTGTAGTTGTGTGTATTAGATAGGAAGCTTGACGGCATTTCTATCTAAGTATTTATATTTTACATTTTAATTGTTAGATATTTATAAAACGCCATAATCCTCTTAAGTCGATAGCTCTCAATCAATCAGGAAGGCGACATGCAAACAGCGATTTACAATGAGTTAGAATATTATGCATGAATCTATTACAGAAAATAAATAGCCTATTTCATCGATATTACAGAGTAAATCGACTGCCTAAGTTTAATTCTTCAGCGCAACATTGAAAATATTTAGAATGCTAGAAACTAGATGCATGTTTACATCGGATTTTCATTAGGTACACACCATCCTTCCAATCCTAGACATTTCATTCAATGCTTGTGGCAGAAGTAAGCTAATGTTAGTGTAATACGTTTGTGGTTTTGTTTTAATTTGGTTCTAATATCTATTCTATGTAGATGTCTTCGATCGGGTACGCAGTTTCTATAAATGTTTGGTAGAATCTGTGGAATGCCCTCCTGAAATAGAAAACGATAACAATTAATGACAATGTAAAGTTTTCAATAAATACAATGCAATAAAACTTCGTTGATCTGATTAAAGGCAATAGTCATGCTTTCGTCAACATCAAAGTAGTTTTATGTTTCTGATGATGTTTTATGTTTTATGTTTCTGGTAGCTCTGCCCCAGGAAAAGTAATTACGTCGGTTCTTATAGGTCGTTATTCTATCACTAGTACTTGCTCGGTCCAATGAAAGCATTAAGAGTTAAAAGTTATTATGTCTTCTTTGCTAGTAGGTAAGTGTTAATAATTGAATTAGGAAACACGTACCCCACGGCCTCGGCTACGGGCCTCGTGGACTCCTGCCCCCTGAAGACATGGCATGCAAACCGCTGTAGCGTCGGGTGCTTCGTGATGAACCCCAAGTATCTGTGGTCTCGTGGGTGGAACGCACAGAATGAGACATTCTTTAATGAGTAGAAGTAGTCAATGCATGGACCATTTCGATTTATCTGGAAAATAAATATTAAAGAAACCATTATATTACTATAAACACAACGGTGTTTATTTTGGGAGTCACATTTTTTTTTATCGCAAAATTAGTCAATTACAAATATTCCTAAACTTGCCTACAGTAGGTACTTATGTATAATGTTTTTGTGATTGCCGATAACCCAAATGTCAATTTAAGTATTTTATGCATTAAAATTACAATATGACTATTTTAGTAAATGAATCTTAAATGACAAAACCACAACTAGTTAACTACTAGTAAATTTAGTGGCATTAACTTGCTTGTCTTTATAATAAAAATATACTAAGCTGATACCAAACGCCTATGATTAAATCAGCTTACACACGCCACTCGTCAATTTATGGTCTGCTGTTAGTGGACAGGCGTTTGATAGCGATTGTTGCAAATCAAAAATAAGCTGAGAATAAAATATCTGGCTCACACAGTTAATGTTTCTTAAGTAAGGTTTTGTCATGTTAAACAAACAGTCAAGTGCAAGACGGTGTCAAGCTTCCTGCTGTAATTACTGTAATGTGTGTAATCAATAAACCTATGCTATCTCCAAAACTATACATCTAAATGACCAAGTATCAAGGACAAACATTATCTGTACTATATTTTTGCTTGGGAAACTGTTTAGGTACGTCGTTTAGCGTTACCCAACTTGAGGTTTCTTTATTGTCAATAGTGAAAACGGTCATTGTAGTCCAGATAACATGTGCCATTTTAGCGAATTCCAGTTCTGCTTCTTAGAAAATTATGATCAAGGTGTCATTCGTATGATAGGTGTCGTTCTAGATGAAATTACGAATCGTTTTTGAAAAATTTGAAGTCAAAGACAAACAAATTGCAAAAGTTATAAACAATTAACAAAAAAATCGAGGGTTTGGTTTTTTACAAATATCTTGGAAACTATTGCAGATATAAGATATTGAAAAAGAAAATTTCCTTATACTTTATATTTATTTTTTTAGAGTTTTTACAGAAAATTTATTTTTATAGAAAATTAAAATGATAAATATTTATCATTTTAATTTGGAGGTAAAGATATGATTTAGACCGAAGACGAAGACGCTCCGACGAACGATTAACGGTTTGCTCAGTGAAACGAAAAACTATTGTTTTAACTATTAAATGTGAATATTAAGAAACAAAAAAATTCAGGGACTTTTAGAATACATTAATGAATAAAACACCGTTGAAATTTTTTTTCCCTCAAGTTTGAATTAATTATGCCATTGTTAATAAAGGGTTTTTTTACAAGTTGGAGTTTTCCCTAATATTATCCAACTTCAATCAATACCTGAGATTTTTGCACTCTTTGGATATATTGTTAGAAAGCTATATAAACATATAATACTTTTTTTTATTAAATATTCCAACTACATTTTTTTAATGTTACAAACTACATCATTTTTTTAATGTTACAAACTACATCATTTTTTTAATGTTTCAAATTACATATTTTTTTAAATGTTACAAACTACATGAACATAATTATTTTTTAATCCATCTGTTTAAATAATTTTTATAAGCAAATTTATTATTTAGATGATATACCATTTTTTATTGGATTTGTATTCCTCGATAAAAAGTATGATATTCAAAAAAACAATATTTCTTAAAACTAAACTAAACTATTCCGAGAGTAGGTAAGAGATGGCGCTAGACAGCTGTCTTGCGCTGTCACTTTCTCACTCGGAATAATTCTAAAACATTCCTGCACTAACAGATCATGGTAACCCTCTGATCACCACAGCCCAGTTAATACTAGGTAATACGATAGACTGGTTGTCAGTCTATTGGGCCACTGACTATCTGTAACGACTTTCAAAGCTCTACAAATGCCAGCCGGGACCAACGGCTTAACATGCTTACCCAGGCACGACTGAAACTCGGTATTGGATGGATACCAATGGTCGGACCAACCTAGTCAAATTCTAACCTAATACCTAACATATACTACTTGAAATGGAACAGTTTTAATTGTCCGAGTTAAATCCCAACGGGTTATCATTTCTCTGTTAGAGAATCGTTAAGGTCTTAACATAATCTAGATCACAGGTTTCTGACGGGGGCGGCACCGCCCACTAGCGGGCGCTGGAGTCTTTCATGGGGGCGGTAGCGGGTCCAAAGACAAATAGGGGGTGTTATGAAATACCTCCATTTCACATGAAAAATCATTTTATCTAGCCGTCTAAAATGTTTATCTTAAAACTATTTTTAACCGACTTCAAAAAAAGGAGGAGGTTCTCAATTCGGTTGTATGTTTTTTTTTTTTTGTGTTTGTTACCTCATATCTCCGTCATTTATGAACCGATTTGAAAAATTCTTCTTTTATCTGAATGGATTTACTTCCCGATTGGTCCCATAGAAATGTCATCAAAATCGGTTCAGCAGTTTGGTTTTAAAATCAAAATAACTGGAAAAAATGTCATCCAAGTAAAAGAAATTGCGAAATTGATACTTGACAAGGATTTGTGTCTGATACGATAACTAAAAAGGGTAAAATAAAAACTTTTTTGCAAAAAAAAACCGACTTCCAAAAAAAAAAACACTAAAAATGTGGAAAATTACTTTTGGAAGTCGGTTTTTTTTTGCAAAAAAGTTTTTGTAATTTAAATTTGGATTTTTTTTTTCTTGTAAAAGGGCGGTGGTACATAAACGGTTGGGAACATGTGATCTAGATGGATCAAGCTCTATTTTATGAAGATTTTATCCAGTCAAAACATTTTAGAGAAAAAAAAATGAGCTCATTCTGCTGCTCTATTCTATAGATTATTCTGATGGTTTTCTCATGTAAAAATAATCCAGTTTGTTTGCTCTAACTGCAGCATTTGTTTACAGAAATATGAGTTATAAATTGAATATTTCAAAAGATAGCCAAATATTATTATTTTGCGCTGAAAAGAAACTATGTAGCATGCAGTGCACCTATTATCTTTATTTTATAATGTAAACGTATAATTGTTGATTGATTGTTTGACTGTTGTATGAACTAGAGGTTCATTTATCTGCTGTCAGCAAGCGTGTTAGACTGGTTTATTTCAGTCGATTGTATCAGAGCTATTTTTTTTTGTAAAGTTGAAGACTTTGGTTTAATTATTCCAGTTCTTCCCGTTTTCAAGAGTACGTAGGTATTCTTGTTTTTGTTACTCAGTTAGGTAGTCCACATTAGTTATAACTAACGTAATCATTGCTATATAGACAATATTAGTTTGTGTAACACTACTGTAAAAAATCGTGATGTCATCAATAAAAATAACAAAATACCTTTTAATTCTATGACGCAGCTTTTCAGTTATAGTGTCGAGATAAAGAGTAAATATCACTATAAAATGTATAGGTACCTACACTTTGTCTACAAGTACTTGAGTAATTCTGAAGCACTTACTGCGGGCTTCGATCGATCAACCATACGTAGTCCGTGGTCTGATACTTCCAGTATGCACGGCTGCATTGTAGGTTCTCCATTACATTCTGAGACTATCTTCCTTACCGCTTGACATACAACTCCCGTGCCTTTGTGAGCTGAAGTTTCTACTGAGCCCATGTACCTGTAAACGAAAAGGTTTTACATTAATAAAGCAACTACGTTTTCGGCCCAATAAGTTCATATTTTCCAAAACATTATAACTTTGTAAAGAGACCAGGCACTTTACTTAATAAAGCATAAAGTTGAAATTGTGTGTGCCTTTATTAAAAAGTACCTACTCGTAAAGTAATCTTGATTAATCCTTTCGATTGCAGAAATAAATTATATTATAATTATATAGAAGTTCTGACATAGATTGACTTACGCTAATAAATATCGTTCTTTTTTATCCTTAGCATTTGCTGGATCGAAGTCGTTGTAATCCATGTCCACCGCATATGCTGACGGGAAAATTCCTTGTTGGCCAGTTCTTAGATTGACTCCTGGAAAATTATTAAAATTGATTATGTAGTAGGATATATTAAATAATAGGATTCGTAAGACTTACAGATCAAACCACTAGCTAGGGGTAGAAATTTTAATTTTGGACAGTGACATAAGGAAATTGTGAAAGTATTTTTAGAAAATCAACCTTAAAAGTTAATTAATTTGGTCTCATAATGTTGTCTGTAAAACTTTTTAAAACGTTTTATGCTCATATTTGATTCATTCATTAACATTACCTTCACACCACAAATCTTCAGCTTCTTTCTGGACATAAATGGGGTCACCGATTTCCACTTCAATTTCGTCGTGATGTCTAGGGTTAAACTTATGGAGGCCTCTGTGCGTAGCTTCAAGCATTTCAAGCTGACTGTGGGGAATGTTTGTCATGTTCCCGGCTAAGTTTAGTCCGGTGATGCTGCAACTCGAAGCTGGAGACACTGGAAGTAAGGAAGGGGGAGAGTCAGTATGTTTAGAAGAAAGAAATTGTTTTACCAACCGTACATTTTAACTGGTAGATATAGGTAACTTCTCATCCATGTCTTTTTGATTTATTTTAAGTTGGGTTGAATTCACATCAAACATTTTAAACTTATTATATGACAACCACGAAAGAGCTTTGAACATGTCTCTATGGCATAGTCACTCCGTCATCATATTGATCTTCTTGCACTTGAACAAACAAAACATGTCCTGAAGTGTATCGGAGTTAAAGACCACATTTTGTGTGCCTAATCTGGTGGTATGGTTTTATGCCGCCCATGGGCCTCCGACTTGGCTTTACATGCCGTCGAGAAATGTCCCTTAGGCATGCTGGTTTTTACTATGTTTTCGTTCACCGATTCAAATGACTATTATACATTAGTCTTGGGTCCGTATAAGATCGCTATATGAAACATATTATACGAGTATGGGAATTATTTCATCATTTTGAACATTTCTATGTCCTGTATGTTCAGCTTCGTAAGCGCAGTTCTGTAAGTTCAGTTGGTTTTCTTGTACCTAAGTTCCTATCTAGTAATATAAAAAAACCGGACAAGTGCGAGTTGGACTCGCCCACCGTTGGTACCGATTACCTTGATAATTGATTACGTACAAAATACAGACGTACGTAATAAAGACTATAATATTTTTTACGATTTAATTACAAATGTATAGTTCTCAGGTTTTTTACCGTACAGTCAGCGTCAATAATATTGAGACGAACAGACAGTTCAAAATTATCTAAACAACTATGTAACTTAAATATTAACTCAATGACACAAGTAATGTTTCAGAATTAAGACAGTACACGAGAATTGTCATTCTGACAAGAACTTTATCCAACTAAGATAAAGTTTAATTTTCTTATTTGTTGATATCATTTTGCACAATCTGTTCGTCCCGATATTTTTGACGCTGACTGTACTTGTAGTATAAGACGACTACTACTACGACGATCGACTTCGACGATTACTTGTCGAATTTCATAGTTCTAGGTCAAAGGAAAGTACCCTATAAATTTCGATTCCCTTGAGTGTCAAAATATACGTTTTTGCGGTATAAACGGCCGTATTTTTTTATGTTAACTTGATTTTTTCATAGCTTCCTGGAACTGTAAACTTGAGTATATGGTTATAATTTCTGCTCGATATCTACGCGCGTTCCCGAGATAAAGGGTCTTGACAGACAGACAGACGGACAAAAAGGTGATCCTATAAGGGTTCCGTTTTTTTTCCTTTTGAGGTACTGAATCCTAAAAAGACCTTTGATAATAATAATAATAAAATGTGTATGATGATGAAATCAGTGTTGTGAAATATTCTGGAACACCCAATTCTTGGTAGTAAATGACAGTGCATTCCGCAAGCTCAAGTTACTAGGCGGTTGTTCAATAAGTTTTATCGAACAACAGTTTTCAAGAGCACCAGAGTCCAGTGAATTCTGTTAACTTTCGTTTGCTCATTAAGTCTACTGCTTGAAAGCTAATTCTAAATCATGGATAAATTAAACGGCTTCAACGCACTCTCGTCCAACGGCTTTCACCGGTAATTAAGGTAAACATCAAGTAAATGCACTAACCATTCTGTTGTAGCGGCGTTGGTGATATACTTTTCGGTCCAGCGTCGATCGGCGAGTGAGCAGTACTGTGTCCGCTGTCAACATCACCTAGGCTTTGCAGTCTCTCAGAGTCTGGGCTGGAGTCTTCGTCTAGAAGGTACCCGCATTTGAGCACAAGGAGTGGTCTCGTATGACATCCCGGCCGGATCAGCAGACCAGTGAGCGCCCCAAGCTCGTCTGCTAGGGATGCCGGTTGGCTGCATGCTAGTATTTTTGCTGGAAATGTTAAAAACGTCATCAGTGCCTTAGGATTTCCAAATCACTGATGGTGATGTCAATACTGGTTGAGTACAGTTCAGAACTAACTTCAAAACGACTCGAACGACTTGTGATAAAAAAGGAGGTTATGTATTCCACCAGTATTGTTATTTTTTCATGTATGTTCACTGACAGCTGCGTGATTATTGGTCCGATTTAAGTGATTTTTTTTTCATTTGGAAGAAGAAGCTTGCGCGGTGGTTTATTAACTTTGTTTCGGTACTTTATGAGATATCCTCTATAATAAGCATTTTTTCTTCTTCGTCTATGTGGATGATGTTCTTATAACTGCTACTTACAATGCAAAAGGTATATTTGACAAGGATTTGTGTGAGATACCACAGCATAAAAAAAAACACAAATAAATGAAAAATAACTTTACTGGGAAGTCGCTGACTTTGTTTGTTCCATTTATTTTATTGCCATCCACTTCCGAAAGTAAAGTTATTTCTCACTTTTTTGTTTTTTGGAAGTTGGTCATTTTTTTTTTTGCAAAAATGTTTTGTCACGATTTCATAAGTGGACTTGAGCGCTTGGGTGAAATGAACCTGATTATTTCAGAAATAATGTTGAAAACACTGTGCACCATGCATCATGTTTAGACTTTAGACACACAGCGTACATTAGCGAACAAATAAATCTAAAACTATCAATTGCTCAAATCAGCTTCATTATCTTTATTTAAAAAAAATATTGGAACATTTAAAAACACATGAAATTCTACAAAAGTATTAACTCCGTACGTTCTTTTGAGCTATCAACATTATTAGTCTTCTGCTTGTAAAGTGCGTTCGTATATTGTAATGTGCCAAATCCGGGAATAGGGATGATTTTCATTATTAAAGTACATCATTATTGCAAGCATATGTTGCGTATCCTAAAGGCAGGAACTTTGGCGTCAAATTTTTACACACTTCCGAAATGGTGACATACATATGTACATGTTATTCCTATCGATTGTCGTCGAAAAACGAACTAGTGATCAGATTTTCATGGGACCTTTTTATTGAGTTCCTAGAACTGTGGAGATGAACGTTAAAAAAAGTTTTTTCAATAGACTTCCTCGAAAACTGGCTCTTATCGCACTTAGATTACGTTTAACATGCAATGTATTTAACACTGGTGGTTTTTTTTATTTATCTACACTAGTGCGGAAATAAAAAAATCCAAAGCCAGGTGGCGCGCCACCACCGTGGGCAGGTGTATTTTTTTCAATACTTAAACAAAAGTCCTAATTGGTTTAATTACTATACGGCGGTGATTGTTTTTTTTTAATCTCAGCAAAAAGATACGCGCCTTTACGTCGTAACATAGTTTCCTCTGACAATTCCAATAACTCATGACAAAAATACTTTTCGTTCTATTGTTTTTTCTTCGAAAGTGTATTGAAAATCGTCGTTTGATACACGTGGGCATTTGTTACTGCAGTTCTCGGCTCCGTGACACCCTCGCCTGCGGCTCGAGCGTGATTTTCGCCTCGGCTGCAATAACATATTTTCCCCACTTATATCAAAATTTACTATTTTTAAATTCCCTTTTGTATAGGTATTTATAATTTTTTGATAATGAATAACTTGAAATTCGACAAATTTGAATTACGGCGTAATAGTGCATTGATTTCCTGATGTTTGCGAACGTTTTTTATCAATAGTCTTAATATTTCTTCTTTTGATGCACAGTTAAACATCAGTTACCAATGGTTTCCCATTGGTAATTTTATGAAGAAATGTCGTAATAAAATTCGGTATTTTAAAAATAAATCAGCATAATTTAAATAATGCCTTTTATCGAAAACAATGAACAAATAATAAACCAAATTAGCGTTTAATGTATGCACAAATGTCACACTTTTACGCCACAAAATAAATTAGTCGAATTTCAAGTTACTCATAAACCAAAATAATAAAGTTCAAAAGGAACCGCAAAAAAACATCGCGAGAGGCGAATTTTTTTTTTCTCCACTTCTAGGAACTCATTAAAAAGTCTCATTTAAATCCGACCATTATAAACTGCGTGCCACCTCTTTGTCTAATTGCACTCGACTATTATTTAATTTTCCAATATTTCCTGCCTATTTTATTTCAAAGAACTGTATATTACATTATTTGGATGTGGAATAAAAACATCATAAGGCAAACTTAATTCTGCAAAAAAATACTAGTAATAATGCTATGGCGATGGTTACATACATTGTATGTATTGCGATTTATAATACATACAGTTATACTGCCTATTTAACTAGTAGTAGTACTAAGCATTAATAAATTATAAAATTAAGATAACTTATGCTTAGCCAGTAAATTACACTAAAATAGTGTTCAGTGCAGGTTTCATTCATTTACAATATATAGTTGTATCAGACTGCAATGATTCTTCATTCTTTTAGGGCATTTGACCTTAACTGGTTCTCTAAGTCTGGTATTACGAATGAATATAATCCAGTCAAGAAATGCTGATAATATTAATAGGAAGTGGGCTGTGACTGTCAGTACAATACACGATTAATCAAAATCAAATTATTTTAATCGATAACGTGTACAGTCACGAGCACCAATAGTAAACACTTAGCAAGTTAATAAAGTGATTTTCTCCTACTGTTCTGATTAAAATTTGATGTTGTTATGAACATATCATTTTGGATCTCATATTTTTATGAAATAGATCCTATCTGCAAGTTACATTCGTTATTTCTCTCGAAAATTGCTTTTAGATTTAGGAAAGTGTATATATTGGTGCTCGTGACTGTACATAGTACTAGCTCTATAGAAACGGGATGAGTTCGGCATGGCATTTAAATGAATTTGAATGATTAGAAGTAATTATGCCCATTACATGTAGCTATTATCGAAAAAGTAGTCGCCTTAGATCTAGAAAGTGGTAATACGAAATCTTAACAAATCTATATGTACTAATAATTGTATAGTTTTTATTATTTATATTTTTGATTGTTTTTTTTTATCCAAATTTGTTGATAAGATAATTAAAAATATAATTTATAACTAAGAAAAATTAATACAGAATTAAAAAAAAATAACAAGTCAATAGTATAGGTTTTTCTTATGGTACATATAATCATTTAATTGTGTACAATGTTATTGTAAAACACTGTATTATACAGAAAATGTAATTGAGATTAAAAAGGAAACGGTCCCGGGATTTTTATTTCACGTTATAAGCATGTTTTTTTTTCTGTTTTAAAACTTAATTCTTAAAGCACATGTCTCCTGTTTAAAACGAGCATAATAAAATAGATTATAGCCAACCTATCCATTATTTGTGGCATGGACGTTTACTAAGACAAATGACTACGCCAGCAGCAATAATATATCTTGAATAATTCAAACAATTGCACAGGCGCTGCTGCAGTTGATGAAATTTCTCGCGACGCGAGCTTATATATGTAAATGAACCGATAACCTTTTCCTATTAAACACAATGAAAACATTATTGGGTTATAATGATTAAATGAAACTATATACTCACATTTTCTGTTCTTTGGAATCTCTGGCAACTTTCTCCTTTTGCGTTCGCCGTTCGTGAATGAGTAATGCTGAGGGCTTCGTTGCGTTTCAGTTATGTCAGGCTGCGATGGTGGTGATACGACGTCATCTTTTACAGTTGTGGTGCCTGTATTCCCATCCACCATACATGGATGCATGTCCTCTTTGGTGTCCTCCTCCGGCGAACACTCGCTCTTGGATGACGGGGAATCATCGTCCAATCCCACATTTGGCACTAATCTGAAATAGTAAATTATTACATAAATGTAAAGGTTTACTTTTAGCTAGCTTTCTTTTAAGTGTAATCGTAAAATATGCGTCTTCAAAGTCTTTATGCCGAACTCACGTGACAAATTAGTTGGAATGGAACATAATTTCTTAAGAGGGCTGTTGTGTATCGGTATAGAAATAATGTGAAAAGGTGTACTTACGAATAAAACGGCGTTGGAGCCTTTATGTGTTGTGGTAATCTATCGAAAACACGGCGAAATTCTTCAAATTCGCTATCAGCCATGTCGCTTTACATCTGATTGTTGGGTAGAGAGAGTGCCGCATGCGCGACGAGCCCCCCCGCAACTGTATCGACCGAGAACGAGGGACGAGGCTCGTTGTGCGCATGTTCAACCCCAGTGCGCGCACCGCTGTCACCCCTGCAGGGCGCACGCGTGCATTTCTCACCCCTACATAAATATATATCATTGTGTGGGTGTCCCACAATGGATGATGCATCAGGAAATTCTTGCAACACTAAGGGTTAAACAACTAATGGCCCAACTGAACTTTATGCGAGTATGATTAGCGAAACACATTGATTATGAATACATTACCTCGCAGTCTGTTTTTCTCGATGGATGAGGCAGAGATCTAACACAATTGTTACATCTTGTACAGCGATATTATGCCAGTTACCTTATAGTTCCGTGTTATGATCCTTTTAGCTATTTTAATTCATACCAGTTTTACTCTTTGGGGTGTTCTTTAAGTTTCCGATCTTCAAAGTGTTGGTTACGCGCGCAAAGATCGCCTGTCAAAAACCAATCAAGTAAATAAAAGTCTGTTATTGAGATCGGAAAATGACATTTCGAATCCACATATCAGTGATCCGTTTCCCACACCGGGCATTCAGCCAGAAAATAAAAGTACAAAAAAAGAATTTACCAGCTTTCTGAATTCTACATTTAAAAAGATTCAAGCGAAATTTCTTATTTTTTTCGACGTGTAAAGCAGTCCTGGCTTCGTTTATAGTAAGTGTCTATGTCGCGGCTTATTATGATACAACGTCGTTTTGAAGGTTCCTGAGGACATAAATAGTATATTGTCTTCATACCTACTTCCAATATATAAAATATATTTTTATCTTTCTGTGCGTCAAAATAGTGAAAACTTAGTTTTTAGAAATGGCTAAAAATCCAACGTACAGTGCGCTAGAATGAATTTGCCAACGGGGGGGGGGGGGGGGGGTTGGTAAATATTTTGAGAAAAATATTGAATAAAAAGAACGAGATTGTTGTGATAATTTTGTCGCGCCAAAACATCCTTGTGCCCTGACCGACGTGTTGACGTGTGACAAAAGATTTTCTTAGCGAAAACAAGATGAATTTTGAGGAGAACTTATATCGATTATGCATACAGGACGCCATACAATTACTTTTCGCGACGACATTTACGGGATACCGATAACCCGTTAGAATGTTATGACAGTGAAAAGTTTCAAAGACCATTCGATTGCAGAAGGGAACCGTATTTAATGTTTTAAATTGCTGGGTAACAATAGGGCTAACCATAGACAGCGTTAGGATTTTACGCTACTGATTGCTGAATATTTGAGAGTTGCTCAAATAGAAAAGACAAAAACAACCTAGCCAAAACCTACCTAGACAAAATAAAAAAGATGCAGGTCAAATCAGTTGATTTGACCTGCATCTTTTTTATTTTGTCTAGGTTAATGTTCTTATGTTATTTTGTTTAGTAGCCGCAGTTCCCCAAATCATTTGTCTGCTTCGTAAACTTGTCGAATGTATTTCCATTAAACAATTTTTTCTTTATTTCCATCGTCTGCATCGGTATACAACATTAGTGTTAGTACATATATGCGAAACCCGAAACACGTGTTTAGTTTTTTTTTTGTAAAGAATCTACGAGTATGTACAAAGTTTCAAACCTGTGTAATGAAAAATCACAAAGTTATAAGCCTGTTATGCTACCTGGTTGTCCGTACAAAAACATGCACACCACCGCGCCGCCCGCGCCTGCAGCGTCGTCGTCCGCTCATTGATAATAATTTGTAATCAACTGCTGATAACATTTTCCATCACACTTGAGGGCTTTGACTGTCGTAGGTAGATATTATCATGTACTTTATTCGTAAATGCAGCCGTAAGTGATAAAATTATTGAATTTCTTTGGATAAAATGTAGTCAATGTACATGTATGTACAATGTACACGTGTGATTTGTTGCACCTTATGCCAACCGCTTAAAGTTCAAAGTGAATGAAAAGTGTTAAACATCGCATTACTTAACTTAACCACAGCAGGCTGTAGGTTCTTTGTGTGGCGGTAAGCATTGTGTTCCACGATACACTGATGCTGAATTTCTCCTCGTATCGCCGCACTGCCGTTGCCACCACACGTTATCACCACAAACCGCTAGTGTACGTACCATTTAATCTGTGTACTGAACGTTTGTGTATGAGAAAGACATGCGTTCACTCTTTACATACGATCAACCGAGACAACTATTAGGCCGTGACGGAACGAGACGCGTGCGCGTCAACTTGTAGCATCCGGGCGACTGAAGGGGTTGTTTTATTCCCGCCCCGCTGTGCGCCCGCGCCGCGCGTTGTGTGCGCATGATTGCGGATAGGTATTTAGTGTCGCTCGGTGTCCAACTCGTAACCTTTTTTAAATATTTTTGAAATATAACCAGGTGTAAAAATTATTGGAATCGATTCAGTTACTTATTCTGAACAAACTATATATATAGCTAACTATATATAACTATATAAATATATTATTTTTAGTACATGCGAAACCTGAGTTTCGCATGTACTAAAAATAATGTTGTATATTAAATTTTTGTATTTATGACTTTATTTCAACAGATGGGGAACATCGAAAAGGGGTGTGATTTTTTGTTTATTAATTTCGAAGAAGTCATGTCGCCATTCGTTTCCCTGCCTGAAAAACATAGAAATCATGTTCATCTATCAAATATGAACACGTACACAAATTTCGTCTCTGTGCTATTTACGGTTGAGGATTTCCCTCATGAGAAGACAATCCTGACTGCAGGATGAGGTCATAACAGAAATATTTTTTATCCATCAAATATGAACGCGTATAAAAAACAACGTATACGTGCGTGCTATTAACCTTTGAAGTTACCTTTTGAGGAGACGATCCTGGTTGCAGAATGAAGTCACGTCTGTCATAAAAATGTATTGTCACCAGTAAAATTTCTGCTCATTCGGGTAGGAGGAACTGGTAAAATTGGAATTTCAGTTACAAGATTTGACCAATACATCATCATCATCAGCCTACAGCAGCCTACTGCTGGACATAGGCCTTCTATATCGCACGCCACTCAACTCGATTTTGGGCTACTCTTATTCAGTTTCTACCAGCCACCCTGCGAAGATCGTCGCTCCACCGCGCCTGAGGGCGGGCACCTTACGCTTGCCGATTAGCGATCTGCACTCAAGAACACGTCTACTCTAACGGTCATCGGTTCTACGGCCAATACATACATACTAACTACAAACAAACTAACTAACAAGGCAAGTTGAATAAGAACTTATAAAAATGACGTGCGTACAAGGTTACTTCGCGCGCACTGCCGGCTTCACTAAAAATGTGTTTATTTAATATCTAAATACAGCAAAAGTAATGTAAGGTTACTGACTGATGATAAGATGTCCCAAGTTTCCTTTTATCCTTTGTATCATATTTTTTGCAGCCTTTTACCACGCAAATAGGTATATTTATAACAAGCAAATACACTCGCACTGGCAGCCGAGTCGCGTTGGCCCTAAACTGTCATTTTTAGGGCCAGCGCGCTGGTGCCATTTAGTTGAGCGGTTGACCCGGTCCTTACGCCAGTAATATATACGAGTAAGTCAACGAGTTATTGTTAAAATGAGGTACATAATTATTATAAAATTATGTTCGGTTAGGACGCAGTGAATTAACAAAAAATGTAGAATTTAATATATGTAGTTTGTAATACGTAACGTAGATCAGATGTTTTCGTAATATTAGAATTGGTAATTTATAAAATAATTAAATAAAAATAGTGAATAAATAATACAATTTGTCACATACCATTATCATCTGTCATATCACAGGGAATTGATGCTATTTAGGTACTCGTATGTGTTTCGCTATTTTAATAGCTGGTAGTAAGTATAAAAAAACGTTTAGTTCGAGTGACCCTCGAGGGTTTGAGGTTGCTAGTGACTATTGTGACAACTGGCGGAGAGGCTTAGAGTGTTGACAAAACTCTTGGGACGTGCCCTCTTCACGGCTGCTAGGATGAACGATTACGAACCAACGCAAATACTATAGTCACTGGCTTTTCAGTTATTTTTATCTACTAAGATCTTCTCTTTTTATAAGGTTCTGAAGTGCTTAACTTGTACTGAGCTCCATCACATCTCAGCTTATATGAAGCTCTTGAGGTAGCTTTCTTCCGGCGGCATAAATGGTTGCGCACAATTTTTAGTGGAGTCGCGCCATAAAATTGACTATTATTGACTGGCTTTTACAGTTACAAATAATCGAATCTCAGTTACCTTCAAAATATTATATTGGCCTGCAAAAGTTAGTTGATTTTTATTCCTTGATGTTGTGCCACGATATCATTTGAAATTCGAGTTTCAAATATTTGGTTTTTAAATCTATGATTTTAGAGCATTATTAGTATTCACATAATAATAACACCCTGGCAGTATTTCTACAAAAAGTAGACACCCCTTAACTTATGGTTTAAGTAGAGCAGTTTGAAAATGAGTTTTGTCTGAAGTAGGACATGAAGAATTAATTTGTGTTAGCTATTAGGGTGCGGCTAACTTAGTTACTTAGAGATAAACTATGTAGGTACGCATCACATAAGCACTCTCTATTTCTACTTAATAAATCCACATCCTATCAAAGGGCACTTGGGTAAAATCAAAGATTAGGTACTATTTTAGTATAAGTCTATCTCATAGTGAAATGTTTTGGAAATCGCAGAAAATGCGTCTTCAACAAACAAACAAACAGGTACCTAAAATTACTTGTTTGATTACTTTTACTTATTCGACTCCATCCCAAACCCACATTGAGCCCGCTTTGTGTGTTAGGCTCTTTTCACAGAGAGTGGGACAATAGGTTCCTAAAAATAGGAGAAATAAAAAACTCTGATTTAAAAAAGATATTGTACCTATACGATTTCACAACATTGTTTACGGCATAATACGAGTAAAAGCTGAAAGGATGCTGTGTAGTAATAACAAGCGTCAAATCGTTGCAAATCAGAAAGGCGCTTGAGAGACGTCTCCAAGGAAATTGAATTAAAAGCGCCTTCGTCTGCGATTCAAGTTAAATGTTTATTTATTTGCTTTGAAATATAATGGTCTGGTTGATTTTATCATCTCATAAAAGATTACAAAGAATTATTTAATAATAATCCTTGTAATTTTTGATCATATTAGATATAGAATCATTTCCAATTATATTTCAGAAAGGCAGTAACTAGGTACTCAACTCAAATTGAGTGAATTTTAGAAAGGAATTGTAATAACTAAGAAATGGTTAATCACTTTTGGACATATGCGTTAGAACGTAAAGTTACGTTCTGTTAAAGATTACGAAAAAGTTAACTTTAAACTCGTTATAAAATAAATATGTAAACTGCCCAATCTTAACGACGAAAAATTTCAGGGTTCAGAATGATGTACTGAGTATGTGGTTTCCGTTTTCGCGTCGGTGTCCCTTCCGCCCCGTATACATAATATATAGGAAACAATAGCATAACAAACAGAGTTTTGTATGGCGGTAAAGCTCGGAACTCAGTTCGGAATCAGTTAAATGAGTTTATACAGAGAGATTTTTACATTATAATGATATTTTTCAAGATTAAATAATGGTCAATTTAACTTAGAATTAGATGGTAACTTTTTTTTTTTCTTTAAGGAATAATGAGATGAAGAGGAGAACATAGAATAATAGATTGGGGGTAACTGATTAATGACGTTATTTAAGAGAATTGTAGTTGTTACCTAATCCATTGGTCATCTTTGTCTGGTATATTTCCCAATGTCTTCTTCAGGACCTCAATCTTGTTGTTGCGTTCTCTAATTGTTTTGGAATCCCGGACCAATGAAGAATGTGTCGTGAGTCTTGCTAGAAGCAAATTTAAGTCTTGATTCAATATGTTCAGTAAAGCTTTCGGAGATACTTGAAGAATCCCAAGGTCCAGTAATGGCTTGGCTTTGGCAGAAGTTGGTTTGATCTGAATGTCGCCTGTTGCAGTGAAATTAATTATCAAATATTGAGATTTAAATGTAGAGGAGCCAATTCAATTTTTCCGGGGAAGCCGGTCTGAGGGGATCTGACAGAGTCCGCAGTGGGGGGGGATTGAAGTTTGGGCCATTGTATTCCTGGGTCTTGATAGCTCTAGAGTCTTGGAATCCAACTACTCTGATAACTCAGCCACACTACGTGTAAAGGAATTCATCTGATTGATTATATAACCCTTCTTGAAACTCTCTATCCATCTCGACCTGCTTTTTCGCTTGGTTTGAGCTGACTTTAAATTGATCAACTAGTTGACCAAGTAATACAATGTTGTTGTTAAATGCTTTTGTGTGCTGGAGTTGGTAAATCTGATGCATGTTTCTCAATCCGAATAATAAAGTTAGTTTATATGAAGTTATAGGTAGTAGAGCAAAGCAGTCAAAGGAACCAGTTTCTTAATTTTGGGGGAGAATGAAACAGCAGTTATCATTTTTGAAAAAACTTTGGCCGGACCCAGGAATCGAACCTGTTATTATGAAGAATTAAGATTCGTCTACTTTTTTACCATCATCGCGAAACCAGTTTATGATACTTGATACTTTTGCGTTGGCATTTTCTTCCTTTCGCGAGATCGATATGGTGCGTTTACCATGACGATACCTGATGGTTACTCTAGTTTCGGCAGTAATTCCTGAAATCGACCTTCAGACTGCAGCATTCATTTCTTCAAGATATTCTACAGTCTTCTTTTATTGAAATACCAGCAAATCTCCTTCAACAACTAGATAGATGCAAAAGTAACGATGATACCTTTGCGGATAGGCATTAACCACACGATAAAGATAGAAGAAGACCGGGTAAGAGCAATGTCTTTGCGTTTCATTAATGTAATAGTGTGATATGTATAGTAATAGTCAGATACCATCATCATCAGCCAAGTCTTTTCTCATTTCTTAACGCTATTTTTTTTATTTGCCTTGAATGTCCCACTGCTGGGCAAAGGCCTCCCCCATTTCCTTCCAGGTACTCTTCTCTTGCGCTACCTCGAATCTAGGCCCCTGCTTGCGCCGCTTCGTCAAATAAAACAGGGGTCCAAGTAGTACGTGACAACTGTATTTGTCCTACAAGTGTGCACACATTATACACTTATGTTAGCTATACAATATTTGAATATATCAGTAGAAAATAACAGTCGTCATTTCTGAAGTTAGAATAATCATTTCAATTGTCCGCCTTTTGTTTTTCCACTTCCTAATCTCTGGTCATAGACTGCCTAAAACCCTATTAACTGTTGAATATCACAAAAACAGAAACCGATTAAATTCATGGGTTATTTAGATCAGAACAAACATAGAACAATTATAGCTATATATACACTCAATACGTTATCACTATCTAGAATAATATCAACTATTGAATAATTTCAGACTGTATTGAAACTAACACACACACATGGCATCAACATAGCTACTTATAGCAAGTGAATAAGAACGTTACGTTAATTTTACTGTGTAACGAGGCATGAATAAGTCAAGATAATAGGAAACGTCACCCCAGAAAGAGCTTTTGTTATAGTCAAGCAAAACCGACATGAGGGTCGTATCTAATTTCCCTATGTCCAAGGATGTTAGTTATGTTTTAATGAGATATAATAAGGTCATGCTATAGTAGGAAAATTAAGCTAACAATAACAACGAACTTCCAGTAAATCTAACACTATCCGCAGTTTCAGTATGGCGCACTGTCAGCACGCCTCAATTTTATAGGAAAGTCTAGAAAACTATACTAGACTTACCTACGCAATATATATACAGCCTCGTGTGTGAGCCGCTTGTGGCTAAATAATAATAGTAACAACGGAGGGTCCTTGGATAGCATTGACCATCCATTACATACCGAGGCCCCTCTGTGCCTGACTATTGGTCTCGGCTGTAATTTCGCTTTAATTTGATCTTTGACTGTTTTTTCGGGTAGTGAGAAGCCAGAAAGTCTGACCACCAGACTTACTAAGTCGTATCGCGTTACGCAGTAACTGGGTTCTCATCTGGTTACACTGAAAGCCGACCCCGATATAGTTGAGAAAAGGCTAGGCAGATGACACATCTAAAGTATTGAATCCACTGAGTTTGTCTCAAGAGAGAAAAAAAGTGTCTCGTAGGCACGGAATCTAACTTCCAAGTTTCTTTTCCAATTTATTTGTTTTATAATGGCCAAGAAAATATGTCGACTAGACTTAATATTGTTACACCATGAAGATTTCGTGTTGTTGACATGACGAGGAAATATAATTAAAAACGTAGGTTTTAGTTTGTCTTACCCGACAGTGTTTGAAGAATCGGAGTAAAAAAATATAATATCATTGTAATATATTTCAAGAACTAACCTGTTTTTACAATTCTCGCACTAAGGAAATGGGGTGAATAAATGGTAGGGTCGTTTCTTCGTAATGAATGATACGGGATGCTCTTTCCGCTAAACAATGGTAATAAATACAGCGACTGGATCGCTTACCGCCCGTCAGCCAATGGCTACAAGGTGGCAGACTTGTGTTCAGATCTACACTTACTAAAGAAACTATCACAGTGTGGGTAGCGACCATATAAACTAGCGTACACGTTAGCGGCGATAGCAAAATGATTTTAATACAGTTTGGTGGAGCCTCGAAAAAATGTTAACTTCGAAAATGTACCTATTCTTATAATTCGCCTCGCAAGCTCCTTAATGTTTCAAAACATTTGGAAGTAATAGAATAAACAAGGATTCGCCTGAGTCTTTCGTTCTGTCTAAACTAAGATAGTACATTTACTGAATTTTGTCATAACAAGTAATTAATAATGCTCCCAGAAAATGTTGACTGTTGTACTGTTGTGACGCAACTGTTAGTATACTATTAGATCTGTTCAGAAACTTTGTAAGGTTTGGCTTTCGAAAATCGTACTTTTTTAGAACGTCTGCCCCTAGAGGAACGTGATCAAAAGTACATGAATCTAAAAATAAGTAATGAATGTAATCGGAAGATCTTCTGGTTTCTGCTCATTACAGAATTAAAAATGTATGCCTATGATACGTTATGAAAAGTTGAATAAATGTTGCTAATAATTCTGAAATGTAGGTTCGTAAGAGTTGTGAACAGAATAGAGTAGTTTACAGCTAGTGAAAGAAAACTAGTTAACATTAAATCATTAAAATAAGTATGATCGAAATGTGCGAATCGCTGCAAAAATATGTCAAAGCAATATTCCAATTAGTATTGCAAACATTGAACTCAAACAAAATCTATTTACACAGCCGTTATTTAAGCTCTTAAGTTTATTTTTTTAATTTACTGCCCCATTTTCTCGAACGACGGGGAAAAACTTTCCTCCTCAGTCTCAGATTTGTAAAAGATTAAAAACAAATAAAACGTAGCCAAAGTGTGTCCGTGACTTTACGGTGTGAAAAGAGAACGTTTTCCAAGTTACTCCGAACACTTGATTCTGCCAATCAAATATACCCACCCTCCGTCGAGTCTCCCGCGCCTCTTCTCTTTATAAGCGAAGAGATCCCAAGGAAGGGCGCAGTATGTCCCAGGCATTGCAGCGATACATCCCTCAATTAGTCTCAGTTACCATATATATACATTTAACTTTGTATCAGTTCACGTTCAGTAAATTCACCGACTTCTTCACCAAACCGTAATTTTCTTTCACTAATAGTCACAGTGCCTTTTATAACACAGTTTTTAGTTTTAGTCATAATAAGTTTTCATTTCAGAAAGAAAATGAGTGGTTCTGGAAAAGGTCTCTTAGGACTTTGGCTCTATAGAAATGGGTCGGAATGGGAAGTTAAAAACGAGGCCCACCACCATCCTAAACTTGGTGAACTTAACATGGCAGCCAAACAGCAGACCCTAACTTCAGAGAGCGAGAGGATTTCAGTGATATTTACTTTGAGGAACCAAGTTGGGGGACTTGTTAAAGCTCTAACTGTATTTCAAGATCTTGGCATAAATGTCCTCCATATTGAATCCCGTAAATCAGTTTCTGAAACTTCATCAGTAAGTGGATTTCAACGAATTGGTGTTTTGCTGGTACCCTAGATACTTTTTTGGTGCTGGCTCATGTCTAACTTTTAATTTTTATTATTAACTGTCACCACCTTCTTTAGGATTTCCATAAGCTGTTTATTCTGATTCAAAACCTAACACTCACACAGTTTATTTTATCTTCTCTTTTTTTTTTTCTTTTTCAAATAAAATCTCTTCTCTTTCTCTCTTTTTTTTTAAATAATTTTCTAATCTACTATCATTCAGATGCTAGTATACTAACTATTTTAGGAGGTTAATTCAGGTTTGAATATTTTGTTGTTTAGTCTGATATTTTGGTGGATGTGGAGTGCGATCCTCATCGCATGGAACAATTAAAGAGGATGTTAAAGCGCGAGGTTCAAGACTTTGAAGTGGTGTCATCCCAAACTGGTGAGGAGTTTCCACCCCCTACGCCGCTGTCTGCTGCAGCTAGTTTCGGTAAATATATTTTGAGAACTTTGAGTTATAATTAATTTAAAAAGAAATGCAAAACTCTAGGAGTTCTGATAATAATGTGGCTTTTTTTAAAAATAACACTGTGCTGTTCGGAGTCTCCCTTTTTGAACATAATTCATCTTATTACTTATACAGGCTGTTCCGATCCAAATAGTGACGTCATAAAAAATGATTCCTGATGTCCAGAGGTATCCAAAGATAAACTATGTATTTCCGCGACTCTTGATGATTTTTGAGTTATGCTTCGTGAACCCGCATTTAAAAGAGGCCCTTGAAAAACACTAGTTTTTTTAATCATTCCAAATCATGTATTTTTGCTTACTTTTGTTACATTTGATGGTAATTAGATTAGATAAGCCTCTAGTTAACGAAATAAGAATGTGAAAAAACTGTGTAAAAATAAAGATGGAATATGTATAAAAGCGATTCCCATAAAGTTTTCAAGAAACTATAACTCGGAAACTATCAAGTATCCCGGAACATACATGAGGTATTTTCGGATACCCCTGGACACGAGGAATATTTCTTTTATGATGTGACTATCTGAACCACCCAGGTCAACAAAAACATAATCAGTAGGTGATACTGATTTAGTTTTTTGCCGACCTTAATAAAATTATAAGTTATCTGAATTTGTATCAACATTTTAATTTTGTAAAGTATCCCAGTATTGTAACTTTAGCAGAGGAGTTGTATTTTTTAATTGTGCAGTATAATCTTGTGTTCCCGCTTTATAAAATACCGAAATTTATAGAAACGTGTAGGTAGCTTAATTTTATTTTCGATTGTCTTGCATAAAATTACAGCGAAAAATTGAATAGTAAAATTATTTCAATTTCAAATAAAACTAAGAGAAACTCCTTGATTGAATAATTTACTGTGTGGACTTTCCTCAAGCACCGGTATAATAAAGGTTGACGATAAAATGTATTTGTAGATTTTGGGGAGATGCATTGGTTCCCTCGTAAAATTGCCGACCTGGATCGAGCTCAAAACGTCCTTATGTATGGCTCGGAGCTGGATGCCGACCACCCTGGCTTCAAGGACCCTATCTACCGCAAACGACGGGAACAATTCGCAGCCATTGCCAACAATTACAAATAGTGAGTAAACTTAAATTTACCTAAACTCTTTCAGCATAGTTTTCGTCCCTTCATTCGTATAGTTATTTTGTTCGGTGTTCTGTTCGTAAAATAATAGACGAATTTGCTTTTAAACGGGGTCATAGTATAATTGTTTTTTTTTTTTTAATTTTTGTAAATGATTATCGTCCTGTTGTTGGGAAACGAGTTTTCATATTCTCTTCAAACGAATTTTATATTTAATAAGCACAAAAATATTGCTTTCTGATTAATTTATATATCAAATCAAAGCTAATCAGCACCATCGAACAATGACAAAAAACATCATTGGATACCTGTTGTGCGGAATACTACGAACTTGGCTCTCCTCCATAGTAAAATAAATTCATGAATCCAAGCGCCTTAAGTGATTGGGTTACCCAAATGTCCTAGCGTCGATACCGCTGCTCTTTCTTATATAACTGGTACGTCGATAACAACTTTTGACAAGGATTCCTGAGATTTTTTAAGTCAGGACAGTTCAGATTAATTCTAGCTCAGCGAGTCGTGCCGGCGCTACTGCAGCGGCTGCGGATAACCATAAGCGGCGTATAGCTTGCTGGTAACTATATTTTAGAGCCGTTTGGGGTTTAAACTTTTGGACCGTGTACCACGAGTTCTCACAGTCTTTTTAAGAAATTATCCCATCGTTAAGTTGACGCTCCCCGAAGCTAAACATTGCCATACCTCCGTCTAATTTAATAGCTTTATTTCGAAACTTAAAAATCATTCCGGGATTTTATACGGAGTTATTATCTACGTGTTATTTACTTCCTTGAAGTTGAGGCAAATATATTCTATCTATTCCGATCTCTGGTTATGTTATCTTAGACAAAAGTAAGTTTGAAAGTAAAAGGCTCAGCAACGCATCATTACTGATTCAGGCGTAAATAATTATAGCAAGCTTTATTTTTTGATAGGGTTTTGGCGCTCGTGGTAATTATTTTTACTGTGCTGCGACTTGTTTTTAAGCACACTTTATGTGGCCTCTAATTATATTTACATATACACAATATCTGTCGCCAATGAGACCGTCACTAAACAGCGGCAGCGCCTCCTAATTTTCCATAATGTAAACGTACGGTTGATGGCAAATCACAAACATGTTGAAATCTCAATGTTCGGGCTCCTCATTGCCACAGGTCTCACCTAATTAACCCGTCCAACTTTGACGAGAACAACGAGACTTTGATATCTCTTGCGAAGACTTTAAAAGGCAGGCGATTAAGAAACAAAACCACCAGTAATTTAAAATGTTAATAGAGCTTTTGATTGTGATATGAAGAGGCTATTCTTCTTTCATGGCCGGCTCATAAATACAAAGATTGTGTGGTTGTGGCTATCTTTCTTCAGCTATGTTACAATACTACGTCCTAGTACGTCCACAAATACCACATTTCTGTTTTTTTTTCCGCAGTCGGGTTTTTTTGTTTTTTTTTTAGTGGCTTATTCCCAGTCGCTCCATAATTTTATTCCTGGCGGCTCCAAATTAAAAAACCAATATGAGCCGCTAGGAACAATTTCAGTATTTTATTATTTTAACTGAGTTCTTGGGAATCAATATGAAGAGAAATTTTATGGAGAATATATGATATGAAGAATATAAGATATGATTTGGAGCTCCTGGAAATAAGCCTTCTTAATTACCTTTGTTATACAAAATCTATATGCACATTTTGTCATTTTGATGGAAAAACTATATTATTATAAAAAATATCATCAAAATTCATACAGTGGTTTTTGCGTGCAAGAGTGACAAACAGCCATCCATTCATATAAACTTTCGCCTTTGTAATAGTAGCTAGTAAGAAATTGACGGATATGGGAGGAAACGCGTTAGAGCTAGCGGAGAATGAGAAATGGCTTGGTAATAGATCAGCTTTAAATCTAGAAAGAAAATAACGGGGTTGATTATGCCGGCATTAGAATCGAACCTTGTCAGTTTATTTGTTTTGTGGCACGACTTATTACACATACGGAGGACATAACATTGGAAGAACAAAGGCAGTAGATGGTCAACTTATGTACTAACTTTACAAAATAACTATTACAATCGCCGATCTGTTTAGGCTTCCATCTTCCTCATTACGGATCACTTTATCAAAATTTGCTCTATTTGGTTCCTGAAACTCTTAAACATAATCTGGCCAAATGGGATAGTATCAATTTTCGCAACACCAGCAAGTGCAAGTGCGGCATCCCTGATTAGATTATGTCCCCCTTGACGATCGAGAAGAAGAATGGGTCAATTCTTGGCCCATTTTTAGGGTTCCGTACCTCAAAAGGAAAAAACGGAACCCTTATAAGATCACTTTGTTGTCCGTCCGTCCGTCCGTCTGTCAAGACCGTTTTTCTCAGGAACGCGTGGAGGTATCAAACTGAAATTATTCTATATGATACTTAGTTCTACTGTCCCTGGAAGCTGTAGAAAAATCAACCTTCTAAGTCAACGCAATCAAAAGATACAGCCACTTAGGCCGCAAATTTCCGCAAATTTTCGAAACTCGCACGGGAATCAAAACCTACAGGGTACTTCCCGTGAACTTAGAATCTTGAAATTTTGTACGAAGTCACGTCTTATAGTACAGATATAGGAAAAATTACGAAAACCGTAAATTTTTAGTTTCGTCATATAAAAAAAAGTTATATACCCACAGATTTGTACGGAACCCTCGGTGCGCGAGTCCAACTCGCACTTGACCGGTTTTTTGTTTCTAATTTATATAAATGACTTACTTTACCTCATAAAAGATAATCACGACATAGTATTGTTTGAAGACGACACTTCTCTTTTATTTAAACTCAACCGTCAGCAGCTAGTTACTGACGATGTTAATAGCGCCCTGGCAAAAATCGTTAATTGGTTTAATGTTAATAATCTACTCTTAAATGAGAAAAAAACGAAATGTATTAGGTTTACGATACCTCATGTAAGACAAGTGGTAACTTCTGTACTAATCAAGGATGAAGAGTTGAAACCGGAAGATAACTCGGTGTTCTTAGGTATAACTTTGGATGCCAAACTTCAGTGGGGCCCCCACATAGATAAATTATCAGAAAAGCTTAGCTCTGCAGCATACGCCGTTAGAAAAATTCGTGATTTTACTGATTTAGAGACAGCTCGTTTGGTTTATTTTAGTTATTTCCACAGTGTGATGTCGTACGGTATTCTCGTGTGGGGCAGTGCCGCCGATATTCAAACAATTTTTATGTTGCAAAAAAGAGCAATTCGTTCCATGTATAAATTAAGTCCCAAATACTCCCTCAGAGAAAAATTTAAAGAAATTAATATACTTACTGTCCCCTCTCAGTTTATTAATGAAAACCTTTTATATGCACATAAAAATATTAATTTGTTTAAAAAATACAGTGATATCCACAATATAAATCCGAGGAACAAACACAAATTTGTTGATCCTGCAACGAGGCTCAAAAAAATAGGGGGTACGTTTAGATGCCAATGTATACTTTTTTATATAAACTTCCGAGCCATATTCAAACACTAAGCTTAAATAAATTAAAATCGTTTATAAAACGGAAACTATGCCTAAAAGCTTACTATAACGTTAATCACTATCTCGAAGATAAAAAGGCTTGGGATTAAGCTGCTCCAATTAAATTGAATTTGCTCAATGAATGTCAAGATTTCAAGTTTTTCATTTGTTTATTGTTTATTCCTTTCTTTTGTACACTTTGACATTTAATGATTTTTATGAACATTTATTTTGTAAGTATTATTAATTTTATTTGATTAGTGTGAACGCGAGGACAATGTGGATAATTTTCATGTTTTTTGTTTGTTTTTACTATTGTCTGGCAGTTTGAGTACTATAAGCGACCTACACAAATGTCCTTTCTTTGGTCTTATTCGTCGTTTCGTTGAGCTCCTCGAGTTATGAGTCGAGCTACACGATAACTGACAAATGGACAGGTCCACTCAAATATGTGTGGTTCTTTCTTCAAAAGACCATCTCAGACACTCATCTGCGTAGTCCTCATGTGAGTTTATCAAGATTATGTCTGGACCTTAAAAGAGACTATAACCTCTGAGTTTGTTTCGGCTGTTTCTTCTCAGAGTAGTCAGATACGAAACACCAACCTCATCTAGTTTTAAAAAAGAAGACGTGTAAAAGTGTTCGTAAAAACCTATTTGCAAAATAAACATCATTTATCATTCATTTATCATTTAATGAAACTCGTTTTTTAAATTATTGTTTTCGTATTGCAGTGGCAACCCGATCCCCAAAGTGCAATACACTGACGTGGAAATTAAGACGTGGTAAGTGTTTACTAACAAATAAATTAGTTTAACGTTTTGTTTGAAATCATATTCTATTTTGACTTCAATGTACTTAAATTATACTGAATGGAATTCTCAAAACTGAGTTTTTTGTGTTGCAAAGCAGCGACAATCATTCTTAAATTGCTATTGCGAAAATGATATAATCATTATTAATTTAAAAGTCTTCTAGTTTATTTTTACATCTGACTAGAGACAGAAAAGTAATCTGTTTGCGAACTATGTTATATCTTGGGCTTTGCGTAGGTAGACTTATTAATTCATTGTGATTTTATAAGCTTCAGAACGTTAAAATAAAACTTTGTTCTCATTAAGTATATAAATATTCTTATCCCAAATATTTACCATGAATGACTTGAATTGCCGTAGAAAATAATAATTCTATGACAATCAAAGTATCTCGTTAATTCTTTATCATATGTCTATATCTGTAGGATATTTCCCGGCGTTCTTTGTTTAGTATCCCCACTTGTTGCTTATATTTGCTTAGGAAATTCATCTATCAAAGTTAATTTCGTGTTCTGTCGTCTTCCAAGTTTCGGGAGCGCATCTTGTCTAAGTTAGTGCCGCCATTATTACTTCATACGAAGTTGGTAAAGTTGTGTCTTCGTTACAGGGGGATCGTGTTCCGTGAACTCCACAAACTTTACCAGAAGCACGCTTGCGAGGAGTACCTAGAGAACTGGCCCCAACTGGTCAAGTACTGCGGCTATCGGGAAGACAATTTGCCTCAGGTTGTGAACTTTGCCTACTATTTAGATTAGGTACCTAGGATAATGAGTCGGTGGGTGAGCGCAGTAAAGGATAATTCTTAAATTAAATGAAAGATTTGTCAACCAGCCAGCATTATTTGTTTGTACATAATAAAACTGTAATAACGTTCTGTTACATGCATTCACCCAATTTAAAATTTACTGATTACCGATGAAATTTGTAATGTGGGGAGGTTCGGATTGATATACTAAATACGTTGTAATTGTTTGTGCGTCGATGTCCCTTCCGTAATAGAATAAACTTCTGCTTTATTAATTTTGGTTAAATTTTAAATTAAATTTTGAGAAAAAATCGTTTGTGATTGTTTGTCGACTTGCAAACAATCAGAAAGTGTTTTTTTCTTATTGCAAGTCAGTTAATCCGCTGGGTTGTATTATTATCTTGAACCTTTTGGCGCCCGGCCAAAGGTCAAAACACGGTGAAGGCTTTTGTACCTAAACACGTGAATTATTTTCAGTTGGAGGATGTGAGCGCTTTTCTTAAGCGTAAAACTGGATTTCAACTGCGCCCCGTCGCGGGATACCTGTCTCCTAGAGATTTTCTGTCAGGACTCGCTTTCAGAGTGTTTCACTGCACTCAATACATTCGTCATTCCTCGGATCCCTTTTATACTCCTGAACCGTACGTATATTACGACCTCAATGTAAAAAACGGCACTTATGAAATTTTCAACTACTATGGTTACTGTAACTGTATATGGGTCAATCCGCTTCACTTAATTAGGTTCGCTGCTTAACAGATTCAGCTGAAAAACTTATAAATTTTCCCTTTGCAGTGATTGCTGTCATGAACTACTGGGACATATGCCGTTGCTTGCCAACCCAAGCTTTGCACAATTTTCACAAGAACTCGGGCTCGCATCTCTCGGAGCTTCCGACGAAGACATCGACAAACTGGCTACGGTAACTACGTTACATAACCATACATATTTTAAGTTATTCCAAAAATCTAAAACGATTAAACAACAGGAAGATTGACTTAAAGCGAATAAAAGTAAATAAATTGAAGATCACGTTCTACGTTTATTTTCGTAGTAGCAAAGCTAAACAATTTTAACTGTTGCGTTGAATGATCGCGTTACTTTAAATCAGGAAGTATAAATCTTTGGATCGATTCCATAACATGAAAACATCGGCACTACAATGTACTAATGTAATATTATAAATGTGTAATATTATATTTCAGCTTTACTTTTTCACCGTTGAGTTTGGGTTGTGTCGGCAAACCGACGGAACTTTCCGAGTGTATGGGGCTGGGTTATTGTCTTCCGTTGCTGAGTTACAACATGCCCTGGTCACACCCGAGAAGATCAAGCGCTTCGACCCTGAAGTAACAGTCAACGAAGAATGCATTATAACCTCATACCAAAACGCTTATTACTACACTGACTCTTTTGAAGAGGCGAAGGAAAAGATGAGGTTTGTGCTATTAAAAATAACAACCTAAAAAATAAAGGTTTTTTTTTTAAATTACATTCACCCCTTTGCAACGGTTAACTATTTTTAAAATATAAACAATTAAAACTAAACTAAAAACTGGAAGCGTTCAAAACAGGTGAACTGAAATCATGAATGTAACTTACAAAAAGTCATGAGCTTCCTGGTATCTTTTGAAACAACGATTTAGTTTTTGCAGCCATAAGTTTTTTTCAACTTAAAACACCGTAATTTTCTCCGTTAATTCTTAATATTAGTTATAGTGAACTAAGCTTTCATCACACAGGGCTTTCGCGGACAGCATACAAAGACCCTTCGGAGTACGGTATAACCCGTATACTCAAAGTGTTGAGGTTCTCAGCAATGCTCAGAAGATTACTGCTTTAGTAAGAGAACTGCGAGGTGACATCTGCATTGTGTCTTCTGCCATCAAGAAGATTTCTGCTCAAGACGCAACTTTGGACGTTGAGACTATCGCAAACATGCTCCATACAGGACTGCAGGTAAATTTAAATACATGCGAATATAATTTGAGCTTTTAAACATATCTCATACTTTCCAAGTTGGTTACGTTTTTTTATTTAATAACTGACGTAGCAGTTAATCACCAACTGTATACCGGCTTTGGACGTGGAGTTGCGGACACCAGCCCGTTATACAATACAATAATCAACAACCAAACGATTTATTTAATTTTATATATATTCAGGTTAGATTGCTTCAAGGAGGTCGGGCCTTACCAATTGAATATTAGAAGAACCCACCCGTATCCCTTTAGGTACAGGACATACGCATTGACAGTATTTTCTAAAAGCTTCCAGAAAGGATCAACACTAAATAAATTCCTAGAAGACATTTCAAGTACAATGATGATCAAAAGATTTTGTGTGAGCAGACAGCAAACTTATTATGCTGTTCTAAATCTGTTGCTATACCTATTTATTATGGTAAAGTGTTATAAAAATATATTATGTCGATGTAATAAGAATATCATGTTCTCTATGATAAAAAAAAATATGCTAAACACTCATGTGTTTACTGATATGCAGTATCAATTAAGCACGTTATGTCCAAGAAAATAAATGCACTAAAACGTATTGTAGCATTCGTTATAACATTCCATTTTGCTAAAAACTTTCAACTGGGTATCTAATCGTAGATCTAAAATATTCCATTCGTGCGTAATCGAAGTTTAATTACTCACGCTACGAGGGATTAAGACGTCTGTTACGTTAATAATAGATATCAATTATAAATAGCTCATCAACGCCTAGCTCAGATGCAGATATTTCTTCGCAGAAATACTAAATACTTCTTAGTAATATCTTTTCGTTCCCTTGTCTGCGTAAGCAACAATTTGCACAGAGTATTCTAAGCTAGAAATAGAAGTGAGGTTAAATCGTTATTTCGTTATAGTTTGTAGCTGAAAGCTGCCATTTAAACCTTAGCGCAGTGAAAATATAAAAAAAAATTAAAATTTACAGTCTCTTAAAAATGATTTTAAAGTGTGTTGCGTTCATTGGGAATAAGCGTACAGTCGGTGTTAGTCCAACGTTTACATGATACCTTTGATCATAGGATCAAAGGTGCCATAATGATGTATGTTTTAGATATTAAACAAAGCATTACATTACGCTCGTTCGTTACAAATGAACAGATGCTGTGGCTCCATGGAATTAAAACAACGTTATTTCCTGCAGCGAGTGTATCGTAGCAAACAAACAGGCAAGACAAACTCTGCACATGACATATGGACCCTTGATTAACCGGTTCGATATTTTTTATGCCACCCACAATGTCGGTTAATTAATTATTTATCCGCTTGAAATTATTGAAATGGTTAGATGATACAGAAGATTTCCCAGCAATGATTACAACGTACTTATGCAGTTGTTGGAAAGATTCCATCATGTGTGTTTACTGTTTATGTTACCGGCCAAATGTGGACAAACCATGTAATTGGATAAATTCAAATTATTTAATAACCGATAACATAATATAACACCTCGTAGATTTCGAAATAATAATACTACTTTCCGCAAGGGTTGATCTTCTGGGCTAGATAACGGACCCCTTCGTTGCTCGATGTAATAAGCCTGTGATTCGGTTTTTTGACAATTCATTTTACCCCACACTCAGCTTGCTTGTATAGTCGTAAATCAATTACCCTACCAACTCGCTAGGTGAAAAAAGGCAAGTATGGCTGACACATAATCCGCCCGGACTATACCAATTAGAGAAAAAAAAATCGTAATTTGCACAGTCGGTGCTGTTTTTGTAACGAAAGGGTTATTGGGAATTCTTTCACTCTTTTCTAGCGGTGTTGGACAACGCCAACACCGTTAGTAGTATTGTTTGAAGGAAAGCATGCAATTCAATCGGACGAAGTCACGGGCGAAGTGCTAGTGTAAATATATTATGAGGGATTCCACGGAGCGTTCTATGTATCGGTTATAGACTACTGTTATTTACGTCTTGAAAAATTCTGTTCTTGGTTTTATTGGTATTGATTGAACTCTCAATGAACAATCCAAGAACTTATAACACGATCAATTTGCTAAGCTGAATGAACAGTGAATATTACCCAAGCATTCAATCTAGTATAAGTCAATCAGTCCGCAATGAACGGCATTCGATGTATCCATCTTGCGCTCATAAATTTTAATGGCAATTTAAGTAGTATTGTCTTTTTATAGAGCCGTAAAGTAATGAACGTTACATGGCATGCGTTATATGGCGCCAGATCACAACAGGTCAAAGGAATCCGAATGAATCACCATCCCACCGACATTAAACAGGGCCGGGTTAGAACGAGTCGCAAACATTTGGCGACGGATTTCCGAACGTGCGATGTGGTCCGCTTTGCGGCGTGGACCTTTCATAAACAATCTTTATTAAGGTTTCTGATTTGACTGTACGTCGCAAATAGCCATCGAATAGTTAACCTGTTTTTAACATTCTGTATGAAAATATGAAATATCGCACTATAGAGCACTAAATATAGAATTGCGTTCATTATTGCCGTAAGCCTCAGCCCTTACCTCTTCCTGGTGATAATGGACGCTCTCACGTCGGACATCCGGTGTATGTTGTTTGCCGATGACATTGTGTTGGTCGCCGAGAGCGGCCAAGAGGTCCAGAGCAGATAGGAGGTGTGGTGGCAAAAACTGGAGAATGTTGGCCTGAAATTAAGTAGAACCAAAACGGAATATTTGTTTTGCGATTTCGGCGGTCTCTCCAGTCCTGTGCCTATCACTCTTGCTGGAACGCCCATACCGATCTGCTCCGACTTCCGGTACCTCGGGTCGCTTGTCAAAGGGGATGGCGAAGTAGACCGAGATGTAACGCATCGGATCAACTCAGAATGGATGAAATGGCGACAGTTCACTGGAACAACTTGCGACCCCCGGATGCCAACAAGGGCCGGAACAAGACCGTGATTAGGCCTGTCGTACTCTATGGATCAGAATGCTGGGCTGTGAAGAAGATGGATGAAAAACGATTGCATGTAGCGGATGAGAATGTTGAGATGGATGTGTGGAGTAACAAGAATGAATAAAGTAAGGAATATATTAGAGGAAGTTTGAAAATTGCGCCTCTTACAGAAAAAATTAAAGGAAATCGTCTGTTTTGGTCCATACCAAGACAGACGACTTCCTTTAATGTAATGAGGAGGGATGAAACGCATGTTACTAAAAGAGTGATGGATATAAAAGTTGATAGATGGAGACGGAGAGGAAGGCCAAAGAAAAGATGGATGGATTGTGTGAGGAATGATATGAAAGAGAAAGGAGTAAATGATGCAGTGACGGTTTACAGGGGAGAATGGAAGAAGAAAACGTGTTGTGCCGATCCCAAGTACAATGGCACAAAGGCAGGATGATGATAATGATTACCGTAAGACTAATCTGGTGTGAATCCGACTTTACACAATATTTCCTCGAACGAATTCCTTGAAAATGATAATACACACTATTATCGGGTAGTATAAGTATACATATTGTGTGGATATAGGGTACTTCTTAATAATTGAAGGGTGGCGTTTTTCAGATAGGTATCTTTGAATTATTACACCATCATCGTGACGGTCAGAGTTACTGAAAAGTTCACAAACCATCAGAAAAATTATGTTTAACTGTTGATTTTTGTGGAGGCAAATGGGTACTATAAATCGTAGAAAAACAAATCAGAGTTAGAAGTAAGGTTTATTTACAGACATTAATAAACGGTGTAGATTTAATAGCAATAAAACAGTCGAAACATTCGTTAGATCGGCAGCTGCAATGCAATTAAATAATTTTAAGTGCATACATTCCATTAGAAGTTCTTATAATAGTCTACACGAGTCAAGTGTTTTGCTTATTATCTTTTTTGTTTGTGCCATAAACGCTTTATGGCATTCAAATCTCTTCAATCTTCTTTAAAAAACTAATTTAATGAAATTGTAGTTAATTCCCAACATTCTAAGAGACCGTGCAACATTTTGATTAAGAGCTTTTTCACAAAGGATAAACAAAAAGTTTCTCCAAACTATAGCAGAAAGGTAAAATTCACTCATAAATTTTGAAGTGCAGAAAAAATACGAATGGTCTTGTACCACAAAAACTGTTTGTCACAGAAAGTTTTATTTGAATTGCCTTTACTTATTTATTACATTTTTAAATATTCCTGTATAAAATAAAAAAAATAATTAATGAATTATTTTTAGTGTTCTCATAATTGGGTTCCAAAATTGACCAAAACGGGTTTACCTTTGAGTATTTTTTGGAAGAAACGCGTCTTACCAAAATAATTATGCGTGGATTGAAACATGAATCACGTTGAGACACGTGATATGTGGTTAGTCTATGCGTTATTTATATATAGATGACTAACATGTTGATTTACTCGTCAGGTGCAAGAGCGGAGTCCACAGAGCACTTCTGGTGGAAGCACACCCAACTCGGAACGTGGTGCTTCGCCGCGACATGAGGCAAAGAAATCAGAACAACCTGACGTCTGAAGCCATGATTCAAACTTTTCCATATCTTTGATAGCTAATGCTAGGTCACGCTTCTAAAACAGGTCACTATGACCAGCTTACTTCATAATATAATAATATTATCTTCAGCCAATATGTATCGTAGTATATCTTGTATCGTATAATTAATACGTAGGCGGACGCATCTAAATTTAGCTTTATGTACCTAAAGGTATTTCATAGTTTACTGTTACTAACATTGAAAGTTTATGTCGGAATTGTCAGTATTACCGAATATTTATCAAAGTATTGTTATTAACGAATGAATTTTTGTTTTCTACGTAAACGTATCAAATATATAATATGGTAGCAAAATTGAAAGTTGTTTTATTTTTAAAAGCTTTTTTCTTTAGGCAAAATCTAAATAGATAAACTAATGAAGTTAATTGAAAGTTTCAGGCGTTTGTACTTCCAAAATGATCAACATCAGATTTTGTAAATTACTTGTTTAGTTTGTCGTTCGTTCATTTTGTATGCTTGAAAAGTTGTACTGTGTTTTCGAAAAAGATTTTTTATTTCAGATTGTGTAACACGAAATCAGGCAAGTTCCTTCTTGACCTTGTAACTTAAATATTATTTTATTTAATACAGACGCTCCCCCAGATAATACAAGTGAATAGATAAACCACAGGGAATTATTTGTTAACTTTGAAAGTTTTAGACTTCTTTCTTTCCCTTATTTTCCCTTTGTTCGAGAATTAAATAAAACCTAGAACAACAGTAATTTATAATAATGAACAAGTAATAATAATGTCCACTCTAATTTACCAACTGTATTCAAAATTATTGTTAGCAGTCACCGTTTTTGTCTTGGGAACTATCGGTATCATCATCTCTAAATATCATCTATATTGGTGCTAGTCCAAACATGAAAAATGTAAATCATTGATAAAGCAGTATCAACATACTATCATGCTATCGGGATCAAACGATCAGTAACTATCATTCGACACTTACACATAACTGAGAGGTCGGGACTGGCATCAGTTTGGCACGAAGCCAGAATATAAAACCATTAATTTTTTTAAACATGTGATGCAACTGTTTAAAAATGAGGTCGTATTCAGAACTCGAATGATTTAAGATAAAATTGAAAATATATTATATTATGTTCTTTATCAAAATGCCATAACATACAGAAACGGCAAATAACCAATTATTATTAATAATAACTATAACTAACCTTTATTGCATTTACAATAATTTATAGTTAGTATTATGAATGTATGTTCCTACCATAATGCGGAACGTATTATCTTCTGGTATTACATTACGGAGTCCTTGGCAATGCTTCTTGAATTTAATTATAGCTACTTACGTATCTGTCAAAATCATATGAAAGTTGGCAAGTGAGCGACAAAACTAGTATTAAAATTAGCTTTTAACATTGAAAATGTGGATGTCACATATGTTTGGTTATTTCTGCTCTCGTCTGGTTATGTCCATTTTCTTTTTCATACACCGTGTGACGTATTATTTATTTGAAAGACGTTCCGGAAATGTTACAATGTACATGTTCCGTTCTTTAGATTCTTTTCATGCTGATACTTTGAATAAGACTTTGAATATAGGTTCTAAGAAAAATCTTGAAATAAATATCTGAGACAGTCGGACTAAAAAGTGTGGTTCTGAAGGTTTGCTTTTTCCATCTATGTCCGGAACTTTAAAAAATATGTACTTACGTCTTGTCACTTTTTAATGACGACTGAATGTACCACAGTGTGACCATATAATGACTGTACTACTGGCATGCCCTCTGCGGCCACCATTCGACTGCAGCAGCAGGCAGCAATGACGGAAGCGTTTTCATCGAGTTACTTAGAAATCTGTTGGTAGCGTTAGTTCTTCGGTGTGTCATTATAGTGTTCATTCGGTTTTGCTGCTGCAGTTTGAGGTCTGTGGTCGACTTTCCTGGTCACGCTTCCCAACCTTTTAAAGTTTGTATGTTTATTTTTGCTTGTAACAAAATCTTTGCTTGTGTATTTTCATAAAATCTTACCGGCTATGTTTACACTGTGTCCCACTGTATACTGTATTTTTATATAGGTTGGACCTCGTAAGTTTCAACCTATTTTAGTAACTAATATTAATTTACTTTTTATGTAAAGTTGTATTTATTTGGAATAAGAAAAATTGCCATTATTTATGACTGATTTATAAATGAGGCGTGTACCTGTGAAAAATACTTTTATTCGATTTGATATTAGATAATTTCCTACTTCTCTATGATAACTGAAAATAGGTCAGTGGAACAAAGCAGTAACACTGGGAGGGCGGAATCTTTGTCACTTGACTGAAGCTTTAGCTAACATCAAAATCAATATAAACAATATGAGGATATGAAAAGTTTTTTGAACAAGCGTTAAAGTTTTTGTCAACAAATTAAGCAGGCGTTAGTATAAGTGTGGAGGAGTAGGGTTCCAGCTTCCAGCCAGTAGGCTCACGGCCGCAGTCGCGTTGAGATTCCGTCGCGTCGCCACGCAACCCGCCGCCGTCGCTTGCCTGCTTACTCGCAAATCGATATCACCGTATTTACTGTACCGTCGCACATGCACGCTTTTTACACTTATATTACGGACGTTAATAAGTCTTATACACGATTTTACGATAATAGGCAAGCCATGGTAATTTCGTTTGGTCTTTGATACGATTTATGTGTCTGTGACAGCTTTCCATAGCAAAGTAAACAATAGACGCTGAAACATACGAGAGAACGTTCGGCTGACTTTTGTGCCAACAGCTGATCGTTTTATGAATAACGCGCGGAGTTTTGAATCTCACGTCTTTTGGAATAACTACGTTTAAGAGTTCGGAGCTATTTAAAAAATCTCAATAGTAAATATGTAAAGATAGCGTATTTTGAAACGTCTTTGATTCGATGAAGTCTTCCAGAACGCCGGCGAGAATGTTATATGGAACGAATGATGTTGTAAATATAACACGAAGGCGACTAAATGGCGTGTGCGCATGGTCTTCGTGTCGTTAATAGATCTTGTGATATATGCTCACGATTTGAGTGTATAAACGAGCGGGTAAACGAAGGCCGCGACTTACGTCGACGTAGCGTCGCTCCGGGGAAGTTGGCACGGTGCGCGAGCGCGGCGTGTCGTGCGCCGTGACGTGGCGCACGGGCCCTGACTCGGCCGTGTCTCCGGTCTGCCCCTGTCAGTACAACCTTGCTCGCGCTGAGGACATGTCCGTGTTATGGATTACCAATGCATCGTCGTGTACACCGTCATCAACATCGCGCCCCCGCGGCTCACCGCGCAGGCAACGGAACTCTCCGACGGTTGTGTCACCTGGTTTAAAAACAAGATCAAAAGGTTAGTAAGAAGTACCTTATTTTCTGTTTATATGACACTATAATTTTATATCAAAATATCATGATCATGCCTTTGTCCCATTCTACTTGGGGTCGGCGCAACACGTTTTCTTCTTCCATTCTCCTTTATATCAAAATAAATAACAGGATTTTTAAAATCAAGTCGTCATAAAATTGTAACTAAAATTAGTACTGCAACACACAAGATTAAAAACAGGAAGCTACCAGCATAGTTTCCTGTGGGGGCTTTGGTTGACGACTAATACTTTTCAATTTACATAGGTTCCTTTTGATATAGAAGGTTCCTTCTATACCTATCAAAATTGAAAACTACGTATTAAAACAGTGACAAAACCTACTAGGTGTGTTAGGTATCTTTAATCAATTTTATAAAGGACATGATCACCAGCAATGTACCTACATGGTACGTCTGTCTAAGCATCATTAGTTTTGCGATAATTCGTAAAAGTTTTCGAAAAAAACTAAGTTTTCTCATATATAACGAGCAGAAAGAAACCGAACTTGTTGTGAATTGTTAGGGAGAAGTTATTTACCTATATATTTTTCCGAGATTGTCCTAAAATAATTACGTGGCCGGTGATGTCAGTTTAATGAAAGTAAGTTATTAAATAACTTCAAAAGCAAACTGAAATTAATTAAACTAGGTCATTGTTATGCCCTAGAGTCGTTTACCATACCTCCCTTAAAGTGTTCACGTCTTTGTCATACCTATGAAAGGAAAAAATATTAATAAAATGTTTCATCATTTAAAAGCACCTGTTAATGGCCTTAACCTACCTTTAAGCCGAAGAAGCAGAGCGTCGGCGGTCGTGGTTCTTAAATATTTTTAATTCTATCGCGTTCCACTAACCTGAGTCGGTATATTTCGAAATATTCAAACTACGTATAATAAAACTGAAACGTCTTCTGTTTATTTCAGAGCGGTAGCAGTATACCTTCATTCATTGAAGTTGACTCCAAACAGTGGAGTCGTACATGGAAACTTAGCATGTCTGTACTATAAACAGGGCCTCATAGATCTCGCTATAGACACGTACAGGCGAGCCATAGAAGTACAACCCAATTTTCCAGACGCATACTGCAATCTTGCTAATGCACTCAAAGAAAAGGGTCTCGTCCGCGAGGCGGAGGAATGTTACAACAATGCCTTACGACTCTGCCCCTCACACGTTGATACTCTTAACAATCTCGGAAATGTCAAAAGAGAACAAGGAAAAATTTATGAAGCTACCAAACTGTACATGAAAGCTTTAGAAGTGTTTCCCGATTTCGCAGCTACTCACAGTAACCTAGCTTCGCTTTTACAACATCAAGGTTTGTATTTGTATAGATTTACAAGATATCCTATCAAAATAATATGACGAATTCGATAGCGCAAACTAAGTGCAAAATAAGACGTTTTAAACTGGAAAATGTGATTGCGTACTTATAGGTTTTTTTACCTACGATGAATGCCGTAGTACCTAGACGTAAAAAAATACGTACCTACCATTACTATTGGTCAGGAGATATTGTTCATGTTAATCTGTGCTTAGTGTTAAAGGTACATAATATGTGTAGAAAACTATAATTAGTGTTTATTTAATAACATGCGGTAATTTGTGTTCATTAGTATTAAATTAGAGTGTATTACAGAATGAATTTAATAGTGCTAACAGTCACACGTCATGGTCATGGAACAATTGTAACAAACTGGGTTATACTTTGAGTAATAAAAGTTTTTTTTTTTATATTGTAATTACAGGCAAACTGCATGAAGCGTTGATGCATTACAGACGAGCTATCGTTATTCAGCCAAACTTTGCCGACGCTTATAGCAATATGGGAAATACTCTCAGAGAGTTGCAAGATATAACAGGCGCTCTTGTTTGCTTCATGAGAGCAATAGAGATAAACCCGACATTCGCCGATGCGCATTGTAATTTAGCAAGTATTTATAAAGATATGGGGAGAATTAATGAAGCTATTGAATCTTATAAAAACGCGTTGAAATACAAACCCAATTTTGCAGATGCTTATTGCAATTTAACACACTGTTTGCAAATAATTTGCAACTGGGATGATTATGAGGAACGAATGCATAACATAGTATCAATAGTAGAAGATCAATTAAATATGGAAAAACTTACCTCCGTACACCCACATCATTCCATTTTATATCCATTGAAAAATGAAGTAAGAAAAGATATAGCCACGCGACATGCTAACTTGTATACAGAGAAAGTGAATATGTTGGGTAAGGTAATATTTTCACATAACAAAGAACGGAAAGGGCGATTACGGATCGGATATGTTAGCAGTGACTTTGGTAATCATCCAACTTCCCACCTAATGCAATCCATACCAGGTCTTCACGATCATTCAGAAGTGGAAATCTTTTGCTATGCTTTAAATTTTGATGATGGCACAACATTCCGTAGTAGGATATTTAAGGATTCAGAACATTTTGTCGATCTATCTTCAGTGTCCTGTTATATTGAAGCCGCAAAGAAAATAAACCGAGATGGTATACATATTCTAGTGAATATGAATGGCTATACTAAAGGCGCCCGGAATGAGATTTTTGCTTTGAAGCCAGCTCCCATTCAAGTAATGTGGCTGGGATATCCTGGAACGAGCGGTGCAGAATACATGGACTACCTAATAACCGACGAAATATCTTCGCCCATGTCTACTGCAATAGATTTTAGTGAGAAGCTTGCGTTTATGCCATACACATATTTCGTTGGAGACCACAAACAAATGTTTCCACATTTGAAAACTTACTATAAAGCTATAACTGGTAATAAAAATGACTCTCATCAAAACATGGCTCTAATAAATTGTGCTGAAACTATAAATATTAACAAAGTATTCGATGTTACTGCAAAAGTTGAAACGATTGAATTTGAAGATTTTATACCGATTGAAATATGCGAAAAGGAAATAAACATTCCAAATTCCGTAATTGAGACTACCATAGACCCTAATGTTACGCAGGTATATTTTTAAAATTGTTAATAGTTTGAACCTAACTTACCAGCTGACATGACTTTCTCATTTTTTATTGTTTAAGGTATTTGTCGACGATATATCCATTCACAACGGTTTATCGGTAAACACATTCAATAAAAAAATAGCAGCCGCTGAGGAAAAACTCGAAAATATAATAATTACATCAAGAAAACAATACGGCTTGCCAGATGATGCAATTGTTTTCTGTAATTTCAATCAATTGTACAAAATGGACCCCAAAGTCATGGAAATGTGGGTGAATATACTGAAAAAGGTACCGAATAGCGTTCTCTGGCTGCTAAGTTTCCCCGCTGCTGGCGAACCGAATGTACATAAATATGCCCAGAGTTTAGGTACTGACTTTATTTGTTTTTTTTTGTAGACATGATTGATGATTGTGTGTAACTTTTATAATGGTTTGCAGGGTTACCACCTGGCCGCATCATATTTTCTAGCATCGCTTGCAAGGAGGAACACGTAAGGCGTGGACAATTAGCAGATATTTGTTTGGACACGCCTTTGTGCAACGGCCATACAACTGCTATGGACGTTTTGTGGGCAGGAACACCGGTCGTTACACTTCCGGGAGAAACCTTAGCTTCCCGGTATGTTTATAGTATAATTTATTTAATCACCACCTGCTCGCTAGTCATGAAAACTTTGCATAAGAAAGTCAAAGGCATAATTTTGTACTGAATTCAAATTCCAGTATTAACTTGGAACCAGACCCAAAATAAAATAAATCTATGAAAGAAAAACTCGGCCAAAGTTCTCAGGTATTTTGTAGGTTTTAGTTTCCATGGACGTACATAATTTTGGAATATTATATTAACTAAGAACAAATAACAAAAATAATTACAACAGTAAAAGCAATTATATTCTGCATACGGTCAAAAGTGATGGAATAATGTGCATTTAAAACTCTCCTATCCGCTGTTTCTATATTATCTGTGGTGATAACGGCGGATCGGTTGCCAAGGCGCGTACCTCCGAGGTTAAAAGTTGAGCTTATGGCGCCATATTTGCTGTGTTTTGGTTAAATTACATGACATTACATAAAATGGCACCTGAAACTGCAAAACCTACTAATTATAGAATAGCCTCGCAGTAGAGACTAGGATGAATGTTGCGAAATGAAGAGTATTATTGTTTTCGTCTTGACCGTTATTGAATCCCTCGAGAGAGTGCCCTCTGCCTCCTCAGAGTGCACTCTGGATTCTAGTCTTAACAGGCAATCCTTCGTTCCCTACATTGCTTTATACCCTTCTTAAATAATCTTGTACGAGTAGTAAACTACTACCCGAGAAGACGAAATTATTCATAATTTGATTTTTATTTCCTTTATTTTACAGCGTTGCCGCATCGCAGCTAAACGCGCTGGGGTGTCCAGAACTGATAGCCATAAGTAAAAGACAATACGAAGACATCGCTGTTGAATTGGGAACGAATAGAAATTAGTAAGTATTTTACTTAACGTGTTTCCGTAGATTTCACATTAATTTCTCATACTTTACAATAATTCAGAATATTGACAGGAAATGACCATAAATGCTCTTTTTAAGTTTTGGGATAAAAATCTTAACTGCATAGTTAATGTTTTATTTATGCTATGCAAAAGGTCAGTTATTTAAAGCGGCACGTCAACTGACCGCGTGCGGCAGTTGCCGACATGCCTTTATCGCCATGGCTTTGGTTAGCAGGCGCCGTAAGCCTGATGGGTAAAATTACTCCTTAAATAACTGGCCTTTTGCTTAAAGCATTAATTAACAAATTACAATTAAAAAACAAGTAACAGAACTCAGAAAATACAATAGTCAAATTCTAGAATCATACTTAAAAGCTATGAATGTTCTTTTTTACAGTCGAAGATATATTCGGGCTAAGGTTTCTAAAGCACGTTTTGAGAGCACCTTATTCGACTGCAAACACTATGTTCGTGGACTTGAAGCGCTCTATCAGAAAATGTGGAGACGATACGAAAATGGAGAAAAGCCGGACCATATATACGCTGTTGGATGACGTTCGATTTTAACGAGAGTAAAGGTAATAAGTAAAACTCAAAATAGTAGTTAGCGGTTCAACAATTTTTTTTTTAAATTTAGTGTTCGTCTGCTTTTTTCCGAGTCAGTTTTATTAATGAGGACTTGCTCCAGCGCTTTCTAAGCTTATAATAATTACATGCGGGCTCGTGAAAATAGTTCGTAAACTGTTTTTTTTCAGTTGTGACTTTAAAATGGACTGGGCATTTCAATTGTTTATGAAAAATTCATGCATTCAATCAATCATAATGACAACTTAATACGATTTGTTTACGGCACGACCGATTAAGTGCAACTATAATGGCTCACGAATGATTTTGATTGACGTAGTAGTTTATTACAATTTGAACACGGCATGTGGCGATGAAGTGGTTCGTACTCGATTTCAAAGCTTTTCCTATTGATTGCCAATTTAAAATGCGATGCATATTTTCGTATCATCATGGTCAGTTGGATTTTATTTTAAAATGCTACAGCCAAAATCTCTACTGTGTGCAAAGAACACTTTCAAAAAGAATAAACTTTGTTCGTTCTGAGTATTTATTAAAAAAAAAAAATATGACTCAAAATCAGATTTTGATGACCCCCACGGGGGTAGATCTTCTACGGGGTTCCCCGTAGGATAAAGTTGCATTTGGGTGCTATGATAAAAATACTTTCGATGAAATTGCATAAGCTTAGATGTAGTACATATGAACGACAAATGACTTTTTTACCATATAACAATCTACGCATAAAATAATATATCACGCCACGAATATATATGTATAAGGGTTAAACAGAGGTGTACCTAATAGCACTCCCAGATTTCGCCGGTTATGTTTAAGTCCCGTGCAGTAGGGGCGAGCCCATTGCCATCAACCGGGCACAAATCCAGACTCCTTGGCTGCTACTGAGAAATTCCTAATGGAAAAAGCAATAACACTGCCCGACCCGGGCAGAACCCAGGATCTCATGCACAGCAGTCGCGCTAATCTGCGCATAGTTTATAAGTACACGCAGTGCGAACGTTATTTTTCTTTTAATCGCTACGTTAGAGAAGACGATAAAGAAGATTACAATTGCTTGATGACCTGCCACGGATAACGGATATTTTATTTTATTTTTATTTCTATTTTTGTTAATCTTTTGCATAAGATTCTGTAATATCTTCTTCTGGGAGAGGGCACTGGCTCCTGTAACACAGGTTTCTCACCTAGCACAGGAGTCAGGGACTTCACACAATTTTGTAACCTCTTTCTTGTGTAATAAAGATTATTATTGATTATTATTATTGATATTGATTATTATTGATAACCATGCTTCTTCACAACTTCAACTAGCGACGTAGTATTGGGTTTGGTTCAAAAAACTTTGAGCATAAAGCAATGCTTTAATTTTAATAAAGTAAGAGACTGACAGCCCAAGTGTTCTTATGAAATAAATCTGCATAATTATAAATATAACAAACTTATTCTTTTCAGATTTGAAAAATTTTACAATTGAATATTAATGGAACATAAACTAGCGGTCCGTCCATATGCTGTCCATACGGAATTCACAGGTTTTAATATTTAACAAAGAATTATTGTTTCATTAAAGTTAATCAATTTTAAACATAAGTTACAATTTGTGCTATAAATTACATTATTGTTTTTTCATTCGTTTTTTATTTCGCCTTCGTTTAAATATCAAATAGTGCCAGCGTTTCAATATTCCGATGCTATGCAGTCATAAATTATCACGAAATCATTGCTTTATTGCATTTGGACGTACAATGCGCTTCAAAAGCTTAAATAAATATAAAACCAACCAAGTGCGTGTCGGAACACGCAAATAGAAGGGTTCTGTATTCGGGTTGAATAATTAAATATTTTGTCCCAAGAACAAACTTTCATTCACAATTGAAATAAACGTTCTCCCATACATTCCGTATAGAGCATGTTATTCAAAAGCCTTTTATAATTTCGATTTGATTTTATTTGTCGATTAATATGTGTAGGTACCTTGTCTAGTACTAAAACCCGTATCGATAGTCAAGTTAAAAGCTATTTTTTATGCAATATACAAGAATTTAAACGAAGTCAGAACCGTCAAAGAAAGCATAGCTAAGAATTCTAACTTTTTACAGTTTTAACTTTAAGCAATCACTAAACTACATAATTAAAATCGTCTCTTAAAAATGACATTTACTCAAGTAAATACTTGGACTTGTTTATAGATAAGTAAGAGTGAGCTAAGCCGCAGAGAGACATACAGACATACCATTGCACATATGTGGCTAAATAAAAACTACAAGTGTCCCTTGTTGACGCATCATCGTTCTCCTGCCTTTGTCCCAATTAATTTGGGGTCGGCGGAGCATGTCTTCTTTTTCCGTACTAACGAATAAATACTGAAGGAAATAGAACGAAGGGTACTTCGTTCAAGCGTTTACGGAGAAGCTATTTTACACGCATTTGCTTGAAATGCAGCGTTACTTGCGGCGGAGCCTGCAGATGACATCGCCGCAACGCACACCGCATATGTCGCGGCGGCGCACGCAGAGTTGCGGCCAGCCGATTTCTTGCAATACTCCGGCGTGTGAAAAGCAGTGATACCCGCGGCGGAGCACGCAGCGTCGCACGTGCTTCTTTAGCCTTAACAGGTTAAACAACATCGTACAGTCACTACAGTCTCATATGTTTGTGTTTGCGCGAATGATGACGCGGGCCTCTGCAAGCGTCGCCTCTCCATAAACGGAACAAAACGTGCAAGACGCTGCGAGACGTCACGCCGCACGCGACTTCTTAAATGAACCCTAATAGCGAAACTTGTTAAGTTCCAAATGTTTCGCGGTACATACTACTTTCCAACATAAAAAAAAATATCTTAGACATAAAAAGGATGAGGAACAGGAGGAGGAGTTCGTGTTTAAATATTAACAGCCACACGGGTCGATCTTCAGGTTGAGCTGCACTTGCCTAGGTTGGTCCCTACTCTTAAAGCATTCATACTCTAAACTCTCCTCACGATATTTAAAATAAACCGGCTTAGTGCGAATCGGATTCGCACACACAGGGTACCATAGCATCAAAATAATAATAATTTTATTGCTCATTCAGATGTAAATTAACACTTAACAACAAAACAAAATTAGTTTTTCATAGTATGTTAATAAAAAAAAAAGCTACTGCTGCAGTTTGGAGAAAAGTCCCATATCTCAAAAAAAGAATATCAAATCTTGTTCAAACTAATTTTCGTTGAAAGTTTTTTTAAATTCTACAAACCTTTTTTTTTTCAGAATTTTCCGCCTCTTACTTTACAAATTAGAGGAAGGGGCATAATTTTTACGGCTTTGGTCGCAATTATCTCATGAACCATTGACTTAAGAAAGAAAGTGTTTTCGGAACCTCAATAACATTTTTTAAGATCTGTCGACAGACATCCCACACAGTTATATATATTGATTTTTTTTTTCAACCCTCAGTTGCATGTATGCAGAGCCATCTGTATTTTGATTTTATTTTCATAATTTTACATCACTTTTGAGTAGCGGTTCATAGAAGATACCTACTCTCCAAATTTTAACTGTGTGGTACCTATAGTCTCGGAGCAAAATGGCTGTGACATACGAACATACAGACAAACGGACAAGGCGAATCTATAAAGGTTCCGTTTTTAAATTTGTCAACGGAACCCCAAAAATGAATTTCACGAGTCACTTTGGCGCATTATTATCTACTACACCTATGGCACTAATTACGAAAACAACAGTGACACATAAATCATCTATCTACCATTGCAAAAAACATTTTGGTCAGTATAAATACATTGCCTAGTTGGTCGTGTGGTCGCAAGCTCGACTGCTGAGCATGAAGTCCTGGGTTCGATTTCCGGGTCGGGCAAAGTGTAATTTGGTTTTTCCATCAGGAATTTCACAGTAGCAGCGACGGGGTCAGGACTTGTGCCCAGTTGATGGAAAAAGGTTCGCCCTCTATTAAATGGGACTTAATACATAACTGGCGAAATGTACGTGTTCTATTAGGTACACCTCTCATTAACCCTTCGGGGATTGCAGGCGTGATGTTATTTTATGTTAAATACATCAAACAAAAAAACGCCTACCAAGCATACAAAAAACGCCCGATAAAAAAATCAACACCATTGTCAATGGGAAATATTGTTAGAAGTGTGGCAACATTGCAGAACACGTGGGAAGAAGTAATCCCTTGATGTAATGCTAAAACAGTGAAAATTGTTACTGGGAGTGCAGTAGCGCAAAGAGCTTACGACCAAAAAACGTTGAAACGCTGGCATGCTACCCCAAAGAGTGTTTGCTACACCTCAAGGGGGGAACTAGCTAGGGTGGACCAGAATATCATGACCTACAACTAACTGGAGCACTAAGCATTATTGTGCTGCATCAGAATGCCTAGATAAACTGGATGCACTTTATAGCACACACACATGCAAGCTCAAAGGTTGCAGGGTTGTGCTTAAGTGACGAAAATATACCTTCCACAACACAGTTGAAACTAAGAAGAGATGAAATAACACCATGTTTGCGCTTTCCTCTTTTCCCTGTGAACATACGTAACAATATCTAGACTAATAGTGATAAGCTCATCCCTAGATATTTCGGCACGTGGCGCTATGACCCATGCGTATAACTAAGTTACCTTTGATCTTAGTTCTGTGTTAGAAAGAGATGGCGCTTTGTAGGACTTATAGCTACAGCTCTTTCCCAGGCTGAAGTTAGAGGTGGTGAGGCCATTTGTAGGTTCTGAACAGACGCCGCCAGATGGCAGCTATTTAAAAACTATAGAAAAACAGCAGTATTAACCCGAAAGGAGGTATGAAACCTCAAAACTACTTTCTGGCCATTATTATGGTAACGCCCTATACAAAAAAAAAGTTAACGTTGATCGAAGGTTGATCCTGTCAAGACGTTTTGGAAAACGTCATTTACAATGACCACAATTTTTTATTTGCCATCAGATAATAACAAAATTATAATTGATACGAAGTATACAAACGTTGTGAAATCGTAAAAATGAAGCTCATGTATCTGTTAATGCTGTGATTCTTTAGTATTTGTGGAAAGCTTGGGAGATCGTCGTCGTAATTGGGCCGTATTCACAAGATTTACATCGAATGCCATAAGATCATTGGTAGGATTTAATTGCTCGAAAGCTCAGTAGTTTTTTAAATTAACCAACGACAGCGCAGCTGTTTGCTGCCTTGATACCTCGGTATCCCAAATAAGCATTGCGAAAGCTCGTCGTTTTGAAAAGTCACGCCCGTGAAACCCGCCTTACAAAGCGCATCACTCGTTGTTTAGTGCCCTCCCAGTAGCAGTGTGGTTTGCCGCTAAGTGCCCCGGCTTCATCTATACGACGCTCGATCAAAGTTATTCTTAGGGTCGGCCAAAGTAATATTTTAGTGTGAATTGGCTACCATTTTGATGGATATTAAAAAAAAAACTGTTTTCACGGAAAAATATTTAAAGGTATAAAATCCATGACATGAACATTAAAATCTATCGACTAAATTACCAGCTCTTAAGTTTATGCACATTTGTGCTTGTTTCACGGCATTTTGAATTCTTGCAAATCTGGCTCCAAATTGGTGATTTCTGTTTCAATGTTGACTGTGAAACATGTGAGATTCATCTGTACTTCCATGGGATGTGTGTCCTTATTCTTGTTAAAAAACTTGTGCAGCGTAGCCGGAGGATTTGTTTGTATTCTATTTTATGATATTTTTATGTAGGTATTTATTTAAATATATTTATACTTGTGATGTCGTGACGAGGTTGTGAGTTCAAATCCGGTTGTGGGTCCAATTTTCAATTCATTATGTACTTTCTATGTTTATCTTGGACAACACTGACATCGTTGAAGATAAATATCGTGAGGAATTATAGTCCAGGTATCCTCACGATGTGTATAATATAATTCATGTAAGTCTGAAATCGCCAACCCATGACAAACTACAAACAAAAAAACACACACACAAACAAACAAACTAGTATGACCACGAGCAAACAGCGTTGGCGATTTCGAGCAAAAGCAGTGATCAATGCTCGTGCCTTCTCTCTATGGCCTTCGCCCAACAGTAAGGCAGTAATAGTCTGGTATTATTTATACTTATGACAAATGGTTAACTGAGTTGAATAATTCCAATATATTTATGTGTTTAAATGTAAAGTTTTGTGAAAAGAGGTCTTGTTTAATGTTTTTGGGCGAAGAGATAGATTTCATGGTGACATAGTAATGAAACATGTATGAAAAATGGTTAACTTTGAGTTGGATAATTCCAATATATTTATGTGTCTAAGTAAAGTTTTGTGAAAAGAGGTCTTGTTTAATGTTTCTGGGTGTAGAGATAGATTTCATGGTGATACGAGTAGTAATGGAACATGGTATTCAACTTTAGCATAATATTTAATTGTTTGCCTTCTTATCAGTTTGTTATGAATTTTGTCGTATTCAAAAATCAAATGAATCCTTTTTACATATTACTATTTGTTCCATCTTTGAGAAAATATTTTGAAACAATAAACGAATAATTCTCTCTGACATAAAACAAGTGGACGGTTAATTGTTATTAAGCACTACAAAAAAAAAGTTGGCCGATGATCCCACATTTTTTTGTTAAAACACACCGAGAGAATGAAAATACGAAAGGAGACATATAAAACCAAAGAGTTTCAAAAAGACGTTTCATGCGTCGTCAACACTACACACTAGTGCTGGTACAGCACTCATCCCCTTGACGAATTGCCGATTTGACGAATATCACATTTGACCAATATCTTTCAACCCCTACAAGGATAAGAGCGACGCGTGCCACATACTGCCGCCTTTTCTTCACACATTGCCATCTGACATTTCGCAGTGCTAGTTTAATTTTTTTTTAAATATGTTAGCTTGCGTTTCGATACGCGACAAAACTGACAATTTACATCAGTTTGTGTGTCTTGAATTAGCACATTTTGTGTATTTTCAGTATACACGTGTATTGTCATAATTTGCCTTTAGGATAGCCCATAGTGAACATACTAGCAGTGCTAGATATTTTAACGGCCTCTTTGGTAAGAAATTGCGATAGTATCACTAACCTTGGTTTCTTCTGTTCGGAAATCGTCTGGTAGCTATAGTCTGACCACTTTGAAATGAGTAATGTAGGTAATTTTCCCAAAATAATTTGTACCATGCTGATACCTTCTAGGTACTAGCTGCGTCCTATGGCTTGTACCGATTCCACATTGTTTTGTAGTTTAACTGCCAAGGATCCCCTTTCTTTGTAATAGTCGTGCGGTAGCGGTTGAAGCCTTTTCACCAAATCGTACTGCCAGCGGTGACATAATCTAATCAAGTGATGTGGCACTGATGAATAATACTTTGACAGCGTCCTTCGCTGGACCCGCAAACATATTCGCAGCCTCCATAGATTTTCTTTCTGTGAATTTGCAGATTTCTGTTGATTCTTCGTAGGCTTGCTTAAATTGCAGCTAGTCTATTGGGTCCCCTACGAACACTGGAAGAGTTGTGCTCGGTACTTGGTGCTCGAGCAATTGTTGTTCCTGAAGACGCGTTTGCCCGTGTCGTAACGCCTTGTCGTGGCGCCAGTGCGCGAAGCATTATCCGATCGAATTACCAAATGTGGACGGCTAATTGCTATTGTAATCAAGTGCAATTAGACAAAAAGGTGGAACGATATTTATAGTTTTCGGATTTTCTTGGGACTTTTTTTTTGAGTTCCTAGAGGTGTGGAGAAGAATTTAAAAAAACAAATCGCCGCTCGCAACTTTTTTTTTACTTTCCTTTATATTTTTTTGCGTTTATGAATAACTTGAAATTTGACGAATTTATATTGTGGCGTAATAAAGTGACCAGTGTGCATCCTTTAAAGACCAGTTTGTCTGTTTATTGGTTCATTGTTTTCGATGAAATGCATATATCAAGTTTTTCTTTGAAACATTATTATTTTCCTGAATTACAGGTTGCTACGTTTATATGGATGCTTCTCTTCAGTTATGCGCTATTTGCTTCGTATTTCCCACCCCTTTCGGATTAGGTACATCTGAAGCAAATAGCGCATAACTGAAGAAAAACATCCATATAAATGTAGCAAACCTGGTGACAGCGATAATAAAAATGTTCAGTCAAAAAAGTATCGGGAATGGATGATTTGTTTATGGTTCAATTTTTTTTTGTTTTATTACATTGCCCTGTTTTCCATTTTGGCGAGGAGTTTGAGTTGCATCTACAGTGTTGTTTTTAGTTAGATCATATCTAAGTGTGTATTGCGAATTTCATAATGGGCAAAAACATCGAACAAAGAGTTTGTCTTAAATTCCTTCGTCATTAAACTCCATCGCCAATGGAATTTCGTGTTTGGAGTCCCTGAAAATGATACAGAAGGCTTACGGTGAATCGAATTTATCAAAAACACGTGTTTATGAGTGGTACAAAGCGTTCAAAAGCGGTCGAAATGTGATGGAAGATTTGCCTCGCTCTGGTAGGCAATCAACGTCGTCAACTGAAGTTAACATCTTAAAAGTGCAGGAAATAGTGACTGATAATCCTCATTCAAGTTTGAGAGAGATAGCCGCTGAACTTTCTGTGTCTCACGAGTCGATCCGTACCATTTTAAATAATCACTTGTATATGAAACATGTTGCCGCTCGGCTAGTCCCAATAGACCTGAATTTTCTCCAAAAACTCAATCGCAAAAGAGTCGCTGAGGACATGCTAGAACGAGTCAATTCCGACCCAACATTCATGAAACACTTTGTTACTGGTGATGAAACGTGGGTTTATGAGTTTGACATGCAAACTAGTCAACAAGCTTCGGAGTGGCGCCTTCCAACTGAAACTAAACCGAAAAAAACTCGCCAAAGTCTGTTTGCCGGAAGGTCACCTGCAAAATTAACAGCACCATCTCGCTCATCTGTAATTGTCGTCTTTGGTTTCGTCTTTTCACTTTTGTCTTTTTTGCAAATCTGCAAGATATTCCTTAAAAAATCGTTTCCAGGAATGGTTTTTAATGGCTTCTGAACGCATGTTTAAGAAGAGGTTGTTGCAACAAATTAAAGTAGAAATATTAGGGTGCAAATTGTTGTGACCCAGATAAATTAAAGATTGAATTTCCACACCCTGATCCTTATAAACGTGTTGCGATATTTTTCGACACTAAGGAACACATTTGGAAACAAAACAATGTTCTATGACAGAGAATTAGAAGATAAAAGGTTTTTTTAGTGAGTACGAGTATAAATGAACTGTAAACAAATGAGAAATTACATTTTTCAAAAAAAAAATGATAGGCTTCTATCGAAACAGATTTTTTCTTTATTATTTCATCCAATAGCTCGCAATATGCTCGTACTATAAAATCAGTTTCAAATTCCATCTTTAGAACCTCTCCCCCAAATGATTGTCTTTTGAGTATCAATGGTTGCTTGATGAAATTACGAATTACCAATGTCTACATATTATGTAATATGGTAAATATTTTTCACTCGGTAAACGTGAGTGAAGTTTGATCGTAGGCGTGTTCTTAGACTATTACTGTTTGGCGCTGATGCCGATGTTTGAGAATAAAATGACATTAACCAGTGCGTGTGTGGCACAGGTCACTGTAATTGAAAGTCATAATTTTGAGAACCACGAGTTGGTTCTCAAAATTAAAAAAATTAATTAATTAATCTTTTGGTTTAGCGATTGTTAACGCTATCTTTGAAGAATACACGTTTGTTTTGTAGACCTGATACAACTCGCCCTTAGGATAAAATTGTTTTTGTAAATGTAATAAAGGTTTTTAGATAAAGAAGAACGAGTCAGTTATTTGAAAAAGTTTTATTTTTCATTATCATTTTACATATTAATAATCGTTCATACATACACAAATAACAATGGTGTTGCAAATTATAACGATACTTGCGCCTTAATTGCGTAACACACTTTCCGAGTTTTAAAAATTCGTCTGTTCAACGACATAAAAAACGCAATGAATATTGTTCAATTATCAAAACATTAAGCATTGAGAATACTGGTGTTACGCAATGACCCCACTGGTTAGCTAATAGAAATTAAGAAGTCTATAATAATATGACAAAACAAAAAACGTCACATTAACAATATTGACATTGACTGTGTCTCTAGGCTAGGCGCTTGTAAAGCATGTAAGTTGAACACTAGTTATTCATTAACAAAACAGTGTGTGTTACAGTCAGTTGAAAGTCGAAATAGCAGAAATATTGTGAGGTTTCCTTGTTCATTTTCCACGAATAGAAATGAAGTTCGGTCATAATACAAGCTTCCAAAACAAACAAGCAATACATTAAACGTTCAGCTTTAATACTTATCAAATCTGTCATTTTCGTTAACAGCTTTCACAATTTTATTAGTCTAATTTTGCTCTAGTTTATTGATTCTACTCGTACGATTATATAATGATCACACACTATTTCTGTAAAATCATCTATTCGCTCTACCTATATTTCGTTTGTTCTACATGGGTAGTATTTCTATCTACAACTTGCCAAAATGTGTGTTAAAAATTCGATTTATGCTAATAAATCGTTTCCTTCACGTAGTTGTCAATTTTAGTTTATATTCTGTTTTATCTTTCAAAGCAAAAGTGCAGCCTTACTTACTATTTAATCTGGAAGTAGGTAAGGAGTGTTGGAAATGTGCAATAAGTCCGAGACTAGATGATTTCTCCAACATTATATACTTAGTTTAGGTGTGAGCAATACAGTTAACATTACTTGCTAGATTATAATTTCTCATGCCTATGCAATTTCATTGAAGGCAAATAAGTTTTGTGAAGAACTTTCAGTAAAATGGAAGAAATTGGAGAGACTTAGTTTTGAGGAGCATGAACTTAAATATTTATCGTTTAATTCTATTTTCTAAATATCTGATAGCTAAGTTGAAATGCTAGGAAGGTAATTCATGGGAAGGGATGACAATGCCTATGTCGAGATTTTAAGCAAAATTAAAAGCATTATACTTAACTTTTACATTAAATAGTATTAAACGTCCGTGTTCATTATTTTATACATAAAAAATAGTGGGTAGGCAAATACACATTTCAAACAAATTGCACCATATGTAAAATAGTTGGTGGTAGTCAAGAAAGGAAATGTTACAAGAAGGTTCGTTTTAAGGCGCTCCCTCACCCGTCTTCGCCTGTTACAATCCAAGATTCGATTTTGTACAGAAACAAGTGATTCTGAACTGTTATAAAACAAGTGAATGCTCCCACTGAAGGAGCGCCTGAAATTAGCCTTTTAAATTACCTATATCTGTATTCAAGTTTCTTATCATAATTTGGTTTGTCGACAAGTAAATACTGTGATATTTATTATTAGTGATCGGAATAGGTAGTGCCATTTTGGGTCATTGAACCTGAATGATACTGTTACTGTTAGAGACATGCCCCGGGATTCCCGGGAATATTTTTTTGAATGTCTATATACTAGATGAAGTTAAACCACAGTATAGATATCTATCAGTATTGTGACTCGGCCCTATCCTTATAATATACCCATATCGCGTGAAATAATGCCGCGCGGTACATAAACACGCGATAGGGCTGCCCATCCATGTTATGATAACGTTCACTGAATCCCGCGAATAGCACTACCTATTCCAATCACTGGTTATTACCTAGTGGTGAAATAATTTTGTTGTGTACATAAGTGTAATACATAATAATTACAAATACCAACTACTTTCTTCATTATTTTCTTTCATTGTAAATACGTTCAAAGTTTACTGTCATGGTTATTGTTATGTACTCTAGCTTTTTAGGAACTAATATAGGTATATAAATAATATTAAAGAGGTAAATAAGTTCACTTATTTAACTTTACAGTGACTATGAACCTTGGTATATGGTAGAAAATAATAAAAAAGCCTATTACTTGGCTGCTTACTGTTTATATATAAAAATGTATAACTGGGACTTAATTTACATTGTTATAATTATATTCAATAATTAATTTAGCTCCAAAAATAAGGCAATTTCAACTGCAGTGAACAAAAAAAAACTTGAAATAAATAATAAGCTTTTATTAAAGATTTTTATGTTATTAAAACTTACATGCACTTTACTGTTGTTTCTAATTGGTAGCAGTGGCGACTCAACTTGTTTGAGTGCATGTATTTGCGTTTAACTAGAATAGTATGATGTCCATCTTAAAAACGGTATTGTTTGAAATACAGTACTCAAAAAAAAAGTAATAAATATTATATAAACAATTTTTAACGGAGGTCATCTATTCCCTCTGTCCTTGAACTTGTGGCTATTTATTTGCATTTATAACTATTGTAAATCTATTTATAAAACTCTATAATATCTAAGACACGTGCGTTCAATTTTATCATTCAATTCTTTTCAAAGGTTATCTAGCGTCTCTTCAGAATATCTATTTAATGTTTAAAATGGTTAGGGTACATTCCTTTCTTTGTAATATTAATAGAGGGGCATGATTATCGCATGTTATATTATTGTTTATAGTTACGTTAATTTATGTTCTACGATTTACAAATCTATGTTTCTTAAAATATTTTCTAATGGTAAGTGGAGTTGTTTTCTTGTTTTGTTTTTGTTGTTTTTTTTGTTTCGAAACGAAATTTCGTCATTAAATTACTTACATCTTTTGTAAGAACTGCAAGGTAAACAAACTAGTTTCAAAAGATCAATTTTCTGTTTGTAAAATTAGTTTCCGAGTTGCTGGCATTCGTAAAAAATACATGGACATTGGTTTTTTTTATTATTTACCAGTACATAGCATTGTAACGACACTTTTTTTTTTATTTTGCTCGAATTTCATGATATCCATTGACGGCCATGTTTTTTCACGGGTTACTGTAAATTGGTAATGCATATTCCCTAGATTTAAAATACAGAATGAGTTTTGAGATGGAACTGTATGGCAAGATATCAGTGTATACAATTAAAAGTAGGTAAAGGAGTCATAATAATGACTTTTACCAAGGGAGTTCTTTCGAGGAAAACTCAGCACATTATTTAGGTTTTTAGTAATTCAGTTTGAATTACTTTTAAACTAAACCGTCGCTTTTTTTGACAAATGAAGCAATTTATAATTATAATATAATTTATAATAAAAAAAAAACTATTTAAATCTGCGATTTATTTTACTTTTATTTATTTTTCATTATTCCGGCTTTTGCTTTCCAGTAAGCTTAAAACTCACCCTGTATATGTATTAACCTTCTAATACGTAGCTATTGGATAAAACCTTATTCGTTTTGACCAGTGTAGTTGTAGTCTTAATTGAATGTACCCCCTTATAAATACCTAGACTCATAATATATATCTTACGACATTATTTAAAATGTGATTGACAGGTTGGTAGGCCATTCTTGGTGTTTTATTTAATATTATTATTTTTGCAATATTATTATAAAACTATTTCAATCGTAAACACTCTCAGAATAATGTCTATAGACAAAAAGACTTACTTCTGCATTTAGATACATAACTATGAATATTAAATTGTCTGGTTCTGTACATTAATAAATAGATCCCGTTACTACACTGCAGATCTCTCCAAATTTATTTGCGGTGCGTACTAATATTATAAAAAATAATTTGTATTTACGTTTTCTTTACTTTGCAGTTGTAACATTAGTTATTACAAGACAGCATAGTAGGACATTTTATATATTACGATCACCTATCATAAGTAAGTCGAAGGATCAAGAAACTGAGAGTTGAAAATATTAAATGATTTCGATTCTCCGAATATCTCAATACCGACCTATTTTGGCGATGAATCAGCAAAATAAAGAAGGAGACAGAAATCAGAGTGAACAAGACTATAGTGGTTTAGATGTACAGTGTTAAGTCTTTTCATCTATAGTTTGAAGAAGGAAACTAGCTGATAATCATAAAAGAAAATAAAAAAGCACAGAAAATCTTTAAGATAGTGGAAAGTAAATGTCTCACAAGACTAGTATAAATTGCTGCGGATAACAATGTTTCTACACTCGTGTTACGAAAATAGTTTGAACCACAGTATAATAAATTTTAATGTTGGACACTAGTTTTATAATAAAATATACGATAGAAAGGATCACTAGGTAGGTCACTTGATAGATGGTGAAAACTCTTTGGGGAAGATTATGCTAATATTGTAAGAATTTAATTCACTTAGTAGAGTGACGAACGTGACGGTTATTTATTTCTAAACAGTTTTGTTCATCAGGTACTCGATTTAATTTAATTTTTGGAGCTGAACCAATTTATACTAGTCAACTTTATTGTTTCTTGATACGTCAAAATATCAAAATCCAATTTTAAAACGTTTTTGTATATAAATACAGATGAGCTTTTTTTAATTCACTTTTCTACAGATTCTAACATTCAGAAAAGTTTCACTACAGTAAGTACATATAACTCTTACGTATATCTAACGATTCATACATCAGTAAATCATCCGTTAACATGGATTTATCTTGAATAAACCAACAAGAGCCAGTTTACTTATGCAACTCAATGCAGTATGAATTTCTATTTGAAGTAAAACGTAGTTTTACTGACATTATGAATGTGTTCCGAAGGATGAGTAATTTACTTGTTAAAGTGCATAACTACACATAGTTATATTAATGTAAGACAATAACTATCTAAGATGCATTCCTTTAGACCTGTCTGTCTTGAACTTAGTTGCTAGTCACTAGACATATATTTTAGAATTTCGTTTCGGAGAGACGTGGCTGATGACGCGTCTTAAAACCTAATTTCTATTTATTTTTCTACCAGCAGCCTATCTTAATCTAAAATTGTTAATAAGTAATACAATAGACCTCCATAGTCGTCATAAATTACATTGAAATAAAAAAGTGAATACACAGAATACACGGTGCCTTATATTTTGAGTGCTGTTTATATGAATTAATTAATAAATAATGTTCTTATTCTTATATACATTACGACCTAAAAATGTACCTATACAGTACAATATTATGCCTAAAATTAGTCATCCAAAATGTACATAGGCTACTTTTTAAAATCTACCATAATGTATTATATGGAATCAAATAATTATAATAATCAATGAAGCATTGATTTGAATACATTTCAATACAAAGTGAGTTCATCTCATAATTTACTCCTAAAATGCCAATAGATTTTATTTAGATCACACTTATTTGAAATTTTAAAACATGAGATAAATAATTGTAGCTTGAAAGTTTCTTGTTATTTTTTATTTCTTAATCAAAATCTGTTTCGCACAAATCAAGCAAATAATTAACTTCATTATTTTTGAACAGGGTTCCATAAGATTCTGGTGGTGGACTGCTGAAATAAATGTGTCGACGCAACCTGGGACGTTTTGGAAATGGCTCCAAAATAACAGAAAAAATCAGCAGTGCGCCTTGTACTAGTGTACCTGGCAATTCTTTTACTGACATCCTCTTATTCAATATTCTTTAAATTACACATAATGCTTGACTGTCGTTTAAAAGTAAAGTTTACAATTTCCTTTCATTCATATTTTGATAACTGTTTGGTGTTCTATAACAACTTGATATGAATATGATTACTTTGAATTTGAATTCTTCAGGCTTACCGCTACGTCCAAAATTTATATGTTTTATCTATTTGCCATAATTCAAACCTTAAGGAACCCATGACGCACAACAAAACAATTGTAAGTCGTAGCTGAAGACAGGAGCCCTGCTTGTCAGATATTCGAGGGTGGGAAAAATAATTAATAACGTTGTGAAGATAGGAACATTTACTCGGCACTCGTCACTTTATTAGTGTCTTGCCCACGAATAATATTCCCACATTAACAACGCATTTCTAATGCTCAATTATGCTTCAACTACTGCTTTAGTAGAATACTAGCGAGCAAAAAAAGCTAATTCATCTAAATTTTACTAATTTAGGAAAGCGTTGCATGGACTATTGTGCGGCTAGTAAAGAAATAGCAAATATTCTCAGAGGTAAAACTATTTAAATACAGGAGGACTAAACTATGTCTTTACTTTTCTAGTAAATAAGGTTTACAATAAACCAAATATATAATTGTTACTAGTGATACTAAATCTGCATCAACAGGTGGGCTAGCATGTGTATGTTGGCTTAAATGCAGGTTGCTATGACTGTATTTCAGAGGGGATGAAGGAATTCCACAAATATGGAGCTACTAGAAGTTCTCTATAGGTATATTTACATTGCTATCGTATTGTCGGCATACGGCCTTTAAACATAGCGATTAGGTATCAAAAATTGACCGGATGTACGGAATCATAGACGAGACTGTTTTTCTCATTAACATCTTGAAATTTTATAACAATCGCAAACAGACTGACCACAAAATCATTTCAATGATTTTGCATGTTAGACGTTTCATTGAAACATGACGTCACGTCTATGTCACCTATTCCAAGTGAAAAAAAGTACTACTTCATTTGGAATGATCATTATATTAATTATCTGATAAGTTGAATGAAATCTAGATTATTTAAATATGGGACCTAAATTGGGTGTATCGAATAAACATTCCAGTTAGTTATATTGTAGTCTTTCAAATGCTTTTAAATAGTATTGCCGATAAAAAAGACACTTGGCATCAAGTATTTCTCACAAAACAAAATTTATTGTTTTAATACAATTATGTAAGAAGTAATAAAATTATAAAATTAAATAATCAAATTACGGATGGTGTGCCGAAAATTATCAAAAAACTACATGAATTAGAATAACTTTAATTTCATTAGTTAACAATTATTAGCTGAACTCCAAATAAAAGTGAAAAGTAAACAAAAAGCTTGACTTGTCAATCAAATTCGATGTTTTGAAAAAGTACAATATGACGAAAGTGGGAACATACATGCTGGGTTTTATAATTGTTAACATTTGGCGATTGCATGCCTCTAATGGAACTGATTTGCTCCGACATAATGATGGAAATAAGTATAGGTTTATGGTAATTGGTGAATATTTACCTGTTCCAATTAGCGTAGGGACATGTTCTAAGAATTATTGAATGCTGCTGATTTCTGACGTAAATTATTTGTCAGTAATTAATTAATTTATAATTACCAATGTTAAGCATACAACATTAAGAACATTAATATCAAAACTCAACACGCATTCGATGATGAAAAGCAAAATCAATTGCTCAAAACATTCATTAATCATTTACAAGTTAGAAAGTAAAACAACGATATTAAATAAAAAAAGTTTGTTAAGGACATTGGAATGGTTTGCAACTACAGTTAAAAACAAAATTCCTAATGATATTATTACAACGATATTAGCAAAGAATAAACGAATTACTAATTTTATGACATAATTACAAAATTTTACTAAAACTAATTAAATAATTCAAGCTGAGAAATTTGAGCATCAGATTCGTATTACTATGGTTCTTCCATTATTCCACTCATTTTACCACTTGAATAATAATAATTTGAAACGTGATTAAGTTGTGGCGACCTATACCTACTCGTATATGTACTGGAGAAGTTACTATTCCCCAAATTTCTTAGGAACTTTTTAAATGTAAATGCTTGTATTTCGTTGGTAGGTAGAGGTTATATACACATACATGTCATCAAGTGTTCCAACACTCGATGACTTGTACGCTCTAGAAACAACAACAGATTTATACCTATTAGTATTATATTTCCCAATATAAATACGCATTTTTGTAGTTAATTCAGCCCATAGCATTTTAATGTTATTTACATATTGAATAATTTAATACCTCGCGTTTAACTGAAAGAAATTTGGATAGTCTCTATTATTTCTAAATCTGTTATCAGTAGCCAAAAATGCGTCGTTTCACATAAATTCTAAATGACACACAATAGCTTCAGTCGTTTGCATTCTACTTCAGGTTGTTATAAAAAGTGTAGATCTTACGCTAAATCGACCGTAATTAATTTCGTATCTTTCGAGTCTTTTAATAAAAGTTTTTACAAAATTGTTACATTACTTTTAGTATTTTATGTCTATTTAAAATCTACAAATTAATTTCGGGATACGAATATTCTCAACTGTAAAGAAAATCTATCAAGATGTTTCCTTTACATCTTCGATCGAGCGGAATAATTTAGTTTAATTACTTGTTTCAAATTATTATTTAAATTGCATTTGTGGGAAAATAAGTGGATTATGTACAGCGCCCTCTATTTATCCTCTTCCAGTAGAACCAGATCGTCAGCCACGACGTCAGAAACGTGCAGATAAATGATCCAGTACATTAAGTTAAAGCATACGAAACATACTGGAAACACTATGCGAGAGTACTTGTCGATGTCCGAAGGAGTCATTCCCAGCAATTTGCTTATGTCCTGAAAATTAAAAGACTTTTCTAAGTATGCCAATTACTACATTACTTAAGCAAATATTGTACGCAAAGACACGAAAAAAATATAGAAAATTGAAAGCGCTTAGCATGGCTCACAGAACCATAAATCCGATGATTTTTTGTATGAGGCGATAGAACTTATTTCGACAACTTTTGTGTATTAACGAAAGAAACGAACGGAATCTACGAAATTCAAAATTCTTACGTTTTTTGCTAACTGTATGTTGATTAAAATCACAAATTTCATTAATGAATTTAATAAATATTAAGTTTCAGATTAATCGATTTATTTAATGTTAATTTTATGATACATTATTCAATTCTAAGAACACAGAAAAAAAACTATAGATTTTACGATGAAACGGTGAATGATACGGTCGGACGGACGGTGAAATGATTTTATGGTGAATTGCAATTTATTAAAATAATCAAAATACCCGGTGGCATATATTTAGCGGAACATAAAAAAGGCCCAGAAGTAAAAAATATCTCCTATTTAAAGTTGTTTTCTTATTTTTTTATTACACCTTTTAAAATCAAAATGAGATTCACATTTGATATAATTTTTGTAAGTAAAATTGATTTTAGTGAAATATGTACTTTCTTGAATTTCTAAGTTTATCAATGAAAGTTGAAAAAGTTAAAAATTATAGTTAGGGAAATTCGCTCGAAATATGTAAATTAAAACAATCGCATACAAGGCGACGTTCAATTGATGTCTTAATTTGAAATGATTTGTTCTTAATTATAATAGGCTATGTTTAACTAACCACCAGATCTAGTAAAATGTAACGGCAAAAAATCACTTTATAGTCCCAAAATAGTAAATGATCACCAAATTAAATCCCCATTTTAGCGTGAAATTAGAACAAAAATTTTTACAACTTGCAAATTATGATTGTTTAATCCAAAAATAGTTAATGACCACCAAAAATTTAACAGCCTTTTAATATAAAATGACATTTAAATATGTAACATCTTCGTATCCTATAAAAGTAAATTATTTCAGATAAATAATTATATAACTAAAAATAGTAAATAAACCCCTAAAGTTTGATCCGACAAAATTATAGTGCCTGTAATTGTAGAGGCATCCAATTTGTTAAAAAATACAATTTCCGGAAAAATCTTTTTACAAGGAATCTTCGCCTATGATATCGTAAAATCATTACTAAAGTCTGAGCATTTTATGACTCTAATTATTAACTACTACTAAATAGACAGCTATTTTCTATTTCGCGTTTATTCAATAAGGTTAAGAAATAAAATATAGTTAAAATAATACTGTTATTAATATTTAAACAAACTTACAAAAATCTGACTCTGTATAATTAACATTTATGTTAGTCATTTAAAAATCTTTTGACCAAACATACACTGTCACCGTCGGGATATCATCCGTGATTATTATTTTTTGGGAGCTCAAAATAAAATATAAATAATATTATATAAATAAAATAATAATCACGGAAGATATCCCGTAAGTGATAGTATAAGTTTATCTAAGAATCAATCTTCTGAATAAGTATTAAATACTTAGATAGCAATTTTATAATCATAAGAAAAACAAAAATCAGTCAAAAATTCTGGTCCTAAAAAAAAATAATTTTGAAATTTACGGCGCAATTAATGCATTCTTGGCCTTGGCTGGTTGTCCTCTTTTACGTTTATCGCAAACGGTGTATTTAGGTTAAAAAAGCGCAATAATTTGCTTATTAAAATTTGATGATCAATTTACTAAATTTGGTTTCTTAGTACATTTTAAAGTGCAGTCCTGACTAAAATAACTACAACCATTGTAACTTTAGGTTTTAATTTTTTGGTTTAGGTTTAATTTTTTTGCTGATTAGTATATTATATTGTAGATAATAGAGGTTATGGTCACAGTTTTTTTTGGTGGTCATTATATTTATCCCCATGAGAATAAAATAAAAACCAGCCTGCAATGTCACACGAACTAGTTTTTCAACCGTTTCGCAATATTTGCCGGTATGTAGTTTTTACCGACATAAAATCAATTTCTAAAGTGCTGATCGATGAAGTATAAGACACCCGCTCAGCTCGCTTAAGGAAAACTTATTAAACATTGTAATCGCAAAGCAATCAAAATAGCAAGTGAAGTTTTAATCGCTTTATAAAAGTAATAAAAGTTTTTTTTTATTCACCTTTCCAGGATGCAAAATGTGCGGAGGCGGGCCTGGGTTCTCTTCTTCTGTTCCACTGCGACCTCCGTTAATAGTATTCTCCAGGGTTCCGCCCTTGGAATGAGCTTTTGGATCGTGTACTTTGAACCGGACCTCCTGAAAATCACATTTAAAATATTGAAAACACATACGTGCAAATAAAAGCAGATAAAGGGGAATAATAATATAAATAGCTTACCGATGGTCTTCCTGGTGGGCACCTGCTCAACGTGCCCATTTTGGATAGCGTGTGTGGATCTCCAACGGGAGGACAATCAACAGGAATTTTCTTCTCGGACGCTATTTTCTGAATGGCCACAAATCTCTGTTTTCTCATCTGTATTCTCTTTGCCATGTAGCCCACGGTGGCGTATTCTGTAAAGATAAGAGAATGGCATCCATAACGAGGTTATTTAATTTAATTTGAGAAACTATTGCGCTGCTGTAACATTCGCTTAGGATAAAAAAATACATTCGACACAGTTTTAGTAAATCGCCTTGCAGTAGTGAATAGGTAAACATAATAAAACATGGTTATTACCTAGTAGACTAGCGAAGACCATGACGAAGCAGGTTCCCAAATAAACGTCGATAGACTTGACGTATGATATCTTGGGCAGAGCGGCATTTGTAGATGACATAAGTGTCGTCATCGTCAAAACAGTGGTGACACCCAAAGCTACTCGGGCCGGTGTAGCATTTCGATTCAACCAAAATGATACCCATGATATAATGACAATCAAACCAGATGGAATATAAATTTGGATAAGGTAATATCCCATAGATCGAACAAATTGTATTTCACATGCCAATCTTGAGTAATTTCCTGCAAAAATTTTAAAAATAATATTAGAACGGTTCTTAGTTTGTATGATAACAGTTTTACAAATCCATTAACTCTAGATATAAATGTTATTGACTCTTTATAGAAAAGTACTAGTCAAGTTAGAAGTTTGCTTAAAAGTGAATTTTATTTGAACATAATAATGAATATTAGGAGCTTTATTTTTTAATATAACTTTAAAGAACTTCAATCCAATTCTATCAAAGTTTTTTGCTAAGACAAAAGACACAATAGAGATTCGACATAAATATAGTAATTGGCTTATCATGATGTTATATCTTTTTAATATAAATTAAACGACATGGCATAAAAACTATTTCACACCACTCATAGTGTTTTGTGCAATAATACAAAAGCAGGACGTGATAAGAATCGTGGCTGTTTCTGTCCAGTGTTCCACGTTGTGGTGTCTCGAATCTTTTCTTTGTCCCTACTGTTAGATTCCCCCGCGAACCCAAGTACCTGTGGTAAGGGAGATCTCCATAGCTCGTTGGCGATGGCCCAGCACCTTGAACTGCGGCAGCGACACCTCGCTGGAAACACCCACAGAGTTGGGCCCCTCGTTCCATTTGTATCTGATGTCCCGCATGGTGTAGCCGACTGTGCGCAGCGGACATTATAAATGAAACAACCCCAGGCCCATCGCAATGGGTTTTACAACACGAATCGTCTTTCGGTTGGGGTAAGAGCGGGGGAGTCGCGAGTTCGATTTCGCGCGTCTCGTCGTGCGATTGTCGTGTCATGTAGTTAGCGTGTGTGCTTGTGTCGCGATTTCGATCGTCTGCACACGGGCTGAGGGAGACGGGGTCGGTGGCGGAGGTATGAACGTGCTGTGCTGGGAGAGCTTCTATTGCGATCGGTTACCTGTCGTCAGTGTAACAACAGTGGCGCGCTGCCGGTGGCCGAGCACCCGGAACTGTGGCAGCTGCACCTCGTTGCTCATACCGACGCTGGTCACCCCATCTTTCCAATGGTACCGAATGTCTCTCATTGTGTACCCGACTCCGGAGACATGCCAAACACACAAAACGCTATCACTTACGCTGCGAAGGATCGCGTTTCCCTCACGCGGCCGCGCCTGTGTCGAGGATGGGACTCGCGGCGAGAAATTACTGAGAAAGCCCAACCCAGAGATTTTTTGAATGCAGGAGCGATATTGTACTGGGGTTCGGCCTAATATGAATGATAATAAAATATAAAACTACCTCCAAGGATGATAAAGGACCACAAATGATAATGAGATCACTATACAAGATATAATGTTGGCTAATAAATAAATAGATGTGATAATAACGCGTAGTAATTAGTAAGGCAAGCGTTAAATGTAAGATCATGCGAGTGCAGTCAGTTAGTGTGCGTTAAATGAGCGTAAGCGGCGGTGGTGCGAGGGTGTGTGGGTGTGCGGTGCCTCGTCTGCGGCACGGCCCTCGGTGGTTGTGCAGACCCCGCGGGCGCCACCGTCCCCCGCCTCCTTCGACCCGCTCAGCATATCGCAGCGTCGATGTCTCAGTATCATTTTACTCGCTAAATGCTCGTGAGAACAAAGGCTTACTATTTACGAGTCTGCCTTCTGCGGGTGCTGTATGCGAGAAGGAGACGTTCCAACTTATGAAAACTCGAGGGAAATCACAGCACGTGTCGACGGTTATGTAGTACGCTTGTGCTCACAGGGTACCCCTGAGTAGCATCTGTGATACAAGAAAGTGATCACAACACAATATCTGTAAGCCTAGTGATAGATTTGCATCGTGGTAAAGAATCAAATAAATGATTGCTTTGGTGAGAACAATACACACGTATAAGTAGGTAATATTGCTTTCGATAATTAGAGATTATTTTTTTGGTCATCTGTAACTAAAAGTGCGTTGATCCGCATTTTATTTATCAATTTAAAAAGTTAAATACAACTAAATAGACCCCGTCGAAAATTACGATTCTTAAAAACAAAATTACGTTTGTTGCAACGGACACACAAAGCGTGCGGTTGTTCAGCAACACTCTCATATTAGCTAAAACATTAACAATATTGTATTATCAAAGTTAGCATTTTGTGATTAATGTACAAGATTATCAACAATACACACACTGGCGGACAAAGTTATTTAGAATAGTTCAGATACTTACAACTTTCTATCTCTATGTGGCACAGCTGTCTATCCATTGGGAAATATTGCAGGTTCATGGGGCATGAAGCTGTGATCGTCAATCTAAAATATAAACAAACGTCTTTATAACACTAGAAATTATAAAATTTTCTTCTGGGAATTAGTGATGCTACTTCAATACATAAATAACATATGTAATATTAATTGATATTACCTGATACTTCTAGTGATAGAGCCAGAATAATGTATACGTATGAATTCGTTGCTGGTTGTTGCTATATGGAAATAAGATTGCTTTTCGTTTACAAAGAACGTGTCAGGCACCCAAATGTTCTTTATGAATTCTGAGCCCACAGATAATGTCTCAACTCCTGTTCTCTTTTTGTATGCTAATCGGGGATCGGTCCAAAACTGTCTGAAGTAAAAGTCCAATGTGAAATCCTGAGAAAGGAAATCATTAACATTAAATCTTATGACGCACTTTTAATAGAAGTCATAATGATCAGCTTGAAAGCAAACTTGTTGGTTTATAGGATAAGGTTTCATGATACTGTCCGTTCCCACTAGACAGTTTAAAGTAAAAAAAAACACGTCGTCAAAGAATAAATATTGCACCGTCGTATCAAATGGGTAGTAGGAACGTTTAACTTCCCGGATACTTTTATACGTATCAGTGTTTCACTGTACTACAATACGTTCAAGATAAACAGTACACATTTGGGTAACTATAAATTAACATCTAACATCTGCATGCGTTGTTCCAGAATTTCATCCTACACAATGTCTTAGTATAGATACACTGTGATAGATGTTTACAAGAGGCTAATTAAAAAAATAAAAACAATAATTTAAGTCGAAGCTTGGTTCTCGTGGCTTCGAACAGAAATAACACTTGAAAATGTATAGACACAGCACTACATTGAATAGTCAAATTGAGCGATAAGCTTAAAACAGTTATGAAAAGAAACAAAATGTGCAGAGGGTATGATAGTGACATGAGCACAGGTGATATCTAAGAATGAATGGGGATATTATGGGTGCTCTAAATGACAGGAGAGGGCGAGGTGTGTGGGTGGCGGCGAAGGCGAACACCCACGGCTCGATAGAGGCAATCCTCTATTGACTCAAGCTAACAAGCCGTCACGTATACAAGTTGCCACCAATAAAGTTTGGACCAGGTATGTGGAACAAATTAACTTTCATTAATGAGGTCGATTCGAGAGTTTGTGGATTGTGAATTAGGCAACCTCCCCACCCTGGGCCATGGGTCACGTCTCATTGTGACCTTCCCAACCTTGATTTGGTTTCCACTTCAGGGTCCTTCACCCAAACATACGCCTAGCAAGCTTACACAGTTTGACATATTGGAAAACCGAATTCGGTTTTATATTCTGACCAACTAACTGCGGTAATATTTAGGAGAAATCAGTGTCAAAAATAGCAAAGTCACGAAAGCATAATTTTAACTAAATTTTAATAAGGTCAGAGAGTATCGATGTTCCAAGTCACTGGAGAGATTAGAAAGTTACAATTAATTGGCAATATTTCGGTAAATACACATAATACGTACATTCACAACAAACTACAAAATGAGTCACGATAAGAGATGTACAGTCGTCGCAAGTCCATAGAGCCTGAACACATTTCATGTACGTTTTAATTAAATGTATTTTAAGATCATGCCTTGTATTAAAAGGCCGCCTTCATTGCCATTTAAAACGAAAATGTAATGCTGTTTTTTATTTTGTAATGGTTACTTTTATTTTGTTTCTACGTCAAACCTTAGCGAAGAAAGTGATGATAATCTGTTGGCTGTATTAATAGAAATAATTAATACAATTGAAAATGAATACAGAATAGTATGTCTATTGATTTTTACCAATAAACATAAGAGAATATCATGACATTGTATGCTATCCCTTTGAAGTAATTAAATATACGATTAGTATGATTCTTTACGAATGTTTACATGTCCAAAGCTATCTATGTACATATATCATGAATACGCCTATACGGGTTCTTCCAATTTCATTATAGCACTGTTGGACTTAATTTCTTTAATTTTGGCAAATATTGTTTGATTTTAAGTTATCAATTTATCCCTTTTTACAGTACATTCAATTTTCAAAAGACGTTTATTTTGTGAAAATAAAGAAACACATTTTTTATTTTAATCTGCACAAATGCAAAAGTAATCAGAGAACAGACGTCATCACTTGATATGGCAGCAACTTTGGAGTTACGAGTACTGCAGGACACACAACTGGGTACTTTAAGGTTCAACGGGTTGCCTTTCTTATTATGATCTCATTACTAAAGGACAATGCCCACCTGACTTAAAAGATAATAGGGAATACGTGCTATTTAAATTATATAAACCTTAAATAGCTTTAAATCGCCGTTCAGCTATCAAATAAAACTAACGGCCTGACACGCGCAAAGCGCTGTTGTGAATTGATGTTAATCATTTAGAACATGTTTTAATTATTCAATAATGCCAATGGCGATTGTTCCGCTAATACATGCAGCTTTTGTCACGGTGAATACACTTGTTAAAAAAAGTAGATATTATCTTATTGACGCTGAATGTGCGCGATATATCTGTTTATTACAACATGTTGATTAACGTAGAAATGATTTAATACTGTTTGTGATTATAGCTGATTTATTCAGATTGCCATATGCACGCTAAGATTTCCATAGGTCCAAAATAGTCACCTTGTATAGGTCGGTACAAGATATTGAACATTAATTCATGTAAAATATTTCTAGGTGTGCATAAAAAAACCAACAAATAAAAATCAATTGACATAGACAATTATTAGGTATATGATATATTTATGAGTAGGTAATACTTTTCAAATCACCATCCGTTTACCCTGGATCATCAAATCAATTTCTTTTGTTTTATGTCTTAAAAAGTGTGCTTTTGGTTGGTTATGCTGCAAAGAGGTGGGCAGAAATGGGCATGGTCCTTTTATTTCTCCAATTTCAACGTTCTTACAAGGAAACATAATAAGAAAGCAAGTGGGCGGACAAAGGGCGATCTGCTCCACCAAACGCGGACATGCTCGCAGCCTCGTGTCTGGGGCTGCTCGGTCGCAGCGGCGCAGCGCGCGGCCGGAGCGACCGAGACAAGCGTGAGCTGACAGTGGCGAGTACCATGAGCACTTCGGAGACGGAGCTGATAGAGAGCACATACATGGTGACGCCCACCTCCACTGGCGGACCTGCAATCAAGCCCAATCGTGAGTCGCGCGCGCGCCTCGCGCCGTGAAAACCAAACCAGAGGACGGTGACGTGCCCCATCGCCGGGCGAGCGGAGCAAAAGGGTCGCAAAAGGCGCGGGGTGGCTGCGGGAATGAAGTGGTCGCTGCTGGTGCACGTGGAGTGCGGGCGCGGCGCACTTGGCCCTGTTAGCTGCACGTGAAGTGCGGGCGCGGCGCACCCGGCCCTGTTAGCTGCACGCGTCATGAGACTTACGTCAACCGCGTGGCCGTGTGTCGCGCCTACACCGATCAAATACAATCGAACCGTGGACACGGGTGCTACGATGAAACGGTTAATGCTGGTGATAATGCTAAGGGATAAATCTTGCTATGTATGCGTTGTGTCTTTAAAATTGCTTTGAAAATAAGATACCATTTTCACTTCAGACAGAGAGCTGATGGAGAGCACGTACATGGTAACCCCCACTTCCACGGGTGGTCCTGAAAACGACACAATACACAACACATAACAAGTGTTAGTTATCCGCAGTTCCTAATAGCTGTGTTTCTGGGTTGTCGTAATGATCTCTCCAGTTAGAATATTTCTTAAGCATCGTATCAAAGCCACACAGAATGAGGAACGCGCTTAAAACTTTGGCGTTCTTTTGAAGACGACGACATTATGAAGATTCTGGTTGCGAGTTATGACAGTCGATGTTATGTAAGTATCTGTTGATGTTCGAAATAGGTATTATTGCCTTTTGTCAAAATTAATTTATTCTTAACGGCTGTTATAGCATAGTAAGGTTGCTGTTGGTTATGTTTATAAAAACTTATGATCATTTATTTTTAACCAAAAATACCTATGATATATCTTATAACTGTTCCTTCCTCTAAATCAAAATTATTTATTTTTATTTGTTGATACTTATTATTGTTTTGAGAACTAAGCTTGCAAACGCGGCGTATACAGATTTACACACAGTAGCGTACGTTTTTAATAATGTATTCTTTTTCATCAAATATTTGGAATTCAATCATTTTCACTTTGGTGTAATATGCTGTTAGTTAATTACGTTTATATTCATTGGTAGGACATATAGCTCGACTAAAATGTAAACATAAGACCTTTATTGTAATGTGTACCTGTGTTCACAAATAAAGATTAATTGATCGATTTAGTAGTATAGTAGTTAGTAGTTTAGAATTATTGGTTTCTGCAATGATTTTAATCGTTAATACATTATTTTATTGCCGTGCAAGAAGTTTGTTTTAGGGATAAAGGTAGAAAAAGTATCGGTTCAAATTGTGTCCATAGTTGTTGTATTCCAAAAAATATCGATGTATTTAAATTTTGTAAGAACATTATTTTTCTTTTAAACAGGAAGAAGTTTTCAGATCAACATTCAATTATTCATTCATTTTTTCTGAAAAATCTAGTGTTTTTGATAAATTCACTCGGTAACAAAGATACTCGTATATCATTACAGAGAAATATTAAAATTTATTAAAACATTTCGTCAAGCAGTCTAACATTAGACGGATTCACGTATTCTCACAAAAGCAAATAAAGACTCCACAAATCTAAACCAAATACTGAGTTAAAAAAATATGTGTAAATCTAGTCCTAATGAGAAGTAAGAATTGACTTGAGAATGCTCAATGCCACATTTTGTCGCGAAAATGAGATTACAAGAAGGAAGGAATCAGTTTTTATTAAAGCAGATTCAAGTTGTGCTCAATCATGAAAACGTCAGACGGCGAAATCAAATGACGTTAGGTTATTCGTTTTACGTTGAATTCGCTCGATATTCACAAGGTTTAGTAACTGCAAGGGCTAGGTAGGGTTTAATTTGATGCTAAGACAATAACCTCCTTTTTTAGAAGTCGGTTAAAAATGCACTTGTTTCTAACTCTAGTATAATGAAAGAAGTCATTATTTCAAGGAGACAATCATTTTTGTACTTTTGTTTTATGCTCGGGCACTATTAGGGATAACAATAACACTAAATAAATAATAATACCAGCCTATACTATCCCACTGCTGGGCAAAGGCCTGTTAGCAAACAGAGAAGGCACGAACATTGATCACCACGCTTGCTCAAGACGGGTTGGTGATTTCAGACTTATATTAATTATACATAAGTCCAGGTTTCCTATCGATGTTTTCCTTCACCGATGTCTGTGATTTCCAAGATAAACTTAGAAAGTACATAACAATGGAATGAAAAAGTGACATTGGTACTTGCCCGGATTCGAACTCACAACCTCATGCAGGAGATGTGAGGCCTTAGCCTCTGGGCCATCACGACATTTTTACAATAACAGTACCGGAAAGAAATGCTTCGCTTTTCCTTCTAGTCGAGTGCAATTAGACAAATAGGTGAAACGAAGTTCGTAGTGGTCGGATTTTCATGGGATTTTTTTTTGAGTTCCTAGAGGTGTGGAGAAGAAAGTAACTTGCGATTTTTTTTTAATTGCCTTTTTTGCGTGTATGTAATATGTACTTGAAATTTGACGAATGTATATTGTGGCGTTATAGTGCGGCCGGTGTGCATCCATTAAACGCCAATTTTTCTGTTTATTTGTTCATTGTTGTCGATGAAATACCATTTTCACTTCAATTTATTTTATAATAACGGATTTTAAGACTACGGATAATTGAATATAATTTTTATTAATAAAACCACATTTATGAGTGTAGTGACTAAATTAAAAATTCACTCGCAAATATCGAGCAATCGTCTATGTAAAAGTTAAAGATGACCATTTTTCTCCAAATTTTTCTAGGACAACAACGTAAAAATTATCTTGAAGTAATCCTTCTTGTACGAGTGTTAGCTGTTCACACGGAAAAAAACCTAAAAAAAATCTGAGGAACTCGTAACTCGAAATATTGATTATTGCTGAAGCAGGTGGAATGGGGCCGCTGTTTAAATTACAGAAATAATTGTAATTGTGACGTAACCATTACTCACAATTTCTATCTAGAATTAGTTGCAAGCTTGGGTCTCTGCGCCCCGTTTGATACCAATACCGATACCGATTCCGCTCCCGATTCTTAGCGATAGATCCCTTTTGTCATGTAATTTATTTAACAAGTATCCTCAAATATTTTTCTAGTTCTTATGCCTCATTGGATATTAGCTACTTAAATGAGTATTTGATCAATAATTTGTATATTGAGTTTCATTCAAACACGAGAGGATTTTCTGATATTTAAGAATGAAAATATAGTGACTTCACTCATGAATGTGGTTTTCTTGAAAATGTTTATATCCCGTTATCCGTGAAAAAGTTACAGTTACCAATTACAAAAGAAGTCTTAGTCTTAAAATCCGGTATTTTAAAAATAATTTTTCAAAAATTGAAAAAGGCATTTCATCGACAACAATGAATCAATAAACCATAAAATTGGCGATTAATGAATACACACCGGTCACACTATAACGCCACAATATAAATTCGTTATATTCCATTTTTTTCATGAACGCAAAAAAAAAAGGAAATTCAACACAAATTAAGTCGCGTGCGGCAAATTTTTTTTCAGCTTTCTTCTCCACACCTCTAGGAACTCAACAAAAAAGTCCCATGAAAATCCGACCACTATAAACTTTGTTCCACCTCTTGAGTATGTTTTGCCTAATTGCACTCGACTATTCGTACTATTTCGTTGTTTAGATACCCGCTCAACTTACGGAAAGTAACAACCCAATCCTGAAGTATAGTGTTTATTGATATGGGCAAACCTCAAATATTTTAGTTACTATGTTAATAGTAGTAGTTATTTGATTGTATTTCGATATTCCGTGATGATAAATTTGCTTTCGAGATTTCATTGGGATTAGAGTTCTTTTGAAACTATCGACTAATAACTCAATAAAAACTCAAACCAGAAATATGTTATAGTTTTGAAAACAATATCACAGCCTTCTCAAAAAAAGTGATGCTAAAACGCACAATACATATTTATTAAATTATCTTTGTGTACTAACCTCCATAGTTTGGTCTTACTCTTTTGTCGTAACTTATACTAAATGAATCCAAAATGGCTGAAATATTGACATCGCCGAACATTCCTCCCCCACCGGCACCCCTGAAATAAAAACAAAAAACATGTCATTTAAAATATAATTAAGTGCTGTCATTGAATTAATTGCGGCAGCTGGAAGCGGAAAATTGGTATGAATAACGTTGATTGGATTCGGTAACTGAGCTTGTTTTTATTCATACTAAAAATACTTTTTCCTGTGTATTCGGCCTATTTATAAGCTCGTCATTAGTAACATAGAAGGACTTATTAATTAAACAGTGGAATCGTACTATATATTTTCTATCTACACACCGTAAGTATCGTCTAACATAAACATGTGCTACATAGATGTTTTGGCGACTAAAATAATATTATCAGGGGGGGCGTTATTTGTAAACAAATAGGAAATTGTATTGAAAACGGCGTTGGTTCAGATTCCGTACTATATATAGTAAAGGAGTTGAAATGATAGTATTGAATATTAATCTTTTTTTTATACTATATATACCATACTTATGTATAGTATCGTGAAATGTTACCTTACCCAAAGTAACGTGGTGACCGTGCCGGTAAGACAGTCAATCACAAACAATCCTTATCACGAAACAAAAAATGTTAAAATGTTGTTGAACAAAAAACTTTGCTCACTTGTTTCATAATTTACATTTCTACTATTCAGTCATTGTATTGCAATGATTATAAAATAAAAAAGGAACTTTTTTATAAATTTTTGCACTTAAATTAGCGTGCAATTGTTTATTATAGAGATGGAGTTTATAGAATTAACTGTAACTTATTTTAGATATTAAATAAGTTACAGTTAATTCTATGAACTCTATTTTGATTATTCAATCACTTTTAACTGAGTCAGTTTCTCCTAATGCGTTGTGGCACAAGTCACGCAAACCATACATGTGTTAGTTATGTCAAAGGTGAGCATAAAGGGCACGTTAGCTTGTAAGGGAAGGTAAAGTAACAACTTAATTGGTCGTTCTGTATGCATTCAGACCTAGTTTTAGAGGCAATAAAAATCAATATATGTACCTATACAATTATACATACTCGGTGACCTGTCCTGCCACACGAGAAAATTTTGGCACGATTTTTGACAAAGCATTTCATCCGAGTGCAGTTCACGATAAGCCTACGATCTGCTTTCACGATAATAATATAACCATACAAGCTTACATAACATACTGGTGTGGTTATATTTATGAATCGTTAGACATGAGTTTATTTGGTCCATCATCTGCTGCTAAATCAGGCATAACGTAACCACCAGCACATAATACTCCGCATTAGTTGATTAGATCACTTTTTATAACAAGGGCTGTCGATCAGGTACATCTGCAGATTAAGCATGCTCATTTCGAAGAGTAACACATCAAGAAAACAAGAACTTATTGCACATTTTAGTGTTATGTTTATTATTTTGTCGTCGACTCATAGTCGCGCGCAGTGCTGAAGGCCTATTCTGTCTTGTATACGTTACATCAAAGGCTCTGTAGACCACTATTGTTCAAATCAATAAACCCCTATCTACCGCATTCAGTATTACCCAGCTATGCGTTAGAGCACCTGTCAGTGCGCCTTTTGTGTTTTACAAACCTAATTAGATTTAAATAAATGATTGGCTATTTTAGTCGTGGAAGTCTCGTAACATATTCAAAGATAATTTAAATCAGTTAAAATGCAAATTGGTTTTAATTCTGAGATTCGGCTTCCGATGTAAATAAATAATTTGATTGCGCCGTATTTTTAACGTTTACGGAGGCAATGTGGTCATGTTTTTTTTTACAGTGTCTTTTTTTGGTACGGGTGGGGCGGTTTATTCTAAAATTGTGGGAGGACGTTGCCCAGAAATTGGAATAGTTAAAGCTAGCAAAAAAACAAAAAAAAAGAAACTACAAAGCATGCACAATATGGTATATAGTATTATTATATACTAGCTGTGCCCGCGGCTTCGCTCACGTGAACGCGTATTCTCTTGGCATTGTCAGGAAACATTACATGGGAACGTGAAGTCATAGTATATTCCACCACCATAACCTATCATAATAAACAATGCTGCTTACACCGGCGATCGTCATTCTTTCACGGAAAATCTTAACACCGCGATACAGAAAATGGCGTCAAATGAACATCGCCGTCTATCGTGCACGGATTTAAACTAAAATATAATTCATGGATAGCGATCGAACAATCACTTTACAGGCTACGTAGATTTAAAGCAGCGCTATCTAACTAAAGTACCTTTTGCTATCATAACTTTTTGAAAAATCCGGTCAGTCGATTTAAAAGTTATCTTGTAAGCGTAGTAATTCATTAGTGCCAGTTTGATTCAATAGATGTCATTGCATGCATCTTACGTAATGACTATAAGTTCTTTTTGAACAAAATAAATTCCTATAACTTTTGATAGATAACACGGATTGCAATAAAACAAAAACTAAAACCTTCTATAATTTACGCAAAATATTTGTGCATTAAAGCTAACCGCATTGCTTTTATAATTTTCACGTGATGGTTCAACAAACAAACATACCCGTAGACTGACAAACTGCAGACACACAGACAAACAGTCAAAAATTCTAAAAATGGTAGAAATGGGTTCTGTTTGTTATCCTTTAACACCCCTACTATTTTTTTTTCTAAACATTTTCAATGTACAGAAACGCCACGTCTACAGATTCATTATATGTATGTATAGACTATTGAGTTCAATACTATCATGTTTACAGTTTTCCGTCACATTTAAATGTTCGGATATTTTAGATGCCAATGGGTCAGCAATTCCGCCTGGCATTATGTAGGCAACTATTTGCTTCAAATATTTATTGAAGTGACCTATTTCCAATTGTCTTGGAGCCATTCCACTTAGCGTTGCACTGAAATGGTGAAATATTATGTAGCTGAATGCAGATTCAGAATAGTTTAAAGAGAATAATGTAATTTGATTCACGGTGCATTGTACCTATATAAAGTTCCAGTGTATAAATACCCTTAAAGAAGCCGAAATGCATTAGGTTTATACATTCCTTCCCGGCGGAACCTTCTAGTTACAGAGATATTGGAGGTCAAAGTCAAGTTTCAATGTTATAACTTACTTAATACTTCCATGACCCTAACATTATTCAATGCATCCATTCCATTATTAATCAGCACAATATTTTCGAGTCCATGATTTTTCTCCCCAAAAAAAGTCATTTAATGTACAGATGGCTTGGTTTACAGCTTCGTGAAGGGTCTGTTTACACTTTGTTTGTTGCTATTGCAATGATATTGGTCGGGAAATAGTCGGACATTTTTTTACAATAATTCAATACCATAGAAAATGTTTTATACACTATAATACTACATTATATTATAAAATTTCCTATTCAAACTCTAAAAAGGTTTAAAAATAAGATAAATCCGACACTAACGGTGGTCCGAATAAAATATCTCCGAGGTATTTTATATCTGCTGTGTGAAATATTGACGTTGCAAGGAGACCGATACGTGGAGGTTACCGACCAACTTTTACTTTGTCGGCGGAATTACGGGCGTTTATCGCATAAATTGTTCTGCAGGAATGGGCCGGTGGAAAATGTTGTTAAAGCCATTCGTACATGTGATAATTTAATATGGGGAGATTTATTTGAGAATAATTATGTTAGAATTTATTTAAAAAAATACACTCTGGTTCAATGAAATAGAATCGAGTTCGATTTAAAGATGGTATAACTATTAGTTTTAGTATGTCTTTTTTGAACATCATAAGTTTGTATGCTTTAGTTTACAAATACTTTATTGCAATCATCGAAGTATTTTTCATTTTTCCACAGCTATAAAATATATATGTGCATTCACAGGTACAAGGCGCTCAATCCAATAATAAATAATTCGTATTGTCTACTTAAGTACATATGTGTGTATTCTATGACAAATTAAACATAACGTAATCTTTAAATAACATCAGACTTTTATTAAAAATATAGAAATAGAACGTTTGTATTATTCTTCAAAAAAAAAAGGTAAATTAAATAACAGCGCGCTTACAACACACAACGACGTGACGTTATTAAAAGGTCGATGATGCTTGACTTATTTTCTATAAAACACTCGTGGACGAGTGGTCTCCGCTGTTTTTTAATTAATTTGTCGCTTGTTCTCTCGTCGCCAAGTTACCTAACTGTCCTCACGACTAGAACGACAATTGGCCAGTATTGTAAAACAGTAATTTGTTAAAGGTCAATGAAAATTCGGATATTTTGTACATCTGTGAATTCTGTCATGCCAAATCGTCATATTTGTATTGAGTTCCCAATATGGCCTACATTTTGATGGCCTTATACATCTGTAAAGGGACCAAAAAATCCAAATTCATTTTTCCAAATATCGGTTTCTATTTACAGATCGGAATATTGTAGATTTCATTATCATCATCAAAGCACCCCTTAGTGTATAAGGTAGGGAACATTTTTATGCCATGGACCACATTACTATTTGCCAGTAGTAACTCAAGCTTAAATATTATATTCTCAAATTATTTTTCCTTATCTTTGTTGAATGTAAATAGTCCCTTTGTAGATATCTAAATTCACTTTTACTGTTACTGGCGTTATAAACAAAGAACGTTCACGACTCTCTAACATACGCACTGAACTTAAATTTTTAAGGGATTTGACGCCTTTTTTCAGCTGTCTAAAAATAGACGCCGCCGTATCTTGGAGTGAGGGAGAGGCTAACCTGCCCTGCGCGGTGCGCGGGACTCAGCTGAACGGGACATCTTTGCTCTTGTCTTTTCGGGAACAGGGTTTAATTTTGTTCACCCCACAGTAGCTGGCGCTTCTTTAACATTTAGTACACCGCGCTTGTACTATCCAGTCAATGTATATTCAAACTTTTAGATTTGAAAAAGGTTTTTGGCATAAATACACTTAATGCCTGTCAATATTTCGTTACTGTCTCGTAAAAGTTACCCAATTCAAACGGTTCGTAGCTATGTATGTAATTGAATCCTAGTATTGATCGGTGTTGAAGCGTCCTAAGAGTAAAATTTGGATGTAAGAAGGAGCGTAGCAAATAATTTCGTTGCTATAAAAGTATCAAGAGAAGCAGTCGCAGTAAACGGTTTGTGTCCGTAACTATCTAAATTCTTTGTCTGCAAATTAACAAATTAATTTCTTTACAACTTCAAAAAATATTCAAATAAAGCAAAAATCTAACCAACGCAAATTACGTTGAAACGCAAACTTTTTGCTGTGCCGTACAGGCTCCATGTTGTACAAGCATACCATTACAATCGATATAGCAATTTTTTTTTAATAGTTTGAGAAAATCAGATTGTGACTCGTACCTTTAGTCTAGTCCAAATAGAAAAAACGTGAAACGATGGTTATAGTGGTCAGATTTTCATGAGACTTTTTACTACTAAGTATTACGACTTACTACGACTGTTAACTTCGTTCCACCTTTTGAGTTCTTAGCTAAAAACCCTTTTAAGAGCTTGCCAATTTTATTTAATTAAATGTATTAATAACTCTAAAAAACGTTTAACACCCAAATTACATTGATTAAGGGGACACAGTAATAGAGAAACACACAACGTTAGGTGATAACAAGTTATAGTGTGTGTGTGTGTTAACAAAAGGGTTTGCGTATTCTTTCTTTCTTTATCGTGTGGTTATTGCTTAACCTGGTGTCTGAGTTTTTATGCCGCACAAGGGCCTCTGACTTGGCTTTACATGCCGTCGAGAAATGTCTCTCAGGCATGCTGGTTTCCTCACGATGTTTTCCTTCATCGAAGCAAGTGATAATTAATGAAATTCATTTAGATTATAATTTATAATTATAATAATTTGCGTATTAATAATAACTAATTTTGAATCGAGATTTATCTTTATTGTTTAATTTAAAAGGCGTATAACAAAAAAAAAACGCGAAATTGCAAGTTTTCCTCGTTGAGTGTATTTTATCCGTTCGTTGTTTGAAATAACAAGTACTTGTTAAAAATAGTTCGTTTGCTCAACTACAATAATAATAAAGCGAATTTTAGATAAATTATTAATTTATTCAGTAATAATCTTTCTCCCGATGCATGTTTAGCCAAAAACTCACGAAGACGTGATTTGGGAGCTCTAATTTTTAGATTCTATTGAAATAGACCATCAAAAATTTTTTTTTTCATTTTACAAATATCCCCAACTTCAATAATGATAGAAAACATTTTAGAGAAAGTAAGATGAAAAAATATATTTTGATGGTCTATATTCAAAACATACATAGTTATAATGAACGTAAACTTAATCTCAAAATTATGAAAAGATTTATTATAAGATAAAAGAAGTAGCCATTCTTCACCGTCGTCGAGGCGATCCACAGGGTCGAATTCTAAATCGAATAAATTAAAGAAGCTTCGATTTAAGAAAAATCTGTTTCTAAAACAATCTGAAAAGTTTCAGGTTTCCTGTGGCACGTTTTTTGTGTCTAATTTAATTAATTATTATTTTGCATTACCCACATTATTACCGACGGGTAGCATTGATATTATGACATATTCATGTTTTGTTTACGGCTCAAAATGTTCACGTAGAATAAAATAGAATATACTTTATTGTACACCAAAATTGAAACACAACGGTTTTAAAATATTGTTAATTTATGGTTACAATGGCGGTCTTATTGCTTATAGCGATACCAGACAACCTTTGGATGGACTGTACGAAAATGAAATAGAAAAAGGGTGGGGTAGTCAGTGGTGTACTGCTAATACTATACAAAATTTAAAAGAATACAAGTTAAGTCGTTCACTACATATTATATATAATATAAATACAATGCATATACTCGTATATTGTGTATTTTATAACATTAAAGAAATTACAGAGAATGAAAATAATTTGCAGCTAAGCTTTTAAAAGCAACGAGTGACTGAGCTTGTCTTACTGACACCCGCAATTAATTCCAGAAACGGACAGTCTGGACCGTGAATGGATTGGTCATAAAATTTGGTGGAATGTGTAGGCATCAAAAGTCTCAAATTCTCCGACGATCTCAAATTTCTAATATGTGTTCATGAATGAAATTAAAACGTTCTTTTGGTTCAAAACGTTGATTCCGCGTACGTCGCGCGTCCGTTTCGCACGCACGCGTAGTTACGTTAACCCCACCACGTTAGTTGCTTACCATCTCTAGGGATGCCTCGCTACTTATCGATACTTCGTCGATATTGTATCAAAAATGGATAGATTCCTAGTCAGGTCGGAATCCACCGGAAATCTCAACTCCAAAAGACCTGGAGAAGATATCTCTGGCCCATGGCAGTCCGCCAAACGTCCTGCGGTCTCGAGAAACTCTAAAAAGTTTGATGAAGCACGCAGATTACCTCTGCAAAAAGGACATATTCCACCCGTAATCTTGGAGATACAGAAAGATTGGACAAATGGAACAATTAAAAACCTCATCTCCCGTTACACCAACAAGTTTCATCTTCAGTATAGAGCTAACAATAAAGTTGCATTAAGTTGCCACTCAATAGAAGCTCACCAACTTGTGAAAGAAGGTCTTCGCAAAAAAAATGCAGCTTTCCTAACTTACACCCGTAAAGATGAAAAAGTTCCCAAAATGGTGATAAAAGGCTTACCATCATACGTCCAAGAAGAGTTATCTGCTGAGCTCGATAAACTAGGATTTCCAGGTGTATCAGTCTCACAAATGCAGACACAAACAGTGAGTACATTGTCTTGCCCACCTTTCTTAGCAGTGCTTCCTGCTGGAACGGACATATCAAAATTTCGCAATATTAAATATTTGTTTAATTGCGTGGTTACCATTCAAAAATGTATGCCTAAAAAGACTGCTGGGACTCAATGCTACAGATGTCAAAGCTTCGGTCACGCATCGAGGAATTGCAGTATGCCCGCTAGGTGTGTCAAAAGTACGGAACCTCATGCAACGAAAGATTTCACTAAAAAAGACCGTATTGAACCTGCACGCTGCTGTAATTGTGATCAGAATCACCCTGTTAACTTTCACAAATGCGAGACCCGTCTTGCCTACCTGAAACAAACGCAAACTAGGCGTTAGAACCAGTCTAGGCCGTTGAAAACAGTGGCAATCCAGCACGTGTCTGCACCTCTTACTTATCTACCACCCTCATTCAAGCAACTTTCATATGCTGGTACTGTCAAAACTCACACTAATCATGATTCTCCTCCAAACGAGTATTTGGACCTACCACCGGACGACCCTGTGACAAAAGAGATGTTAGAAATACTTATCTGTGTAAAAAACCTTAAACCACAATTTTGCCTGTGAATCTATGTTAGATAAGATTATGCTAGTTCTGACCCATCTTGGACACTATGTATAATACTAATGAGTTAAGACTCTTATCTTGGAACTCCGATGGAGTTCGCCCAAAAATGCATGAATTACTTGATTTAGCGGTATTTACCCTATCCATTGATATAATAGCTGTCTGTGAAACTAAACTGAATAGAATACTCCCTCGACGACACCGGGGTTTAACTGCTATCGACAAGACAAACACCACGGTGGGCGGGGACAAGGCGCAGCCATTATGGTCAATGAGAAACTGGAGGTTGGACCGATCGCTGTTCCCAAAACGAAGCACATAGAAGCGGTTGCTATTAGTTCAAAAATTAGCGGAAAAGACTATATCTTTGTTTCAGCTTACCAATCTCCAAACTTGCAGCTCGAATGCAATGACATGGATATTTTATTTTCTCTGGGGCCTCATGTTGTAATAATGAGAGATTTTAACGCCAATCACGGTTACTGGAATAGTAGTTATGTAAATGCTTGAACACGATTATGTAATACATTACCCTGACATACCCACCCAGGTAAACTATAGACCTGATCTTACCCCTACAAATCCTGATCTGATTCTGGCGCTAAATGTAAATAATATCAATGAGGTTCGTGCAATACCTGCCCTTTCATCAAACCACTTTGCCATACTTTTTACAGTGAATGGCCAATGCTCTCGCAAACCTAATACCAAACACTACCGCTATTGTGACGCTGACTGGGATAAATACCGGTCATTTCTTGACCAAAAGATCTCACTTGACTCGAAGGTATTTAAATCAGAACCTGAAATCGACTACGCCGTAAACTACCTTCAGAAGTGTCTTACTGCTGCTAGAGACAAATTTATCCCCAGTAAGTTACACGAAAACACTTGCACAAAACTACCAAATTACTTCGCAAAAATGATCAAGTATAAAAATCATCTTCGTCAAAAAGAACAAAAAGCTTCACTTGCGGAAAAAATACTGTTACGTTCGGCTATTAATAAACTGCAACACTTGATTAATTTGGCTATAACGAAGATAAAATATGGAACACAAAACTATCGAAAGTTGACAATCCTAGCAACGATATTTGGCGACTGGCTAAGTCATTAAAACCCAGATCAGACTCAATACCTCCACTTAAAATTCCTGAAGGAACTCTCACTACAAACATCCCCGAACAATGTGATGCACTGGCATATGCTTTCGAGATGAACATAAATCTTACTCGTGGCTGGATAAGCGATAGTGTCGACAAGGACGTTCAGTCAGCCATGAGTCATTTATATGATCATGTCATAAATGAACTACATCTACCTGTGCGGCCAACTGAAGTCTGGGAAGTCATACGTAAACTAAAGACTATGAAGGCTCCAGGTGATGACGGTATACACAACATTATGCTGAAAAATCTGTCGCAAAAATCTGTTGTGTTTACCACAAAAATTTTCAACGGCTGCTTAAAATTAGGATATTTCCCCAATAAGTGGAAAACTGCAAAGGTTATTCCATTTAAAAAACCTGGTTATGACACCTCCACCTTAAGCAGTCTACCGGTATGTTCCTGCTGGACATCGAAAAAGCCTTCGATATCGTCTGGCACGAAGCCTATTATACAAGCTCATCAGTTACGGAATTCCAATTGAGTTAGTAAAACTTATCCAATCTTACCTTAATAACCGTAAGTTTGTGGTCCATGTTGGTACTGACAGGTCTTCGCCCCGGACGGTATCGGCAGGAGTTCCTCAAGGCTCGGTGCTCGGTCCCTACCCCTTCATCCTATTTGTGAGTGACGTTCCTGTGCAGATCCGTACTCATTTAGCCTGCTTTGCCGACGACACAGCATCCTACACAAGCGATGATGACATCGATATTATCATAAGTAGACTTCAGTTATCGCTTGAACTACTTCAATCTTATTTCAACAAGTGGAAGCTGAACTTGAACGAATCCAAGATTGACGCAATACTCTTCACACGCCAACGAACCACCCCAAAAAGAAAATAAAAATTGCTGGGCAATTGATTCCGTGGACCTCAAAAGTTCGCTATCTATGAGTTACTTTGGATAAAAAGCTTAACTAGACAAAACATGTTAGTAAATTACGCGTTAAAGGATCTCAAGCACTCGGTTCCCTCAGTCCTATACTTAACCGAAATAGTAAGCTTAGCGCAAACACCAAACTTAGGTTATACACCACTCTAATTAGACCTTGCATCACCTACTCGTATCCCGTATGGAGTAGCACCTGTCAATCTAATTATAACCTGTTACAAACGATTCAAAATAAAGCAATTAAAATTGCCTTTAACACTCCATTTAAAACCAACCTTAAAAAACTACACACAAATATAAAGTTACCTAGCTTTACAAAATTCATCTTAAAATTAACTCGTAAATTTTAAACTAAAATAAATGTCATCGAAATACATTAATTGCTAACATAATTATGTCAAATTAAATTGAAAGACTTGCGACATATCGATGGATACGGTATATATGTAAAGCTTCCCCATCACTACATATTGTTCGCACACAATACTGATAACGCGTCGTAGCTGGGCCCGTAAGATGCGCCAACGCTTCCCCCCTCTTACCGTATACAGGTGAGCGCGCGGGAGGCGCGGTAGCTCGTGCGCTGCTGGTGGCCACGCGCGATTACCTGAGCGGCCGCTTGCACCGGTCGCACTTAGTAAAGTTTTTGCTGCTACCTCCTCAATTTTACAAATGAAATTATTACAATAATTTCATATGATAATGTTAAAGATTTAATTATTAAATGCCTCATGTTGTGATAAGCTAATAAACATTACTACGAGTATTATGTACTTATAAAGGTGCTCCTAGCCTGTAAAAGTGTTTGTTATTAATATTGGTGTTACTGTTGCTTTATTTTTTTTTTAAGTTCTACAGCTATGTATACTTTTATGTTAAATAAAGAGAACTAAAAAACGTTCTTTGAGATAAGAGGGCGTTACGGGATTAAACAGAATATTGTAGAGTAATGATAAAATATGATCATATTTGCGCAAACCAAATATTTTGTACACGTATTGAGCTGCATACCCGTTTCCAACAACAAAGCTGTGCCTAGTTTTTGTTCGCGCACAGAACATTCTGAGAATCCGTCGGATTTTTGAAATGAAGTTAACGATAAATTTTAAATACTGAAAACGTAATTTTGTCAGACAACAAGTACGCTTAAAAAAATATTTAGAATACATTTCCTCGAAAACTGGCTCTTATCCCATTACTAGAATGTTCAGAATGCAATTTATTTCACACTCTACGATTATTTTCATTTATTTGTATAATTATTTCCACGGGTAAAAAAATTCCAAAGTGGTTCAATTCCTATAGTTGGCGGTGATTGTTTTTTATTTTATTTTATTTAAGCAAAGAGGCTCATTTATTTAAGGCCTAATTGTTTTCTGAATATTTAAACTGGTTTTGTAAATGGAAATAAATAAAACATTATTATTTATAAAATAGTTTTCTTTTATCAACAAATTAACATTTATGTCTGTTCTAAATTCATAAATATTTGGAGCACCTATTTTGAATATTAGGCTGTTTTGCGGTTTCATACCGTTGCTTCTCTTTCAACCTGCACCAACACGGGAAAAGAAAGCAAATGAAATCGTAGTTTCGTAATGATTTATAACAAAAATACTTTTAGCTCTGTTATTGTATTTCTATATAAGATTATAGAAGAACGTCGTTTGATACACGTGGGCATTTGTCACTGCAGTTCTAGACTCCATTACACCCTCGCCTTCGACTTGGGTGCTATTTCCACCTCGCCTGAAATGACAACGTTAGTTACCCGACTTGTATCAAAATTTCTTCTAACTTCATTCGGTAAACAGATGAGTGAAGATCTCAGACTACTAAACTGAGTTCGCGAACAGCGAGTGTGTGTTCGTTGACGCGACTCCACCGCTTGTAAGTTCACAGTTATGCGCGAACATTGCTGTGAACACCCGTATATTTTGATCATGTTGACTTGAACGAGTCCACAGAAAGAAAGATTTGGGCCGTACACTCTGCAGCATAGTGCCGCATACCGCTGAAATAGTCCTTTATGGAAGTAACTACTTGCTCGCGTAAAAACGCTTTACTTAATTTACAGAATGAAACAATGTTTATCAACAAACCATGTTTGGAAAAAAAAATCTTTTACAACCTAGAATGACTAAGCTTAAATATAAGACGAACGTAATACTTCGCTATTTTGGTTCCACGGCAAAACATTGTCCCCATAATAGACTATTGAAGTCACGTAACTCATGAATCGACCGATAAAACGGTATGAGGTAGGTACTCAATAAATATCCAGTCTCAGAATAAATATCGAATACTGAACATAGTTGGTACTGCAGTATCAAGATACGATCTAACCTTACCAGTACATTGATTATGCTAATAGATGCACAGAAACGATTTTAAGTCAACCTTCATTGTGTAGATCAAAATTTACATGATAAACAGGTAGCAGTAGCTGATTAGTATGCCAACCTAACACAACGTGACATTATAGATACAGCAAGAATTAAAATAATATGAGAGTATCACCATAAATTATATTTCCCTTGCAGTCTTTAAGACCAATGAGCCGTTGCTAATGTTTAGAGAAAGCGCGCCATTCCGTGAGTGAAGGAATTTGCCGTGCGTTCATTTATCTTTATATCTACTTATAATATCGGAGTACCTACGTTCACCTATTTCATACTAAGCGAGCCGATTATAAGGATTGTGATGTAGTGGTGATATATTTTTATTAATTATTAAACAAAGTAAATATGATTTTGTACGTAAAATGTATATATCTTCTCAATGTGGTACATAAATAATATAAGTTAGTTTAAACTCTTGTTCACTCGTTGTATCGACATCCGAATTACGTACACAAGAACGAATTACAAAATAACCAAACGAGTTTGAATGCGACGACCGATTTTATACAGGATTATTCTCATTTCATCAGAAAAAGAATATTACGTGGAAAGGAATTCAACGTATTTTTGCTATCACAAGCAAGGCAATTTTATGAGCATGCGCGGCGTAGCAATGTGCTACGTTGTTACGACGCTACGGCGCTACGGCGCGTAGAGGGAGTGCCAGTAACTTGAAAACTTATAGAAACATTTCTGTTAACTCTATCATTTAAAGTTTATAATTAGGTATTTAATAATATATTACGTAGTATATAATTGGTACTATTTCTTGGCTACTATCAATAATCAATCAATAATTTTTATTACACACGAAAGTGGTAACAAAATATTGTGTGAAGTGCCTGACTCCTAGGTGATTTACTAATGTTTGCCATAATCTAAAATGCAATAATTTTATAATACCATACTTGTATTTGCCACAATTTTATTAGAAATAACGCTTCAGTTGCCATAATCGTGAAATTACATAAAATCATTTTCACTAATTTCACTGGTCATAATCTATCAAGTGTCATAATAATTTTAATCCATAAATTTATTTCCAAAATTTTTCATCTTCAATAATGTCGTTTTCCATAACATTTATTCACCATAGTATTCATTTGCTCATACTAGCATAAATGCTAGTACAGTACAAGCGCCTGCAATTTTGATATTATGATCATGGCAAACATTAGTAAACCTTAATATATGATTATACGATACAGATTTTTTATTCACGAGGAAACCTAAAAATAAACCTAATCTACCATTCATGCGTGCTTTGCAAAAGAGGAAATCTGACACTCGGCGGCCGCTGCCGCAGCAAGCTCGCTTCGCTCGCTCGCCTTCGCGCGTTTTGTGGCGTAACCTGACCTAGCCGTTTCGATTTTGACTAACTGTTTTTTGTCTAAAGATTGTTTGCTGTGATAAATCATTTGATTACAGACCAAATGCCTTAATGCTATTATTTTTGTACAAAACAATAAACGTTTCTAAATTATATTAAATGTTGCTTATGTCAAGTATCGAAAATGTAAAGTGTTACCTAAAGATAATGATTATAACACATGTTATTATAGAAACTTAATTTATGGCAAATAAAAGTTATGACTAATAAGTTGATAAGACAAGCGTTTTATAAATGATAATAGTGCAAGTAAGTATTATGAGGGGGGACGATTATGGAAAACAATATTAGTACAAATTATTTTATGGATAACAAGACAATAACCTCCTAGGTGATAGAACTGTGTTACAAGAGCCAGTGCTCCCTCTCAGGACTATTTAAACGGTGTTCAATAGTCAGTAATCAGTAATATCCTACTAGTGAACAATCTTATGCCTACTAATTGTTTAAGTATAACAAAGCTATTGTCGTATTGGAACCGACAATGTAGTGCACATTTCTGACTAGTAATAGCCTATAGTGCACTTTGCCTCACTAGTGCAGAAACGGAAAGTAAAAAGCACACGTGTCTCAAGTGAACGTAAATACCATGCAATAAGAGTCACTTTACGATCAAGTTTATTGACTACCTCCTATGCTGATTTACACGAAAATGACAACAGTCAGATATGACAAAAGTAATAATTCTGTTGCCAAAATTCTGAAGCTGTTGTCTGGGATAGATCTGTGTCGTACGGAAAGGGGTGAGAAAGTTATAACGATCGTGGGCTGCTCGTTGTTTCCGAATAATATCCCGACCGTATAAGGTAATTGGTGGAATACAACTTAGTCATAAGCATAAAGCTACTACCCAAAACTACTTGAATGATATCCTAATGGGTCAAGGACCCCAAATGTCCTTTTATTTCTTTAGTGGCGTTCTCACTTGTTTCCACTCTCGATTTGTCACGAAGGCGCGTGATTAAGCAAAGCTTGACTGTTGTACACCGTATCATGTGAGTAACTTAAAAATTGGTTTAATACCTAAGGTTAGTAAGGCTGACAGTTAAATACGTGTTCGCGTGTAAACCGTCGCGTGAGCACTCGATCGTGTATGCAAATACAAGTTCTGCGCGTTAAAGCAACTTGTGGAGGCAAAAAAATCGGATTTGAATACTTTTCCAGTATTAAAGTATAATTACGTAAACATTGCACGTTATATTTTTTATTAGCGATATAGCACGATAACCTACTTTATAGTTGAAAAGAAATGTTATAATTATAAGTTAACTATCGTTAAAAGCATTTTTTGCAGAAATATTTTTTATTGTTTATAGTGTAACCATATCAAATAAATTGTTTTCTAAAGGTAAATTAAATCACGTTTAAACCGAACAGTTCACTTCCGGGTAACGAATAAATATTAATAAGAAGGTATTGTTTTTAGTAAAAGCACACTTGACACTTTTGAACGTCTTTATATCTCATTTTTTTCGTTCTTTTCTTAGGCGTTCCCACCAAAATAGTTTATGTTTTCATATTTATCTTAAAACCGGATGATGAATGAACTAAGACGAGGCGTAAGGAGTATGTGAGAATCTTAGCAGATAGCAGCGGTGCCAGACTGCCTACCCCCAATGGGAAAAGGCGTGAGCTTTTGTATGTATTAAAACCAGCTTTGTGCGTTTTAGGCTACTCGCAATATTTTGCATTTAGTACGACTTTATACGTACATAGTTACGCACCGATACCCACTAAGATAAACAAAAATTTTAAAGTACCAACTCAAATAATGAAACTCACATGAAATTTATTATAAATTGTTGTTACAAGTGTGGAAGAGTTTCACAGTTTCAACAGGATTATTTCTTATTTAGTGTGCGTACAGTAAATCTATACAAGATTCTAGTACTATTAAAAAATGGTTGTCGATATAAATTGCTCAGGATATTATGTCTGTATGATACATATGTAACCTCAGGACCCCAAGGATATACCATTTCTCGTCGTATTATATGTATTAACGTTACCATAGATATGAAAACGCTTGAAAACGATGAAAAAATAAATAAAAGAAGCAGAAGACATGAATGAGGACGGGAAGACAACATTTACAATTCCTAAGTTCCATCTACATTACCAAGGAAATAAAAACGGCAGCTTTTATAAAGGTGGTAGTGGTCGAAATCATGCGCATATTTAATACCAAAGAATCACCTTAAAAAAAGTTTCGGTTGAAAAAAAAAGGCGGTACTGAAACAATGCATTGATACCCCAACAGTTTGATGTCATCACGAAATATATCTCAAAAATGGTCGACGGTGCCTCTTCTGTAGACCACTTTTATGCAAAATTCAATGAACAATAAACCTGTGGTGGCTTTAAACTAATATTTCACTAAACTGTTTCCCAAGGACTTTGACCGGTATTTTTTTTGCCTTAAACAACTATAAGCATTTTTCACTAAGATTTATTATTGCAAACAATTCCTGGGCGATTGAATCAGTGATCATTAGCTTAGCGTGAATGTTGACTGGAACGAGAATTAGCACGGAGTTATGCAATTAAATCTATACTAATATTATAAATGCGAAAGTTTGGATGGATGTTTGTTGCTCAATCACGCCAGAACGGCTGAACTGATCTGCATGAAATTTGGAACAGAGATAGGTTTTAGTCTGGAATAGCACATAGGCTACTTTTCATCCCGGTATACCGATCCCGTAGGTCAATTATCGAACTCCACGCGGGCGAAGCCGCTGGCATAAGCTAGTACTACATATAGGTGAAAGCTATGATAGTCATTAACAGTTGTGTTACAATGTTGTACTCCATCTATATTAATTAAATTTCTGTTTTTATCAAATTTCTGGAACGAGTACAGTTAAGTAAATAGCAGCAGCAGAATGATAATTAGCTGAAAAAAGGCGCCGCGGTGTAATGTTTCATTATATTTTAATTAGTTATGTACCTAATGAAAAAATCTGTTTATTCATTTGTTAAAAATGAACATAGTAGGTAGGTTTATATTAGCAAGTCTCCTGAAAATAATATATAAATAAGTTACTTTGTGCAAATGAGAAAAATATTCCTATAAGACGATTGGCGATAAGACCGCCATTGTAACAATAAAATTATCAATTTTTGTAAAACCGTTCATCCGTCGTTCATCGTTCGTAACCGTGTATCAATTTTGGTGTACAATAAAGTATATTCTATTCTATAATACAATTTTACTTTATCCATGTAAATCCATATTATGATTATTAATAAATATGCATAAAATATATATATTTACAAAATATATATATTTTTTATAAATATATACATATTTTATTGTTATGTTTTTTTTTACTGCTTCTACTCGTAAGCAACCCCGAAATTTTAATCACTTAAATGACAAATACAAATTAATGAGACATTGCACGAATCTGTCAATAATTTTATTTCGTCTTTTTTTAGGTACATCACGTATTTACTTTAGAAGGTAGGCGTTTCCTACATTTTCTAAAATATAAAAATAGTTTGTTATTTTTTTTATAAAATTTAATGAAATAGAAGTGAATTGTGATTGATAAGAATGATAAAAATAACACCTCTGTACCGTTTTTTTTTTGTATATTTGTCCTTGTGTCTAAAGGCTTTGTACTCAAACATAAAGCCGAATTACAAAGAACGATAGGCCCGTGACGTCATTCGGTCTCGACATACTGTTATGGAACTAATTATTTTATTAGTGAGACCTGGAATTGCGCTTCAAAATAGTTGTGTTACGTGTGAATACATCCTATGAAGATTTGGCGCAAGATGTGCGGAGGTTTTCGCCACATTTACATTGTGCCGACGCAATGAAAGAAAATAGTGGGAGGCACACGTCTACGCCGTGCCTACAAATAGTATTTGTATTAATATAAGTAATTCTCGCTTTTGTTATGTCCATTAAAAATAGGATGATACATTGTTATTTTAAATGAAGATTATAAAAAAAAAATCTCTCTTATACCTACATGAAAAGCTCTCCTCTCAAGAGTACAGTTAATAAAATGCCGTGTAAATTGCATATATAAATTTTTACTAGTCCTTCAAATTTGCATAGCTACCTACTTAGAAATTTCAACTATAAAAAAAGCAGAACACGGATAAGATTAGTATTAATCTTAGTTATGAAATAGCTTTATTGACAGTTTTTAATAGTTTCCCTGGTTAAATTACGACTTAAATACAGAGGAACTAATTAAATCGAGGTAACCGAGTTTTCATTAATCATTAACAATAGAAGCATTGATGTAGTCATAGATCGTAAATCTAATGCATTCCAGTTTACTGCTCGCCAAAATTTACGATCGTCCCAGCATTTCGGGGCTGTACTCAACTTTTATACTAACCGACACATTGAGTTGGGACAAATTAGTAAATAGTGAAGCTAGGTTTGCGATGCATGCTGGTGGTACTCACGCGACATGGTTGGCTTGCGGTAGGAAGGCGGCCGCGAGCGCCAGCAGGAGCGGCGCGGAGCGGGGGCGGGCGCCGCTCATGACGCGGCCGACAGTCGCATGGGAGCTAGCGCGTGTTTGCGCGTGGGCGCGCTCGCTCGCTCGCCGCTCGTCGCCGTGTCGCGAGGCGGACTGGCGGACTGCTGCCGCGCGCTGCTCCGTGTCCGGTGGCGTGGCGCGTGGCGCTCAACTGCTCCCGCCGCCGCGCCGCTATCGATCGTGGCAGGCGTGACCCGGGCCGGCACCGCCTGTCGCTCCAGCTATCGACCGTCGCGCCGCCGCAGCCGATGCGACGCGTACTCACCTCCTAATTACTACACGACCGGACTCTTTCGCATTAAAACTTCAAACCTGCGCGCGACACCACGGAAAATAAATCTCACTTGATTTTACAGACTTGTAAATTTTACAACTTTAATTCGGATACCGTTTGCGACTTGTGTTAAAAGTAAAACGCTGAATCAAGTTTAAATACACAAGAAATCGTTACAAAGCCTTTTCCATAAACTACATATTATTTGGATTAATACGTTTAAGCTAACTTCAATAGATTTTTACACTTGTACATTATTGGATAGCGTTAATAAAACATAAAACAAATGCTGTGTATGTAGTAATGCCATACTTCTTTGGTTCGCTCGGAAGCCTTATCAGCTTGATAGATTTTAACAATGGAGTTATCATTAGATGTGTTGACATCGTGAAAGAGATTCTATTTATGGATTTTGTAAAAATACTCCACAGTACATGTTAGCCACCATTATGTGTAGTCGTACCTAATATGATGTTAGTCAAATTGTTTTCCAGATGTTTTAGTGTGCCCTTTATTATTTTGAAATCCGAAATAACAAATTTATAAAAATATCACTTGTATGTTGAAATTCAGATAGCAATGAATTATTAGGCAAAATTTAAGATATGTTCTTCGTTTGTTTGAGCTGTTCGTAGCTTGTCATCCTCGCTAGTATGAAAGTTATCTCGACTTACAAACAATGTGAAATAGCTGGAAAACTCGATGTTTCTTTACAGCAATAATTCAACTGCATGAAAATAATCAGTGTGGACACAATACCGAGACACTCTGGGTAGTTCTGCAAATTATCTTTGTAGCACGTATACTTATACCCAACACTCGTTACTCGGTTGTGCTAAAGAAGCCTTTTGGCATACAAACTGTGAAAACGAGCTAAGTATATTTCCATAACACATGAACTGTATTGAAGTGAAGAAGTAAATGTATTATGTTTTACCGTGATGCAGCAATATTGTACACACGTGTACGTAGTCTCAATATTGCTGCAACGCTAACACTTATGTACATAAACTTGTACAGGATAAACGGCTAAATACACTTTTGGACAGACAAATAATTTATTATTTTATCTGTCAAATAATCAGTCCAAAATAATTTCATGATATAAAAGCACGCGTTGGTCGTATCTACAATTGGTATGGCAAAAAGCTTCTTAAGTACAATCCCGTACACGTTTAGGGTTAACAGAAGAATTTGTTAACGCGTATCATTGAAGATAGTTCTGCTTCTTGAATATTCCAATTGCGGCGGGCAGAGAAACTTAGATGCGGTGTTATTAGTCTGCCCTTTTACCTCTAAAAACCATTTATGGAAGAACAGAGCCATTACCTAGATATTTGAAAAAAAGGTAATTGTGAAACATCAAAATATTACTTCATAGCTGTGTTAGCCTAGCGTATTACATTAGCTCGTATCGGTTGCGCGCGTACACGCGCGAAACATTATGGCCTTTAAAAAATCGAAGGTGCTTATTCTGGCGATCGCGTGGGGTGAGAGATCGCGCGGGAAAGTGGATCGCGCGTTTGCACGCGTCATCGCTCGTACTAGTTGCGCGTGAGGCAAACTGCGCGCCTGCACGCGCTTCTCAAAATTAGCTTATACGCTCCGAAAATACGCTAATATGAAACAAAATAAAATGGTACCGTAAAATATTCGACAGTGAAAAGGTAAAATGGCTAAATCGATATTGAGTTATATACAGGGTGGCGCCGACAATACGACAGTAAATGAAAACACGTAATACTAGTTCATAGGAATATTTTTAAACTATTAAAAAAAGTCTAGCATAGAAATTAAAAAAAAAAAAAACAAACAAACTAAATAGCATAAAAGTGTTAACAAAATACAACACCATTTATAAATATTGGTTTACTAACCTTTGGTATAATTTGCACTAATTCGCGTCTGGAAATAACATTTAAGGAATGAATTTAGCAAAGGTTTTTGAAATAGCCAGTTGGCAACATGTGTTTAGTGTATACCGATGCGGGGATCGTTAACCTGTCAGTGCTAGCCTAATAATCTACATCATGTAGAAAATTCCAAACATGAAAAATGTCCTGTGACTAAACTACTGCATATATTCGAATTAATACTTGAACACTGAATGGGAACGTCATAAGGAATACGCAGTTTAATTTATTGTCGTATTGTCGGCGCCACCCTGTATATCATTGAACTGGGTTTCTTTTTCTGCGTCGAATGATGTTATATATAACTCAATATCGACCAAAATGGCGCTTATGCCTGCGGCATCGCCCGCGTGGATTTCGGTAATTGTCCTACGAGATCGTAATGCCGGGATAAAAAACTGTATCCGTTTAGTCGTTTTTGCGTAAAAGAGTGATAAACATCCATCCATCCACTATCACAAAACTATCACATTAATAATAGTATTAATGTGATAGTTTGTGACAATGGATGACTACTATTAGTAAGACATTTTAGAAGCCATAGATTTTTCCACACGCAATCGTAGTTTAAATTTAGTTAGCACGAAGTCAAATGGCAAGTAGAAAATAAACAATGCGCCCATGACTAGGGTGCGCGAATACATGTTACATGTGTGCGTGTATTTGTTTAATCTGTATAGCCCCAGAATGTGGTCGACCGCGAAGGTGCCTGCCCTACATTTTTTGTAGTACCCATATCTCGGCAACATAATATCAGCTTATTTGTGAAGGATGTACGAGCAAAATCTTACTTGTATCTGTGTTTCTTATCCTTCCAGAAATGTCTCTTCGAAAATAAATGTTTAAATTTATAGTCAATTTAATTCGGTACTCTTTTCAGCAAACGTTTAACTCCTAAGAGTTATGAGAAATGGTTACTAAAATAAATACAAATAATTATAATAAACTTAAATAAAATCAGCTTTTGATTTTCCTACTGTAAATAATAGGCACGTCATTTAAAAAATGGCTTATGTTTAAGTAATCGCCAGATCTAGTAAAATGTTACAGAAAAAATCACTTCACAAAATTTTCCAAAAAACAACTTGTGTTTCTACCTAACGCTATCAACTCCAAATTATGATTATTTAATCCAAAAATAGTTAATGACCACCAAAAATTTTACAGTATTTTAATATAAAATTACATTTAAATATGTAACATGTTCTTAACCTAGAAAAGTAAATTATTCTAGACTAGCTGTCCCGGCGAACTTCGTACCGCCTAACAGTCAATGAATCCTACCCCACCTACCCTACCTGCCCCACCTACCCTACCTGCCCCACCTACACTACCTACTCTACTCACCCTACCTACCCTGTCTACCCCACCTACCCTACCTACTCTACCCACCCTACCTACCCTATCTACCTACCCCCCCTACCTATCCTATCTACCTACCCTCCCTACCTACCTATCCTACTCTCCTAGTACCTACCTACCTATCCTACTCTCCTAGTACCTACCTACCTATCCTACTCTCCTAGTACCTACCTGCCTATCCTACTCTCCTAGTACCTACCTACCTATCCTACTCTCCTAGTACCTACCTACCTATCCTACTCTCCTAGTACCTACCTACCTATCCTACTCTCCTAGTACCTACCTACCTATCCTACTCTCCTAGTACCTACCTACCTATCCTACTCTCCTAGTTCTGACGACTATTTTCTTGATCTGTCTCTCTCTGGTCATCAGTGCGGTTAGCACGTGAGGTAGCTCTTCGCACATTTGATTGACTGCGACGACCTAAGTCAGGTCGTCTTCTCCTAGGCATCGTAAATTGTAATTAATCAAATTTAGAAAATTTCTCGCTCATTTAGCAGTAAAGTGTCACTATCACAAAATATCAACAAAAAAAGAGCACATTACTTGGAATGTCACTATCACAAAGGATCACCAAAGTAAAGAAAGTTCTCGCGCACCTAGCCACAAAGATAGAAGGATGCACTCATAGATATCGTAACACAATATCGTAATACTTTTTTCCGTGTTCTGAAGTGCGACAGGAGGATGGATTGAAATATTAGTTGGTTGTCAAATCTAATGTCAAATATTCTTCTTCTTCTTTATTTTATGGCTTTTGTATCCTATCCTAGGGTAATACTGAGCCAATGACAGTGAATGTGTAATGGCAGAAATTTAATTTGTGACAACGCTCAAGATTTATCAATCTTATTAAAAAAATAATCTGACAGATTAACAACTGAAGTTAGCTAAAATTAAGTTTCTCGAAGCCGACCACTATTTATGTACTATGTATTTTGTGACTATGCAATTTTGTCGCGTTCGCGATTCACTTTTGTTGAGTTTCGGAACGCGACATTAGATCCTCCAACGCGCACGCGAATTTGAACTTTATGCAGCGGTAATAAATTACAAATTGACTCTCCATTTTATTTAGAAAACGTTTGTATGGTAAATAGAAAAGAGCTGTTTTTTTAACTTTTAATTTTTTTTCTCAACTTTTAAACCTTCCCTAGACCTCCACGAACATTTCAAAACCAAGATTAGATAAATCCGTTCAGCCGTTCTCGAGTTTTAGCGAGACTAACGAACAGCAATTCATTTTTATATATATAGATAAATCATTACATGCTCGTCAAAGAATATTAGGCGTTCATCTCGGAATGAGAGATAGTCAGCTATAAAATTATATAAACCTTTATTTGGACACCCTAAAACTTGTATCAAAACCCACTTATAGTAGGGTGTCCGCGAAACACATATTTATTTTTACACATTTATTGCAAATATCTCGTTTCCTATGAGTTTTATGATATTTGTATTTACACTCTATTATATTATACTCTATTGCTTATACATATATTTTATAACTCGCCTGATGTGAAGCGAACATCCAGAAAGGCTTAATAACCAGTACGGTCAAAATACTACCTAGGCTGAACAACTGTTATTATTATCCACACCCTTTCTCGAAATGGATATTGTGATATCAATTTAGAAAGCTAATAAGATAAGGAAGTCGTTCCTGTAATTTTCACGTTTAGTGTCGTACATTTGTTTAGCGCAATCTGCCTTGAAAAGCAAGGGTAGTTTCATTTTTTTTTCTCATATTATAAACTTACTCTGTTAAAAGATTCATTCATGTGCTATCTGAAAAGTATCATTTCACCGCTCTGACCGACGTAGATTTGTCACAATTATCAATTTTTGGTCCAGAGGAGCAAATTTTCCCCAAAAAACTTCAAAGTTCTATTACTCCGAAACCAATTGGACCCCTAGTTATCGTATCAAATTTGTAGCAAATTGGCCCTAGTATCACCCATTTCTAGGACACACCCAATTACCAATCATCCTGTATAACACCCTGTACCTATAAACCCTGTTTAACTAATTTGAAACTTTTTAGGAAACAGCCAATATTGGAAGCGCTGTGTCTCGGGACTCATTGGATCTACTGGTTGCTCCCTGGTTGCTCAAACAACCCGGTTGTTCAGGTGTTAGTCAACACTTTGCCTACAGTAACGCAGCCACCGCACCGACACACAGATCTACTGGAGGACTATCTTCACATTCTCGACTTTGAAAATAATATTTTGTAATATACGTAGTCAGCGTTCATGGAAGACGATGATTATATTTATTTAAGCCTCATATATGCAAGGGTATGCGAACTATATACACTTAGCATGTGCGTTAGTTTTAAAGTAATCGTGGTCATTGCCCGTGAAGCATAATTATTGCTTTTTAAATTCTTTTTAAACTAAATGAATAATTTTACAAAAATTAAATCAATCAAAAGCATATATATACCTATCTCATTTTAAAATTTGATTCTTGACCGCTTAGTGTAAATATTTTGAAGGAGAACGATGTACCTACTTCCAATCCATTGGCCCGATAACTTTATTAAAGTCATTATTGAATTGCTAGGGAGAAAAAGAAGAAAACACGAGGAGTAAGTTACCGGAAGTAATTTCCATTCATCGTTATAAAGACGGAAATAAAAAGTGAGTTAATTGTATTGTACTCTACAATTCCGATTGGATAAAATGAAATAACATCAGAAATAAATTGGATTTCTTCGACGTAATCGGATTGCGACCAGTTTTTGTTCGGTGTCAGGAAAAAAGTGGACTATATATTTTTCGCTAGTAAAGTAACCGAGTCTCTGATACAACATGAGCCTTGGCCATGAGGATGAGCCAGGAACCGTTGGAGTACAACCTGTTTTCTGACAGGTCTTTTCAGTGTACATTTGGTAATCGCGTCAGTTACACGCACGCATACACCAATAACTCTTAGAGACTCGATGAACTTTTTGAAATTTTGTTCTCATTGAAAAACTACAGTTGTCCAGCGAGGCAGGTAGTTGTTGACTTGATGAGGTTCCTATAAGGTACTGAAAGGTATGAGGCTCTGATACTGATGGTTTGCAGTAACATATGTCAATGGCCTCATATTGGCTATTGCTTCGGCTTCTTTAGGGGCTTTTTCTCTCAATGAAAAATTCAGGTAACTGAATGATTGACTTATCCTCTCCGCGCGCTTAAGTCTCTTTCATCAACTTCTCATAAAGGGCGACTCACAGGCGGAGTGAAGCTTCAAAGACACAAGTGGTGTATGAAGTTCCGTCTGCTCCCACCAGTCTGTTACTAATGGTTGCAGTTGCTACTATTTTTCCTATTGGAAATAAACCGTAAAATCTGGTCTGGGGTCTACAAAGGATCCACTGTCTGCACGGCGCTCAAGTGTCCTGGAGATCGGATCACCGGCTACGGGCTTATCCGAGGCTTCGGTGAAGACATGGTCCAATTCTGGGCACCTACGGAGTTCACCCACGACGACCGCACCTGATTCCAAGCCCGCCCCGTACCCTGGCGCTGAAGGTTCAGTTCAGCGTCCGTCTTTTGGCTGGAGGGTGTAAAAACTTTGTTTGAATAGACTGCTGGTCACTTTCACGACAAATGATGATATTTTTTTAAAACTGACGGATAAACTTGTCTCTTTGATTTTGTAGCACGATGCCTACTTTCGCACTTCGACCACTTTTTAAACTTTCAAGAAATCGGTGGCACAATGTCAACATTTTCACCCACCATATCGCATGACAAACATATTCCTTAACCGTAATCATACTATTTTACATTTTGGTTATCCGTAAGGTATTTTAATATGTTAGTGGTCTACAATATGTACAGTTAACAACAAAATAGTTGAGCTTTGGGAGTTCATAAAGTAGGTACCTATGATAGTAGCATTTATGAACAAATTAAAAAAACAAATCAATCGGATATATAACTAGTATTTACCTACGTTGAATAAAAGCTGCAAGTAACTAACGGTTGTTGTTTTTCGAGGCGATATCCATAAAATGGTTTTATTTGAATAACAATTTTATGCTATTTACCTACATTCAGTCAAAAAAAGTATCGAGAATGGATGATTTGTTTATGGTTCCAAATTAATTTTATTTTTTAATTTTTTTGTTAGATTGGCACAACTGTTTTTCATTTTGGCGCGGAGTTTGAGTTGCATCTGTTATTTAGATTAAATACAGTGCTGTTTTTAGTTAGATCATATCTAGTGTGTATTGCGAATTTCATTATGAACAAAAAAATCGGACAAAAATTGTGTCTTAAGTTTTGCATCGCCAGTGGAATTTTGTATTCGGTGACCCTGAAAATGTTACAGAAGGCTTGCATCTTGAATCGACTTTACTAAAAACACGTGCTTATGAGTGGTACAAAGCGTTTAAAGTGGTCGTACTCCAAACCTCGGTTGGTCCCATATAAGTTGTTGATTAGTATTAGGAACAGGATCGATTGGCATCAAAAAATGTTTTTGTGTAAAATGGCAATTTTTTTGCAAACTGTATTTAATTTTGAAAATTTGTGTCCGGTGATCAAAATTTCACAAAAATTATGGATAGTCTCCTAAGACCATTTTCGTGTAGCTGCATTGGTTAAGGTAGTTCGCTTACTGCCCCGCTGCAAGTTTCCATCCTGTATTATATTATTAGGTTGCTAGTAGAGCCAACGCTAGTACATAAAGCTGCTGCCCATGAGAAAAACAATTTTCTCTCTGAGTGGATCCCGTTGTACTGTATGCACCATTGACCTGCACCATCAATGGTGCAGAGGAGACTAATTAGTTTCGTTTGCTTCATGAATATTAATACAACTGCTTCACCATACTATCCTATTTTGTTTGTGTGCGGAACCACTTTTTAATATAAATAAAAAACCGAAAAGCAACAACAACAATATGTTTTACAAATAAAATCCACAACTACTTCATGTAATAATATAAAAATAATGACGTCACACAAACACTTATATTTTATTGTTGCCTAAAATTAAAAATGGCAACTTTGTAACAAGAACACAGTCTACCTAACTTAAAAAAAAAATAACGGCGTCCATTCTGATATTTGCGATTTAATCATTCCCAAAATTAGAATATGTTTCCTTTTTTTATTTCCCAAAAGTATATAAGCAACCGGCACTACAAAGTTTTTATCCTCGGTGCTTCCTAGGTCCCAAAAGATCACATACAACTGTTTGAATGGTCTAGGACACTTTTTGAAGGTACCGTCGCAAAAGAAGATTTTCCCGTTTTTAATCATTACTCTGGCAAAAATTAAAATACGTTCGCGTTCGTGATGATAGTCAGCCAAAAAGAAATCTTTATGATCGTTACCAATTTCGACTGCAGTTCCGACACTCGGCTCTTTTTAACTCCCTGTTTTTATTTATCCGTCCATAAGCAGCCGATTTATAACTTTCGTACCTTTGTAGTTTTGTTAAGTTTAGACCCTTATCTTTAAAAGTTGCCATGGTCTTTTCATAAATGGCAGGTACTGTTTCTTCTGAAGTTGTCGCGATATCTATACTCGAACTAATTAAATGGCATAAGACATTTTTGTTTTCATTAGGCATACAGATACATCGAACAATACAATCTTACTCGACTTTGTGCAACTAAAGTTAAATCAATTTGGCTCATTGTAATTTGTTCTTTATAGTCTAAGCTCCAATTTTACAATTATTGACATAAAGTGACAGAATTAAAACAAAATACATAGTTACCTTGTCAACACTTAAATAATATTACGAGTAGAAGATGCAAAGAGGACATACTTTGAGGAAATACCTACAACCGCATTGATAGCAAGTATAGTGTCATCTCAATAGTGCAGATGAGACCATACTATCAATGCAGTTTCATTACACCATTAATGGTGCAAACGAAACTAATTAGTCCCCTCTGCACAATTGATGGTGCAGGTCAATGGTGCATCCGGTACAACGGGAAGTGGATATATTACATTGATTTATTTATTTTTGCATACGCTTTCTTACAACGTGGCAGCAATACCTGAAGAGGTAACAGACAATGTAATAATAATAAGTAGTATTTATTTGTTGAGAGACTTGTCGTCTTATTTTAAGACCATAGACATCATAAAAGAACTTTGACACGTAAAAGAAGAAGATAAACGAACTAATTTCGGTATTTTGTTTAAAACTTAGGCTCAGTTTTAGAAATAAAAGGGGTCAATTTATTATAAAAGGGAGTTCATTTTTCACGCTGTAGCTTGATGTGAAATTTCTCGGCCAACTATGCACATCAAAAAAGTCTAAGCAACACGCCAACTATAACAACTTGTTAAAAAGCATGTTACTTTTGTGATTAGGCGCATTATGTCACGTCGTAATTTAACGCGGGGAGGATTACTAAAGGATGTGGATATGTTGGAAGGTGGCAGCCATCAACGCGAAATTGAGGACACTGTAAACATGCAACCAAAAGTAATTTGACTATTTGCACTTTATAGGCCTAAAAAAGACATCGGCTAACGTTACCTAGGCAGATATGGATCACTGCCCAGAGATAGGACCGTTTTCTGTACAATATAGCGAGGGAGTAGCCTCAAATTTTAGTTCGTCAGCTGGTTGAAAGACTCCAGTCCCAGTATCAAGTTGTGATCAGTGTCATAACTACCGGGAGATAATGACAGAAAGGTTATACGCTCGCACACCGTTAAGAGTTCCAGCTTTGCAACGAGAAAATCGAGGGCGATACCGACACTCAGTGGTCACGTGTTCTGTTTTCCGATGAACTTTGCTTTGGTTTTTGTCCTGATTTAAGGAGAGTGCGTGTTTGGGGTGATCTTGGTCACCAGAGCCGATTACGAAATCCTCAGGAACTTCATCCTTGTCAAGGCAGAACGTTTCTGGTCTGGACTGGAAATCGCCCGGGTAGAAGAACCGATCCCGTTTTGATACAAGGTAATTTTTATGCAAAGCAATACCGTGACGAGAATGCGTAACCTATGGCTATTTGTCATCGATAGCAGTTTGGCTAAGATTTGGTCTTAGTGCGTAATAATGAACTTGCACACATCAAACGTCTTTTTTTATGGTCTTTTTTTATTTCGGTATTAGACTGTATTGCACAATCCGCTGATCTCAATCCCAATGAGCATACGTGGAATTTGCTTGGGGGAAGAGCTATAAGGAATCTTCACCAAAATGTTAAGTTACCTGAATAACTTTTTACACATCTTTCCAGTGAATAGAGACTTACACCATAGGTGATAATCGAAAACCTCATATTCGGTATGTCACGCCGATGCAGAGCCGTCGTTATTGCCCTAGAAGTTCCGATTGAATATTAAAAAGCTCCTATTAATGTTTTTTTCTAATTTTATTATTAGCTAGGCCTCACATTTTCTTAATTTCCAAAAACTTCAATTATAAATTTTCACCTCATTTCATTTTATTTTTATTTTTCACTGAAAAGCATCTTATTGAAGCGTCACAGTCAAATTATGTTTTAAATTACGCTTCTATTGATGTATGACACCTACGACAAAACAAAAAAATATTCAATATTTCCCAAAATATCTTTGTTGCTTAGACTTTTTTATGTGTGTATAACCAAAGGTATTCAAGGCTCACTGCTGGTGCATTAGGGTATTATTTGCGAGCATCTGCTGGTGTCCTATCTACATGAATAACCACTTAATAACTGTTTTGCCCAGATTTGGGGTACTCCATTGAAATTTTTAGGTCCCATATATTATAGTGCGTATTATAGTGGGTATAGGTTGTTATCGTGTAACATGGCTTGCAAAAGTTTTTCCAAAGGATTTGTACACCAACGAAATATAAGATGTGCCTTCTCCATAATACTATAGGTACCTACTAACTATTAGTGCGTATCTTCAAAGGCAACTTTTGTATGGTTTAAGAAAAACAGAAGGAACAGAGAATCCCAAGCAGAACGCCATGAGGGAGGGGATAACTTACGTAAAAATAATGCTTCATGAATGCAAAGATTCCGGACCGCAATTTACGCTGGTCGGTTGCGGCTACCCAACCGTGCACGTATTCAATTCTTTACACGTTCTACGTGATTTGCAACAAAATTAGAACCATTTTTGAATTGGAACTGAAAAAATAAGTTAGAACACTAAACAGACGCTTGAAAATAGAACTACAGATATAAACACATAAGCTTGCTCACGGCGAGTATTACTTTGTGGAACTGAATGAGTATTTCATTTATGTGCATAAGTGGAAAATTGCAGACCATAAGTTCTTGAGTGGTTAACTCCGGTTTTTTCCAACGAATGAAAGGAAAGACTAAAAACGTTCAGATATTTAAACTGAAAGACATAATTTATCTTTCTTGCATACTAATGAAGTGATGAGTTAAGGTATATTTATATCACTAGCTGTGCCCCGCGGTTTCAGCCACTGTTTCAATTTTGTCGGCTCCCAAGTACTCCCAATTACTCGGCTGGTAATTATTGGGAGCCGACTCGTTTGTCTCGAACGTTAACGAAACGTTCCTCAAGAAGTGGTCTATCAAATGAAAAAAAATGTAACGTAACTGGTAGGTTCAGAGATTAGCGCGTTCACAAACTTTTTACCTTTATTATTTTAGTATGGATATATATAGATAATAAGAATACGAGTACCTATTAGTATCATAAGATACACCGTGTTTCAGACACGACACAGAATATGCTAACATACGCCAAGCTCACTGGTGAATGACCGTAACTTATTCTTTTACATGACGCTTTCGTTCGTTCACCAGTGAATGTTATCAATTATCATACACCACGACGGTTTGGTGAATCACTATCGTCTTCCATATGAGTGAGATTATGGTAAATAGTTATGACCACTATGCCCAAGTTGCTCACAGTTACTATTTTAGGTTAGGGCACGTGACAATAAACTATCGGAATCAGTGAGTGCGCAATGTTAAACGTTAAATCGGTTGTACAGTGCCTTCACAGTCGCCTGACGCCAACCCCATTCAAAATGTTTGGGTGTTCATTTACCATAGCAAATATTTTTCAATTACATAAGAATGAAGACTATGCACCTATAAACAAAGCATAGTCGGTAAAGATTAAAAATAATCTTTACCGACTATGTTTTGTTTAAAAAACATTAACTAAGGGGAAGATTATGAAAGAGATACGTAATATAAAATTTCTTTCATCAAAATAATTGAACCTTAATGTTTAAAAAATTGCGCAACTCATACTTTTTGGATAATAATTTGAATTTTGTCACACATTAAATTAAGAGGTGATCATAGCGTGCCTGTGTAAGTAGCGTCTTTGCGTCCACACCAACTGCCACTAGTTAGACGGAAAATCCAACATAATATCGATCACATATGTTTAGTATTTATTTAATCAAAAGATTGTTTATGAAAAAGATAAAGACAAAGACAAAGATTCGTAGGATACGGTAGGCACAAAGTTGTTATATAAAATATTGTGTTCAGGACATATCCACCGCTAGACGCGGCATACGAATATTTACACTGGTTACATTAAAATATTAACAGTTTTTAATTTTACATAAACCTAAATCAGAGCTAACTTATACACTCTAATAAAATAAAACTTAAATGTACAAACTCTATCATATAAGACACAAAATTAATATCTTAAACCTAGGTATAATTAAAAAAAAACAATTGTATAATATATCCAGTAGTTACCTATTTATGTTTAATATCTTCAAGAAATTCTTGAACTGTAAAAAGTCTTTTGAAGTAGCCACGATTTTAACTGCTTTTTGAAAAAATCTTAATGTTTTCGGAATGTGGTTGTAAATTTTAATGGACATTAGGTAACTGTTTTTATAATGAAGTGTACTGTTGCAAAATTGGTTTTTTAGCTTAGTTGGGTCCTCTTTTTAACCGACTTCAAAAAAAGGAGGAGGTTCTCAATTCGGTTGTATGTTTTTTTTTTGTTTGTTACCTCATATCTTCGTCATTTATGAACCGATTTGAAAAATTCTTCTTTTATCTGAATGGATCTATGTACTCCCCGATTGGTCCCATAGAAATTTCATCGAAATCGGTTCAGCAGTTTGGTTTTGAGATCAAAATAGCTGGAAAAAATATGTCATCCAAGTAAAAGAAATTGCGAAATTGATACTTGACAAGGATTTGTGTGTGATGCGATAACTAAAAAGGGTAAAATAAAAACTTTTTTGCAAAAAAAAAACCGACTTCCAAAAAAACACAAAAAAAGTGGAAAATAACTTTACTTTCGAAAGTCCGTGGCAAAAAAGTCAATGAAACAAACACAGAAGTCGGTTTTTTTTTTGCAAAAAAGTTTTTTGTGAATCTACTGTTTTCGGCTACTGTGGAGAAGAAGTGTGATTTTTTTTAACAAATGTTCCTTTCTCTAAAATTTAAATACAGGCTAAGAGTTAAAACCGAGAGAGAAGATGAAACTTTACATTCAAAATCATAGGCACAACACAAAAAAAGTCAAGAAAATGTGCACGGTTCGGGTTGGTCGTTTCCTATGGAGAAGAACCGGCAAGAAAGTTCATGGTTACTCTTTTACAAAGGGTTTGGTTTTACAATATTATGATGTTACAACGTTTTTAATTATGAGAGGACAGCGTAGGCCCGACACGACAATAAGTCGTTGCTTAGTACACAAAAAACGTAAAACGAGACAAAAAGTAAACAAACATCTAGGAATCTACATTAGGTAATAATACATATTCATGATATCTCTGAGTCTGATAATAAGAGATGGTACCTAGTGTCGTATAAAAGTCGCAATGCGGTGCATATTATTGTCGGCACCGAAGTGAGGCCAAAGCCCCTCCCGACAGTAAATTCTGCTTCACAAAACGTTATGTCCCTAAAGATTGTTTGGTGTATTTATTGAATATTTTGTTAATATTATAATAAATATCTTCGTATCCTATACTCTGTGTTTTTAATACAGGTTTAAATGCGTCGACTTCCTGAATCAAGTTTTAACAATACTTCTTTGAGTAAGACAAGGTTCTATTTTTGTTTTATAAATTACACTTAATGACGTAGATCTGGGCTTAAAATATTCCTGGTGTGTACAAGAATGTACACAAATCAACACAATCTAGGGTTATTTCACATATTTTTGGCATAACTTTAAAATTAGTGGCCATTTCAAAAAGATTTAAACGGTAATTGGTTGCTGGCACATTAATTTGTTGTGTTTAGTGGCCGCACGCGTGACTGCTGAGCATGACGTCCCGGGTTCGACTCCCAGGTCGGGCAAAGTTTTAGTGAGTTTTTCCATCAGGAATTTCTCAGTAGCAGCCACGGAGTCTGGATTTGTGCCCGGTTGATGGTAATAAGCTCACCCCCTATTACACGGGACTTAAACATAACTGGCGGAACGTAGGTATGGGTGGTATACTCGTATGTTCTATTTGGTACATCTCCACCTTTAATGCCAGTTCGTGCCTGGCAATAAGTGTGGCTCTACACCACACTTATGTCCTCTTACGGGTCAAAAATGAGCCAAGATGGCCGTCTCTTCTTCCACTTAAATGCACTTGCAAAACACTTACTGTACGGTGCCAGCAACGGCAACATGTATTATGATGACCTTACACTTCCTAACTAGATCGTCAGCTAATAGCTACTACAAAGCAAAACCCTATCACGCAAGAGCTCAATCTTACAATGGCTAAAGTATAACGCTAAGGTTGTTGCACTTTTAAAAGTAAAAGAATAATATATTAATATTAGTATTAATTAATATATAAAAGCAAAAAGTCACTCACTCATCACGAAATATCAATAACCACTTGACGTATAAAGGTGAAATTTGGCAGGGAGGTAGTTTATAGTTAGTTGACGTCCGCTAAGAACGGATTTTGTGACAGGGCCCGGATTAAGGACGTGTAACACCCGTATCTAAAGTTAAGTTAAAGTAATTACTTGAGCTTAGGTAATTATTATACTTGCGCAATTTTTTTTTGTGCAATTGACTAGAATTTAAACGAATTAAGAAACGTTAAAGTAGGCAAAGCTAAGAATTCGTACTTTTTACAGTTCTAATTTTAGGAAATAACTAAACTATATAATAAAAATCGTATCTTAAAAAATTACATTTAGTCAAGACGACATTTTATGACAGGTGTAAGGGCTCTCGTAATTTTGTATGTACCTAAGTCCTTTATTTTTTGTGCTACAAACTTGAAAATTAGCAGGCAAGTAGTTTGCAGACGTTTGCTAAGAACGGATTAAGGAGGTCTTAACACAAAGGGCGATGAAGGAACATGTGTGGGTTTTAGTCAGTAAAAGTCTGACACGCCCTCCCGCTCAGCCCAGAGCGGGAGAAGTCATTTGATGATTTCCCATCCGAAAAAAAAAAAAAGGACTCTCGCAAGTTTGTATGAAGTTCTTTTTTTTTGTCCTACGAACTGAAATTTAGCAAGTCTAGAGTTTATGAGTAGAAGACATTAGCTAAGAAAGAATTTTGTGATAGCCTGGCTCTAGCAAGTTTATATGAAATACTTGGCTTTTTGTACCTGAAAGTTAGTAGAAGGAAAGAATATAGTTAAGACATGTCAGGTAGGAACAGATTTTACGACAGGGCCGGTTTAAGGGAGTATAATCGCTTTTGCAACCATATGTGTTCAACAAACATTTATTGTTGATTTATAATACAACAAACAGAAAATACAACTAAATTAACTAAATACATTTAAATTCAAATGAAATAGGTATTTATATTTTTTTGTAATAACATTTAAGTAGGTACCTACATAAACCACCAACCACCTTCATCAAGTTATTGCTCGAATATTTTTTTTATATTTTCCTCTGGGTACCTCCGTGACGCTTTTCCGTGGTAAAAAAAGTATCTTAGTATGTTGTACCAGGTATTCACATATCACCATATTAAATACCATATTCCAGACAATCCATACTAGTATTATAAATGCGAAAGTAACCCTGTTTGTTTGTAACTTTTTCACGACTAAACGGCTGGTCGGATTGTAATGATGTTTGACAAGGAGATAGATTGTATTCTGGGGGAAGGGCAAAGGCTTAAGGCTATCTTTTTTTCTCATATTATTATTATTATTATAAGCTTGTGTTGTCCCACTGCAGGGCAAAGGCCTCCCTTCCCTACTTCCACTTTTCGGGATTTAGTGCGATTTGATTGGCCTACCAATCCTTTCAGAAGGAGTCCAACTCATCCCGCCATCTTCTTCTGGGCCTGCCACGTTGTCGTTTCCTGCTGTTTGGTATCCATTGAGTGGTTATTTTTGCCCATTGCTCCTCCGACATGCGGCAAATGTGACCAGCCCAGTTCCATTTCAACTTAGCAGCTGTAAGGCCAGCATCAGCTATTTGGGTTTTGGAGCGAAGTATGGAGTTTCGAATGCGGTCTGTAAGATTGACACCCAGTATACTTCGCTCCATAGCTCGTTGGCAGACTCCAAGTGCGGACTTTTGGCGCTTTGTAAGCGACCATGTTTGCGCTCCATAGGTGAGGGTGGGGAGAATGCACATGTCCATGAGCTTTCGTTTAAGTGAAAGAGGGAGAGATCCCTTATTAAATGTTTCATCGACCAGTAGCTCTTCCAGGCATTCTCGGTGTGTCGAGCACCTTCTTTATCTTGTCTTGCCTGGAAAGAGACTATCTGGCCGAGGTATATGTATTCATGGACATATTCAATCACCACACCCCTGATTTCTATGTTACGCACGGTGCTGTTTGTCATCAGTTTTAACTTGGTCATGTTCATTGAAAGCCTGACTTGGAGACTGGCGTGGCTCAGTTGATCGAGCATTAGGCCTAGTGCAGCTGCTGAGGAAGAAACAAGGACAGGAAACGAAGATTAGTTAATCTCTTTTCGCCGACAGCAAAACCCTTATCCTACCAGTGTGGGTTTATTTTTTGAAAAACCTCTTCTAGCGTAGCTGTGAAGAGTTTGGGAGATAGCGGATCGCCTTGTTTAACACCTCTCTGAATGGGAAAAGCTGCTTACAGACTACATTTATTTGAGCACCTTGTCTAATGCAGTAAATCTATCCCTCCTATAATCTAAGCCTCAAAAATACTACAAGGGAGAGCAATGGTTTATAAAGTTAGTGCAGAGGACTAAAAAAAATACAAGGCTGTCTTACCAGATTATAATGATTAGCTGTGCTGTTGTGGTATATTTTTTGCAAGAGAGGTATGTATGTAGGTTCTATGTTGTGTTTGCCGAGTGCAGAAAAATTGCGTTGTGTGTTAAGCTGTCAAAAGCTTTTGAGTAATCCACGAACGCGAGGTATAATGGTAGATTGAATTCTTGGTGTTTTTCGATGATCTGGTTTAAAGACGAAGAAGGTGGTCAGCTGTCGAAAGGCCACAGCGGAATCCAGCCTGTTCTGGAGGTTGATGGAGGTCTAATGTTCCTCATATGCGTTTTTCAAGGGTTTTGATGAAAACTTTGTACAGATGTGTGACTAAGCTGATGGGCGGTAATTCCCAATATCGGATTTATCACCTTTTTTGTGTAAAAGAATTATGTTCTAATGACAGAAGTGCCTAGGGAAGATGCCTGTTTTGAGAACAGTGTTAAAAAGGTTGCAAATGTAAGGTAGTAGGGTTGGTTCTCCAACTCGAAGTGATGCAGTGGTGATGCCGTCTTCACCAGGACTTCGGTTATATTTCATACCATTAAGAGCCCGATGGACTTCGAAACCAGTCATTATTGGAATAGTGTCAGGGCATGTATTGGTTTCAGCTGCGAGTTGGGGAGTAGTACTATCAGAGTATAAGGACATAAAGAACTGAGTGCATATTTGAGTAACTTTGGTCCTATCTCCTTGCTTCACGCCGTTACTGTCCCTTATGTGTGTTATTGTGGACCTGCCTGTATCCATGCCGCGCATGGCTGATCTTAGGGAGCAGTTGTTTGTTAGAGCCGTATGAGCGAGTTGTGTATTGTAACTTCTAATGTCATGTCGTATGCTTCTCTTTACTTTACGATCGAGCTCTCTGTAACCTAAAGACTGAAAGATCTTGGTCTGTCGTTCCTCGATAAGGTGAATTGTGCTATTGGTGAGTTTCTTTTGTTTTTTGTTGGCTCTAAATATTTTGACTAGCGATTTTCATAACGTGTTTTAAATTATCGTACTGTATTTGTGCATCTTCTGAAAATTTTGTTTCTAATGAGCTGAAACTATTTTCAATGTCAAAAAAAAAATTCAAAGTAAAAATTTCCAAGTGAACGAAGTCGCGGGCAACAGCTAGTAATATATAAAAGTTCTCTTTTGTTCTAACGATCCGTGAAAAGAATTAGTACACAGCACCCATAGGCAACTTGTCTAGACTACGGGACTCCAATATTGCAAGGAATTCTTTGAAAACCTTTTACTGTACGGTTCGTTTTCCGCTTACCTAAACAAAGGACAAAAAACATGATAAATGTAGGGCACCGGAACTGAATAGCGTGTTTAAACCCTAGCAAACTAATAAACATAGATTGAAGCTGGCGCATGCAGTCACGACCTAGAAAAATATCAGGCTATTTATGCACCATTGCTAGTAATACTTTATGTATTGTATTGTTCTAAGGTTTCCGTTCATTCGATTTGTTATCATACAGCAAAATATAATATGAGTATCTGCATTTGCGCAAAAAAAGTGACAAAACTGCACTAGGCGTTTTTAGAGCTTTTTATTTTATCAAAAGCTAGTACTATGTAGTACTAGCTTTTACTCGCGATTTCTCTCGTTGTGGTTTTCAAAAGTAAAATACTTACTAAACTACATATTTTATTGAAATACACACTTGTCTCCTATCTATCATAGTTGTACTGAATACTGCTTCGAAAGGCGCAGGAAAATATTGTTTGTATTTGTTTTTTTAAACGTTGTCCCACACTGGGAATTCCTAGTGTTGGGCAACGTTTAAATTCTCTTGTATCGTGGATGCGTTTACAAACAATTAAACTCATATACACAAACAGCCGAACCTGGAACAACTACACACATCAAAAGTGTCTAGGGATCAAGCATTTTTATGCGGATTTCTTGAGATTGAGATGTGGCTTTGTAATAAATTTATGATTTTATAAATTTATATGGATCCTTTTTGGTGCATTTCATAATTTGAATCAGGAACTCTCAATCAAATTCGAGTAAAAGATGAAAATAAGCTGTCAATATTTTCCCTATAAAAACATACAACGCATTGAAGACATTATTAGTGCTACTGTTTCCCTACTACTGATTAAAACCAACGTTATTATGGAGCGGCGACGTCATTTAAGCAGGGAAGAAATGCTCAGAGCCGTGGGAATGATAGAAGCTGGTTCCCGGCAACGTACTGTGGCTTTAGCTCTGAATACAAGTCAGAGTGTTATCAGTCGACTTTGGACACGTTACCGAAGCACTGGTACCGTAGCTGAGCGCCATGGAGGACGGTATCGCTGCACCACACGGAGACAAGAACGATACATTCAAATCTTAACTCGAAGAGCTCCAACAATAACCGCCATGATGTTAGCCGTGAGGCTTCATCACTCTTCAGGGAACTTAATTAGCGACCAAACAGTCAGAAACCGCTTGCATGAAGTGAACCTTCATTCCCGAAGACCGCTACGGGTACCACCTATAGCAATGCACAATCGTAGGATTCGATATCAATGGGCTCTTGAACACAGAAATTGGGCAGAAGAACAATGGCGTTTCGTGTGCTTTTCTGATGAGTCTCGTTTTGGTATGAGACCGGATACAAGACGTATACGACACTGGAGAACCCCTGGACGCCAACAGCGATTAAAATCCTGCCAGGAAGTCCATCCTTTTAGTGGTGGAACCATCATGGTATGGGCGGGTATTTGGATCGGCGGAAGAACTGAGTTGATTTGGATCAGAGGCAACCTCAATGCTCAAATTTATGCTGAGACGATTGTATCAGACGTCATCGTTCCTCTACAAGTGCAAATCGGTCCCTTATTTCAGTTAATGCATGATAATGCACGACCGCACACCGCAAGAGTTGTAAGACAGACTCTCGCCGCAGCTAACATCAATGTCCTGCCCTGGCCTGCTCAGTCGCCAGACTTGAACCCGATTAAGCATGCATGGGATATGCTACAGAGAAGAGCTCTGCCGAATATGGAGGGTATCCAGTCGCAAGAAGACCTTTTTTTGTTGTTGCAACGAACATGGGCGGCCATTCCACAGCGTGATTTGGATGAACTCATTTTGAGTATGCCAAACCGATGTTCTTGTGTTGTTAGTGTTCGCGGTAGAAACACGGATTATTAATTGTTTAAGTTACCCAATAAAATTTTAAAGAAAACTGTTATTTCAGTCTTTTTTTCGAACTTCAAAAGTGGTTCAAATGTCAAAAATCCCTTTATTAGGAAAATGGCAAATTTCTTTATTAATGCAAAGGTGACTTGGTTTATCGTTACTGTGACAAACGAAAACACTTTATTTGATGAATCCTTAAAGAAAATTTTAATTAATATCAATCAGGAGAAAAGTTATTGCAAAAATATATGTTGATCCCTAGATACTTTTGATGTGTGTACCTGTAATATTTATTTCGTGTGGGGATCGAACCCGCGATACGCAGCGTAGCAGTCAATCGCTCAGCCACTGCGCCAACCGTGTCGTAAAAAAATGTGCACAGACCTGTATAATTCCCTCAGGGGCAACTGGATAGATTCGCAACTGGACAGATTCTCAGCTGGGCAGATTAGCAACTGGACAGAACGTATACAGTTCATGACATAATTAAAGTGAATGAGTTGGGAATATGAACGTTACAAAAAGTGGTCAAGATAGAAAAGTGGACGACTTGCTCCAGGGCAAGGGCTGACTCATTTGTATCTACTGTAATGGTCGGAAATTGACACGCTTGTGTACGCAATCAGCACTTTTGCCAAACATATTTAATACTTATGGGGTTTTTGTCAATAAATGAAATGGCTACAGATGATAAAAAATGTAAAGCCAATTTTATATATAATATGTAGTATAAAACTTAACTTGTATTATTTTAAATTTAGTATAGTTTAGTAGCAGTACATCACTGACTACCCCCCTTTTTCCTATTTCATGTTCGTATAGTCCATCCAAAGGTTGTCTGGAAAATATCGCTATCAGTGATAAGGCCGCAATTGTAACCATAAAATAAACAATATTGTAAAACCGTTGTGTTTCAATTTTGTTAATAAAGCATATTCTATTCTTTTCTAAAGCCATTTTCAATTATTTCACAAATTATTGGATGACGAAAATTACGACTAAACATTTATCTTGTTACGGAGAAAAATTTAGGAATACTAACGCCATAGAAGGTTCGCACCGGCGAATTAATGTCTAAATACTGACAAAAATATTCCTTTTTCTGTTTCTACAGTTATTAAAAGGAATCGATATCAAAATAAAATAAAATAATCAGTGATACCAAAATACATAAAAGTTACTATCACTGTGAGGAAGCAAAACGTCGGCCAAAGCAAATTTTGATTGATAAGCAGATACAAAATACATATATTATCGAACAGTGTTAACGAAAAAAATTCAGTCATGCTTAGAACGCCTACGGTCGTTAAAATAATCTCAATATTAGTTTTCTCCCCATAATCAAACAAATTCTCAATACAACAGATTGTAAGACAGGTATAATTATTATATGTATATACTATACTATACTATTGTCGTGCCTTTATAAATACACTTTCCTTGAATAAATACTTTTTAAATTTCATATCTGTTTCATAGTGTATAAACTTATTTTTTCACGACTATACTCTGTCCAGTTGCTACTCTGTCCAGCTGCGAATCCGTCCAGTTACTCCGGAGGGGTATAATTGTATCTTATCAAGAGTGTATTTTGTTTTTGTTTACTAAGCATTTTTACGTAATAGGTATAAAAATGGCGTAATCATTTCACGACCATTTAACAGTATTTGCGTGGGAAAACTAGCAAATCATCATACACCCTATAATATTCTTCGATTCTCGCATAAGTTTTCAAATATCGCCAGTCATCATAAGATCAATCCTACGGTGACTGGCAATAAAATTTTACATGAATAAGTATATGCTTTTATAGTATTCATGCGGTTTACCAACGTGCCTAAAATAATAAGTATAAATTGTTAGAATCACGTTTAAATCTTCTCCCTCATATGATCGAATATTTAAAGACATAGGGTTCGTAGAACTGCTTTGTTGCATAGAACTAATTAACCTTTGATGTCGTTGTTATTGGAAAACAGTGGCAATAATAAGAGCAGCAGTGGTCAGATAGTTACTACATTTATTCGTGGTCAATATTTTTACACAAGTGACAAGGTACGAACATAAACAAAACGTAACTGTGCTAATTTCAAATAGGTGACAGGCATGTGTAAATATGATTATTCACACAGGTCAGTGCATACATATATGCGACCTCCAATACGCCCCCTTAATCTATTACACATGCGTAAGTTCACTTCTGTACTTGTCAGTACATAAAACTTAATAAACCACCAACACTTCTGTGTCTGACTGTACTACGCTGTACCCAAAAGTAGAGTAGAAAAATCAGAAGAAATCTAACAAAATAAAGCATGCATAACAAAATTAAATTTAGACAAATTAATCTTTTACACAAAGTTCTTAAAAAGAAAATATAAAACATCAAAACGTACTAACTACTCATCGTCCCCTTAACTTCTTTTCAATCAGAGGATTGAAAATTCTGATGCGTTTTCTTTTGGAAACTTAAGCTAGACTTAGATAATTTTGTCGAAATTTCGTCTTCACTGTCACTACCGTCTGGCAAGTGCATATAATCAACTTGAGTTGGAGTCCTAAGTTGAGTGCCAGGTAAATTTTGTATCTGGACTTGATTTTGGCCCCCGGAATCCTCGTGGGTGATCAGCATTACAATTCTTTGGTGGAAAACATGTGATGTTGTCAGGAATAGGAGCCTCCTCAAATTCCAACACTTCCAATATTTCATGAAGTTGCGACTCCCATCCTCTTTCAAAAACCCTCCTGACGAAACAAAACATTTCCTTGTATTTAGTAGTAGTAGATATGGGCTTTTTAAAGAACACCAAATATAATGACCAAAAAAAGTAATAAAAATAACAGTTGGTTCTTACATTTCCTTCAATTCACTTAGAAGAGATATGGAAGTTTTATTACTCATTATCCAAAAAAAAACAAATTGTAATAATAATAAAATAACTCACCTCATATCACTTATGATACATTTAACGTAAAACAAAAGCTTCAAAACTCATTAATAATAATTCGTCAGTTCACTCACAATACTTATATTGTACTGCCACACACTTCAACTTTCAAATGACATAAATAATTTTTGTGTATTTTAGGGTCATTCATCACAACGGCTTCATGTGCGGTATTCATTTAAATGATGAGTGCTGATTGCCGACACTGGTTTTTCAAAATGTGTAAAGAATTATCTGATTTCCATACGTTGAGTAGTTCTAATTAACTGTTCGTATCCGTCTCGTATCCGCGAGCAATGCCCTGCCAACTTCAGCAACTGCCACTTAACTTTGTCAATTTTTCGTGTCTAATGATAATTGTTAAGGTTCAAATAGCTTTTTTAAATCAATAGCCCAAATTGGTGTTGTAATATAATGATCGCAACACAAAATATGATATACAAAATGTTTTGCAGGTAACACACTACACGTAGATACCCACTTAAAATATTTTTGTTTCCTTACAGATGTATTATTTACCTTCCGTTGAGTTGTGCCAAATGTTCAGCCCGGAGGGTGAATTTAGTTGGCACAGTCCCCACTCTCCCACATAAGAAGTGACTATCGCATAGTTGGCAATAGGCCCACAGAACTCTCTCATATATACAAAAAGCTCATTTGTTAAAGTTTCGTAACATTACATAATATTTACATCGATAAACACACACTTCACGACGTGATTGTAGATTGTTATTTGTATTATACCAATAAGAACCACGCTGGAGATTGTTGTTGTCTTTTACGCAATTCAAAGAACACTTTAACGTTTGCTTAGAATTTCATGCCATTAAATACGTAACATTACTTCACTTGCAACTTGCTTTTTGAAGGGGAGAAGGAAAAAAGTAAATTAAATTAGTTCATTCAGCTGACTACGGAAAGTAGGCAGGCTGCGAATGCTGCACAGAATAGCAGACCGCGATTAAATTGCTTTGGAGCGTACCGGGAATTGTAAGAACAGTCACCGCAATTATTGCTTTTAGCGAAAGCCTGAAAATAGTCATAAGCTCATTTACTGCAACTTGTTATTGCTCGGACGATTATGTCTTTTTAGGATTCCGTAGCCAAACGCAAAAAACGTGTGTTGTCTATCGATAGCTCTTGAAAAATGATATTATATACTTTTTTTTAAAGTCAATTGTTGATGAGATGTTTGCTTCCAAAGTCGTGAATATTTTGCCCCCCTCCCCTCTAATTTCTAAATTAAGAAGAGGAAAATTCTGAAAAAAAAAAATGTTTGTAAAACGTAAAAAAAAACTTTCAACGAAAATTAGTTAGAATAAGATTTCATGTTTAGTTTTTGAGATATGGGACTTTTTCGTCAAACTGCAGCAATAACTTTGTTTTTCATTAACATACTAATAAAAAAATTTAGTTTGCGAGATTTAGTGTAAAGTGTAAATTTACATATGAATGAGCGTTAAAAGTATTGTTATTATATTGTTTGGTGCTACGGAACCCTGTGTGTGCGAGTACGAGTCGCACTTGGCCGGTTTTTTTTATTATTACTGTTCTTGGATTTCTATTTTATTTTAATTTACCATGTACAAATCGTAGGTCAGCTGGGTCACATTGCGTATTGCAGTGCCAAAATTGCTGATAACACATTGATCAACCGTTCACATTTATCAAAGCAAAATCATGCTGAAACCATTGAACGAGTCCATGGGCTTTAAGTGGAATTACACACTCGTCGTGCACAGGCATTAATTGCCGCATTTTCAAAATCTGTCAACACAAGACTGGGCTTAATTGGAGGTTAAAAAGTTCACGACATCTTTTCAGTTCTCGAAAAAAAGTATCGTAGCACACTTCGGTTTTAGCTGGTAGAAAAGCGAATACAAGTGGTAGCATTCGCCTTGTTGCCTTGTCGTTACCCGCTGAAGCGTGAATAGTATACAGCATTACAGCTGAAGAAATGGATCTGGAGTATATTTAAATGTACCGTTCATAATCCAATACAAAGCGCAATCGAGAAATTGCAGACTTTGTTCTGTTGTAGAAATCAAAATTCGTCCCACACCATGGACTTCTTCCATTAAAAACCGGGCAAGTGCAAGTCGGACTCGCCTACCGAGGGTTCCGTACAAATTGACCTCGATGATAGATTACGTACTTTTAATAAAGACTAAAGTTCTTATGATTTAATTACAAATATATGATTTTCAGATTTTTCCCTGTACTTGTAGTATAAGACGATATTACTTGCTAAATTTCGTAGTTCTAGGTCAACGGAAAGTACTCTATACATTTTTATTCCCGGCCGTATCTTTTTTATTACGTTAACTTAGAATTTAGATTTTTTTTCTCAACTTCAAGTGACTGTAGACCTGAGAATATGGTTTTAATTTCAACTCGATACCTCTACGCGTTCCCGAGATAAAGGGTATTGACAGACAGACAGACAGACAGACGGACAATTATAGTTTTAATAATCTCATGTAAGTGAATTTTGTATTTTGATGAGAATAAAGTTATATCAAACCTCAGACAGACGGACCACAAATAAATTTAAATAAATATTTTTGAAATTCATTTCTTCAAAATACATTACATCATCGTTATAATAAATCAATGTATGTTTCCCATGACTTTTTGTTATGTATTTCAAGTTGACTAGTACTCTTAGTTCAATCTAAGGCCTAATTATAGAATTACAGTTTGAACCAATTTCTAGTGTAACCTTACCAGCGGTCCTGTCCTCTATCCGTAGTATTGAAAAGTTAACCAGAAAAATTTTAGCTCTTTCCCTGGTTGACTCTTAAGTGCCGTGCTTGACCGACGCAGAAGACCCCTGGAAAGTGGCTTGCCCGGATTCGGATCGGCCCGAGAACCCATTATCCCAGAGATAGTGGAATGAGTCGCTCTGCAGGTTGGTACGGAATAACCTTATTAATACGTCTACCAATACTGCTGAGCGTGCCCGCCTCCTGGCTGTCGGTGAGTGAGAGTCGAGCCTCTGGCTTCAGGCACTACCGTCACCTAACATAGGCACTATGCTAGGTGACACAATCTTCCAGTTACATGTCTTCGATTGGGCGCTCCTTGTGAGGCTCCACATTGCTGTAAATGCGGTGAAGCAGTCGACTGCCTCGGACACCATGGCCATTCCTGCAGTAAGAGTGCAGGTCGAATTGCGCGGAACGCTAGCATTAATGATTTCATCCGTCGTGCTCTTGCCACCACCGGGGTGCCAGCTGTCTTAGAACCCAATGGCTTGGCACGCGTCGATGGGAAGAGACCAGATGGTATGACCATAATGCCATGTATATGTGTATTTTAAATGTTGAGATCTCTGGTTCCTTGTACGACACGCACTCGTTTCGCGTAGTTTTAAACGTGCCGTGAGGCATGTCCTTCGGATTTATATGGGGAATGACGCTTCCCCTAACCTATTTTCCACTTGGTGGGATCTCTTAAAGAGGTACATATGTACATCTCTGTGTCGGTAGTTTTGTATCTAAATATTAAGCCGAATCGTTACAATTTTCTTTGATTTTTCTGTTAAAGATTTTTTGGTTGTCAAAGAATTCGATACGGGAAGGTAAGGTTCTCTCCTCCCAGACATCAAGGCGCACGCAACTTGCTAAGTTTTGTTCTTCAAGCGGTCTAGCACCTCGGGGAACTCGCTTTAGTACAGGAACGGAGTTTTTGATGTATTAGGTGAGGGTGTTAAAACTGGGTCTGAGGTGAGTGATTTTTGTAGTTTATGTACTTTTCCAATATGCATATTCAGACCCCACTTGCCTTAAAAAACCGTGCTTGGGTACAAAGCGGGCATCTCTCCGTGATGGTCGGTGATATTGAAGATTGATATGCACTAATACCCACCACATCGCTGCTGCTAACTTACTAGTCATAAAAGGTATCGCACTTAAAATAAAGAGTCTGTAGGATTTTGACAAATAAAAACACAAAGGTGGCAGTGGCGTAGTCGCCTTGGGGCCAGGGCGCTGCGCCGCTGATGAACACATTGCGGCGCAGCTCCGGCAACTGTTGCAGGTGACTAGGAGCCAGGCGTCGCGTGCTCAGCGTCAAGCGCAAACAGGGTGTCAGGTGTTCTCCGGACATGTCAGGTGCGTAGAACTCGCAACCGGTTTGCGTGACCGACCTGATGTACGAACGCGGCGAAAAGATTACGTTAGGACCTAAGCAGGACGCGTTCTTAAGTTTCTGCCTATTACTATTGTATGTATGAGCTATTATAATTTTATTTTATTTACAACTCAATAGAGTTTTCGCTGTAAATATTACCATGTAATATCTTTTTTTTAAGGAAAAAGATCACAGCTAAATAGGCTTTACAAATTAACCAGCAACAGTCCACCAACTTATAAAATACAAAAACTTTTACAACATACAACATTTATCAACATCCTCCATACATATCCGTATCGAGAACATTTTATTCAACTGCAAAAGTAAGTTTGTTCTCGGGATAAAATATTTAACTATTTAATCCGACTTCGGAACCCTTCACTGTGATCTTTTTTATTACAGTGCCGAAGGAAAAGTTTTTTCTTTGGAAAAATTTAGGATTTATCACAAGTATAATTATTACTATTCGTTGTTTACGTAAAATATCATTTATGAATGATGTAGCTTCATCATTTCAAAGTATCCCGCTTAGCCTATCATTAATTTATTCGCCAACCGCCTAACCACATCATTCAACTTAATGTGGCTAGCTGAATAATACTTCCTGTATTAAATGCTATTTTGAGCTATGTGTACACACGAAGTATGTATAGCTTGTCAGTGAAACAATTTGGTAGCTACTAATATTATAGAGATAATATTGAAGTACTGATATGTTCGCCTCTAATTACTATGTACCGGATAATTAAGAGTGACGATAGGTTCACTACGATGTCCAGGAAAGTTGGAAAAGTATTTGAGAAATAATAACTTGACGACCTGGTTAAACTGTAGTTTTATACCACTATCTAAGAATCAATGGAGTCTCAAATTCATTCTCATATCTATCAGGCAGGCACCCCTGATCCACAGCATTGAGAAGCCGGTGCAAAGTGTTAGCTTGTACAATATACCTGACTTTGATAGTGATAGTTTTCGTTTTAACTTCGTTATATACACTCGCAAGTAACCTAATCGATTCACACCATAACTGCGCTTTCCCGATAACATACGTGTATTTTCAAGAAATTCGTATTTGTTTTTTTTTTTATATAAACGATATTGTCCTAACAGCTCGATAAATAAGCTTTAAGTTCACACCAATATCACAAGTAATATTAAGTAAGTACTCTTTTATTTATGCAATTTAAATAGGCTGTTATGGCGGTTAAGTCGTCACGCAGTGGGTGACAGAAGACGGGCGTCGTCGCCGAGGGAGGCCTAGAAAACGCTGGTGTGACGACCTAGAGGCGTTTGCGACAAATTGGCCGGAGAAAACCGAACGGAGAGAAAAATGGTTTAAAGTGAAAGCTCGCGAACACTTACTGAAGAAGCTGGCAGACTCGTCTCAAAATTAAATTGTTGTTAGTTTTCCTCTCTCTTTAATTTGTTTTCTTTCGTTGGTATGTATGTATTTATTGTTATATTTTATTTATAAATGTTTTCGTGACATTTTCTTTTATGCTGCACCTACTATGTTTTCTCTCTGCATCACCCTAAGGTAGACTGGTAGAAAATGCCCAAGGCATTGAGTCCGCCTTTGTACAGTGTTTTTTTATACTCGTGCATAAAGTTTTAATAAATAAATAAATAAGAATGGAAGGCTATGGGGGAGGCTTTTGCCCAGTAGTGGGACAATATAGGCTAAGGAAAAAAAAAGTTATGGCGAGCTTTTGCTTTATTTTTGTGGTGGTTATCTTATACCATTATCATAGAGAATCACTAGGTACTTACGTTAGTCATTGATGATTGTTACAGACATAATACCAACATTCAATCGTCATCGTCGTCGTCTGATCTGTACTACATTTTCACAGCTGCTCATTAAGTTACCGGTTTTATTTAATATTAATCCACAAAGCGATGTAAAACTCCAAGGAGTCCCATTAGTTAACGCTTGCGTAATTAAAGAACCAGCCTGGATTAGCATTGGTGAATCAGGATTAATCAGAAGATGTTCTTTACTGCCTAACAATTATAACATCTTATGATGTCGTTATATGTATAACTAATGTATTCTAGTTGATGGAGGAATTTGGGAACTCCGTAAGTGCACCAGACAATAAACTAATTGCTTCTTAGAATAATCTTTTTAAACATCTAAGAACTTAAATGACGAATTAATATTGGATACAAGTCTTGATTCGCGTTTGATCCCTGCTGCTGTGGTGCGCACCCCAGGGTTGCTAGATCGAGTTTTTGAATATTCAATGTTGTTTTCCCCAAAACAATTTTACTATTAAGTTGCGTCATTTAATTATTTTGGTCGTCGACGGCAACGAAAACCCAGGAAATGAACACTCTGGTAAGAGTTTTCATAAAATTTTTGATTCGAGGTTTCAAATTCAAAACACATTGTTGTAAAGCGGGCAGTAATGAAATTCAGTAGAATATTACTGCCTGGCTAGAGCCTAGGTCAATAATGACTTGCTTGCTTGATTTTATCTGTTACAAAATATTATGTTATTTTATTTTTCATCTATTTATTTATTTAAATAACATGGGAGACTTACAGCTAAAACAAACAGATCAAGGACAGTACAATAGTTTGAAAGACAATTACAGGTCTCCACTTATAAAATACATAGAGAAAAAAAGTAGATTGTACGGTAATTCACAGCAAGTTACTAAATACTACAGCATAATTACTATGTTGCTTACACTGACTGTTATTTTGTTCATTTTTCCTAAGAAGTGTTGAACATCGTCGTTGAATACACGTGACCATTTGTCATTGGCCCTCTCGGCCCCTTTTAATTGAATTCTCCCATCCCTAATCCATCATCGATCGAGCAGAGATACGGCGAATCTGGATCTTTTCAAGGTTCAAGTGAATCGATTTCATCTAGGCAGGCGTGTCCAGCCTCCGTCATCGTATCACATCAGGCGAGTTGCGGCTAAACGCAAGCGTAGTTAGGCGGCGAACTGAGGGCTGATTCGTCGCACGACCAGCCAGGCCTAAAGAAGTGGCACGCAGTGGTTCCTGCGCGCTTTCAAGGAGAACGTGCGGTCACTAAATAGGCCGTACTTGGTGATGGAGCCCGCCTGGATTGGCGGGCTGATACCCGTCGGGGTTGCCCGCGAATGTACTTGTATCTCCCGGGCCCCCAGCACATTGTAGTAGTAGGAACAGTAGGTTTTTAGTCGGCTAGAGTCCGACATAAACCTCCGTTGGCCCCAGACGGAGGATACCCAAGAGGACTTTTCCTCTCAAAAATAAAATGGTAAAAGAACCCTATCTCTGCACACATACACGAAAATGTTCTGTTTATTTATGCAGTTGTAGTTTTACGAGATAGCTATTTTTGCTAGTGTTTGTTTGCCATAAGAAAGGCCAAAGGTGCTACTAGGTATTTGATTGATACCGCATGGGCGGGAGAAGGCTGACAACTTTGATGTTGACTGATAGCGTTGACCATGTTCCATGTTTCAGAGTAAACCAACACGCTCGTATATAATATGTGATTAGGTATGTACTGACTTATTTTTTATGAAGGACATTTTTTTTTTAATTTAAACTGTAATAAGTTAATTTACGTCTGTGATTACAGATGGGTAGATATAAGAAACTAAATTTTATAGAGGTGATCTCATTCGAGTAGCATTTTGCATTGCACTTACGGCCACTAAACCAATAAGACGGAGCTTTTTCATCATACTAACATAGTAAGCGACCTATCACGCTATAGGACATGTTATGGCTGTACACGGTACGGTGTTACACGGTACTTTTCAATATAACATATACCACGTTGCGTACCATTACATTTGTTTTATTTGTGATTACTTTACAATTACATATGATTATCATTACAGGAGTAGGTACGACAATGAGCTCATGAGAACATCAAAAATGAATATAAAACATTGGCTAGTCATCATACTTCCCGATCAAGGATAAAGTCGAAGGACATAACGATATCGAATACTCGAAAACAGGTGCTAATCGAATGAAATATACGAAAGCATAAGTCTAACGCCCTTATTACTGTATACATAAAATGTACATCAGACAAAGTATAGATATATACTTTGTCTAGCTGAGCCATGTTCAAGGCAAAGTTTACCTATAATGAGACGGCGTGAACAGATAAGCAAGAATGGACGAAAATAGTAAAGATGACATCTGTGTTATCGTTATAATTGTCACCGTTCCGTAACCTATCAGTATTTTTCAATGTCTTTAGGTTAACAAATTGGTGACCGAGAACGGCGACTAAAGCATAAAAACAAGCCTATACAAGCTTATTTTTGGTTTACCTCGGAAGGGGTCATTGTACTCATAATTAGGAACAATTTTCAATATGGGACCAACCCCGAAATCGCAAAACAAAAATCAACGGTTGTCTACATTTTCATGATTTACATGAAGACATAACCTGGGAACCGGTTTTTTGCGATTTTAATGTTGCGTTCATAATTAGATGTGATTTGGAAAATGACCCCTTATGGATTGTATATGGTAAACAAAAACTAAGGTTGGTATATTTCTTAGTAAGCCTTAGGGAAGTAGTCGACTTAGAAATAGGATTTGGTTCATTATAGTACAGTTACATGGTGCTTGTGGTGTGTGACGACCTTAACCAGTTAAACACATACGTACAAATCTGCCCCAGTCTGAGACCTAAGACGGATTTACACAGTAAATCCTCCGGGTATTTAATTGATCTTCAAGATAAGCTTTTGTTCGGTTTGTTCTGGTAAAAGAGCAAACATCTTCCCAGAAGTGCCTTCTTAACCGTCTAAGTATACTTATTTGGAGCATTACCAAAAAAACCTATTCATTAATGGGTTCTTGCACGGTCGTTTTAATGACGTAACATCGAGCAATGCTAGTTAATGCACAGTAGGTACTGATTGTATGATTGCTAAAATAAATAAGCGTATGTTAGAAACAGTCTAAAGTCTACGCTTTTACGTTAAATACATGAAATAAATCGTATTGAGATAAAACAGGCAGCATCGCTTCGGGGCGGGTCTGAATCTTTCGATTTTAAGCTTTTCGTGAAGGTTAGTAAATGAATATTTCAACAGTTGAACGTATTCACGGAATACGTAACTAAATCGGTGTAGAGCGGTGGGCAAACTAAAAGGAAGCTGTTCGAGCTGTGTGTTCTATTTGGATCAATGAGAAGACGAGTTCTTTGCACAAATACACCTCTAAAGTAATAAGAATGGAATAGGAATAATTTATATACAGTCTGTTAAATTCTTATTGTAACAATAGTTTTAGATCTTTCTCACAGTTTTTGTCTGCAGCTAGTACAGTCGCCATCAGATATATTGTAGCAGACAAAGTGACCAAATAATAAATTTATTAATAATAAATAATACAAGTTACCATTAATATTTGAACATTGATTACTTCATTAATATCTGAGCAGATGCTTGTCAATAATTTCTATACACACAACTAACCAAAAACATGTGCCTTTTAACTGCCGTGTACTAATAGTTATTACTCTTAGTGAACCTAACATCGTCACCTAATTTAACTTCCAATTGTAAATCATCGGCAAAGATCAAACATTAAATTGTCGTAACTCTTAAAAACAAATATTAAATCAATCATTATGGATGTTTTTTAAGAGGCGAGGAACTCAAACTCTAATAAAAAAAAAACGGATAATGTTCTGAATTTCGCCTTATTTCACTGTCAATTTTACGGCATTCATGTTTAAATATGATTTCAGGCATGTGGTCACGACAGCTGGTAAATTGAGTACGTTAATTGTATCGCGCGCTGTGTGGCACGTGGTGCCGCGCCGTCTTGCTAAACCACATGTCTGCCTTCCAATTGAAGCACAAAAACTTAATGATCATGTCTCTGTACCGCTCACCGTTGACAGTGAAGTTCTATCATCATTTTTAAACCTTTGAAGTACGATTAAATTCACGAAATGGACTGGATTTGGTTACAATAAATTATGTTCTCTGGGGATATGTAAAGTCGCATATCGATGCCGATAAACCAGAAACAATTGAGTCAAGCACGATTCGCCACTGTTCCGATTCGTCACCAATTTTTTTTTCATACAAGATGTCCCGATTCTTCGTCATAAGAAAACGAATAATTTTCTATTTAACTTCGATGAATTATTTAATTAATATAATGCATAAATCTGCGTGTCAAAAATGGAGTAGTAAACGAGAAAAACATTACTTGTCTTTTATATCAATTTATTTACAACAACCTCAATAAAAAAAAAAAATACTTATAAAACATAATATCTTCAATTTAAATAAAAGAAAAGCTTCTCGTTGGTAAGCGTCAGTATAGACAACGTATCATGCCTATAAAGTACTAATAAAGTACTAGGGTGCCATAAATAAGTAGGAGTTTACCTCATAATTTGTTATCCAACATAAATTTTACATTAAGTCAAGTAAACTACTCGCGCCTATGTAGTACGTAGTTGTCATAAATAAGAAGGAGCTAATCTCACGTTTTCTGTCAGCTGTCATTAATAACTAAGCCAACCAGCAAATAACAGGCTATCATTTTTGAAAAAAACATATTCGAAAACTGATAAACGAGGATTTTCAAAATCATCCACTATATTGGAAAATTCCTCATCTGTTCTAATAACTGACCTTCTATTGTGTTTCTGCAAACCAATTTCGGCTTGCGCGATCCGGTGAACAAGGTAGATACCTTCTTGTCTGATAACTTCAAGAAAATGTTCAAGTTCTGGCTTGCTTAGTTTGCTTACAGACATCCGATTATTAAGGCTTTTGTGCCACGATTTCGCGACGTTTATTGTTCTGTGGTGTGCCCGGTAGCAACTCTAGATACCTCTCAAATTTTGGTTATCTAGCCATGGTGACACAAAATAGTCATTTAAATCGTGAAAATTTGATTCGAATTTGCTGTTTCCATAACGGCCAGCCAGCGTTTTTCTGCATCATCCTGTTTTAAGTAGGCTAGTACAGCGCACATCGAAACATGCCTTCTTCCTTCATAGTTGCTAGTTAAACCAATCGATGCAGCCTTATTTGAAATTGCCTGCTAAAAATGAAAATTACATCTTTCTGTCTGTGCTGATGGAAATGTGACTTTAATGGCGTTGATAGCAGTAGTCTCAAAGTCAACAAGATTATTCAAACCATCCGGTTTGATTATCCGGTAGATTCAAACGTAGTAAATTAAGCATACGCTCGTAAGTGGCTTGTTCTTTGTTTGGCAACAAAATGTATATAAATGGAATATTTGTTTGAGTTTTTGTGCTACCAATTTCTCCATGAAAACAGTACAACTGGTAAAAAGGGGATTGCAACTTCTTAAAGTCCCATCACAAAAAAAACCGTAATTTTGGGATAAGATTCCTGGATTTATGCGTAGAGACCAGTAAGGCGTATTTTTAGGACTTGTAGTGCTGTACATAATTGTTGTTAGCTTTTGAAAGACACAACAGAAGCAACCCAATTAAAACTATAATTCAGTTTTTCATCCGTGGTTTCAAAACTTGGTATAGGTGATGCTTATAACATTGACTGACTTTTACAACGATTTTTAATAAAAATAACGTCGATATTATGAGAATCTGGTGTACAATTATGTTTGTTAACGTTTAAAATCTTTGTTCAGGTGTCCGTTTTTATAGTATTCTATGTAGCACTACAGATGGTACAATTTCTACATCTCCAGACTTCGCCAATCTTATTTTTTATGAAAATTATTAATTAACACTATTTTGTGGTTCCAAAAGGCACAATTTGCAATCGCGCGGTTACCGTGGGTTGATTCGGAACTGTTAAAATACCACCTTAAATTCATGCAAGCCTAGTACTTTTTGTAAGGAGAAACTATTTATCATTTAACTCGTAGCTCAAAGACGATTTAAAAAAATTAAAGCTTCATCGGCCCTACGAAGCCCATTTCGTGGATATTAAAAATATTTGCTGTCTTTTATTATTTTCATTTATGCCTCAAAAAAAAAACATCCTTTATAAGCAACGGTTAATGCAGTTACGAACCATTAACTATAACCATCTTTAAATGTTTAAATATTGCCTAATACTCACACAAATTATTCGTACGAGAATCTGAATGCTATCACGACATTTTTCAATGTTTTTGTGAGCATAATTTTAGTAACAAAATGATGATACATAGGTATTTCATTCCTCCCGACGGCATTTATTCGTGCTTTGTACATGCATGTGTAACCGCATTCCTCCTCACCCCACAGGATTTACAGAGCTCTAGGCTGTTCTGTAAAATACGAGTGCCTGGTTTAGCAGCGAAATGAACGCAGGTAAATGTGCGGTCTGCATTTATGAAGGAGTATTCTCTGCAAAGACGATAGTACAAACATTGTTTATATTGGCTATGGGTTAATTACTTTTTGTATTGTTCAAAAACCAAAGAATCATTAATAAGTGCTAATTGAAAAGGTTTAACTACACGTTATTGCGTTTCTGCCTGGTGCATAAGAGTGTTGTGTAGGTAGAGGTACTGTAAAGTTGTCTGTCTATCTCCCAACCGACCAGGCTGCAGGCTGGTTTTTTAATAAGCCTGGCCACATTGAGCTGCTCAAACTATTTATAACCGACTTTAAAGAAAGGAGGAGGTTCTCTATTCGGTTGTTTTTTTTTTGTGTGTTGTAAAGAAGAATTTTTCAAATCGGGGTACGATTTGAAAAATTCTTCTTTTATCTGAAAGAATACACTTCCCATAGAAATTTCATCAAAATCGGTTCAGTAGTTTGGTTTTTAAATCAAAATAGCTGGAAAAAATATGTCATCCAAGTAAAAGAAATTGCGAAATTGATACTTGACAAGGATTGACAATAACAAAAAAGGGTAAAATAAAACCTTTTTTGCAAAAATAAAACCGACTTTCAAATAAACACTGAAAAAAGTGGAAAATAACTTTACTTTCGGAAGTCGGTGGCACAAAAGTCTATGAAACAAAAACACTGAAAAAAGTGGAAAATAACTTTACTTTCGGAAGTCATAAACACTGAAAAAAGTGGAAAATAACTTTACTTTCGGAAGTCGGTGGCACAAAAGTCTATGAAACAAACAATAGTCACCGAATTCCGAAAGTAAAGTTATTTTCCACTTCTTTTTTGTGTTTTTTTGGAAGTCGGTTATTTTTTTGCAAAAAAGTTTTGTATTAAGGCGGTAGCGCCAGGGAAGCCTGCGAATCATATTTTGTTTCACATACAGCTTGAAACTGATCTACAAATTGCAAAAAAAAAACAAGAATATTTGAATTTCGCGGGCTACCCTGGAATATACCCCCCCCCCCCCCTTTAAACGATTTAGTTAAATAATGTATAGTGTTTTTTTTTTGCCGTGATGTCAATTTGTGAGAAATAAAATAGTGAAGTGATAGTAAAGTAGCGCTTTAAAATAAAATAAAAAAATATAGTCTCAGCAAGTTTTAATTAAATAGAGGTAATATGCCAGAGGTGGTTAAAGTACTATAATTTAAGCATTTAAAAACACACGTTATTAGCACAGCCGATTCACTTTTTGAGTTAAGAAATTATGTGTTCGAATCATTTATATTAATACAGTAAAGTACCGTTTATTTATTTCTTTTGCTTTGATTTGAATTACTTTTGTTTGATGTGTTTTGTTCCACTCATTGGTAAACGCAGGACCTACAACATTCTTTTTACCATGAAGTTCCTAGTTATTAATAGAATAAGCGCTAGGGCACGTTTCCCTGATACTAAAACTTCGAGCGACGGCACGTCGCGGTCGTGTCAATACACACTCTATTTTTTTCGTGATTTTTCCCCCTCGTGGAGAAACAATAGTTATTTATCTTGAAAATACAAAACTATAACGCAATCTGTGTAAATTGTAAATTATGAAACTTTAGTTAATATATTATAGTGTGTGTTATTCTCTTTTAACCAATCTTGAACTGAGCGAGCTTCGAGCATTGCCGCCATACAAAATTCTATTTGCTATGCTTTTTTCTCCTAACGGCTTTTGTAAATGGGCCCAGTAATGACGAACATCATGATGACCGAATACATAACCTCCTCCTTTTTTAGAAGTCGGTTAAAAAACCGTTTGATTCGTTACGACACAATTATTTTGTTTTCATGTATCCTTTCTAATGTAACACTCCAATGTAACATCCTTTCTAATGTAATGTACATAATTATGTCGAGTAACACAACAGCTCATCACAAAAGTTACTCAATATTAAATTAATGATGACGCTTTGTCATTCCCTCAATTTACGGAACTTTAAAGGATCAAAACAATCTTTCCAATAAGTACATGTAGCGAGTTAAAAACTACTTAATGCATTATTGCTGTTTCGGATCACATCTTTCGGTCCGGAGAATCTTGGTGAAGAAAGTTTATACTTTACCGTGAGTAAGTTCTATGATCGACTCAGCATGCGCCGCAATGACGGTTTATTAACAAAAAGATGTTAATGTGTTGTCTTAAAGTACTGTCAGTTTTCGTTTATTTTGTTTACGTTTATCAGTGGAGATGGAGAGTCATGCTTCCATACTGTTTACCCAGTAGGTATTATAAATACGATAAACTAACTCACTATGACTATCCGTTACCTTTTGTCACCTAGATCATTATGAACATTATAATCGTTGTGAACTTAGGAAAGACAAACAGTTGGCCTGGTACCTGGGGGAAGACTCAGTCTACTGTTCTTTATGGATAATATTTTTACTACAAAAATAATGAAAAATACAAACACATATTATTTTAATTTTTTTTTTATCCACAGACATAACATCATAAAATTATTATTAAGATTATTATTGCATTGTTGCCTAGATCGGGCCGGTGTCTAAAAATGCAACTCCGCGTCCAAAGGGCGTATTTTTTATATCTTACAGTATGGGAGTTTGATTATACTGACCAATCAATGAAAAGGTCAGGAAGAGGCTCTACGATCCTTACACGCACCTTTTGCCTCATCCACGTTCATATAGTTGCTCATACTCGCACGCTGCGCCGGTTGCGGGGACTAAGCACCTGACCTTTCTGAAGAACCTTAGTTTGCATTTAGTATCTCAATTGCTATCTATTTAAAAAAAAAAAATGCGTTATCTGATAATCAATTTTAATTGCTGACCGCACTTGACCAATTAAATTTGCAATGTCGGATAGTGTGTACGAGTATTTATAAAATTGTTGCGGCATCTAGTGACAGCAGCATAGGTCATATTTGATAGGATGGACCACCCCTTCCCTTATCGCAACTGAAGGAAGCGGTTTAGAGATGATATCCGAGTAGCTCTCCTCCAGATAAATAAACATTCCCAAGTATCTGCATACTCCGAAGCTCATAATACTACTGGTTTATTAGTAAACCAGTAGGGGGGAATTGGTCCACTAAAGTCTGTTCTATCGTGAAGAACCGAAGACAACATTGCATTATTTTATGTGGAAGAGGTAGAACGTACGTAAATTAGCTAATGCACGTTTAGGGGTCCGACTTACCTACGCGTGACGTTTCCGCAGCCGGTGTTGAGGTGCGGGCGATGATTTTAATTTGGGATCGACAATAATGTGTCTGTAGATATCTAGTGGCTTAAGCTTTTTCACAGTCTTTTGTATCGTCTCTGTTTGTCATGCAAATTCGAAAGCTTTTCGGTCACCACCCGTGTTGTTCTGCAGCCCTTCCAGTCCCTGAGACGTGTATAGAAAATTGTATTAAGTAAAGGAAGTAGTATAGACCATCAAACTGAACAACTTTCTCCATAGAATCATCATTGTAATCGCGAAAAAAAAATCAGCTGTCGCATACATTTAGTTCGAATGGGTATGGGTGTTGAAGTTTTATATGGGATGGTTTTTGTTTACGACGACGATGATGCCATAGGGAAAGATTTTCAATATGATGACTGTAGTACACTCTTAAATATGATCACACCTTTCTGGTATACGCTGTATTTTTCAAAAACATGGTTATTATGGTTAAATAACATAGTTGTTCTTGTACAAACGCTGGTGCCGTATTTGACGACCACACCGCCATCTACTAGCGACAAACGGAAGCGAACTTTATGACGGCGGCAAGAAGCGCGGGCAAACGAACCGATGCAACACTAGCTATGTGTGCGGATTTTCACTGATATGAAAATGTGTCATGCGACTCACGGGAACATTATAACCGCTTGTTTAAATAATAAGTTAGCAAAAAATATATGAAATATATAAGATCCTAGAAACCTATGTAGGTACCAAAAGAAACGTGGCGTGACGAGTAAATAATTTCTTATATTTCAACAATTACTCGATTTTTCTAAACAGTGACCAATGACAGAGATTTTGCTATAGAGGAGTTGGTCAGTTACGTATGTGACCCACGAATTTCATCACAGTTGTCTTTGTAGATCGTTTTGCGGAGGATGAGTTTGATTCATATTGAGTAACAACCACTGTTTGTAAATCTGCTTCCTCTTTCAGCGCGTTCAAAAGCTGATTTAAACTGGCGTTGTTTGGCACAGCCGAGTTTGATTTCTTATGCCAAGAGTCTACGGCATATTTTGTGGTTCGATGGCGTTCACCATGGACGCACCAAATGTCTACAAAACTCTCGTTTTCTACGGGTTTTGAACGGGTTCCCACTCAGGAATAATGTGTTTCAAAATTTCAAATATTTTTTGTGTACTTCCTTCTGTTTTATCGTTTAGTAATACATACATGAGAGGAACTACGCGAGTTTGATCTTCGTCACTTATCAGATCTCAGTGTATCCACTGAAAATTTCAAATTATTCCAACATTTGTTTGCACCCTTGAGCCTTTTGTGAAGCTATATAATAAAGTATATAGCTGCAAAAAACACATTCAAAAATTTAATGTCCGGAATTTTCTCTAGTTGATATGGACTGACACTCGTCTTTTTAAAAAAATCTCGAAATTGTAAAGGAACTTTACTTCATCAACTGTTTTGCATAACTGAGTTGACTGTACCAAATTCAAGTTGTTGGTATTCGTTCGCACATCAAATTAAATCATTTAAAAAGTGGTATCCGTTCGGAATAGAAAATAAAAATATGAGTTGAAACAAATACCAGTGGTATTGGTAGTTGGTAGTGTTGAATTTTTATGTATCAATTTAGTAGCGGAATCTATAAAAAATTATTGATTGATTTCCTTTATTTATTTCTCTTACTTACTAATTACATTTTTAAATATTCCTATAAAAAAAAACATTTAAAAATATAAAAAATAGTAGCCCACCGGTATCGGGAACAGGGTCCAAGCTACCGGCGGTCAGGGCTCCAGAGAGAGGAACCTCCTAACAATACGAGATTGATTTTATTTTTAAGGTATTATAAGTACCACATTTATTTTTTGTTAATAGACCAAAATATGATGTTGTCTTTGATATTTCTATTATAGTTGCCTCCTTGACGGACAAAGAATAATTGTTTATTTACGATGTCTGCATGATAACAAAACAAGCCTGCTGTTCCTGAGAGCAATTCCATTAACACCAACTAATTTGCGTATTTCCACACTACGCATTTGATCGGCAAGGATTACGCCAAGCAATTTATGCTGAGTTCACATTACCATAACATTCATCTTATATTCCCCCTCTCTTTTACTGGCATTCCTTTTGATTTTCAAGGCCAATTGGGATTCTGCTTGTGGTGCAGTTTTGTTAAAGTAATGTTGTTTTATCAACTATATTTAAAGTTTTCTGTTAAGCTTTACTTACATTGACCGCGTTGATGGCCATCAGTATTGAGATATACAGATATATTTAATAAGAGCAGTCACTAATTAATAATTTACTTAATAACATGATTATTTTAGTCACATAAAACATGTTGCGAATCGAATAAGAGGCTGGTTCTAACGCAAAGGACTCTTTTGTTTTCAAAAGGAGGAATCTTACCCCAAATAGTTTAAATTTGTTGGGACAAAACTGATAGCTATCGCAGCAATGAAAACGGCTTGTCTTGTAATACTAAGTAGCAACCGTCCCGTGTTTTATTATTACCACCAAAATCCTGCTAATTAGTGTCATTATATAAATATAAATTCCATAAGCTGTTGAATATGGTAACACCATTGCTTCCGTAACTATTTCTACGTTTCGATATTGTAAATAATTGCGATTATTTAGTCAAATATTTGTTTCTTTTTTTACTTTGCGCAGCGTGTTAAAAAATAAGTTATTTCATGGAAAGAAAAGCCCTGTTATTGCTTTATTCATAACGTACATACTTTCATTAATGAACGCTTCTGAAATAAAGAGGGCGCATTAATGCCAACGTTCTTTTGAAAAATTAGATAAATGTTACCGTCAACACATATTTATCATGTTTATTATTTGTTTGTTTTCAGTTCCCGATATTTCGGCACTGTTGCAAGCGCCATGATCACGGATCGGAACTGAAGTTATGGCGGGTGGAGGATTATGAGTAGACAAATCGATCTACTCTCTTCCCCATAAATTATGCGCGATCTGTGCTGCGACTACTGTCGTTCTCAACTCGATTCTGAATTTTTTCTGTCTGTTACATCCGTTTATGCCATCTCTTTAGAGCATATTTTGTAGTACGATTACGCTTAACCAAGCAGCTTGTGTTTATCAAATTATCCTTCGCCTGCAACACAGTTTTAATATACCCCGTACCGATTAGTATCCACCTCAACGAATGGTAGTCGTATAATTTTGAAAATATGTTCAGAGAATTTACCAATTGAGCCAATAGAATTCAATTTGACATTTTCCTCCTTTTATTGAATAGATCACAGCCACAGAGAATGCGGCGCTGCTTGGCGCAAATCTCTTTACAATTGCATTTCTGCTGCTCGTCGAATGATATCGCGTAGCAAGTTTTATTCGTTTAAACGCTCCTTTTGGCATTGTTGTAGTCGTATCGATCATCATCACCTTCCTGCTTCTTTTCCCATGTTGCTTGGGGTCGGCGCAACACGTTTGTGGTGATTTGGTCATCAAATTCAAACACGCAGGTGTATAAAGTTGATGAATAAATGAAAATCAAGTGATGTAGGTGTACTTGTTGTAATTTCATTTACTTAAAAACATTTTTTCTTCGCAGGCGAGGTTATTCATATACTAAACTAGCTATTGCCCGCGACTTCGTTCGCGTGGAAATTTTGATGTGTATGTGTGACACTGCCTTGCTAGTCGAGTGGTTTCAAGTGCGTCCTGGTTTCGATTCCCGGGTCGGGCAAAGTGTTATTAGTTTATTCCATCAGGAATTTCTCAGTAGCTGCCACGGAGTCTGGATTTGTGCTCAGTTGATGGCAATAGGCTCGCCCCTTATTGGTGGTACCACAGCCTGCACCGACGAAGCAATGACATGGGTACTCTGTAATTTTGAAGGGTGCCTGAAACATTGCCACATAAAACCATAAATTTCGGGTAATTCCTTTTTGACTTCTGCCAACAATGGGCTCACCGATTGACGGAGTTGAACGCGTTTTTAACGTCTACCTTGAGGATGACCTCACCGTTGTTGGAGTTTAAAAAGTTGGAAAAGGCATGTACGGCAGCCTCGCAGCCCCCTTTTGATCCAAAACCAAGCTGTAGGGGCTGGAATTTTGTTGTAAGCATGTTGCCGTATAACTTACAACAAATTTTGGCTGCCATACGTCTGTAGGTACACCCAACGGCAATGGGACGAATACAGCCGTCCTTCTTGCGCAGGGCACAGAGGTTAGCCCCATACAAGGTATCGACGACGGCATCGTTCACACCGCGCCGTTGAGCATCAGGTTAACCAGCGTCGCAAGCTACCCCAAAAGCGACTCACCAATTACCCCGGCGCCTGAACTCAACAGTTCTTTTAAATGCTGTGGGGTCAGGCCGTCGAGGCCACCGGCGGAACCACTTCGGAAGGAGCTCACGGCTGCAATCAACAGAGGGGCTGTAGCAGTAAAAGAAGTTGAATCCGTATCGGGGGGGTCGGGGAAGGTGAGACCATCCGCAGGCACTGGATGTTTACTCTCAAGGGCTGCAATAGTCTCTGGAGAGTATGGCGCCACCAAATCACTGCTGAACAGTATCCTGGCAGCTCCCCTGATGTCACCCTCACTAAGTTTGGATTCTACATGTGAAAAAAGACCTTATTGAGAAACGAAAAAAGGTAATTTTGGATCTAAAATATCGGTTGAATTCATGCAGTTATCTTTAATTTGGTTAGTCAAAGTTTTTTTAGTTGGCAAATTTTTTTCAACACTTAGAATCCTATATGGAAAAGTTAGTAGTTGATCCCAGGCACTATAAGAATTCTCCTGGGTCACACAACGGATACACCGCGCTAAACATAGAGCAACAGACCGTATAACGCCCCGGGGAACCCGTATTAAAACAGGAGTAGAATTTTTCAATTTTGATAGTGTTTTCCAAAGATTTTGTTCCGAAACTGAGGATATTGAGCTGTTGGCTAGGGGCACAAAGGCATACTATGAGGCTTGTGAACCTTGCCGTAGTGTATCCTTAGCCCCCGTTCGCCTTTGAAAAAACGTGGCTGGGAGAAATGGGGACACCTCACCAGCTGAACATCAAATGATGTGGCAGGTTGACTGGCACTACCGGCGTCGCTACTACCGGCGTTGAACAAAAATTATTACGCTTACCAATAAAAACGGAAACTACATATATGTACACCCGCTCTCACAAAATATTAAAACACACTAAAAAAGAAAACAATTATTTTACAAAGGCACAAAATGACACAGACACGGCTGACAGCTGCGGCGCAGTCGCGGTCGAGGCCTAGGGCGCCGCGCATGCAAGGCGCAGCCTTCGCAACCGTTGCCTAGGCGGCAAAACGTCGGTGCGGCGTCGCGTCAGTCCCGAAGAAAATATAAGCTATCCAAAGCTTAAGGCATCGCAGTCCCGCAGTTCTCGAAAGCATAAGTGCTAGCAGTCTGTGCCGTATGCGCGGTGTTGCACCCGCAGCCGTGCTAGTACTCATCACAGATTACATATTAGAATAACTTGCTTGAATGCAGTAGAATACTTATACTCAGGTAGAATGAACACTGTCAGGAGATGAAGCTCACAAAATAAATTAAATTAAATTGTTGAATAACTTCACAAGTATAAATTAAGTATGACAAATTTTGTATAGAAAATATTCAATATTTAATATTAGTCAATATTTTTTCCTTTGAGGTATTTTTCTATCGAGAAAATATTATGGAATCGTGTTTTCGAAAAAAATAGTACTTAGAGTAGACCTCAACTTTGCTAATTATATTAATCACAAAGTGAATGCTACAGTAATATTAAAACGAGAGCCATTCAATTTTCAAAATTTGGGGTTATTCTGGCCTACCCTTTAACAGGCGTAACAATTTAGCAATCGGAAAATAATGCTAAATAGGCATAAGTATTATTGGTAGATAATAAATTTCAACTTTTTTTACATATTTTTATTTTCTTCAAGTAATTAGTGAGTGATTGAAAAGTCTTGTAATAACTTGTGTAAAACAATAGAATAACTAACAGGAACACATTATTTAATTATTCAGCTGAAAAATATGGTGGGAAAAATATTCCCTTTGCCTGATAAAGGACTTATTATTTCCCGTCAGCGCGTGCCAGTTACAAAATTGACCTTATGAGAAGCATGGAGTGCTCAAATGCCTTCTACTTTTATGGTTTGGCCCTAGGATTTGTTGATCGTCATTGTAAAAGCCAATTTTAAGGAAAATTGCAACCTCTTAAATTGAAATGACAAGTTACTTGAAATAACGGGTATACTAGGAATTAAAACGCTTTCTCTTTTAGCAGAACTGTAATAATGGTGGCTTGATAATACGGCTTGCGTTTGGCCGCAACTCGCCTGATGTAAAGCGATGATGCGGCCTAGGTAGGAGCACGCTTGCCTAGAAGAAACCGATTCTCTCGAACCTCGAACAGATCCAGACTGTAATGACCAATGGAACAGAGAAGCCAGCATTGAATTCCACACACTGGCGATTCGCACAATAAATGTGAAAGCATAGCGCTTTGTTCGGGTCCGGGGCACTTTATCATAATTATAGCCGTGACGGTTCGCTGTAGCTCTATCGTTTTGTAGACTTGACGTTGCTCGGGAAGTAATCGTGCATCTGTGCATCTAAAACGATGGTATTGTAGTTTAGCTCCTTCACAACATAGTTTGACAATTCCGCGCTTCGCTGCGGTGTGGGTAGGCCGAAATCAGCGAAACATTTTCCAGATATAGAAGTTTCAGCAGCATGTTGAGATACCAAATATTTGGTGAGATGCAGTCGCCGGTGTTGGGTTTGCGCCGAAGTTTCAGCAGTACGTTGAGTTGAATATTCGGCGTGTTGTATTCCCCTTATTTCAGGTGTGGTCGCAGTACAAATCCACAAACGCACACAGTCGCACGCGTAGGTATGAGGGTCGTGCTAGCCTAGTAGGTACCTATTCGCTCGCGTTCGAGACGAGTTAACGCCGCTCGACACAGCTGTAGGTAATGTCTCGTAAACATTTGATTGCATCTTTCAATCACACTTTTCAGGCTTTGGACTGTCGACTCTGAATAATTAGCAATAATCGTTACAAAATGTTATGCTAGTGTAAATAATAATGAACTGCTAAACATAGGAGGCGGTACGACAACATTATTCAAAGACGGCGATTCTAAAAGTGAATCAAATTCCTATTTACTATAATTAAAAAAATCGAATAACTTACTGATTGCCAAAACACTCGACGACTACGACGTCTTTTAGACCACTTTCAAAATGTCCACCACCCTGTTCAATACATTTTAATGCCCGTTTTCTTAATTGATGTTTTAATTTAGAAAGCACTTCAGTGTCATTTTTCACTATTTCAAAAACGTTCACTATCCTGTTTTTAGGTCCTCGGCACTTGTGACTTCACTAAAATAAACTAACGATTTAATACATCCCCACAAAAAAAAAAGACAAGACGCGTCAAATCAGCTGATCTGGCAGGCTACTGTCGAACACTCCTAGTGAAATGAGCATCGTGGTGGTAGAAAACCTTTTGTAAATTATGAAGAGCTATGTCTTCTAGCAGCGTAGGTAGAGTTTCTCGTAAAAAAGTAAATATGCGTCTCCTGTGTTAATCTTTGTAAGAAAACAGGCCCCAGTATGTATGTACCAGTGACACCGGCCCCGACGTTAACTGAGAAACGGTGTTGGAAGGTCACTCTGCATGCGTGAGGATTTTCGTGCATCCATAAATGTATGTTGTATTGATTGTACATCCCCACACGTGTGAATGTACTTTCATCTGTTCAAAACTTCAAATTATGTTCCGCTGCCAATTTTCTAGTGACCAGCGGCTGAACTGCATGCGTGGTGCGAAATCGTTTGGAGTCAGCTCCTGGCATCTTCTGAGGTGGAATGAATGTTTTTTATCACCACGAAGTGTTCTCCACACATGCATTTGACTACATTCAAAGCGTGGCGCTGCTTCTCGGGTACTGGCATGGGGATTCTCGTCGAAATAGTCCAGTATTTCGTTTTGAGACGAGTACGTGTAGGCACATTGGCTCTCCTGTCGATGGCCGTGTTCGGACGGAACGTTCCATGGTCGCGAAGCCGCTGAGCAGCAGCTAACATAAACCTGCGGTCTACTCTGGTACCATCCCTTTGGTTGAATGTTCTGCAAGCTAGAGCCACATTATCACCACACTATGCCAAAGTCCTCACCATTTTGGTGTACTGAACATTTGTGTATTGGAAATACATCGCACGCGAAAAATTATTTGCAAACACTCTACGTACTTTCCTATAAAATGTCCGCGCGTGACTAATATTGTTTACATTTAAGTTTGCTTTTATCGTAGCCGCGCAAGCGCCGGTATCGTCGTAGCTGTCTCGCTCTATCCCGGGGTTTTTAGTTTGCAGGAGAAAGGGAACGAAAACAAGCTTGTCATATTTTGTATTTTGTTGGTTATTCTATTGTCCTTTGTCCAGTGCCTGTAAGTGTGTGCGTGCGATTACAATCGTTAAGTTTACTTAACTGTATTTGTAAAGACTTTAATGTCCTTGAAATAAGGTTCATTTTTCTTTATTTTGTATTAAATGACGGAATTTGTATTAATAATACAAATAAAACTGCACTTTTAAAATTCTTATTGCCTTGATTTACAGTCCATTTCAGTTAGTTTTGGCTGTACAGGGGTAGTGTGACTGTAATATACGTAGTTTTAGTTAATTTTGGGAAAACAATGACCTAAGTATATTAAAAATGGTAGAAATCGATTCAGTAAACGATTCTGAACAAACTAATTTCAGGATGTGCGTTAATTATGTTACATGTTGTATATTTGTATATTAAGTAAGAATAAGATTATTTATATTCAGCTCGTTTATAATCAAAATCATAGTTCCGAATTTGGAAATTTAGATAAACGTGGCGATATAACAGCACATAATTTATATGGGTTTTCTGCTTATTAAAATTAAGAGCATTAATGAGAAAATTAAATCGCGGCATATTCCTTTGCGTTCCCCAGCCTAGGAAGTGTTCTTTCTGTTCTTGTGGAGATTTCCAATAAGGCAAAGGACGGGCTGCACGAGCTAGTCTTGGGAGCTGATTGTGATTGTACCCATTTTTGGTATTGGAACATACGATTACGCTGAGTGATTTGCACCTGATGCGGTAGTCGTTGTGCCGACACGTTGACTGTTGGCTCTAGCAACTGCAATAGACAGAGCATCCAAGCACGGTACTCGTTCAAGTTGTTTCCCCCCTCAGTAGCCCCACTAGCCCTATATTATGAGCGCATGACATTTTCGTTGATGTCTTGTGTTCATCGCATGCGCTGTACACTTCCGCCGAGAGATCCTAGGCCAGTGGGCCGCGAGGTCCTAAGCCACCCGGCGGCCTTCTACGTCAACAAGCAGGCGGTGGCGTCTTAGGCGGAGAGAAATACTGGTCGCTCGAGCTCAACGAAATTGCTACGGCCAGTATCAGTAGTAGTATTGGCCAGTGTCACAACACTCACTGTGAGGTTGGGTTCCGGCGGAGGCGAAGCGGGTCGGAGCGATGGGTCTGGAGTCGGTAGGCGTGTGCGTCGTGCCCTCGGTCAACATTGTCTTCGATTCTTTATTTTATTGTATTTGCGTTTTTCCATGACATGACAGTAGATCTCAAAGCCAATTCGTTTGTAGATATTGAAAATTATTTCTAATATTGTGCTTTGTGGTTTTGGTTATTTTTTATGGATGAACTGTTTTAATTTAATTTAAATATGATGATTTACCAAATGACTTGAGATAATTTTTTTTATTATTGAAAACGACAAATATTGGTATTTTAGTACGAAAGACATATTGTTGACATTGGTGTTGTCTGCGTTCATAATATTAACAAAAATGCTTTTCAAATACCAGCAAAATTTGACCTCAAATCGAAATGGTGGCAAAAAAAGTGCTAAACTTTAATTTTGAGCCACCTCATATTACAACCCTCTCTAATGAGTGAACCACTAACTAAGAAAAGATGCACTTTATTAGTACATCAAAATTGTATTCAAATAACAGTTAAAATATTATTTTACAGAACATAACCGTTATTTAACAATTAGCTCACGCGACTAGGAAAAAATAGTAATACATAAGTATACCTATTTGTTATTCTTACAATTGCTATTTAGAATCACGTAATATGAGTTATGTGCCATTAACACGGGTAAGTATTTTTGTACTAACATTCGATTTTTCATCAAGGTTTTATTTAAATTGTGCTGAAGCATAATATAGATAATGTGTGACTATTACTACAATCCTATTCTGCATTGGCACTTTCTTTTTATGATAGATACTAATGTTAACGAAAAGAAACCTGTTTTTTTTTTTAAATAATAACAAGATAATATACTACTTTATCTTCTCTCATCATTATAAACAGTACACAGTCAAAAATCACTACATAGAGATAGGTGTCTGTTTTAGGTAAAACCTTTGTAACAGATCACCAGGCTAACCCTTAGATATATATACAATAAATAAATATTTAATTATGATATAACTAGCTATTGCCTGCCGTTTCGCTCGCGTTAATTTATAATTTGACAATCAATTTGGGTTGTACTCTGCTAGTTGTTTGGCCGTTGCAATCATGGGCTCAGAACGGAACATTATTCTAGGGCGCTCTTTTACACTATGTTATATGTCCTTCTATTTGGCGCTGATACGTATAAATTCTATGGCCATGGGAAAAGTATGGCTTTTCCAAATGCACCTCTATTTGGCGCTAATACGTACATATAAATTCTATGGCCATGGGAAAAGTATGGCTTTTCCAAATGCACCCCTGCTACCTGCAATGTTTACCCTTGCACTTTATTAATTGTAATAGCTTATTTTAGTTTGATTGGAAACTGGAGTCTTTTAAATTGAAGTGGTAGGTCAGTGGGGATTTGACACTTACCCCTTTTCCCACACGAGTTAAAATAGTGACATCGATATTATAGATACTATATTTTATCCTAATTGTCTAATCCGAAGCCCCGTCCCATTACATAATCGGGATGCATCAAATTGCGCAACGGGAAGACCTAATTTTAATTGAAGTTTATGCGAGGGTACACCTCACAGCTCTAGAGAATTAATTTAATAATTGTGAGGTAAGTCTGAGTAAACTTTAGCAATGAGTTCAACACTATTTTTGACCTAATTACCGAATTCCCCCGGCAGTAAAATACAACCTTCAGCATCCGCGTCCAAACGTCCAGCAGAGTTTCAACAGAGAAAATTGGCGATGAGAGAGACTCTGTTGTGTCTCTGTTGTGTCTCTGATTATTATCCTGAATCTGCGTCATAATAAAGGTGCACTCTCATATTCATTGATAAGCTTATTTTTTTACTTTTGGTCAAGCTTGATGACTTGAAATAGGCGTTGGTTTCATCTGCAGGTGTGCCTCTCTGGATCAATGGTAGAGTTTGTCGGAAGTCACCAGCCAGGAAAACTACCATGCCTTCCATAATATGAGTACTGTCTCGCACGTCCCACAAAGTTTAACGCCTCTATCGCTTTTTGGGACATCGTATTTTCGTTCCACACATCATACATACCTCGAGAGCTATTTTTGCTGAAATCGCAGATTGGTGACTCTCCCTGTGCAAGATGTAATGGCAGTTTTAGGACGGAATGTGCAGTGCGAGCAACAGCAACAGCAATTTTCTGGTCTTTTCTTATGATCGCCAATATAAAATTTAACAAAAATGTTTTTCCGGTTCCTCCAGGGGCGTCGAGAAAAAAGAGTGCACCATTCTCAGACTCTACTTGACGTAACATCTGTTGAAAGACGTGACTTTGTTCTGGAAGCAACCGAGGAACTAATTCGGCCACTTGCTGTTGCAATGCTGTGAAGTGGTAGTTTAATTCTCGGAAATTTCAGTCCTCGTTAAAAATCTTGTAGCTTCTTCCCCGCCATTGTCATAAGTTTGTTTTTAATCTTTGTCAGCGCTGCGTTGTATATGTGATCATTAAGTACCTATCTGCATGTACTTATCCCACAGCGTTTGAGGATTAGAAAGGCCGCAAGATGATATGAGGGTTGCGTAAAGTTCCTGTGATTTTGTCGGGTGATCGGCACTGAACGACTTTGGTAGGACGACGGTTATCGTTCTCTAATAGACGTAGAGATTCACATGCTTCTCTATACCAGGCTTCTACATTAATGTGAGAATTAAATATTTTACATAGGATAGAGGCCTTGTTTTTGCCATCCAATACCTAGTACATGTTGCACTGGATGTTTCCAAATTTCCTTTGTAATTCGTTTTTAAACGAAACACGCGGGCAACTAAGTCATGTCGGTCAGTAGTTCTTTGCCCAGGCATAAAATTCTTCTGTTATTTCTTTCCATGAGGGATTGCAGGTGAAAGTCACGATTAGGTTAGGCCTGCCGTAAGTGCTTACTTACGCGAAAGCGTCTTGTGTATATTCATACAGGTAGCGGGGGTTGTTAACAAAAGTAGAGAGAAGAATAACGATTCGACTAAATCGTCTGCGTCTTATTATAAAGGCGGGCATCAGAAAATGTCCGATTCAGCTTTTCTATTCAGGAGCGTGGATTGCATGCAACAGAATCTTCCACGTATTATAATTTTCTCCAGTGATACCTTTACGATCCACTCGGACCGTAAGGCCGCAAATTCGGAGGAGTGATTTTAGCAGTGCCAAGCGAGGCGTTTAGTGGAACTGCCCGTGCTCATGCTACGCCACGCTGCACACTACAATAAACGGTCCCCCGAATTTGCGGCTTATGGGTGCCTGCATAAAGAAACATTTTCCCAGTACGGACGGGTTATTGGACGATTTGCATGAATTGCACTTGCCCGAAAAGTGCGAGTCGACCCCTTTTAAAAATATTATGTTTTCTGTAGGTGATGTTATATAGCCTGCCTCGATAAAAGGGCTCTCCAACATTAAAATAATGTTTCAATTGGAACCAGTAGTTCCTGAGATTAGCGCGTTCAACCAAACAAACAAACGAACTCTTCAGCTTTATAATATTATATAGTATATATATGTATGAAACTAAATACTTTTACAACACGAAACGAAAGACATCTAACAACCAACATCGATGCATTTTTTTTTTTGTAAGGGCATCTCGCAGTTCAGCCTAGGGCTGGCTTCTGCTTAACCGGACAATCCTGTGGGTGCCTTGAAATAAATTTAAGGCCTCCAGCCAAGGCAAAACTTATATACTAAGCGACAACTCACTAAGGGCACCCCCTGTGTGGTACGAACCTCGGCTTAGGGCGTCGCTGGGGGAGGGCAGCAAAGGGACAGGCTGGATCTGAGTGATATTATTTGGGGACTGATTTATGGCTACAGGCTCAGCAACGCGGGCTGGCTCTTGCAAGGGTCGGGGGGGGAGTGAACGGGGGCGACGCGACGGGCCTCGGCGGCGAGGCCGGAAGGATGGCGGTTTGTGTTTGTATTTTTTGAGAGTACTGGTTTCCCTATTACTTTCTTGTAAAACGGTGATGGGGTCGTCGGGAGTGACAAGGGTATGGCGGGGACGTCGGACCTTGCTAATACGCGATGGTTCGTATCGGGCGGCCGATGCGATCAATGGGTTATTATGTTTGACTGCCGAGTCAAAGTAACGCTTTGAAAGGCGTTTCATAAATTTAAGGACGGTAGGTAGTTTGAGGTCTAAGTGTAGACTGTCATTACGGACATAAAATGAGGCTCCCGTGATTTTACGGAGGAATCGGTTCTGCAGGGTCTGCATCCTATAGATGTGACGGGGGTGAGCGTGGGCAAATATGACACATGCATATGTCATAATGGGACGGAGCAACATCGATGCAGTCACCCGGCAAGGGTCATTCTTTCACGGAAAATCTTAACACCGCGATTCAGAAATTGGCGCCAAATGAACAACGCCATCTATCGAGCATAGAGTTAAACTGCTAAATTTAATGCATGGAAAGCGACCGAACAAACAATATAGACTATGAAGATTTACAAAGCAGCGCCATCTAAAGTACCTTTTGCTATCATAACTTTTTGAAAAACCCGATGATTTAAAGTTATCTTGTGAGCACTTCATCTTTATTCATTAGTACCAGTTTGATTGCCATGTCGTTGCATGATGTATCTTACGTAAAGGCGACAAGTTCTTCTAGAAGACAATAAATTCATATATCTTTCGATAGAGAGCAGGGATTGCAATAAAACAAAAACTAATAATATTTGCTATCATAACTTTTTGAAAAACTTGGGCAGTCGATTTAAAAGTGACCTTGTGAGCACATTTATTCATTAGTACCATTTTAGTTCAATAGATGTCGTTGCATGTATCTTAAGTAATGATGATGATCGCTTCTCACTTTAAATTCATATATCTTTTGATTAAGAACACGGATTGCAATGAAATAAAAACTAACACCTTCTCTAAGTTACGCACTATACTTGTGCATGAAACTAACTACATTGGTTTTGTAATTTTCTTGTGATACTTAAACAAACAAACATTTATTATATGTATAGAATAGATATAGATATTTATAATAACTTGATTGGTCTCAACTCAAACTATAAAAAACTAAAAGATATATTTTTGAAAAATAAATGATTATGATGGTGAAAGGATGTTTGCATAACTTAGTGCATTCACGTGAACAGTGCATTTAGAAACAACGCTATCTATTGACTACATCACAAACTTCACGAAGTCACCTACTTAGAAACCCGCATATCAATGATAACCAACAACGTTTATTAGTTCAATGTTTTGCTGCCAGATGGTTGAAAATAAAGCTGTTAAAGAAATAATGTTTTTACATTCTTTATTTTAAAATTCGAGGCACGCAGAAATAAGCGTCAGAGGACTCCAAGTATCCCCATATGTGGGACTCACTGATTTCTACGCGTTTTTGTGCAGTGGTCTGAAGAAGGACTGCAGGAAAGGATAGCTCAGTGGCGTGAGTAGCTGCAACTGCCGCAATATTCACGCGCTGTTGAAGCCGTTCCTCCGCACTTCGAAACCTTGCTGAAAAGAGCGGAACACCCTATAAGCTCACGCAGGTACTGACCGAGCACAGTTCCTTTGTGGTGATTGGGCGACAGGCCACGACAAATTGCCATCATAGCGAAGGCGACTTGGTCTCATCGAGGTTAAGTGTCCCGCTTGGCAACAGAAGCGAGACAACTGTAGTGATGGCGATCACTACAGTTCCACATCATCGCAGCAACGCTCATTGGGTTGGAAGAGGTCCGCATTTAGTGTTAAAGATTATACGGTTTACCACCCTATGATGTAACTGCATTTTACGAAATTGAAACTGCGTTACCACTGACTGTACCTATTTATTAAATGCTTACTATTTTTTTTATAATAACCATGTTCTTATAAAAAAACACCATTTCATTAGTTTGTTTATTCATGAAAATATGATATTTTGGAAATAACGTGTGTAACGCGTGTAGTTGTATGATGAATTTACTTCGTTTTGGCAAAATTCATTGGATACTTCAGCTTTTTAACTTTACATGACGTGTACAAAATGGTTGTGTAGATACTGTAAGAACTACCGTCTGTCTGTGTCTAAAATGGAAGACATAAATTATAAAAGTTGATCAAAATAATAAACAATATCAGCTAGTTTTAATTGTTTTAATTTTTGTGAACCATTCACGCATGAAAGTAAAATGAGTTAAGTACAAATTAATGTACGGGGGGTTTGTATGGGAAACTAAACAATTGATGATATGATTGCCCTCAAAAGCAAGCCTTGAATGCCCGGGGCATTCAAGGTTTGCTTTTGCCACAAAATAAATAATAGAAACAGGTTCACAATTCTAAAATAAAACAACGACGTAACCGCACAATATGTTTTAATAATTTACCTAACGTTTTCTTACATTAATACATCCATTGATTAAGCTAGAATACGAAAATTGCGAAATAATTAGTCCTTATTCCAAGTACCTAATTGATAATCTTTTAATAAATAATTAAGTAACTGTAATAATGATCATGTATTCAGCGAGAATTTTATTTAAGCTGATTAATTTTATATTGTAACTTGTTGCTTGTAACTTCTTTAAGGGATATTTTTATGACAAAAATGATAAACATGTATCCATGGCTAAAAATACTCATATAATTCAATACAGGGTAATTGGGTGCATTGCCTGCTTAAATTGGGTTGTTTTAGAGTTATAAAACCAGTGTTGGAGTTGTAAAATTTAAAAAAAATCCAGCCCTAGACCAAATATTGTTAATTGTGAGAATTCTTCTCCACTCTGGGCGTTATGACATGGGCTATAAGAAAAATATCAGTTTAGCTCTCGTACTCATAAGTTTTTTCAAGGAATGCACCCAGTTACCAATATCTCATTATAATTATTAAGACAAGAAATTGAGCTTACGAATGTACTTAAAAATAAAACATTGGGTGCTATACATAATGAACTATGCTAACCTAATAATATAACAACGTAGTTATTCAACTACGTACGTTCAATTTAAATATAAACTTTTGAATTGGTACGTAATGTCTAAATTATTGTTGATGATCTTGAAATAAGAGAAAATAATAATAAAATTACAACCTACAGCGAACAAGAAGATGTCCCTTCAGGATTTAATCTAACTGAACGTAATTTTTTTTGACAAATATTCGAAACTACTTACTATGATTTTAGTAGACAGATATGTTTACTACTCATCTCCAACAGATAATACAATTCTACTTACAGTAATTCTAGACTAGACATCAAAATGCATTATAACTATAACGTAGTCATTTAAATAATTATTTGGATACATTTTGTTAAAATAATAGACATTTACTTTTTACACTAAATTACTCTAAAATATAAGGAACTGTGCAAAACACTATTTGATGAGGTACAAGTTTTCATTACTTCATAATAATTTAGTAGGTACATTATTATTGCTTATAAGTGCCTTTAGAAGAGTAAAATGTTTCTTTTTAATTATTTACTATGTAATCAGAGACAATTGTTTTTTGTTTTCTCCTGTTTTCATAATAACTTTGGAGTCTCTGTTGATTTCGGAAGACTATTTGTAATAACATTAACATCTAAATAATTTCGAAGAAATATATATCTTCTTCATGCATTTTTGCGCTTATAGGTATATTCTAATTAAGCATGTTCCGCTAATTAGCAAATCCTGTAAGATCTGGATCTCATGTATGCAATAAAATAATCTTACATAATCAAAAACTTCCAGATAAATATATGTCTATCTAATAATAATATATATAATATGTCTATATCGTAATCGGTAAATTACAAATCTAAAACTACTATAGCCAACTGACGAATTAATTACTTGCATATAAATCTGCTCTTGGCTTTATCTTTTTTATGCAGAAAAATTTAGGAGATCATTCCGGGGTAGAAACCTTATTTGACAGGAGTTGACACGCAGTATTTTTTTTGTTGCTTTTTATTTTATTCACGGTCCATGTTTACTAAGTCTAAAATATTTAATCCTCAGCTAACATTCATGTGCATTGTGCGTGAGAATATGTTATGTCTAGTTTATAAACATATCTACGGTGAAAATTGCAAATGCCTTAAGGGATATTTGATTTAAAGGTCCGTTAAGACTTTGAAATTTCCACCATCAATATGTTAAACGTGTGTTGACAAGAAGCCTTAATTATGCATTGTGTGAGGTGAACTTAAAATATAATAAGGTGCATTAATATATTAATAGGGCAATGGTTAATACACAATAACTAGCTTTGAGCGGTCACTAGCACGCCCCACGGGTGCTTGACGCTTCGGGTCGGCACATTTAATTCGATTTTACCGCCTGGCTGTGGCATGAAAGCCGACCCGAATAAACTAGCAGCACGCGGCATGCTGGACTGCTGTCATTTTCCTGGAGTGTAATGACTCAAGAGTTGCACATCTGGTTCACATTTCACAACTCCGTGACAGACGTCGAATAATCGTGAAATTGACGTAACTCCGTATCGAGTGGGCATGGATCACTTAAATATTCATACATAGGTATTCATCTGAAAGTACATTGAACTATAATAATTACTTACTTACTAAGTTATTAATATTTATAAAGGAAACGTTTCTCTACATCTAATAATATTTTCCTAGTCTAGCGCTTTTTCCTAACTCCTTTCTACTGCTAACCATTAAACCATGTCAGTTACAATATTATTCCAGTTTAAAAGCAATTTTCAACACACTTGCGTTTTGACTTTTATTGCACTGCTTGTAGGTGCACATTTGCACAATGCAAACTATATATTAAACCTGCATTACTTTTACTTTGCATCATCCCGACACCGGAAAGTACGCCAGATACAACGCCAGTGAACTAAAGCGAAAGTAGCCTCAGGTTTTTTTATACCACTTGCTAACGGCAAACCGTCGTCGTCTCGTTTACGTATTCATAACCAGAGTTATCAGAGATCTTATAAATTTGCATCAACCTCTAACCCACAGGTTTATCCTTTAATCCTCTACACGTTGTTAATGGCTAACATACACTTAAAAACAAGTGATCTTTCCACAAAACCCAGAGAACCAAAAAATGTGTCGGGTTATTTTACCCACTTACACCAGTACGAAGGCAAAATATAACATTATATTCAATACTGTGAAATCCCTTGTTTTTGGCAGCTTTTGTTTATTTTCTCGTTCAATTTAATAGACAATTCTTTGATTGAGTGTAGTACTCGTATAATGGCCTAATTATGTTATTAGGTTTCTGGTATTACGCTCCAGCGGTATCGAGGAAGCGGGTATCGAGACATGATATGATTATACAGCGGGCAATATACTATTTTAAAGTTGATAAAGGTCGACGCCATTATTGGGTATCTTTGTGGTTGTTGAAGACTGACGCACGTTGGCGCCGGTCTTCTCCGCGGATCACACGTGCGTGAAACTGGCGTGGACAGCGTCTTCTTGGGAGATCTGGGTACCGGAGGTGAAGTACTGAAACGTGAAAAGTACAGGTAGGCATTACTAGAAAAATTAACGAAAATAGTTATGTTATGGTTCAATGCAACTTTTGTGGAACGGCACAAGTTGGCGTTTATATCAAGCAATTAAATCGTATCTTAAGTAATTACTTGAGAGTAATTATTAGTAAACATGTCAAGAAATTACTTTGACATGTTTACTCTCGGCCTCTAGTACTAGAGACTTACACAGTATCTACGGGTGTAAGTAAGGGCAACCCTACTGCCACAAACCGGGAATAAATTCATCAGGCTCCTACTGAGATTTTCTTATTTCAAAAATCTGATAGGACTCTGCCTAACCTGGGGATCCAACTCATGCTCAGGGGGGTTACTATGGTGTCTTAAAGCAGTATTATTTTAATTTCACTCCAGTGTGGGAAAGAGGCAGAGCTATAGTCTAGAGCCATCTCTTTCTCGCTCTGGAATAAGACTAAACATTACTGCTTTATGGCTAGCCGCACATCGGACACGAATTTGTATCGTATGTAAATGTACGTTTTTGGAAGTACGAATTGAACGCGCGCACTGGTTGCGTTTTTCTTCGTTAAAATGCTGAACCGTAACCGGTAACATCGCCGTAATGAATTTATATCTACTAGATAATCCTTCGTTGATGCCACTATCAGACCTTTTTTTTTAAAACTAAATACAGTAACTTTCGCAAGACCATATCTCCCGAAGATCGACTAATTTTAACCCCATAAGGGAAAAAAAAACATTTTTATTTATTTAAATCAGTTATTTTTATAATATAATCATAAATATATAATAATCAGTAATTTAACGTACGAACGCCTAAAAAATCCGACCATATTGGGATTGATTTCGTGTGTCGGAACTATACGCGCGTACACGCACGACTAGTTCGCATAGAGTGTGCGAGGCACTATAGTACTCGGCGAGTCGGGATCGTTCGTGCATGTTCGTACATATTCGTACGAATAGTATTCGTACAAAAACGCATCCAAAGTGCGGCCGGCCTAAGACGTCATGGTGAATACCATGCCGTCCACTGTAATCCAACTAAATAAGCGAAGAAATGATTGAAAGGGCACTTGTGTAATAGATATTTCTGTTACTTTTTTGTTTTCTATTCTTCGATACTTTTATTGCAGTGTCCAGACTCACAGCGAGAAACGAGGCAGAAGCAATTATAAGGAGACGGAGAGAAAGCGAAACTGTTCACAGTAACGATCCTCCTCAATGCTCTCAATGCTTTTCGGCGAGAGTCTGGAAGCCGCATGACATTTAATCACTATTACAACCACGTGGGTAATGGATATTTGTAGAGAAACATAGAAATTCAGGGGTACGATTAACGCACACAGTGAAGTAGGTAACAAAGCGGAACAATTGGTATGGAACAAGTAGGTAACTTTCGGGTGACGTTTATTTAGTGAGTTTCGTAAAACTAAAAGCGCAGCCTTTTAGTCTGTGTTCCTAGGTATTGTTGCTTAATTTTCGTTGCAACTCACAACTTGTAAACACATCTAATTTAAATTTGCTTTCGAAATCTGAAAAGAGTGAAGTGACGTTAATCTCATTACGATTATAAAACTAGAGTAAGCATTTTATTTTGACGCAATTATTTTGTATGATAATAAAAATACCAGGAACCTTTAGTAGACAGGCCTTAGTTCCCGACACCCGAACATTATTAAGAATAAATTTATTGATTGGAAAATCAGTAAGTTACTATTATTGGCTGTAATTCTATAACCACTATATCTGTTCTTATTTAGAGGTTTCACTAGGTTGGCTATGCTAAACAACCTTCACCAATATTTAAAAGTAAATGTCTTATTTTTTTGTCATGGCATGAGACAAATACTATTTCATAATTTAAATAGAAAAGTTTAGAAGGTCAATACAGGTGGTTTTTTCTTGTAAAAGGTGACTTTATTCTTATAGTATTCTCCACATTATTGTAAAGTGGTTTTTTGCTCCTGGGTGGCGGCCCTCAATGCACCTACAGGATAGTCCGGTTAAGCAGACGACAACGTCCTAGACTGACCTGCGAGCTGCCATTCAGAAAAAAAAAATGTTTCTTTGTTATTCTGGCTACCGGACTGTGGAAGACTTGAAGATTCTCCTTCAAGTCTTCCACAGTATTTAAACAGGCACTAGATCACGATCACACAACAGGTTTGTGTTTATCTTAAGATCACCATCGTGTATAAGTAATAAGCCTCCGTCAGTGAGCACCTATTTCCTCTGACTTTGACTTACCTCTTAGGCTATAAGAAATCAGCGTCTTTTTCCTCAGGTTTCCGTTCTAAGATTTAAAGAGGAGACCAAAAAGACTTTGTTTGCACTTAATCAATTTAAAACACATGACTTAAAATTAACAATTCTAATTTTTTTTGAACTTTTAGATAACTTGTTTGCATCAAGTTAATCAGTAAACAGGTCTGTATGGCATAATTAACCTTTTGATAATAACGAAATCGTAGCGCAAACACAGTCCAGTTATTTGAAGATATTTATAGGCATGTGTCGCGGTATGTAATTATTACTTTAAAATAAATAACGTGCGGAAGGGACACAATTCAAAATTTTAATCAGGTTTACTGTTATTTGTAGGTTTGTTGGTATGGGACAATTGGAGTACCGATGGATTCACAAAAAACGTAGTGGTAATCATAACTTACGTCAATAATACTGTTTAATAGATCTTGCGATGGATATTTCCCAACATTTCCCTCCCTAGTAGAAAGTCATTGTACTAAACATAAAATGGAAACATATTAATATAACATCATAAGCCTGCTATGCATATTGATATTTTATGAGTAAAACCAAGAAGAAATATTCAATTGCGAAAAACTTCATCACATATTAATATATTATATTACTTACCAGTCATATAATAATATGCGATAAAGCTTTTAGCAAAATTCGGACCGCTGAATTGTCCTGTCTGCAATGATTTATGATTAATTATTGTCAATTGGATTATTCCCTTCATGCAAATAATAATTTTCCATCAGTGTTTTATACTGGTAAGTTACCATTCAACGCATAATTTATTGGTTTCATTACCAAGCTAGGATTTGAATATAATCATGTTCAATGAACAAGTGAATCGCGATTTTGAATTGATAAAATTTCAGGTTTACCACATGTGATGAATTTCACTGTAAGATTTCTTATTATGTTCCATAATTAATTCTACATTACACATAATGTAGAATTAATTATGACCAGCAGAATTAATCGTGGCCAGCCACGGTAGAAGTCGCAGACGAAATCCCTCATCACAAGTTTATATTTACCACTTTATTTACTATTCATATTAATTGAATACACAGATCTGGTATATTATTAACTCGGCAACCAAAATTAAGTTCTGTATTTGCTTTCTCCTTTCACATTAAGTATTTGTAAACATTGTGAACTCGCTTACATCAGCTTGGTGATGAGAATGTATCTATGATTAACTTTTTTGAGAAGTTTCAATTTTGTCTCGGCTGGACGAACGAATTGCTATCTAGAGTATTTAGATAGGTAGTATTTCTAAGAAATTGAATTATAATCTATAAAATTAGTGTTCCGAAATACAGTTATTTATTACCTACTACACACCGCATCGCTAAAAGCGTTTTTATTTTACTTTTTCGTTAAACTGACGACGTTTCGCTAGGCAATCTATATTCAAAGTGTTCTGCGGTAAATAGTGAGCGATTTATCAAATACTAACCCCAGCAAAAGCCGCTCCATTCCACCCGAGGCGTTCGTGATCACTTTGCGTGCGTTGCGGCGGGGTCTTGCGCTCGGAGCGGGAAGCGAGTCGAGCTTTAGCCCGCAGCGCGGCCCGTAAAGGCACGTTTGCCCGCGCCGCCTCCGCGCGCCCGTGCTGGCAGAACTCGACCAATGCGACCCCCAGAGCTAGGGCCAGGCCTCCCACTAATACGTAGAATATCCCCGCCACTTGGCTCAGCGTCATCTCTGTTATAGTTGCCTCCTTGAAATTAAACAAGAAAAATGTTATATAGATTTCATATTAAAACTAACTTTAGCGCTTGACTTAAAAAAGAATTTCCGGTAATAAGTGGTTTTTCCATTTCTTTGTGCAGAATTTAATAAGAAATCAAGTTATGGTAGCATAATTTGGCAATTGGTAATAAACTAATATTAGAGATCTTTAGCAGTTATTTTTTCTCAATAATCATTTCTAAAGCCTACAAGATTAAGATAATTCCAAGGAGAATTCATAATTATAATGTTAGGATTTCACAAACTATGGCCAAAATTACGTAATTCTACGCTATATGTAAAATCTTACCTCGTCTTTGATCACTTCACAATCGGGCTTCTTGTTATAAGTAGCCCATTTGCGCCAAAGCTTAGTTATTACATCGTCCTTTTTCAAATTTACTATCGCCAAGTTTATTGCTTCCCTGGAAAGTTGTCCAAACTTTAGTCTAAAATATGCTAGAATAACCGTACGTTTTACCCTCTCCCAAATCTAAACCGACTTAACGATATTGACTAGCAATTCAGTCAAATAAGAAATTAAAACAGACGATAAAACAAAATGAGTAGGTACTCGTACGTAATCCTTTTTCGTTATTTTTATTACTTGGTAATAACCGAAGTTAAAAAATAAATTCGTGGAAATGATTATTTAAATGTGTATGTTGGAAATTTTTCGTAGCAATCGGCAATGTGAATCGGCTTTGTCATGTATTATTGTACCTCATCAGGCCTAGGTAAAACTGCAAAAACTTATTACAACCACGAATAATGTTATTATTATTTTACGAGCAAACAGTTGAAACAACTCAAAGCCATTTCGGAAAACGAATTTCCTTCGTTCAATACTCGGCCGGTATCTCCTCAATAGCGGCGCGCCATAAACCCGACGTATCATATAAAATGTAAATTTTTAACTTGTTGTCAAAAATCACGTCCGCCAAATCGCATACCATAAAAATGGGTAGTATAAATTCGAAAAGCGGAGTGCACCGCCTTCCCAACTGACGGGGTACCATGTAAATTTACGACTTTTCAGTATTCCGCCGGGAATTACCGTATAGAGCTGAGATTTCAGATAGATAGGAGCTCTTGTCTGTACGGAAATTTACACAGAGTTTGTGCTCATCCCCTGGCGTACGTATCATAGTGTCGTTTATATTTATTTTGCGTTGGAAGTCGTTCGCACGCTTGCGAACGTATCGTTTATTTATTGACATTTATAATGGAATCTTATAAGCGTCCCTGTTCAAATAAGTGGTTTTATTACTTCTTTTAAACTGAAGTTATTTTATAAAATTCTGGGGTAATACACAATATTGTTTTTAATTTAGTGAGCATGAGAAATTTGTTGTTCTTATTTTGTATTCAATAATAAGGTTATCGAAAGCTATACTCAATTATACTAAAGTTTACTTTGGTTAACTGTGAGCTGAAAAGATCGTCATGTATTTTACTCGTACATACGCCTCTCGATTTATGTCTCAGCTACAAAGTTTTCAAATCAAAGTAACATTGCTTGTGAACTTATAAATCCATGTTGCGAATGATAATATTAACAGTTTTGACTCTCGACTTTTGGATATAATAATCAACTAGATAAACAATTGTTGCACTTAGTTACTACTTGATCATCAATCACAAAAATGACTGATAGTGGAATAACCTAAAAACCTTTTGAGTGAGTGAGTTAATCTATTCTAATATTATAAAGAGTTAAGTTTGTATGAGAAAGTAAGAGGTAACCTTCAGGACCACTGATCCGATTCCAAAAATTCTTTCACTAACGGAAAGCTACATTATCCCCGAGTGTGATAAAATATTATAAACTTTCCCATGGCATAATTTCCGACTACAATGCGAATGAAGCCGCGCGCTAAAACTAGTGTATGTAATCATGAAACTTAAATTGGTTTATGAGTGGTAGCTGTTTGATTTGTCAAAACAATGGGTATGCTATCACACGTTTCCATACTCTGTTTAAACTTTTAGAGAGTAGGTACACCTATCTAATAATATATTGTATTTGATTTATATTGGCTAGATTGATTTAATCCAGTCGACGACGAAGTTGAGGTAGCTGGACAGTATTCCGAACTTAATGGAACTTTAACTGGTTGTTTGGGGGTATGTAGAGTAATTCTTTGTTTAACAATAATTGACTAGCGGATACCTGGCGTGTGCTACTACGCTACAGTGCCTATTCCATTTTTTTTGTGGTCTAAAACCATTTTCGCATTATTGCTTTTCTAATGAAACCAGTTTGGGACACATCGATTGAATGGATTCAAAGTCTATAACGGACATGGGTAGAAACAATTTTGTGTTTTATAATATAGATTGCAGGTGTTATGTACATTCAAGTGTACCTTTACACCACCAATATAAGCTGGGCTCCGATTTGTACTAAGTGCGATACAAAGGACCATAGAGTCGAAAGTCCACACAGTAAAGGTTCAAAGCTCTTGAAGGTACATATGTGAGAAAATTTTTAGGCTGCGAAAATCTTGTAGCACTTGGGGGCTGCCGGATCTTCCTCGTCGTCGTCGTCACAGTCCGAGTATATGGACTCGTCTTCTTCAAGATATTGATGAGTGATCAACAAAATGAACATAGAAATGTTGGTAACAAATAGTTATGTTATTTTCACATTTTAAGAAACTTTGATCAGCTATATCTCCGTTAATATTGGGTTTGAAGATCTGGTTCACCAACAAACTTCCAGGAAATTTAACGCTCTTCAGCATTGCCGTCCAATGTGGTCCACAAAATTAATTTGTGCTTAGTTTAAGAGATATAAGCGAAAACTGATAGAAGTCGGGAAAAAATGATGTTTTTGTTGTCCCCCCAAAGTTAGCACAGGGTCCTCGAGGTCGAAAACTTAGGATAGTCTCCCTAGTGTACCCTCAAATAATTGGGATGTTGGCAAATACTTTTCGAGTTTTTTTCATGTTTTTTTGCATTTTTGGTAAACTTTTTAAGGTCGATCCTTGTGCGAAAAAACAGAGGCGACGCCTGCCTCGATGGATGGGCGCTTAAAAGCACAGGTTGTTATTGCAAATGTGCAAACTACGCCGTACTAATACGTAATTCGCTCCCAAATGTCTATGAAGAAGTTAAAAAAAAAGATCGCGCAAGGATGTCGAAGAGGCCTTTGCCCAGCAGTGGAACATTCAAGTCTTTTTAAGAAAAGAGGGTCCCAATACATGAAACATGTTTTTTTCGCCGTTTTTTTGTATTGTAGGGTGGTACGAAACCCTTGCTGTGCGAGTCCGACTTGCACTTAGCCGGTTTTCTTTCTATTAAACTGTGTTGCTATAATTGTGATATAACTTCCTTGTTAATCAGTATGCAGCCAATTGGTGACTGACAAAGCTAATCTCTAATCCCAAAAATATTACAAAATCAAACCTCAAACCTGCAAACCAATCACAGTTATTCACGATTGAATCGGATTGGATGCAAATCATTAATTAATAGAAGTTTTGCTTTGAAGGTTGGATACAAGTCGACGCTATACAAGTTTGATACTAATCGTAATCGGCTGTTATATTAAAATCGATTTAAGTAAAGAAAATTGCCACGAAAATACGTTACCTGAGAGGCGATCCCTTCGCCGTGGCTATAGCGAAATGAACGTGCTTATATCTGCAAACATGCGACGGGCCACACGGCTCACCATCATCAGAATAAGCTGATATAGCTTCATCATTTAAAATAGGATCCTTCACAAAATTATTCCGTAAATTAAAATAACTGCTCTGAAAGCAAACAACATACAAACAGCGTGAAAAGGGTGTTATTATGGAAAGCAAAACCAAAGTGAAAACAAAGTGAGGAGCAGAAGATTCAAAATGATCGATTGATTGATTTTAACTGTGACTTACAAATTACTCGCCTGCGAGATCCGCAAGCCTATAGATACTAGCAACTTAAGAGTTACAAAAAAAATATAGGAAATAATACATCTTGTCCTTTAGTAGTTGATTTGAAATAAGAATAACAATTTAAGTTACAAGTCTGAACAAGATTTCTTCATCAACGCTTTCGATATTTACCCTCGTTTTGAAGCATTATTTGAGCTTTGTGCTTATACTTATCCTCATTTACCAATGCAACCAATCAAAAATTCACAAATGAATAACGTGCTACTAGTAAGTGCGTTGTGTATTGACGGCCATTGAAATATAAGTGCTGTGGGATATTGTCTACCTCATTGGAGAGTTCAGTTTTTAAATTGTTACTTTTGAGCAGCGATATTTATGCTCTGCGCACAGCAAGAATCTTTGTTCTGCCAATAATAGTGTTCTACGATGTCTTTGTCACCGCTCTGGTTTTATCAAATCCTCTTTCTTTGTCCAGGCAGTCTTGTTTTAAAATGCACTCCCTCAGAGTACCAGGACGGTGACCAGTCGGGTTCACATTCAAAGTGAAAGCTCGAGATTTTAGATTCAGATTCGTCTCAGTCTGTGTCTGTAGTAGTTTTTCTTGTTTATTTTTCCTTAACTTATATATTATGTTTTATGTATTTATATTTTATGTATTTATTCTTGTATTTTAGTTATGAATATTTTCCAGTATTTTTTTTCTGTTATTGCACCTACTGTGTATTATCTCTGCATTAGACTGGTAGAAAATGCTCATGGCATTAAGTCCACCTTTATACAGTTATTACTTGTGCATAAAGTTTCAAATAAATCACGATGAAGATCGAGTAACGATGGTTCTTAACGGTTGAAAATAAAAGATTCCTTTCAAATGAAGCATAACTGTTTATCAACCAATCACGATTCTATCAATCAATCGACGATGAACCTTGGAGTAAAAACCATTGAAGATGTTCAATTCGCATTCGCACTTTTCTTACCAATATCTGTTTGTTACCTGTATTTTGTAATAGGCATGTGGGTCTTACTTCGGTATGAGCAACGTTTGGTGCATAGCTGACAGGTGAATTTGCAGGTTCTGCTATTCGCTCCACAATGAGATAGGCTGCAAGATTGGCCGTGTAAGAGCAAACTAGGATCAGCGCAAAGAACCACCACACAGTTCCAACTATTCTTCCTGATAGAGACCTGATGGAAATCATTCGGTTTAGTTTGTTGCGTACAGAATGACAGTAGCATTATCAAAAGAAAATGGAATATTCAACATCATAACAAGATCCAAATTGTACTAAAAAAGAGCCATAACCACCACGCACCAACTCGATTTAAAAAAAGGTACATTTTGATTAAAAAAATGCTTGTGTTCCTAGCCTTTTGATAGTGGTTAAGTGACGTGAGTTTAGAAAAACTAGAGGTTTGTAAATAAAACCAGCAACGACAATGTCTATCGCGTGAGTGAGCAGTGTCTGATAGTTTTAGTTATCCGTTATCGTACACTCGAACAGTAATAAAAGTGTTCCTTTTTAATTCAGACTGCAAGCGAAAACCTGCAAAACTGTGGTCGTGATGCCTGTTTTAAATATTACTTTCATTGTAACCGACTGAATGTCCATTGTTTGTTATTGCTTAGGTTTTGAATTCAAAATAACGCCTCGAGGGAATTCGACAGCAGTTCAATAAAAGTTTTTTTTTAATTCGTACAGCTTTGAATACCGAGTGCGTATTTGAAAATTGTTTTGTAGATGTTACTGTAAAAGCTCGAACTACTGTAAATCCTTACATTTTCCAGTAAAATCTAAGATCTACCAAGTCTCAATGGTAAGCCAAAACTGATAAATGTATTACTGTCTAATATTGTTAAGGAATTAACACAAACTCACTTTGAGTTTGTGTTAAATCCTTAACGGCTTAAGAAATTTAGATGAAATGAAGCCATAACCTGGGTTAGGACATACTCGTAGATGATACTGTTATCTTTTTACTTGTGGGATATTTTTCGACATCTACGCTAGCGATGCTGCGGGCAAAAGCTAGTAATCTATACCTAAAATCGCACCGCACTATTTCACCTCAGGAAACGTCAAGTGTTGTGTGTGTCGTGTTTATTGCATACGTTAATACGAATCATTCCCGCTATGTTGACTCGCAATTTTTCTTAGTTTTGATGCAACTTCTCAAATGATTTAAAATGATGCAGGTAATTTACGCATTAACAATGTCAATACTTTCTAATTATGACAATAATACTTTAGTTTCAAAACCATCATTACTAAGTTTTCATTGGTAAAACCTTGGAAAATCGTTTTATTTTTTATCAAACCACAATATTCGGGGTTTTACAGCAACAGATACACTAACATATTTCGCTTTTAATTTGCGTAAATAGTGAAAAATCGAAAAAAACTGTTCATATTCCATTTCCATTGCAGTGTTTTCTCCTGTCTATTTCGCATTCATTTTTTATATAAAGCTTTTATTTGAACTGTGCTTCAGTCCAAAACCCTTGCATTGCACTGCTGTTTATGTTTTTCAACATAAACTTGAATATTGTATGATTACTATTTACGTATAAAGGGCTTACGAACAAAATAAATGCGCTAGATACGTGGTTGCTAAGTATTCAAGTTACTATGCATAGAGTTTGCTATTCATAGATTTCCGTCGGTACTGGGAAGTTTACACAACAAAACCCCTTATTATTTATAATAATGATTTGTAAACCAAATATTTTCTGTTATGTGACTATGCATAGATAGTGTGTACATATCTCTACTAATCTCATTGAATAATGATTTTTAATAATCTGCAATAGGAACAATATTTGCAGAGCTTAAGCTAGTTTTAGCAATTTAGAATCGAGAAACGAGTCTCATAACAATGTTAGGGTTGGTTTCCCTGCTTAATTCTGCATCTTGCTCGATGTAATCTTGTACGGAAGTTAATATATGCTGCACTTGCTTGATTGCGCTCGCACCATCTCATTTAGTATGAACTAAAATGTAATAAAATACATACCTAGCGACCCGCCCTTGCTTTGTCGGTTGTACGACATGACAAAATGTCGAACTTTTCTCATATGCAAGTTCTGTCAATTTATGTATTATAAACATAAGTTAAAAATGATGATGATAACTGTATGCCGCGTTTTCACTTTGAACTTACATAAATTTAAACGTTATAAGAATACAATTCAAATTACATTATTAGAAACCAAACCTCTTACGAATAAGGGCTTTATACAATTGAATTAAATTGTAAAGACATGAAAGAGCCAGTAAACTCAGATGATACTAGCTAAAATGATGTTCAAGCATCGCATTACCTATACCAAGTATTTTTATGAATAAACAAAGCTTAAGTAGGTATCTATACTAATATAATGATTAATATTATAAAGACGTAAAGGAGATCGGGCGGAAGCGGTCCAAGTGGCGTCAGTGAACGAGGCCTATAATTTCTTGAAGCTGATCGAAACGGCATATTTTTTGTTATGGCGCCAAAAAGATTGCTTTATGGAAAAAACAGTTATCATTTAAAATGTACTTTGTAATTAATGATTGCATTAATTACAAATAGCGTCAATAATTAAAACATGCGTCATTTTAAAACTTGTTAAAAGAGGGGTTTTTGTAAACGACATAAGCAAATCGGCGCCGGGAGAAAAAAATTAAACGCCATAACGTGCAATTACTGACAAAAGATCTTCTAATTCAAGAGATATAAGGAGCGTCGGTGATTCAGACACACATCATTTTAAAGCTTGTTAGAAGAGGTTTTTCTTTATTTAGAAGTTAAGCAAATCGGATCCGGGAGAAAAAAGTTAAACGCCATAATGTACAATTACTGACAAAAAATATTCAAATTCTAGAGATAAAGGAGACTCGGTGATTGACGTGTACATCATTTTAAAGGTTTTTAGAAGAGTGTTTTTTTTTATGAAGGACATAAGCAAATCGGCGCCGGGAGAAAAAAGTTAAACGCCATTATGTATACCTACAATTACTGACCACAAAATCTTCTAATTCAAGAGATACAAGAGGCGGCCTGGTTAATTATTCATTGGTTTAACGCCCCTTGGGTTGTACGTACAACCATCCTGTAAGAATACTTTCAGGCAGCCCTAAGGTTTTTGCTGTGTCAAGAATTTGGTAAACGGTTCGCTTTCATCCATATCAACTATTACTACCGGCACGGCATACCTGATACCATGAACCATGATTGCTTTCCCCTTTAAGGATTATTATAGTCGTAAAAGTTTTGCATCTCCAGAACTTGGAAAACAGATCTTTTTCAACTCATTATAACCAATGCGACCAACTCTGAACTTTGGCAAAGGTACGATGGAACACGTCTGCTTACTCCTTTAAGAATTATCGTTGTGAAGGTTACGCTTATGTTTATCAGTGATGAAGCTCTTAAATAAAAGGAAGAATACGATTCACAAAATGGCCTTATTTTAACCTTTTCTTTTAAACGATTTCCAAGAGCTTTGATAATTGAAAAGCATGAAACACAACAAGTGAAAGTATCCTTAAATCAAAAAAGCTAGTCTTGGACCACATTATATAGAAGTTTGCCCGATCTCCTTTGTTTGTAAGTTTGTATGTAGAGGGTAATCTTAGGGACTACTGATTTGATTCCGAAAATTCTTTCAGTATCGGGAAGCTACATTATCCCAGAGTGTTATAGGCTAATAAATTTAAAATGTTTCCGTGGGTTAAGCAAAAGCTATGCATTAATAAATACTTGTGTGTAGTGTAGCATTGTTGACTTCATCTACAGTTATTTTCTGGTTTTTACTAGTATGGAGCATGTATGCACCCAAATAAAGTATGTAATTGTATTAAAATTTTCCCAATTACTATTGTTATTACTAACAGCCTGTAATATCCACAAGCTGTTAAGGACCAGTTCACTCCAAAAAATACCCTAACTCAGATTTTAATTAATTTAGTTTTCTGTAGGTTGAAGGCTAGCCTCATAAAAGAAATCACTAAGCTGATTATATCGAACTCTATCCCATTGTATTCTTGAACACAATATACCTACTATCTAATATCTAAAATGCGCGCAATTTAACACACGACATGGAATTTAATCTAGAATTCCATAGCTTGCTCGCCTCTTTATATTGACCGCATTACTTAAAATCCTTGAGTATTGGCAAACGCCGCTGTTATTATACATTATGTTGAATATTCCAGTATCGTTGTGTACTCGTACCTAGTAGGACTTTATAACAAACCTCGGTACTACATCGCTGCCTTGTTGCATAAAAGATCCGAGTGAAAACCAGAATGAATTCCAAATACTGAACTCGTTGTGTAGGATTATCTAGAAGAATTAAAAGTATTGTTATGCCTTGTTTGAATCAAGTTTACACCCAGTAAAAGGATTTGAGTCTTACCTCACTAGTGCTACTCATTGCGTGGTCCAATTGTGTATCAGATATGGAGACAGATTTCCATTCGTGAGGCGAGAATCTTGATACTAAGAAAAGTACAATGCTGACAGCGAAGAAACTGAACAATACACAGAGCTGCAAACAAACGTAATCACTAGAATATACACTATCGCTGCGTGGAATTGAAAATAATAGATATAACGTGCACCCACATTTAGTGTCGGTCTCATAATGTTTACAAATGGTGGTTGTTTGTGGGGTCTCATGAATTCACGTACGAATTTCTAAGCTCCCTTGTTTGTTTGTATTTTGTTGTACATGAACTGCATGCACCGTTGTGTAAGCTGTTATTTTACTGAACGAGATTTTAATAACAATGATATTGTTTCAAATTGGCCTTTCATGCAAAACTAATTTCTGTACCAAAATTGTGTAACTGTATACTTCATTTAATCTGTCCAGTTGCTTAATCTGAATCGGCTTGAGAAAAAGACTTCAAATAATCCTGTTTACACCTTAATCTACTATAAATTGCTGACGTAAGTACCTACTATTTGTAATGAACGGTATTCGGAATAGGTAGAGCTAATGTGCCCAAAGTTCAAGGAACAGAAACGAAAAGTGGAGACTTCCTTACGACAATTTTTTTTTTTTTCGGAATATTTGGTCTGAATGCCGGAACATTACTTAAATATAACTAAAATTAATAAAGTAAAACAACTATCGAATTCATTTACTGTTTCTGTTTAAAAAATAGTGATCTATTTTTATTGTTTAAAAAATAAAGGTAATCTCTTTATCTTCTTTTGAACGCCGTAAGTGCGGAAGCTAATTTAATTTTCATACCAGCTTCTTTACCTGAATTAATAACAATAGAAAACGTATGTATCTACTGGCTTTTTGAGAACCGACTTCGACAGCAAGGAGAACTCCTTGCTGTCGAAGTCGGTTAAAAAGGAAAAATAATGAATTCGATTAGTTTACTGTACTGATTAATGAATAAAATTATGATTAAATGTACTTAACTGATTCCGAGACAGTTCCGAGTATTAGAAAAAAAAGTTAGTCGTAATGAATTTCGTTTCTGTTCCTTAAACTTTAGTTACATTAGCTCTACCTATTCCGATCACTGGTAATGAATGATAGTAATGTTTTACAATTCCGATCCTAAGTAGTCGGTGTCGTATTGAATAGTGTATTCGACCCAACAACTGTCATAAATATTTAGGAACTTCATATGTAGGAACGAAATGAACATGGTTTTATCGGCGAAATGTTTGGATACGCTTGGGGCGCCATGTGAAGTCAGTTACTGTTGATATGTAGATGGAGCTGCAAACTTTTGCTTACCGCCGTTCTCTACTTGTATCTTCAAATATTTCTGTATGTTGTATATTAACTTTGATATTCTTTTCTACAGCAGCAATTTTTTTGTGTGTGTTTTATCCGGTTCATCTCCATGACTGTTACATACATACATATTATCATGAAAAATATCATGATCTGCCTAGCCTTTTTCCCAACTATGTTGGGGTCGGCTTCCAGTCTAACCGGATGCGACTGAATACCAGTATTTTACTTGGAGCGACTGCCTATCTGACCTCCGCAACCCAGTTAGTACTGGGTAATACGATAACCCTTGGTAAGACTGGTTGCGAGACTTTCGGGCCACTGACTACCTGTAATGACTGTCAAAGATGTACAATTGACAGCCAGGACCAACGGCTTAACGTGCTTTCCGAGGCACGGAGGAAACTCGATATGTGATGGGTGGTCACCCATCCACGGACCGACCCAGGCAAGCGCGGCTTAACCTGCCGATCGACTCGTGCGGCTGTTATTATTTAGCCACGAGCTCCTCATCATCATGAAAAATATATAGTTACGTTAATTGTTTAATTTTTCTCTACTTCCTAAATAATATAAAACTTGCTTTTTAATTATGTAAGGTATTGTTCTATCAACTTTACAAACTGCGGATAAAGTTTTCACTTGGTCCCAGAAGTACGAAGCTATTTAGTTATTTGCCTGTTTTTGTTAAGCTTACACAATGCCTGGTGTATAATAGGTACTGATATCACGAAAATAAAAGACTTATGAAACGAACACAAAAACGGCGACTCACCCATATTTCTTTTGATAATGGGCGTAGGAAACTGAATGTGTCCGATAACTGCTTCGGCGTCCTTGTGTAAGTGATCGGTGTGTCCATTGAAAGAAACGGCTCGCTGAAGTCCACTAATCGCTCACGTTCAGGTGTTATGGCTAAAGGGGCGACCGCTATGTCGGCTTCCTAAAAACGACAATTGTTATTTTAATTTATTTTAAAAGTATCGACTTCTAATGTTTTTGCTCACACTCAGGAAGTTTGAATAAGTAATAAAGATTTTTTTTTTGGTTGGTAATTAATACGTACTATTAAAGTCATGACATGAGTGATATCAGGCTCACAAATATAACGATATAAGTTTTATCGAAATTGGAAAGGTTTCAAGGTTTTCAGAAATTTTACATCCAATTAAAAAAAAAAAACAACTGTTTCCTACAAATGGTCAAAATGTTAGGAACAGATGTTTTTGTTTTTAATTTGGTACCGATGAATAATTTCTATGTGGAAGGTTCAGAATGATGTACTGATGCATGGTAAGCGTGTTAGCGTCGGTGTCCCTCCACTCTGTATTTAAGACAGATATTATTAATATGTAGATATGTACATATGTTTTACTGATTTCTAATTGCTGACTGTAGGAAACGATGATAATTAGTGAATAGAAACCAATCTATAGCGATGTACTTTGACCCTGTAATGGACCCTGACATTCACTTATGTATATTCAGTCTTTTGACACGACTCCGTGCACTCTGTTTTACTGAATATAGTTGTATTTACGTCTCCCTCAAGGTACCTACATAAAGTAACACCCGAGATAAGGGAAACTAACCCCGCAAATATTTCATTAGACATTGAGACAAGCTATGAAATAACATAAAGCGCACACACGACCGACTCATATGAAGACAAAGAGCTTTAAGGGCGAACCTTCACTAGATATTAGATTTGCCGTCAAATTTCTTCGTTAACTTAAGGAGACTAAAACTAGAAAGGACAAGATAGTCGGTATCTTGTCCTTTCTAGTTTATACATAACTACTACAAACGTCTCAAACTCATGAAACAAATGTGATTTATTTTAATGCTCACTGTTCAGTATTTTCTAGCGAAACCTACTTTTGTTTACCTAATAAACCCCAATTTTTTGTTTACAAATAAAGCTTGAAGCGTGATCATGGTGCGCAGGGCACGTTTAAGTATCCGCTAGCTCTTCCAAATGCGTTCCAGTCGTTATTCAAAGTAAAAAGTCACCGAGCTTTGTGCTCCAAAATCGTGGATAAATAAATGTGCAACACTGGCGCGCTACATTATTTCCACCGCGGACGGCCGTTTTCTCCACACCGCGACGGAAAAAAGAAACGAATAAAATTTTACTAGGCTACTTACTGTAGCATAATATAAAGACACGTCTATTCATACTTTACTGACATTGGTATTAAGCAAAAACTCTACGGCATACTCTGACGAAGTACATTGCTTCGTTGAGTATCAGAGCATAATAGGCATCCTTCCACGCAATCTGGGGACCACATCTACAGCTCACGTCCATTTTGACGACCCGATTGGCGCAGCGGTAGTGAGGCTGCCTTACGTTCTTAGGGTTCCGGGTTCGAGTCCCGGTAGGAGCAAGTGTTTGTGTGATGAGCATAGACATTTGTTACCGAGTCATGGATGTTTATATGTATAATAAGTATGTATTTACAAACAAAAAGTATCTATGTAGTATATCAACTATCTGGTGTCCACGACACAAGCCTCGTTGCTTAGTGTGGCACTAGATGGCGCTGTGTGTAATGTCCAGCGATATTTATTTATTTATTATTTATTCGTAAAAATACTCTCAAAAGATAAAAAGTAATTACAGCATATTTTTATAATATTGAATTTGGCTAGATTATCATAATTTATAATCATACTTGTATGGTAACAAAACTAACGCTGCCATCTTATTTTTTCAATACAATTTACAAATAATAGGGGTTAAAGTATGAAATTGCCGTATTATAGTAATATACTTTGAATTGACATTAAACCTTCACGGTATGAGATATTCGAGTGAAACTTTTTTACATTATACCTATGAGATTTTTGTTTTAAAAAATGTGCATCATTCGATTTTCGAATTTCAATAGTTTTTTTTATTCAGCTTACACGGAAAAGATGAATACTTCAAAAATTACTCGAATTTTTGAAGTATTCATCTTTTCCGTGTAAGCTCGTATTAAAAAATTACTCGAATTTTTGAATACGAGTTCAGACGCGGAACTAATGCGGCAGGAACGGCTCGCAATATCAATGCTGCATTTGGAGAGGAGACTGCTAATGAACGCACCGTGCGTTTTTTTGTTAAAACGCTTTCGTAATGGAAACTTCGACTTGAAGAGCGAACCACGTGGAAGACTGCTCACACAGGTGAATAATGCTGAATTGAAGGAGATGGTGGAAGCCGATCCGAGTCAAACTACCCAGGAATTAGCAGCATGGTTTAACGTTGCCTTACCTAGAATATTGACTCATTTGCATCAAATCAATAAGATAGAAAAATATGAAAAATGGGTGATTTGACTGATCAGATCTGATCAGAAAGAAACGCGTGTTAAAAAATGCGCTGCCTTGTTGAATGGGTACGTAAATGATGGAAAATTGGATCGAATTGTGACAAGTGGATTCTTTACGATAACCGGAAGCGAAAAATGCAATGGTAAATGGCAATGCTTACCAATAAAAAGGTAATGGTAACTGTTTGATGGTTCTCTTCATGCTCCAACTGACTACCATTTTTTTTTGTGACTTGGACAATTTTCTACGTGGAAAAAATTTTTCTTCCCAGGGGGCAGTACAAAATGATTTCACAGTTTGTCGAATCTAGATCCCTAGAGTTCTATCACAAAGGCATAAATGAACTTACGATTAGATGGCAGCAATGATGGCAGTATAGATAATTAGGGTAAATATTTTGATTAAAAGTATGTTACATCTTGGAAAAAAACGAGTTTTAATTTTGCACTATAAATCGGCAATTTCATATTATTAACTCCTAATATTTACAAACAGCGACCTACCTCCTTTCAATTTCAATCGAGCGCCAAAAGATTCTTTTAACACTCTAAGATAGACAACTAAGTCAGTCGTTATGTAATCAAACATATTCTCATTAATAAACAATCCAATATGCTATTTTTAATTACAAGTACATAATATAAAGTAAGGCCTGTCTAGATATTTACAACCCATCGCATTGTCGATTTTGGTCGGCTTATTCTTTAATCGTCGCAATGGAATATAAGCTTACAATTGCGAAAAAACAAACAATGAAGTCGGACGTGTTTGTCCGAAGACGGGCGTACTCGACCGCGTTTATTTACACGTCGGTTATGAGTAATTGCGCCATGGACTAAGCAAATAATAAACATTAATTACGAAGTTGAATAAAACATTTATAATAAGTAGCATAACAATCTTAGAAAAAGTTCTTCAAATATCTTAGCGGCCGGCGGCGCGGACATGCCAACATCATCGGCATTACCTTACTCACCATACGATGGCATTGCTTTAGCCTCTATCAACTCTGCACACCTTGACTGAGTACATTTCTCGTATTCTATACCGCGATACAAATAAGTCTAGTAAACAAATAAAATGCACAACTATTCACAACAAAACCACACAGAGAAGTGAGAAAAATATTAATTAATTAATTATTAATTAATTATTATGACATTTTCTGTTTTGATAGACGACACAGTAACTCCATTGCTTCCGTCACTATTTCTACAATTCGATATTGCAATTAATTGCGTTTATATGTTTTTAATAAAAGGTAAAGAAAAGACCCGTTATTGTTTCCTATTACGTACATACTTTCATTGATGATAGCTTGTGAAATAAATAGGGCCCGAAAATGCCGATCTTCTTTCAATAAATTGCCTTATTTATCTCGGAGTATAAATCCCTTAAACAAACTTTAGCCTTCGTAGTGCAGCGGATAATGGAATTGAGATTTACTTTTTACGTACGTGCTTCCATTTTTAAATAATCCCGTATTACATTGAACTTATACGGTGTGTTTGTGTGTGTTTTTTTGTTTAGGGCTGAAGCATTGGTCATAATGTAATACATCCCACCGACAGTCGTAAAGTTTGTGACTTCCCCGCGTTATTATATTTATTACCAGAGTGTGTGTGTCATAATATTTCTATTAGCGAGACACCAACCGTCTCCTTGTTTACCTTAGCGTGTTAGTTAATAGTTTTGTCTTAAAGCTTTTCTCACACGAGTGAATAAATGTCGATAGGAAGATTCTTTCAGTTAATGTTTTTGGATCTGTTAAATTTATCGTATATACTACTATATTCTTTATTTTTATTCATCCGTGTCCTCTTAAACATTATTAAATGTACTATGATAACATAACAAAATAAGTCTAGCACAGAATGATAGCGCCTTTGATAAGAAAAGTCATGAAGAAAACAGCAAACGGAATTTGATGTGGTGGTATTATAAAGTCATTTTTCCAAACACATTTTTAAACTGAATTAAAAACGCTGTTAGTACTGATTTTTTCTTCTTTACCAGCAGTATTCCACATTGTTTCATATTTCACTAATGAGTTGTAAGTTTACACTTTTTTTGTTGATATTTCAAGGCCATTTGAATAACGCGGTGCTTTCATATTTTTTCTACTGCAATGGGTAAACGTCATATCAACAACCTGTCATAACTGTCATGATAAACGACTAACATTTTTAATATTACTCTTAGCTCCTTCCAAGCGTTGCGTAATCATCCTGTTTTCATTATTTGCCGTTCTTAGGTCTGCAGTATTCTATTATTACGGTCCTTCTGATGTTTTCTCAAATTTTTTTACTCAGTTCTGCTATTTGTTTTAAATTGTTTTTTTTAAGTATCCCGATAGTAGCAAAAAAATAACCGTCTTCCAAAAAAAAAAACTAAATAATTGGAAAATAACTTTACTTTCGGAAGTCGGTGGCGAAAAAGTCAATGAAACAAACAATAGTCACAGACTTCCGAAAGTAAAGTTATTTTCCAATTATTTTGTGTTTTTTTATGTCGGTTATTTTTTGTTTGATAAGAATTGTTTATAACAATATTTTTATTTCATATTTTTTTTGTTATTTTTATTTCCAATAGCAAGTTATTTTGAGTATTAATAGATTTTCATGAAAGTTTGAAACGTACCTTTCTCATGATGTCGCCAACAACGCCGGTGTAGATATCTGGTGAAGCATTACTAGCATATTTCGGATCCTTCAACAGCTTTATTTTGTCTAAAACCAAAGTCTAAATTAGAAAAAGCATTAATAATTTCATTACCTGTAATCATTTCGTTCTATTCGACTTCTTCATAAATAAATGAGATGACCTTACGTACATTCTGATAAGCTTAAGCCGTTTCTATTTAACAGTTTTACCGAGCGTAACTATTTAACTTTAGTATCTTTAAGTTCAGTGGTGAACCAGCGGAAAACATACATGGATTCAGGCTGTAAAGTTAAACTATTCGTAAAATCGAAATACACTTTAATATTTTCACGATTAATATGAATGCGTTGTACAATTAAAATATTTAACAGTATTCGAGAAGCTTAAAAGGTATTTATACATAAATGATGTAATAAGCTTAATCATAGTTTTATGTCCGAATTGTTACTTCATTTTTACGGAAACAAAAGAGTAATTAAAAACTAAGGTAGAATTAGCTTTTTATGTATATTACTATCATAAAAAATGCACGAATCGACAATCGAAAGGAAAGTGCCTAACTATTAATTAGACGATTAATGGACATAAGCTATAGGACGAATAAAAAAAATATGGGTTCTGAATTGATGATTTTGTTCAGGTTTTTCTGTGGCGGATAGATAACGAACACGAAAACAAAAAATACATACATTTGATTCCCATTTGTTTCGCAATCAGCTCCATCAAGTCTTGGCAAAATCCGAATAATTCTTCTTTCTGACCGAACTCTGTTGGCTTTTGCATCAGGTAGGGTTCTTCAAGAACCGATGTCACAGAGTAGGTTTTGTTAGTATCGTACGTGGCGGGTGAACGAAGCTGGACATATCTAGGTGAAGCCATTTGTAGCCCATGAGCATCGCTCCATGTAGCAACCTAATACAGAGAAATATAGTTACAATATCGGACGATGAAAATGGTGACTGACATGGAGTTTTAAATCGGATAACACTCTTCAATGAGAAATCGGGGGTTTTATATGGATTTTCACAAATCATTTAATAGAGTTTTCTACAGGAACCAGTGGTCCACATAAAAACAGGGGTTCGACCAAAACAAATTTTGAAAGTTTCAAGTGTCGACTGAAAGAATGGCTCCAACACTTTGCACGTATTGATTTATGGACGCCAAGAAATCATTAGCGAGCTGTGGAACAGAAGTAGGGTGAAATAAAGTTAAAATTAACCTTTGCTGAAAGTACCTGCTAACGGATGTGCAAAGTTTATCGTACATTTAATAACGCTCATAAAATGGATCTACCTTGTTCATGTTCATACTGCCTGTTTGAATAATTTAAAACGATTTTCAATTATGGATAAAGACAATCTTTGTTTTCATGATATAAAATACCAATAAAGACTACATACATACACTCGGCCTTTTAGTACTGTATATTATGTACTTACCTTTAGCATTGCACTCTGAACAGTCATCTCGACCACATACAGAGTGAAATTGTGGCGGTGACCCTCCTCATTGAACGATATATTTCCGGTGAGGCCCTCTATATCCGTCTAAAACACACAGAAGGCAATATAGGCACTTACCATCAAATTATATATTTTTTAACTGTAATGATGTAACTTGTAAAAACTAAATCAAAGTGTTGAGTTTAATGTACCTTTTTGATTAGTCTAGAAATTTTGTCACCATGTTCAAACGGTACCACCCAGCTTTTACCAGGGTTACAATCAATGACTTTAGTTGAATTGGCTTGTCCCGCAGCGCGTCTCAAAGCACTTCTGAACGCGTCTGGCTTCTTCCTCCATAATCTCCCTAATGCGTCCATCAGCACTTGTACTCCATCATACATAAGGGCTGTCTCCGCCTATTTGAAAATGGAAAGAAAAATATTTTGAATTCTAATTCGATTTTAAGCTATAGGATGACATATTCCATAATCATGGATATAATTTTTAAAGAGCCTATGGTTTCCTTCATAATGAATTCCAAATCTATATTTATAAAAGCACTAGTCTTTTTATAAATATATATATATATATACCTATATATTTTCTGGCTAACATCTATATATAAAAAACCAAAAATTTGATGTACTTATTTAATTAGGAAGGCAATAATGCAAAAAATGGTTTTAGACAACTAAAACAATGCATGAGGTTGGTACTATAGCATAGTAGCACACGCCGGGGATCCGCTAGTTACAAATAAGAAAGTTAACTTATCATAATATCACGCCTGTAATCTCCAAAGGGTACAGTAGAGGTGTACCTAATAGCACACCCACATTTCGGCATGTTTAAGTGCGATGTAATTGAGGGCGAGCCTATTGCCATCAACCGGGCACAAATCCAGATTCAGTGGCTGCTACTGAGAAATTCTTGATGGAAAAACCTAATAAAAATTTGGCCGACCCGGGAATCGGGCCCAGGGCCTCCTGCACAGCAGTCGCGATTGTGTCCACTAGACCACGAGGCAACATAAGAAAGGTAACTGCTATATATACGTAGATATATTGCATTAAAAATGTGTATAGCAGTTAACTTTTTTCTTAACAACTACCACAACGTCATTTTAACCCTTGCATAACCGTTAAATTTTCCAGATAATATTCCCTACGTTCACCATAGGTAGAATAATCCGTAGAAAACGTATTAACAACTGTGATGAGTTAAGTTTACTTTAGAGGAATCCTCCTGAGCATACGTCGAAAAAGGCCTAAGAGTAATTACACTGAAAAGGGAGAACATATGGAATAATAATTTATGCAGGCGCGCCCCACTCTCTGTTTCATTAGGGTGTACGTAAGTTAGTGAAATCTACATAAACGCGTTATTACTTCACGCCAAAATTTTCTTCGTGATATGCCAGTTACGCCCCTTGTTCTTTATGCTCTACATCTGGATATCGTAAAAATTCCTTCATATTTTACATTCAAGTTTTACATAAACGATATTAACAGTCTAAAATGACGTACCACGAAGTCTTTTGTCCTTAAATCTTAAGTCTGAAGTGCGGATGATATGGATAGGTTAAGTTTCATAAAATTCCGATACGCACTCAATTAGGGACTATGAGGTTAATTTTCGCTTTTTAACTCTTGTTACTGTTACTGTTAGCCTGTATCATCCCACTGCTGGGCAAAGGCCTCTCCCCATGACTTCCAAATTCTTCGATCCAGGGCTAAGGTGGACCACTGATCGTTGGTTCTGTCCAGCTCGTCCCGCCATCTCCTGCGAGGTCTACCGCGTCGCCTTCTGGCTGTGTCAGGGCTCCACATCGTGGTTATTTTGGCCTACAGCTCGTCGGGCATACGGCAAACATGGCCAGCCCAGTCCACTTCAGCTTAGCGGCTTTTTGAGCAACGTCAGTAATTTGTGTTTTGGAGCGCAGTGTGGTGTTGCGTACATGGTCGGTAAGGTTGACGCCTAGGATACTGCGCTCCATTGCACGTTGGCAGACCTTGAGTTTGGACTTTTGAATGTTTGTCAAAGACCAAGTCTGGGATCCATAGGTCAAAATGGGAAGAATGCACATGTCCATGATTTTTCGCTTGAGTGACAAAGAAAGATTTCCTTTCATAAGCTCTTTCATGGACCAGTAGCTCTTCCAGGCATTTTCGGTTCGTCTTATGACTTCCTTGTCTTGTCTGGACTGGAAAGAGACTAACTGGCCAAAGTAGATGTAACTCGTTTTACTCTTGTTATGGCAACGTTTAACTCTTGTTATGTAAGTAAATCATGATTTTATAATTTAGTTCGATACCTCATAATTAAAATCAAATCTCTATGCAATTTTCAATCCTCGTAGTCACGCGTTAACATGATTATTGAACCAAAAATATGAAACAATTTCCCTCGTTCGACAATATTGTGTTGTATAACGGGCTGGTATCCGCAACTCTACGTCCAAAGCGCGTATTTCGCGTACGGAAAGACAATAGACAATCGAATATTTAAATGCAATGAAAGTGCAGATAATTCACATTTTAATGAGCAAATCAAAATTACTTTTAATGCTCATCAATATGCAATCCAAATCCAGTTTTAGGTGTCTGTTTGACAGTTCAGTTGGACATTGAATAAATAATTAATAGCAGGTTATTATCGAGCTAACATTACTACGTTGATTCCTTAACTGGTGTAATTGTCGTAATTCCGACTGCTGAGCAAGAGGTCCTGATCTCCTGGTCCGATTCTCGGGTCAGGCTAATTTTTATTGGGTTTTCCATCAGGAATTACTCAGTCGCAGCCACGGAGTCTGGATTTGTGCCCGTTTGATGGCTATATGCACACATCCTATTGAATGGAACTGAAACATAACTGGCGAAATCTTGAATATTTATTAGGTTTACCTCTGCCTAACCCTTTGGGGATTACAAGCGTGATGATGTTATGATTTATTTATCACATAGCTTCTTTGAACACTTTGAATGTTCATATTTTAACCGTATTTTTATTCAAATATGTTTTGTGTGAGTGCCGCAGATGTAAAGCTAGAGTGAAACTTGTTTCACGTCACGTATTCTGAAAGAATATCCAAGCCGTATGGTCAGGCATGCCAATTAACACAAGTCTATCCCTTGAAGTTCTTACAGTCAGTTGGGAAATTGAAAAAAAAATATTTTCACTTTGACTGTTGCTTGACATATCTAAATAGTCAAGCGCAGGTTATCATAATGATCGCCTTTTACTTTTTAATCTCAACTACCAAAGCAAAGGCTGCAGAGTCGGTTCATTAAAAAAAATACATTTACTCTTATTGTTTTCAGAATTAAATGATTATATAATATTTAACAGGAAGTTGTCCGAAATCAAGGTTCCAGAATAACATTTGAACCAGTGAAACTAAACCAACGGTTCTAATTTAATATGTTTATGGTGTAACAATTGTTCTACAAGCTCAAGTAAACTAAGTGAACTGAAAACACTAGGCAGAACCGATTTAGTTTAAGGATAAATATATATTTTGCAGGTGTTTTCCGACAGATGGAAATGCTGTACAAGCTGGCTCATCATGAACGCACACTGATCGAAGTAGGCAAATCCTACAGATACCCCTACATTAAGTGGTGTGAGGTAATGAAAGCACTTACCGATATGGTCCCCTTGAACCGAGGGTCCATTCGCCGCAAACCGTCCATGAAATCGCGCACAATCTTGCGCGAGTGGTCGACGATGCGAAACCCAGTTATATTGACTGCGCCGTATTCTGTTACTTCGTTCTCCCAATGATCGTCCATAACCTGTTAATGGGCCAATTTAAGTTCTTGTTTCAAGTAATTGCGCTGTTCCGGTGAGAATAATAAAACTCGACACAGTCTTCACTGTACCAATACACGTCAGCTAGTTCGTTAACATTTTGCAAACATGCAATCGTTCGTTAAACGACTTTATTTATGAACACTTTATTTTTACACACAATGTGTTTTCGAACACCGAAATATGAAATTTATTCTCTTCCAACTTATTTCCACCTTCTGCTAACGATAATATTTTTATTTAATTTTGAATTGTGTTATTGTGCTCACTGATATTTTTGTAAATCATAACGAAATGTTGCGGCAATGAAAGAGTAGAACTATGCCTATCCACTTTTTGTGAGTTACAGTTGGGTATATCGCATTCAATAAAAGTGTGGAGCTTGAATGTACTTTTCGGAGCAACGTAAAAATTGAAACTGGGTTTGTAATCTAGGCCAAACGCCAGAACAAGCAATACTCACCAGTCCGCTGAGCATGTAGTGATAGGTCCTGCGTCCCAATTGCACTTTCCGAACATGTTCGACCAATATGCTTTTGGCGTTTTTCGCATTGCAATCTAGTACTATCCGCTTGTTTCCCCAACGGTCGTATTGTTCTAAAGCTAACAAGAATTCCATAGCGTCAGAAGCGTTATTAATTCTCTTCACGAGTGCGATGCGAAACGCGGTTCGGCCCGGCTGCATAGTCTGGTACAGTTGCTGTAGTCTTAGTAATCCTGTTGGCAAATGGTTTAAAGAAATCTCATAAGTGTCGTTGACTGGTTCAATTAATATGTCAGGATGTAAAAAGATTTAATTGTCACAGCCGAAATGAAAGCCTGTTACGGCTCTTTTCTGTGAGATTTTTTTAAAGAATTTTGTGGACAGTGCTGTCGTTGTTACATGAAAACATTGATAAAATTTTACCTCGATATAAAATAATACGATGAGTTGATTATCGCGAAAGGCATTTTAAAAGTCGATCTGATTTTCTGAGTACCAAATGATACATTTTGAACAACATGAACTCAAAAACAATTTTGCATATTCAAAAATAAGTTAAGTCACAGGCATAATAACAGTCAATGGACTGTAGTTGACTATTGCTGCTGCATAATGTAGTTACACAGGCACAAAAGGTACCGAGTGTCACTTTTCAAATTTTTTATCCAGCTTTTGAAAGCCTGATTGATAAGTAAATCAAATCATAGCAACTGTCCCTATAGTTCAACCTAAGTGCTTTCGATTTTAAAACAGGTCAATTACACTAAGGGAAGTCTTGAGACCTATAGTCCAGAAGTACATTACAGGCTGACTGAAAAACATGCCTGATGATTTTTATTTCAATGTGTAGTTTTAACAGTCCCCTAATAATATCCTGTTTAATAAAAAAGCAAAACAGAAGTGTGCATTTCAACAAAGGAATCAAAATAAATATATACTCGGTTTGACATCGGCAGGAGCATTTATATCCCAGTCTATTTCCCAGTTCTCCTAAACCAATTCGAGTCCACACGAATTTTATCGAATTAAACGCCCCATATAAAACAAGCGGAACGAAAAAGGGACAAAGCGTTCTCCGAAGAGGCAAAAAATAAAAACTGTTTTCCTCTATGTGAGTGGGTAGCCCAAAAAGGTATACTTACAATAACATACATATCTAATGAAATGGTATAGTGTAGTCGGTAGGTAAGCAAATAATATAAGGCTTTGTTCATCACAATTCCACAGACCGCAAAAGATCTCATTTTAAAAACAATGTTATTAATGAATTTAATAGAGTTGAAAAAAATTGTAACACGGAGAACTGTTTTGAACATTATAATACTAATGGAGCTCAAAGGAAAGTTTACACTTTTATGTAAATTAAAAAAACTTAAAGGATGGGCAAGTAATTTACTGATTATACTTAAGTACCTGGGCGACCGTACTCTGCCGGGGTGAAAATAGAGGAAACGAACTCTTCCAGATATGAGACCCGGCTGGATCGATTTTTCGCCTCCAAAATCGGTAGAGCCGTTTTCGAGAACGTGATTACAAATATAAATAATATTTCTCATTTAGTAGTATAGGATATCCTGTGATTTCAGACACTGGAAAATCTCCCTGGTAAACAAATTTCTGAAATAACAAGGCTTCGAGATAGGAAGTATCGTGGTGAAGTTAAGCAGAGGTCGTGCGTTGACATTGCCGCCTCTATTTCCAAGAAGTCCTTATACATATCGTAACAAACACATTGTATAATGACATTACACTTTCCTCTATTCCCACTAGTTCAGTTGACCAGTTCAGTTAACTGAACTAGTGAGATTTCTTTTCTCGTTTGTTCAGTTGTAAATGAAACTACTTTTACATCTGGTTTCACCTATTTTTATTTTGTTTTTTTTTTTTAAATTAATTAATTTACTCGAAGTTTTTCCAAAAAAAGAGGGACATTAATTTCACAGTTAATTAGTTGCAATTGAACATGACGAATATATGCGTCATTTTCAATTTGTTTTTTGGTCCTCGTCTTTGCAGATGTAACCTTTTTTCCCTGTATTGAACGAACGGCAAAAAACGCTGCATCTATTGTCAAATTTTCAAGAAATAGAGCTACTGTTGCTGGTCTCGATTTATACATGCCGTTGATAGCACGATGCCAACCTTCAGCAAAGTTCGTAGTTCTATGTCTTTTGCCGAAAACATTCCAAGAATCTTGGCGTTTCATCCAAAAACCCATGTACTGAATGAACTTGTTTAAATTTAATTTATCATCAAAATCATCAATTTGCGATACAATGTACTTAAATCCTTCCGTAACGTAATCCTTCGGCATCAAGGGTAGAACGCAACATAGGCCCACTATTCTGCTTTTACGTTTACCTGTCAATTTAAGTCTCTTGGCTTTTCTCCACAGTGTATTAGTAAAGTGGTAGTAACATCCTTGGTGTTCTGCGTTGGGGAATTCCTTTTGAAAGGCCTGAATCGCTGCTTCCTCAAAATCAGTGATAAATGTGGTTGGTTCCCAATCAGGAATCTGGGATTTTATCATACAAAACATTTTCAGGTACGTTTCCTTAGTTCGATCACTCAAAAGTGCGTAAATTAATGGTATTACCGCAATATTATTTTCTGTACTATTTAAATCTGCGTGTATGGTATACAGTCCTCCCTTAAAGGGTTCTGGGCATATTTTGAAGGTACCATCACCAAGATAAATTTTTAATTTACGTAAATGGTCTCTCGCCTCTTTCGAACAAAATACTAAAATGCGCGTATCGTTGTCGTTAAAATCTGCCAATAGAAAATCTGAATATTTCGGTGGGACTTCTACTGCAGTGGCTCTATCATTAACGTAGCACATTTTCTTTACTTGGTTTTCTTTGTTCCTTTGTCGATAAATAGACGACTTTATTTTTTCGAAAGGCGGTATTTCATTTATTAGATCAATCCCAGAATCTTTCAAGCCAGCTACTGTTTTTTTGTACACCGCAGGTGCTGTGTCACTACCAGAAATGATTTCTTGAATGCTTTTATTAATAATAATCGACATTGTAGTTTTATTCATATCAGGCACACATAAGCTTATGTGTTCCGTTTTGTTAACAGTCGTTCCTCGCTCATCCTATGAAATAAAAAAAGGAATAAGACTATTATCAATTTTGAATTCACTAATAGCACCACGGTCTACTTTTCCGTATCCGTGATTACCTGCATTTGGTATGTGGAACCAGTAGAAATATGTAAGTTATAAGATTGGTACTAAATTGAACCTTGTTTAAAGAAAAGTGATCTTTGGTGGTTCCACTGGTAATGATAAATCAACATACCTCTGAAATAGTTATATTGCCACTACATTTAGATTTTTTGTAGCTCGCACACCGCCACAAACTATTTTTGTTTTCATAGACACAGACGCGATAGTATTCATGTCCAGCACATATTAGAACCCGGCCTCGGCCACGCTTAATTATATTAAACTCGCTGTTATTCATAGCTATGAAATTATAACAATATTCAGCCTTTAGCAAATATATCCACCACTAACTAAAAAATACTGACATTGTCATCACCAGTCAATTGTTTATTAGAAAGCCGATTTAGATATAGAGATTCGATTGTAAATGGCCAGTATCAGAGTTAGATAAAGTAAAGAGTTTACATATACATATATTGTGACGCAGTTTCGTTGCCTTGTTCCTACATATAAATTATTAAAATTGTGATTTTGTTTATTGGGATAATCTCTGATTTCTGAACTGAACAAACGAGAAAAGAAATCTCACTAGTTCAATCAACTGAACAAACGAGAAAAGAAATCTCACTAGTTCAGTTAACTGAACTGGTCAACTGAACTAGTGGGAATAGAGGTACACTTTTACCTCAAAAATCTTCAATTATTCGCGTAATTAACTATTTCTAAATGTCATAATGTTATAATGATGAGAAATACAGCTAGAAGTGTTAAGACACGCGTAGCGTATCAGCGGCACCTGAACAAGAATTCACAACAACACGCGGGGCGTGGCAATGAGAATGTTGATAATCACTGAGGTTTTTTTTTATAAAAAAATAAATGAGATAAAATTTAAAAATCGGTGTATGACGACTGCGTGGTATTGTTCATTTAGAGGTTATAATTTAAGATAATGTTGAAATCAATTATGGTTATTACAACTATTTTTAAATTGAAGATATTTACTTCATTCTATTCGTAGATTTCATTTTCCCGAACTTATATGCATAAAATTCCAAGTGTGCTTTTATTGGAAAATCCATTAATGTTTTAAGAACATACAAAGCCGTCCCAGTATTGTTACGCGGGAAACAACTTATTTTCAGTGCAGTAGTGCAGCTGAGATTGTGTTGTAAGAGGTATTTTAATGGAGTCCAGATAGATAATAATAATAATAATAAATATCGCTGGACATTACACACAGCGCCATCTAGCAACGAGCCACACTAAGCAACGAGGCTTGTGTCGTGGACACCAGATAGTTGATATACTACATAGATACTTTTTTTTGTAAATACATACTTATTATACATATAAACATCCATGACTCGGAAACAAATGTCCATGCTTATCACACAAAACACTTGCTCCTACCGGGATTCGAACCCGGAACCCTATGAACGTAAGGCAGCCTCACAACCGCTGCGCCATTCGGGTCGTCATAGATCAGGGTGAAACTTGATTCTTTCAAATACTCGTTTCAAGGGCTACTGAAGTAGTCTGGTGCAGTCTAAGAAAGATATTTCAGTTCAGAATAAAATGATCTTACCTTAGCAAAAGTTACAAGTTACGAGAATTTAATATTCAACTTACAGTTACTACTACATGGTAAATGAACGTGTTTGTTATTATTTTTAATACAAAAAGTATGGAAGTCAGTAACTCCTCATAATGAAAACTCTATACGTATCGAACCATGTAAACCGTTGCACATATTAATTTAAACAAAGCAGGTGGCGAAAAAACCATAATGTGCAGTAAATTGCGCCTTATTTAGGCCGTTCCGTCGCCAACGCGCAAAAGGGATATCCAAAACAGTTTCGCTGTTGAGAGATAAATGTGCGGGGAGAGATGCGGTGAAAGTTTCGTCCGCACCCGGACTATTCTCACCATGTGTCGCGGGTGAACTCGTGACCCTTGAGGTTTTCCACTGTCGTCGGTCGACTAATGGCTTATGACGTCAGCTGCTAGAGCCACCGTGTGCTCCCCGATATCTATTATAAACTTGTCGAACGCGATATGAGTCAACCTCGCTGCCCGAGCACTTTTGCATATATCCCAAAGTGTAGAACAGAACATTATACTAATCAAACATCTATACAGATTTACGACTACCTTTTCTTCATGCTATTCATCGTTTTGTAAGTTTTGACGTATCTGATTGATTACAACTGCTATTTTCTCGCGCCCAAAGTTCAGATAATAATTGCAGTTTAAAATGATAGAATTAAAACCTCGATTGTCACCCCGACAACGGCTCTGTGGCTTTGTTAACCTTTTGCGAGGATTGTTACAAAACTTTCGAGTACTCGAACGCGACGATTATGAGAAATGTTAATAGTTAACCGAACTTCTTAACTACATCAGAAACTTTTCACTTTACCACTCAGGTATTGTACAAGATAACTTGCTGCAAATTACGCGTTTTAATATCGGCATAATTTTCAAATGCACAATGTTCTTATTAGATACTTTATAGAACGAACTTATACTTTGGTAATTAGAGTCAGCTGTTGTTGATTTATACAATCAAAAATGACTAGGTATATCCACTTAGATATTAATAACATGAAATAAAGTAAATAATCACATGACTGGTGTTATTAGTGAAGGAAACCCCTTTGTCGGTATAGATGGCTCATACAGAGCCCAACACGGGTACGCATCCGCGGTTTGCGTTTCGTCGTCCCTATTGCGACGCCAATTTTGTTTGATAGGATCTTTTTGTTCTATTTCAGCCCTATATTCCAATAACCTTGCTTATAGGTTACAAATTGGATTAGGAAGACGCGGTCTGGTGTTTCACCGAAATTGATTTTACTAGAAGCATTTTACTTTGACGAAACTACGATAAAGTATTTGTTATTAGACTTTCCTACAATTTCTTTCACAGGAAATCTATTTCAAACTATTCTAGATGCTCACTTCTTTTCTCATTCTAATTTGTCGATAGGTGTACCGAAAATTTAAAACGACGTTGGCCTATAAAAGAATGTTTAATGTGTATTTCAAATGTACAGAGCATACCATAATGAATAAAATACGTTTTTAAATTGGTATCATGGAAGCTTCTCAAGACAGCGACGCATCGGAATTCAATTTATTCAATATTGCCGCGAAGAAACGTGCAGACAGCCGGGTAGCAGACGGAGGCTAGTAAAACACAAGTTCAGAATTACTTATACATTTTTTAACACGTAAGAAGAAGGATTTACCTAGCAATCGGTACTCATGATTTGTATCGTAATCTTCAGCTATTTATTACCAAGGTTCCGCAGCACTGTGCTAACTATTTCATTAAATACCCCCGACCTCAGAAATAAGAGACATCACAAGAAAAAAGAAAAGAAAAAAAACTTCGATTCATTTTTTATTCCAACATTTGCTTTCTCTTCGGTCCTACTATTCGAGATACAGGAAAAAAGTGGTAGATACTTAATATCGAACCCTCTTTTGTTTTATAAAAACCCATTTCTTAAGTAGAAAGCGGCAAGAGTTTCCTGGTCTTCAAATAACATTATTTGCTCAGGAATAAAAATTTCCACTCACACTTTGATCAATAGTCAATTTCGTCGTCTTAAACTTTGGTTCAAAAGGTTCACATACTCAGTGTAAAAACCGATATTCAAACTACAAGTACTTAAGTAGAGTTGACTCCGTTTGTTGGTAAAACCGCGTAACTTACACGTTGTACCTAAGTACCTATTATAAGATTAATTTGAAATTCGAAGCAGTTGCCATGATCAGGATATGCAACAGGCACATGAAGTAACCCAAACGGACTGATATTATAAATAACGGCACGTGTCAATATGAAAAACCTATGACACGTACAGACGGCTACATGTATATATTGTGCCCACATGTAAAGCTAACCACTAGCTAGAGGTTCTTAGCCCGGTAGCCACGCAGCCAGCTTTGATCCTAAGTAATCCTAATTCCTGCTTCGATAACCTAACAGTCAGTCTTCAGGGATTAGTCAGCTAAGGGAGGTCTGAAGTGCGTTAACCACGCAGCCCCTTTCATCCTCCACCTAGGGCTGCCACATAATATACAATTGTTTATTTTATGAACAAGCTGCCAATAAAATATCATTAACTTCAATGGGGCTTTAAATTCATCAACAGCAACCCTACAGTACAGCTTAAATAATAGATCCGTAGCTTTCTTCGACACAACTACATAAAAACATTAATTATGAAATGTTTTTTTTGAAATCTTTAGGAAAAAATATATATTCAGCATAGCTGCTAGCTGGCCTTTAATTTGTGTTAAATACTGTATATTTGTTTTAAACTAAGCATTGTAATGTTTATCTTTTGGCCTCGAGAAAACAAAATTCACTTTCCGTTATAGATGGTATTTATAGCAAAGTCGTAAATATAATAGAAGTGGGTTTGATGTGAGATCTACATACTATTGGAATAAAGGGTGGACCAGTAAAGACTTTGAATAATAATTAATAAATGTTGGCTGAAGATCGATGACAAAGCGAGGAGTAATACGAATCTATGTATACTAATATTACACACTGTGATGGCTAATGACGATAGTCCTGTTTTCAACTCCGGCTAACTGGAGCTTTATGTTGCGTTCCAGTTCTGCTGATGCGAAATTTGGATGCACCCAGACTGTGCAACGGTACCAGGCTTCGTATCACAGAGCTGGGCAGTAACATTATAAAATCCGCCAGTATTACAGGATCTGCTAAAGGAGAGGGCGTTTTAATTCCCCGCATACCCATTATTCCAAATAACTTGCCATTTCAATTAGGGAGGTTGCAATTTCCCTTGAAATTTATTTTTACTATGACGATCAACAAATCCCAGGGACAAACCTTAAAGTGCCAGGCAGTCATTCGGGCACTCTATGCTTCTCACATGGTCTAATATGTTGGTTGTTCACGTGTTTGAAGTGCCTAAAACTTGCATGTGCTGACGGAAAATAATAAGTCGTATACAGAACGGTATTGGAATAAATAAATAACTAGCGCCCAGAATGGCGTTTGATTGTTCACTAAAAAAAATTGTATAGCACCATAATGTTCGAGTTTTTAAACCATATCGTCTCCTCAACGCCACTTAATTTTGTTCCGGACCTCTGCCGCCCAGAATACAGCACCTAAAAAGTACGCCTTTTGTACTCATCACTCACATTATTACATTTTGATCAGGCTGTCAGTTCTCACACATAACATAACATTACGCGTGCAATCCCCGAAGCATTAGGCTTAGGTGTACCTAATCGTACACCTACATTTCGCCAGTTATGTTGAAGTCCCATGTAGTAGGGAGCTAGCCTATTGCCATCAACCGGGCACAACTCCAGATTCCGATCGTGCTTGCGACCACTCGGCCAAAGAGGCAGTCTCACATATACACGTCAAAATTTCCACGCGAACGAAGTCGCGGGCAACAGCTAGTTATGTCATAATTTAATAAACTAAAGTTCATGATTCACTTAATAAAGACATCAAAAGGCAAAGGAATTTGCTCGTGGGGTGGCGCACTTTCCCAGTTTGTGACAGAGAGCCCGCTTAAAAGTCATCGTGGCAACTTGGAGAAGTTCCAATTAAATATTAACTTACTCCATTACTTGTAGTGGATGAGGGCATCCACTACAAGTATCTTTACTACAAACATTTGGAACAAGCGTTGCAAACGCTTGCAACAAATAGAGATTTTTTTTTTGTTTATGGTGCTCCTGCCGTTGCTTTCGCTAATTAATTTTTCACATAATTATCACGAGTGAACTATGAATGTTTCTCCACTAGTGTAATGTTATGGTGCAGTGAGTAAGTTTTTAATTTAGAGGTAATGTATACAATATATATTTTCGCCCGTTGCCTTACAATGACCTACTTTTTTGACCTATCTGTGAACAACGAAACTAATAAAGTGTTAATTTTCGTCTAATCAGTGGAAGTAGGTTCATCCATGAAAGAAGGGGCCTTGAGGTTGATAGTATAAACTCGTTGCGAATACTTCTATAGCACTTTGTCAAATTACTTGCCAACTACAACATTAAAACATCTTTGAAGTCGCCATACTTAGCGGTTTAAAACTATCACATTAGGGTTTATTTTTAGCTCTTTATAGGATGAGGCTCTTAATTATAGAATAGCTTGTAGCAAAAATTGTTTGGTTTTTAATTCGATAGGCTTACTCTTGACCTCAATCTTGTTCTGAGAACAGAGATGAAGTCGACGATGGAACGAGCTAACCCAAAAGAAGCCTATTAACTCGACTTAAATAGATTGGGGTCAGGAGGTTCCACTCCTTGGCAGTGCGCATAATAAAAGACTTAGCAAAGCGCTTCGTGCGAATGTGTGGAACATCGACGAGGTATGAGTGATAACCTGCAGTACGTTTGAACTCCCGATCGAAGAAGGGAGATGGTGGAATGAGCCCGTGGAGCTCTGGGGCACACTCACAGAAGTACAGTCTGTAAAAGACCGACAAGCATGCAACTTTGCGGCCAGGCTATGAAGAAATGGAATGGTACTAAGTAAATAAATATTGTTTGGCCTCATAATTTGCAGGTGAGTGTGTATGATAAGTTTGATTTTATATCCATACATAGTCGAAGTTATCTAACTAATAAATAAAAATAGACGGAACAAATAGAATACAGCACACAGGACACTCATACACAAAAGCGAATAGAGTTTGAGTACACACACATCACTTATCACACATTTCGTCACATTTGTACATTAATGCATGGAATTTTTAGTTACTCAGAAATGAATCTATAAAGGTAACCTAAAAAAGCCTGCGTCGATTTTAAAAAGGAACCCAATACTAATATTACCATGATTTAGAAAAAACGAAAAAAAAAATCATCCTAGCGTAATTTAGGCGCTGCGCAAACGTGGACACTTTTGTGTCTTGTGTCGGATACAAGCTACCGATTTCTATAGAACTACTATGAAATCAGCCACTACAGGACACAGCAACTACGGCTTACTGTGATGGTGTGCCGTGTCGGTAACACAAAGAGTCTACGTTTGCGCAGCTCCTTAGGGACAGTCACAAATTAACTCTGTTTTCAGTTCTACGAACTCAACAAAAATGTTTAAGAAAATTCAACTACCTACTACACAAATACAACAATAAACTTCAATCCACTCTTTGAACTCTACTTCTAGTACTAAGTTTACCCATTACCCATACTGAGGATCAAGTGGATATTAAACATCACCCACAGATTTATGCTAAAGCACTGTTAGCTATCCTATAGTATAGCTGACAGTGAAGGTTGTAGTAACGTCGGCATTTGAATATCACTTAACATTACTATGCACTGTTGCGGTCCGCAAACCCAATATGTTACATTTCTGCACATTGCAACCCGGTCGCGGTATTTTCACATTTTTCCCAGAGCACAAGCAATATATAAAATTTTAACCGCATTTATTTAATGTAAAAGCGATATTGCGGCCATCATTTACATAGGTAAACCCAAATACAAGTATTCTGGAATGATGATGATGATTTCTGTGTTTATTTATACACACCTAGATTAACGTAGGTTTATAGCTGGTTCGATTTATTTTTGCGCGTGTGTGTTACCGGCAGAGCAGGCGAGGACCAAGCTGGCCACAGTTACTAGAAACTATTTTAAAATCCAAGATTACCCAGCCTGGTTTAGTAAGATGTAGTCACAGTCAACTTTTAAACGTTAAATTTTACAAAGATTTTATAATTCATTCTAGTAGATTGCGGAGTTCATTTTAATGACGTGTTTCAATTTGGATGATCAATTAATATCTATATATGTATATGACTGAATGTCAGAATGAATGGAGCACAGATATTTACAGATATTTTGGAAGCCCATTTAGAATGTATGAATACTGAGGCGCTAATGATTATTTGTATCAAAGTTTGTAGGAAGCCTAGTAATATGATTTTATTAACCGTGGTCATATCGGGCGGTTAAGGGATGAAAGAGGATGATTTTTAAATATGAAAACTAAGAAGCTCAAGAAAAAGATAGATCTTCAGTTAATTATGACTTGATTATTTGTAAAAGAAAAATTATGTTTTTTTTAGGTATGGCCATTTTTTTGGCGTAATTGACTGCCCTATAAGTATTCGCACGTCAATGTAGGTAGGACACTCCTAAACCGTCGCATTACTTTGAAAGTTGATAATCTGTGATAAACACGTATGTTCACGTACTATTTGAAACCTGATCGTGTGATAGAATAACAAGAACAAAGCTTTCCAACTGCGGGATCAAGGGCTTTTCGGTGGGCCAACAAAAAGGCTTCAGCCGGCCATTTTGTTTTGCTTTTCATTCGTGTTAGTGTAGTATCGTCCGGCTTAGCAACACGTTGATTGACGCTTAAACACAAAGGTATTTTGCAATATCTCTTATTTATTGCTTATTGACACAATGTGTCTGAAATTGATATTGAATGAGACAGAGGTAATGAAAGGTTGAACCTACTGCTGTGACCATGAATAGCCCAGTAATTAATAGTAATTGTGGTATACTAGTTAAACCTTAATCTTCTGTTTCGTATTCGATGAATATGTTACTGTGAATATCCGATATTACTGCGCTTACGTGTTACATCTCCCGGTGTATGTTTAACAGGTATTAAAAATGTGAAAGTTCAACAAAAAACAAAGTGGCACAAATAATTTAATAATACTAAATACCTGCTTCCAAAATTGATATTTCGAAATCTGTGCCTGTTTCAAACGAATCGTTGTGCCATTTAACAAAGCGATAAATAATGTATGCGTCTACAAAATATATGTAATAATGTTCATTTTAAACATAATGGGATGACCCGGATGTGCTGTTTAATATCTCAATTAGCAGGGGACCAAGAGACATTCATTACTTCATGTTAAAAACTTGGTGTTTGTATCAAGTTCAGTCTTGTGAATTCAGTTCGTTCATTCTCAAGCGCTATTAATATTCATTATTATTTATTAGTTAAAATTAATACAACTTCTTCGATAGCCCTAAGCGGAGGCGAATCCTTGCCTTGGGGCTACTGGTTGAGACAAATAATGGCGTTCGACTAATAGGCTCTAATGAAGTATCAATGGAGTGGGCTCTATTAAATAATAATTAGAGTTCTATATACCAGCGACGATTGAACGAACCTGATTTGATCTCGGTAACTGACCAATCGATTATATGCTTTCGGTTTCATTGAATTCCTTCCTAAACCTTGTCGGTACCCGAAATTCGGCAGTACCTTTGATTTTATTGCTTATTAAACAATTAATCGTTTTTAAATTATGAAATTAATTGCTTTCAATGCAAAGTCAATTGAAGCAGTCAAATTAATTAAATTTGCAGAAACACGTAGACCCAAATTCCAGAAGGAGAGCTACTTTATATAGTTTACTTTTATAAACGAGTCTCCTTGATTTTTTTGACCGTCGACCTGTAATTTTGAGATTTTCAAAATATTATTTCAAACACAATAAAACGGCAGGTGTCCGTTCGCAAATATTCCGGGCGGTCGTAATCAGGAGGTGGCCTGTAAAGCCAGTTAAGTAGACTAACACCGCGCCCTCTTATTTATTTAAGGGCACGTTGGGAACTCAGGTGAAGGTTTCTTTCCCTCGGAACAATTTACGACGGTGCATAAATATCAATTTGCTTGTCACTTGCAATAAATTCACATTTTTATATCACGGGCTATTCGGTTAGATGAGTGCACCGCTCAACACAATATATTTTTTCTTAAACTTGGCTAACAATAATTAGATTATGAACACAAAAATGAAAACAGCACTTACTGTGTGAAAAACTGCTTGGAAAAATGTGTATGATAAATTATTGCTTAGGTACTTGACATTTGATTTTCTTTTTCTCAGCCGTAAATAGAAGGTAAGAACAAATACCAAAGATCATTTATTTATACAAAAAAATGAAAGGTATTGCTTAGTATAATCGTATCAATGCAAATAAATAAAATTGAAGTAATGTTGCTAGTGCGATTTGGCAGACAGTTGCTGATTATAGCAAGAATATAATTATAAAAAATACGTGGCAAGTCTAACGCATATGAAAATGTTTTCGCATTTGTATTTTTCTGTTCTGTAGAGAAGTACAATGTTGAATATGCATGTAATTTTTCCTTCAATTAAATCAGTAAAATATACTCGTAGTACCTATCAAATCAAGACAAGCATTAAAATTTAAGTTCAACAACTGCAAGTCGCTTAAAATAAAATAACTACTATTTTAAATCAGTATTTTTATATGTTTCAGGTGATGTTCGAATTCTCACCTCGAATACTACAACTAAATATATTTTACAAGTTTTTATTTAACTTGCAATGTTTGTGTTTGTTTGTTTGTTTAGGTCAAATGTTGCAACTGAATTTTAAAAGTTATTCCGAACCGATTGAGCTCAAATTTTGCAAACACGTTTAGTTTGGATAACAATGCATGGTTAGCTAAGTGACGTCATTATAAATCCAATATGGCGGACTCCCAAAGATGGTTGACTAATCATTTTTTATACACCCTGATGATATGGGTATATATTAAAAGGGTTTTCTGATAGGAAAACGAAAAAATAATGACGTAGCACCTATATTTTAAAGTTAAGGCATTGTATGACTTCACTAGCTAGTGCTATAAATATACAGAACATGGTAAGTGTTTGTGACAGTCCAGTGCTTGTGGGAGTCTGCAGACTGCCTGAATAAATTGAATACCGATTTAATCTCCACGTCGGTTCATTCAATACGTGTAGATTTTGATCTTTGACATTCTGAATATTAAATGGTGTTATGTTTTGGTTACTCGTATTCGTATTACTAGTGACTAGTCATTCAAATTAGTATCAATGGTATGTACACACACTCTGTATGCACAGTATTTACCATTTTGTTATGGACAAAATGTACTATATGACTTGCATGGTGCAAATATATTTTTTAAAGTCACTATTAAGTTTTCCCACTTACAACGCCAGCCTTAATACATAAAAATGACAAGAAAAATAAACGGCGATTTACCGTATAAAAGTTAAAGATTTTGTTTACCTTTAAAAGGCAATCAAAGAGCCCATCTTCCATACGATGGTGAAGAAAAGTTCTTATATTTTTCGCCAAACCCCCGAATCGAGGGCGGGTTCCGTGTTGTGATAAATTTTACGCATTATACGTCAGCCACGTCGCGATCTTTAAGTACTCGCAAAGTAAACTCCATTCGAGGAAAAGGCGACAAAGCCAGCCTAGAAAATGTGTAGAAAACTGTTATCATGTTTACGTCGTCATGGTAAAATAAAGTGGTATTTATTCAATACTGAGTGAAAACCACAGTAGCGCAGGCACGCAATAAGCCCATTCCTGCCGGCTTCCCTTTGGAAATCCAAGTCAGTAGGGTATAATAATGAACGTATTTAATACACCCTACAATTTAAATATTATGTATTACAAAACGCCTGCCAAAATTACAATTTTTGTCAATAAATTCCAAAAAGACAACATGTTGCTCCTAAATAACTCGTAGGCGTCCCGGCTTTTTCCTTCTAAAATGTCTATACAAATCTATGTCGTCATGACGTCACTTAGAGCCACGTGACACGCGTTATCTTAGGAGTCGGTAAGCCGGAATAATGCGGGTTATAGGCAAGAACTGTTTGCGAGTAAACGAGATGCGTATATCGGAGAGAGGAGACGCATGTACTGGCGCGGGCGCCGTACTCGGTTCGATTCGTAAAATTTCGTAATGCTTCGGGCTCGATGCTCGAGAATTTGTAAACAAATGCATTGCATTCGTATTTTTCATGTGCATGAATGTAAAGTACTTAATGGCTTTTATTTTGTTTTAGATAGGTAATTTGCAATTTGTTCGTTGTATTAATTGAATTGATTAGTGTATCAATTAGAAATTAGTTTGTGCGTGTATTGTGTAGTGAAAATAAAGTATAAAAGTACGTTGAAATTAGGTATTTGGGTAAGTAGATAGTTTATCAAGTTGAAATTTCTTACCTATTTTAGAGTAGATTTAAAAATTAATTAGAATTAGGATGGCATTGATCGCTTTAGACTGCTGTCTCACAGATTATTTGCTTTGCGAAGAAACTAGTTTTTCAAGGTTAAGTTTTGAGAATAAAAAACATGTTATAAAACTCGGGCGGGCGCGTCCAAATATGGCAATTAATTATCAACGAAAAGATGGTTTTGTGAAACATTTTAATGTTTCTCTATACGATAAATATCAATGGCTGACTGGCAGCTGTAAATTAAATAAAATGTATTGTTTCCCGTGCCTACTTTTCTCAGATTCTAGTAGCCTTTGGAATAAAGGGGGTTTTACGGATATTAATAATCTGACGAATTCCTCGAAAAAACATGTTCAAACTGAAAAGCATATTCGCAGCTGTTTAGATTTACACGAGTTCGGGTGTAGTAGAATAGAATCATTTTTCGCTAATTCGCATGAAGCTCATAATAGAAAAGTAGATCGAAATAGGAATTTAATGAAACGGTTTATCGACACCGTTATTTTGTTAGGTAAACAAGAATTAGCTTTTCGCGGCCACGATGAAAGTCCGAATTCCGACAACCGTGGTAACTATATCGAAACCTTGTTATATTTGAGCAAGTATGATACAGTAATGGACTCACATTTGGAACTATGTTCTTCAGTTCAGAACCCCGCGTTTTCTGGTCTCTCTAGTGATATTCAAAATGATTTAATACGTAGTATTGCATCCGTTTTACGAGACCACATTAGAATCGAGATAGATAAAGCTCAATTTCTGTCTGTAATGATTGACGAAACTCCCGATGTCAGTCATAGGGAGCAATTAACTGTAATTTTTCGATATCTATCTGAAACTGGAATCGAAGAACGATTCCTAGGTTTTTACGATGTTAGCGGAAGTCGAACTGCTGAAGTTTTATCCAAACAGTTGTTGGAAATACTTGACCAGTATCGTTGTAGGAATAAGTTGGTTGGTCAGTCTTACGACGGCGCGGCAGTTATGTCTGGTGAGCACGGTGGCGTTCAAGCAAAAATTCGGGATGCATGTCATATGGCAATGTTTGTGCCATGTTACGCTCATGTATTAAATTTAGTTCTTAGCCGTTCCCTTGAAAATATTCAGGAACTGAAAACTTTTTTTGGGCACGTAAATAGCATTGTTAGGTTTTTCAACAAATCTACTAAACGGACCAACCTTTTGAAGGAAATAGCTGACCGCCGTATGCCCGGAGTATCCGAAACACGTTGGCATTATCACTCACGCATTATTAATGTAATTTTTAACTGCAGATTAGACATAATTAAAACTTTTAATTCGATGTTAGATAACCCGCAATTTTGGGATAGTGAATCACTTTCCTTGGCAGAATGTTTTCTCAGTAAATTAGAAAACATGCAGTTTTGTTTTTTTTTGCACGTATTATCAGACATTTTTCAAAAAACCGACGTTCTTTTTAATTTATTGCAGTCAAAACAGATTGATATTGAAGTAGCAAACCGCGAAATAGATTCATTCAATAGTTGGCTTGCAAATGATTTAATAAACAATTTTGATTTTATTTATGACAGCGTTCAGGAATTCGGTGAGCCGCCGCGACAGAGTAGACGACTAAATACAGAAGTAGACGTTAGAACGATGTATCGGCGTCTTTTCATTGAAATAATAGACAATGTTAAGACGCAAATACAACACAGGTACCAATCACTTTCGCAAATGAGTTTTCTTAATTTACTCAATAAATCTAAGTATAGTTTTTATAGTAGATCATTTCCAGATGAAATAATATCTTCTTTGTTAATCAAATTTCCGCAAATATTTGAGTTCTCTGCTTTAAAGAATGAGTTGAAAGTCTTATACACAACTCAATCTTTGAATAAACTAGATGTTTACGAGCTTTATCTCAATTTTCAAAATTCATTATTATGTGACACTTTTCCACAAATTACAAAATTATGTAGTATATTTTTGACACTTCCTGTTACAGTAGCATCCGCGGAGAGGTCGTTTTCGGCTTTGAAGCGAATTCATACGTACATGCGTAATTCTCAAAAACAAGAACGATTATCTGATCTGAACTGCAAGTCGCTTAAAATAAAATAACTACTATTTTAAATCAGTATTTTTATATGTTTCAGGTGATGTTCGAATTCTCACCTCGAATACTACAACTAAATATATTTTACAAGTTTTTATTTAACTTGCAATGTTTGTGTTTGTTTGTTTGTTTAGGTCAAATGTTGCAACTGAATTTTAAAAGTTATTCCGAACCGATTGAGCTCAAATTTTGCAAACACGTTTAGTTTGGATAACAATGCATGGTTAGCTAAGTGACGTCATTATAAATCCAATATGGCGGACTCCCAAAGATGGTTGACTAATCATTTTTTATACACCCTGATGATATGGGTATATATTAAAAGGGTTTTCTGATAGGAAAACGAAAAAATAATGACGTAGCACCTATATTTTAAAGTTAAGGCATTGTATGACTTCACTAGCTAGTGCTATAAATATACAGAACATGGTAAGTGTTTGTGACAGTCCAGTGCTTGTGGGAGTCTGCAGACTGCCTGAATAAATTGAATACCGATTTAATCTCCACGTCGGTTCATTCAATACGTGTAGATTTTGATCTTTGACATTCTGAATATTAAATGGTGTTATGTTTTGGTTACTCGTATTCGTATTACTAGTGACTAGTCATTCAAATTAGTATCAATGGTATGTACACACACTCTGTATGCACAGTATTTACCATTTTGTTATGGACAAAATGTACTATATGACTTGCATGGTGCAAATATATTTTTTAAAGTCACTATTAAGTTTTCCCACTTACAACGCCAGCCTTAATACATAAAAATGACAAGAAAAATAAACGGCGATTTACCGTATAAAAGTTAAAGATTTTGTTTACCTTTAAAAGGCAATCAAAGAGCCCATCTTCCATACGATGGTGAAGAAAAGTTCTTATATTTTTCGCCAAACCCCCGAATCGAGGGCGGGTTCCGTGTTGTGATAAATTTTACGCATTATACGTCAGCCACGTCGCGATCTTTAAGTACTCGCAAAGTAAACTCCATTCGAGGAAAAGGCGACAAAGCCAGCCTAGAAAATGTGTAGAAAACTGTTATCATGTTTACGTCGTCATGGTAAAATAAAGTGGTATTTATTCAATACTGAGTGAAAACCTCAAAACCACAACATTATGTGGTTGGTCATTCATTACTAAGTGATAGACAACGCAAGAGTTAGCAGAACTGAGGTGTGGTGCGGGGCCACGTTCTGTGTGTGTATTAGTATGTGTAAAGGCATACGAGCGAGTTAGAACAGAGCCCTCGGTGTGGTCGCGCGTTTACATCGTACCTACCTATTGTACCATAATATTAAATAAAATATTATGTATAAAGTTAAGTATTATCTTTTAGTCAGAAGCGGGATTTGAACTTTACGTTGTTTTACCTAGTGTTAAGTGACTATTTTCATAAACAATCTAATCGTGAAGTGTGTGAAAACTGAATAATAAAAACTCGTGAATTCTGTGACGTATTACGTCACCCGCGCGGCGGCGGCGACGTATACGCATCGGGGAAGAACCGATTAGCGTACGGACTCTACACCGCTGCGCTGTGCTTGTTTACATTAACATTCTGAGAATTGGTGAGCTCGTTTCATGTTATCGTAAGAATACGAGGTACAAGGTGCCTTGAATTATTATTTCGGTTATACTACTTATGTGATATAGCTGTTGAACTTTAAGACTGTGAACATTCTTTGTGTTACTTGTGCTATCGTGTTCTAATTTTAGAACAGTAAAACTTACCTTTAGTGATTATTTTATGTGACATATTAGTGCGGAAGAACTTTATTATAAAAGTTAACATGGGGCGGCATAAAAAAACGCTCAAAAAGGGATGGTTCTTCGTCATCATCGTCTTCCAGTGGTGATGATAGACGTAGTAAAAGAAGAAAACGTACTGCCGCGAAGCTTAGGCACCGGGACGAGAGAATTGAGGCACTTGAAACTTTAGTAAGTCAAATTCGGAGTGACGCAACTCCAACGTCGCCTGAAGCCAGCGGTAGCGCTAGCGCTACTAGCGTTGCACCGACCCCCTCAACTAGTCGAGAGATACGCTACATTGGGCGCAATGATGCCGTACCAGAATTTGACCCTCAAAAATCCGCCGTACCCATAGACCAATGGATTCGTAACATTGAGTCTATCGCTACCATGTATGGATGGGACGAAAGAACAATAATTTGTAATTGTACATCAAAACTGCGTGGTTATGCAAAGAATTGGTACGAGCGTCTAGAGGATTACGATATATCGTGGTCCGACTGGAAAGCTCGTCTGTACAAAGCATTTCCTTTCACCAAAAATAAATCCACGATGTTGCGCTCCTTGGTAAACGACGTTAGAAGGATAGATGAGGATCCTATTAAATTTTATTATGAAAAATTAGGGCTTGGAATGTCGTGTGGTCTACCAGATGACCTAATTACCGAAACGATTATAGGAACCATTGGAGATAAAATGATCGAAGTTGGCGCTGTTTCTGCGGGCTGTCGGAATACTACAACACTACTCAGTTACTTAGGAAACATTCATCCCGGTGATATTCAATCTGAGATGAGAAAATCAAGGGAGCACCTAAGTCGAGTTGACGGTGCATGTTACATTTGTGGAAGGATGTGAAAGCCAGAACATGCAGATCTGGGAAAAATAAACCACCAATGCCCAGGGAATGTTAGCCGCTTTCGAAAGATTTACTAAGACTTTTGGATACCCCACGCGAATAGTCAGCGACCGAGGGACAGCGTTTACCAGTCACAAATTCAAGGAGTTCTGCAAAGAACATGGAATACTGCACTTATTGAATGCTGTAGCATCACCTCGTGCTAATGGCCAGGTCGAGCGATTTAATCGCACTATTTTGGATTCCCTTGTGACGGGTGTAGGAGATGTCAAAAAGGTTGGGTGAAATTTTTACCTAAAGTACAACTTGGTCTGAATTCCACTGTGTGCAAAGGGACGGGTAAAACGCCGTTAGAGTTGGTTTGTGGCCTTCGTCCACGGTTATCAGCAGATTTGGTTGGACCAGTTCTTAGTACTGATCTACCGGCTCTACGGGCCGAAGCAGCAAGTATGACAGAACGAAATGCTACCAACATGAAACGATTGTTTGATAAGAAACGTAGAGATGCACCTTAGTATCAAGTTGGAGATTTAGTCATGGTCGAACGAAGGGTGATAAAAAAAAGGCATTACAAGTGGAAAGTTAGTGGACGGATATGCTGGTCCCTACAAAGTTATCGCGGCGCTACCTCATGATCGTTACATAGTTCGATCATTTGCCAAGGGTAGGCGCGGATACCAAAACCCAATTGCCGTTGACCACATGAAGCCCTGGTGTAATCAGGCATTTTCTGATAATGAGTCAGGGAGTGATGACAACTAATGTCAAGAATGAAGCCATTACCTACAGTTACAAAGGTTGCCTGCTCCGGCAGATGTATTTGACGATTGCCTGCTTCGGCAGATGTATTTGACGATTGCCTGCTTCGGCAGATGTATTTGACGATTGCCTGCTTCGGCAGATGTATTTGACGATTGCCTGCTTCGGCAGATGTATTTGACGATTGCCTGCTTCGGCAGATGTATTTGATGATTGCCTGCTCCGGCAGATGTATTTGACGATTGCCTGCTCCGGCAGATGTATGTGATGATTGCCTGCTCCGGCAGATGTATTTGATGATTGCCTGCTCCGGCAGATGTATGTGATGATTGCCTGCTCCGGCAGATGTATTTGATGATTGCCTGCTCCGGCAGATGTATGTGATGATTGCCTGCTCCGGCAGACGTATTTGATGATTGCCTGCTCCGGCAGATGTATGTGATGATTGCCTGCTCCGGCAGATGTATTTGATGATTGCCTGCTCCGGCAGATGTATGTGATGATTGCCTGCTCCGGCAGATGTATGTGATGATTGCCTGCTCCGGCAGATGTATTTGATGGTTGCCTGCTCCGGCAGAGGTATGTGATGATTGCCTGCTCCGGCAGATGTATTTGATGATTGCCTGCTCCGGCAGATGTATGTGATGATTGCCTGCTCCGGCAGATGTATTTGATGATTGCCTGCTCCGGCAGATGTATGTGATGATTGCCTGCTCCGGCAGATGTATGTGATGATTGCCTGCTCCGGCAGATGTATTTGATGATTACCTGCTCCGGCAGATGTATTTGATGGTTGCCTGCTCCGGCAGAGGTATTTGATGGTTGCCTGCTCCGGCAGAGGTATGTGATGATTGCCTGCTCCGGCAGATGTATGTGATGATTGCCTGCTCCGGCAGATGTATTTGATGATTGCCTGCTCTGGCAGATGTATTTGATGACTACCTGCTCCGGTAGATGTGTTTTAATTGTCGAGTTACTGAAGAAGACTGGTTTCTAATTGTGAACCTAGTACGTGAAAAAAAAAATGAACATCGCGATGAGGACATCGTCTGTGTCAGGATAGCCGAACTGATAGACAACGCAAGAGTTAGCAGAACTGAGGTGTGGTGCGGGGCCACGTTCTGTGTGTGTATTAGTATGTGTAAAGGCATACGAGCGAGTTAGAACAGAGCCCTCGGTGTGGTCGCGCGTTTACATCGTACCTACCTATTGTACCATAATATTAAATAAAATATTATGTATAAAGTTAAGTATTATCTTTTATAAGGTACAAACAACACAAGTAACTCCTACCTACATTCATTCAGCTCAGTAAAATACATTTTACTTTGTCAATTCAATAATTATTACATCATTTTTGGTAAACATGTTCGTTTTCGTTTCATAATAGCATTTCAACATGCCATTTTACTGCATAGTTCAATACACAATGTGAACAGGAAATTCTTGTTTTTGGTGTCTATATAAAATGAACAGTTTTGAAATAATATTCATAATATCGTATCACTTATATAAATGAATGAAACCACAATGTTTGGTCAGTGATGAATTCCCACTATTGTTTTAAAATGGTTTTGTATCTATACTTGCAATTAGTAACTGGTGACTACTCTTTTCGATAATTATTTTGATATTATTATTTAATTTTTTAAGATAACACAACATCATGTTAGTAATCCCCGACGGTACACCCACATTTCGCGAGCTATGGTTAAGCCCCATGTATAAGGGGGTGAGCCTATTGCAATAAACCGTGCAAAAATCCAGACTTTCTGGGTGTTGCTGATAAATGATTGATGGAAAACTATAATAACCCATTGCCTGACCTGGGAATCGATCCCAGGTCCTCATTCTCAGCAGCCGCGTCGCAACGATTAGACTAATGAATAAGCAACAACCAACCAATCATGTTTTTTTTTTATACATAATTAGCTATATACTCTTTAACATTACACGCTGAAAATCAACGTAAAAAATCTCAACACTTTTCTTGAGAGAATAATTTTATCATGTAATATCATCAAATTGCGTCTTCGGGCAAGTATAATTAAAATGGATACAAAATTCAGAGCCTTAATAATTCAGCTCTTACTGAGGGAAACGTGATGGACAAAAGCACAAATTAAGAAAAACTGCGCTTAGTTTTTTAAAATTATTTGAGGAATGACTAAATAAATAGGTAAATTATATAAGTATATCTTTTAATAACACAATGAATGATTAGGAGTTTCTATTAAAGGGTTTTTTATTTCAGGCAGGGAACTTTAAATTTAAGTAAAAGTTAGAAAAATGGTTTTAATACCTATGATTGGCTATATTTGACTGATAATTATATGCCATTTATGTTTGCTTGAAGGAAAGTCTTACTCTACTTACATTGATTAGATAATAGCATTTGTGCAAAAAAAAATCCAATTAAAAAAAAGCACTAAAAAGTGGAAAATAACGTTACTTTCGGAAATCAGTGACTTTTCGTTTGTTTTATTGACTTTTTTGCCACCGACTTCCCAAAGTAAAGTTATTTTTCACTTTTTAATGTTGATTTATGGAAGTCGGTTATTTTTTTTTGCCAATAAGTTTTTATTTTCCCCATTTTAATGGTGGTATCTCACAAAAAATATCCTTATAATCAATTGTACATTGTAACAAGAAGTTATTAGCATCATCCACATAGACGAAGAAGAAAAATGCATATTATAGAGGATAACTCATAAAGTACCGGAGCAAAGGTAATACAATTAATATGGGACCACTGCGCAAGTTTCCTCCACCAATTAAAAAAAGGATTACTTAAATCGAATCAGTAATCGCGGAGATGTTGTCGAATGTGGTCGAATACATAACCACCTCCGTTTTAGAAGTCGGTTAATAACCACCTCCTTTTTTAGAAGTCGGTTTAAAACTCGACAAAATGTGCATCCTGCCCGTCCTAACGCACGTGTGCACAAAGTTGGTTACTGAATAACAGAGGTCCAAACTCAAGATTTGCCAGCGAGCTATGGAGCGCAGAATACAAGGTGTTAAGCGAACAGATCGCTTTAGAAACACCACCCTGCACTCCGTAACTCTAGTTGCTGATGTTGGAGAAAAAACAACCAAACAGAAGTGAGACTGGGCCACGTCTCACCGATGCGCCCGGAGAGATGGGCAAACATCGTCACACACTAGACGCCTGAGGAACGACAGCGCCATCGAGGTCAACCGCGGCGTAGTTGGCGTGATGATATGATTACGTTTGCGGGGCTAACATGGCCAGAGATAGCGCAGGATAGGGAGGTATAGAAGGAGAAAGGGGTGTCCTTTGGGAGACCCAGCTGTGGGACACAAGATAGGCCACCGCGGCTGGCCCGTGCATACCATAATCTGGAGGTTTAAATTTTACATATTTAACACAGTAACTCAGGCTGTATTTCGGCAATGATGCGTTGAATGTTGACTTCCTTGTGCTCAATTGCTTCTGATTTATCTGCGTAGACATGCGACTTAACACATCCCAAGAAAAAATAATCTAACGGCATCAAACCGCGCGAACGAGGTCAATTTCGTGAAATTGATCGTTCGTCAAGGGTTCAAAAATGATGATGTCAGAACGTTACAGTCAACGTTGAGAGGTACAGAGATATGATTACTAACTTTCGTGCCACAACTGGAAGTAATTAATGTTGCAGACATGTGGTTTCAGTAAGACGGCGCCCCATGCCAAACAGGGCGCGATACGAGTAATTTACTCAAAGAAACCAGCCGCGGTGGCCTCATGCCATAAATTATATTCAAACATAAATGGCATTAAATAGTCAGTCAAATAAACCCCGTTTCATGGATATTAAAAAAAACACGTGTTATAATTCAATTAAAGATCTACGTTTTTTAGAGAGAAAATAACAAAAGAAAATATCAAATTCATAATAATGAATTTGATATTTTCTATTTTTCATATTCGAATCTATCTATATTATATATATAATAAAAAAATCAAATCAAATTTGCCACAAGTATGACGGAGCTACTACACTTGAGGACGGTTCATTGACATGATAAGGTTTGCATTATTTTTTTTTGTTTTTTTTTTTTTTGCAAACAGATATCAAAGCAGACTGACATAAATCAGGTTGTAGACATTGTAGTTTCGTCTTAACTATTTTATACAAAAATCGTATTATGAATTATCTGTAGTCTGTGTATGCTTATTGTAGTCAACGGGGGTGAAGATAATGGAAAATAACAAGTACATTGTTTCAAAGCTGAGCTATTTTTTTATTAATTTACTGTCCTACTTTATTCCTCGGTAAACCACGGTCGCTAAATGAAAACTAGTTTATTTATTATAAATTCCATTTTTAATGGGATATAGCTTATAAGAGAATATTTGCAAGGAAGAAACGTAAAAATATAGATACATTTTTAAATTAGTAGCATTATTAAAATATTAATTTTTTATGAAACTTGCAACCTGATTCGAAAGAACATTCACTGTTCTTAATCTTTCTACTTGCTTGCTAAATCTCGAAAAACTATCACAGATAAAAATGTAGAAAAAACATTTGGATTAGCTTGTTAGCAAGGAAGTAAGACCACTGCCGATCCTATCGTGAGATGGCTTTTATAAAATTTCTTTGCTTAAGTCAAAGGAAGCTTACGAGAATAAGTATTTTGTCGGCCAAACTGCACATATCGGGCCAAAAATTATGTCCTAAGCCAGATACAATGAGCACAATATCACGTGACAGTCAGTTGGTTGTTTATTATTATAAACAAATGAGTAAGTTTTTATTTACCATTTTATTTAGCACCCTTGTTTTATTCACCACCATTGATTACAAGATAGCAGTGAGTTAGCATTATATCAACGATTTATCTACAGTTATCCTGTAGGTTTACAACATTTATTTCACTGTAAACCAAAATTCAAAGTCAAGCGCGGATAGTCCCTGTGAAAGCCGAAGTTATGAACTTAATTCCAAATAACGACCTTGAAGTTTTAAACAACTTTAATACTGTATAAATCAAGTTAAAGTTTCGGTAAACCATTTTAACGGTCCAGTGCGAACTATTATCAATTTTGATTAACGTGTAGCAATTTCCTTTGTGATTCCGATTAACGGGTAACGAGCAAAGCAAACCGGTGCAATGAGAAAGAAATACTCAGTAATATCATTAGATGCAGCTCTACTACAGTGGTTCCGCAATCCTACGAGAGAACGTAAAACTTTACGGTCAACCCGGCAAACGCGCTGTGATAATCGAATGAAATTCTGCCATATGTACTGGAACTGGCGGCCGCCGTAATATACCATGACGAAAACGGTCCACGTAAATGTCAGTTATGGATTGTAGTTTAAACTCGTTTGGTGACAGCTTTTATTAGTCTTTTGTACTAACCTAAACTAGTTTCTTACGATTTATAAATCATTGATTAATCAGTTTTTTAGTGGTTTTTAAATGTGTATTGAAAAAGCATGTAACACTTTAATGATGATACTTAAAAGACGCTGCTAACTTTCCTCCAACTTACATGTAATATGAGAAGGTACTCTCATCGTGAACCGGATACTATAATGGGTATGTAATCTGTAACTTTATGTGCAGTATTGCGGCAAAACTGCTATAATACCGCAGTTTCGGTGTCGATAAAATGAAAATTCTTCAAGAGGAAAATTTCTCGAGGTAGATAACCTGCGCAAAAGTTGATCGTTTCGTGATACATGTTTAGTTGTTAGCTAACTCTTTGCTTATAAATCCGGGAAAGTTTCATAACTCGACGGTAGGGCGGCCCCAAATAAGGTGTTAGGATCCTGTACTATAAATAATATTTATTGCCTTCTACGAAAGCTCAGGGAATTCGAAATACGACGAAAATATACCAAGAGATAACATTTCGTCTATATTAATGTTAACTTTAGCAGCTTAGAAGTTATAAGTAGCAGAACGGCAACTTAAAAGTGGATCAAGTTATTTACTAGCGCTTCCTTAAACATATGTTATAAAATGCTAGTGTAACAAGTCGTACAAATAGCTGCCTGCTACAATTTAAGTCTTTTATTTTGGTTCAATCACACATTTAACGAGTACCAGTAAAGCAATTTTGTTCAGTGAATACAGATCAAATTTGGAATAATAGAGGCCGAAACTGGAACCATTCCAATCTCTTTGGATGTGATCTGTAGTTTAGCGCCATTTTGGGGTCCGCCATTTGTACAATGTGAATGTCACCTTGTGACACAACCTTGAGCGCCTCCACTTATCGCCGAGATCAGAAGAATAGAATAGGATTTTATAATCATGTGTTCTACTTCAGAACTTAATACGATCTAGCCATTACTACCTTATACGTTTCTAATTACCTGTGTACGCAGTATGTCGCGTACCTATTTTTGTCATTCATTTTAACGTATAGCCAACTAAAGCAGTTCCCTGTTTTTAAAATTCCAAGAGTTATATAAAACCATTCTAGTCAAAAGCTCTTTCTAAACGAATTAATAGTAAAGATTGGCGCATTTCCATTGGTGATAGGCACCCTATTAAAGAGACTGCAGTGACTATTAGCCCCGACCAACGCTTTCCCCGTAATCTCTTTCGTGTCGACATTTTATTATCGGTAGAGTCAGCTCTGTTGTAATCCCCGGCAAGCGGTACAATTTACGATTTATAAAACCGCCATTTTCTGTTGTAAAGCAAAACGATAAAGAGTATAGTAAGGCTCGACTTGGCGATGCTCACCTCGTTCTTCGTCACCCTTTTATCTTAATATTCACTGATATTAAAAATTTAATCCGCAATAACAGCACAGACAGAGTCGCTTTAAGCTGTATCTTTGTGTTGGTAGCACTGAATTTGCTTACCATTATTTCCTTTATTTATTTTTCTTACATATAAATTATATTTTGAAATATTCTTATTAACAAAATTGTATAAAAATAGTAGCCCACCGGCACCGGGAACGGAGTACCAGCTACCGGTGGTCAGGGTTCTTGAGAGTGGAAGAGGTTCCAAAAAAAAGCAAAGCAGTACTTCTGGACACGGCACGTATTGTTAGGAAGCTAACAATACGTGCCGTGTCCAGAAGTACTGCTTTCTGAATCAAGCCCATACTCCAGCTGCCGAGCGAGAGCCTCCTCAGGTGTTGGTCGAGGCTCTTGGCTATTAAACCATTGGCCGACACGACTATCGGTATAATGACTGCTGTACTCACGTCCTTACTATATACTTGAATTGCTTATCTTTCTCTGTTTTCACGAGGTTCTCGTCATGCGGGACCGTTATATCAACAATCATTGCGCGACGCTCCAATCGATCTCACCACAATGTCAGGCTTATTGTCAACAATAGTCCTGTCAGTAAAATACCATTTATTACCATAACCTTACCATTTTTTAATTCCTTTATTTATTTTTTCACTTATTTTTACATTTTTAAATATTCTTGTACAAAATTAGTATAAAAAAACATTTATTATTACGGTGTTGAATTTCAAACAGTTAAATAGAAGTTGTGATATTTTAAAAATAACTGTAACAAGTCCGTGACTATTGTTTGTTTGATTGTCATTTTTGTCATCGATTTCCGAAAGTAAAGTTATTTCCATTTTTTTTTGTGTTTTTTTGGAAGTCGGTAATTTTTTTGCAAAAAAGTTTTATACCGATAACTAGACAAACGAAGCAGTCAATGGATGGTTTTTCATGGAAAAAGTGAGTTGTTTATGTTACGTGGGTGAAAAGTAAAACCCGCAGACGGTACGGGTAACAACTACCCAGGCAGAGTTGTCTTTGCATATAGACTTATGGCAAAGTTACTAAAGTTCGATTTAGCGGTCAGAGTCCGGATTATACTGGACTTGGCTTTAGATTGAAAATAGTTTATTATTAGTTTTATAAAGGGACGTAATTATATTTTAGTTTCTATATGAAAATATTTATTTACGTTAAAACTGGTTGTCAGACTTTACCAGTACCTTAGTCTAGAGACTTACAAAAAATTTCGTATTATCCAGTACTAACTGGGTTGCGTAAGTCAGATTGGCACTGGGACTCAGCTGCATCTGGTTAGACTGGAAGCCGATCCCAACATAGTTGGGAAAAGGGTAGGCAGATGGCGATGAAAATATGTATTTACCGTCAGTCCTCCCCAGGTAGATCAACCATCAATGCCAAAAATAAAATCTTTCAAATGGTAGGTATTTATTTGACTTCCAATTAATGTTTTAATACCACTTAAACCTACATTGGTATTTGGTATGTGGCATTTTTGTTAATCTAATATTATGGTTTTCATAGCAAATTCCTAAGAAACTTCCTTTTCAAAATTAATACGACGGAGCACATTAATTACGCAACTATACACCTACTCGTATAAGTCGGCATCCATAGTTTAAAGTCAATTGGAAATATCAACAGCTAAGTTTCCTCAGTATTTCGAAACTATTTCTTATTAGTTCCCGGTATATGAATAACTCGAGGTTAACCCATAATGTTCTTACGAAACAATAGAAAACTAAATTGTGTTCGCACGTTCCCAGGAGATTCTTAATCCAATTACAGAGATGAATACTGTCAAAAATGAAGCACTTCAATGGATGTAACCCAAACCATCTTAGCGGAAGCCCAAGTGCCCAAGTGTATCAAACGACGTTTTTTCAATATATTTTCGAAGGAATAAAACAATAGAACAAATATTTTTGTCTTGAATAGTAGGAAACTACAAACCCTAAACAGCCTAATGTGAAAAAAAAATTGAATTCATAACGTAAATATTTCTTTTAAATACTAATGTTTAGTTATGATATTGTTTTTATAAACACCATTTAAATATTCAAAAAATATTGAGATTGTAAGTATATCTCTTTACCGAGATTAAAAAAAAAAAAATCACCTCCGACTATGGGAATTGAACCAATTTGGTCTTGTTTAAGTATTGAAAAAAAAAAAAAACAAAAACAAAAAACACGTCGCCACCTGGCTGTGGATTTTTGTATTTCCACACTAGTGCAGATAAATAAAGAAAAACCACGAGTGTGAAATACATTGCATGTTGAACCTAATCGTAGTGCGATAAGAGCCAGTTTTCGAGAAAGTATAGTGAAAAATAAATTATTTCTAATATTGCTTTGCGCTGTAATACAATTAGAATGCCCAGAGATATTTTAATTGTGTGAGAATCAATAAAATGTAAAAGAAAGTTTTTCTATCATTTGATCGAAAATGTATTGTTGTAAAAGCCATAATTACTAATGTAAAAGCACGAACTACGGGAACGTTTCCAATTTATTCCACAAATGACAACTAAGAACACCAAATGATAAGAATAATAAATTATTAATTAGCTTGGCCAAGCTAATACACATTTAGAAAATGATGCATGTAACTTACTCGTACAGGTATGGAAAATGTAATTGTATTTTTTAATTTAGGTATAAATATTATTTTATACCAAAGATAAAAAATGTAATCATTTTTTTTAAATCTGACTATATAAAAGCGAAAGGTCACTGACGCACTCATCACGAAATATCGAAAACCGCTTCAGGTATAAAGATGAAATTTGGCAGGGAGATAGTTTATGGTTAGTAGACGTCCGCTAAGATCGGATTTTGCGACAGGGCCGGATAAAGAGGTCTATGGACTCTCGCAAGTTTGTGTGAAAGTCCTTAATTTTTTGAGCTACAAACTTGAAATATGACAAGGAGGTAGTTAATAGTTAGTAGTCGTTCATTAAGAACGGATTTTGCAACAGGCCTGGAATAAAGAGTTCTAAGCACTGTCGCAAGTTTGTATGAACGTTCTGATTTTTTTTTATACTAACTACCTGAAATTTAGCAACTCTAGAGTTTGTGAGTAGGAGAAATTAGTTAAGAAAGAATATTGTGGCAGCTTGGTCTAAGGGCTCTCGCAAGTTTATATGAAATCCTTGGCTTTTTGTACCTGAAAATTGCTAGAGAGATAGAATATAATAGTTAAGACATGTTTTAGGGAATATAATCGCTTTCGCAACCCTATGTGTTCAACAGATATTTATTGATGACTACAACAAACATAAATACAACTAAATTAAATGCAAATGAAGATAGGTAGGTAATTTAGAGTCCGCGTAACACTGGTCACTTTCCCTCACTCGTCACTTTAGTTAATTCGACAGTATCGTTGTATCGTCACTTTCGCTGATTGGATGTGTGAATTCGACAGTTATTTCAACTCGATACTTTCCTTAACTCGCCACTTTCGCCGATTCGTCACTTAGGCACACTCGAGTAAAAAAAATAACAGTTAATGTAGATAACCTAACCTGCTGTAAATTCTTAATTTAAATCAAACTTCAACATTGGTTTTTAAAGTAAATTATATTAAAATGAAAAAACGAAAACTGAAAACTTATCTTCTTACTTACTTAAAACTTACTTAACTGTATTTGTGAATAAGTGAACAGTCAATTAAAATAGATATGAATTTATGATTGAAGGATGAATTTAAAAAATGACTTTCCGGAATTATAACTTCTTTTATGGACATGAAATTTGTCGTTTCAACCCCCAATTGTTTGCGTCGAGCTTTCTATAAAACATTTTTTATCGATTTGAAAGTTGGTACGTCATCGACACACTCCGAATCCGGTTCCTTTAGATGACACATACTCTCTTCATAGATCGCCTGTTCACTGCCGTATTCCTCTCGGACACGGCACATACATTTTTCAATTGCTTTATGTACTAGGTTTGATCCATAATCTGGAATGCACGAGTGTACACTTTCCCTTAAAATTGCGGAGACATCTGAACTAATGGTCACACTACCTCTGCAAGACGACCGCTCCTTACAACGCCACTACGAAGAGCCTTTTTTATTTTCTTTCGCAAGATAGCGATGTCCATATGTAAGTTGAACTATTCCCCCTCTTTCACTTTGTATAAAACTATAAAAACGGTCGTCCATTTTAAGGATACAATAATGAATCAGTATATCTAAAAGTATAACTACAATAATTCTGACAGATCTTCTTAAATAAAAAATCATACAATAAGTCACTACGACACATTCACAAAATAAGTTTGTAAAATATTCCATATTTAAGGTTAATTGTTGTACAACGTCCCAAAAATATCTCACAGAGAAATAAAACAAGGGTGTCCAGAGTAAGACAAAACTTTAATATAAAACGTACCGGGAAGGTCATACCTTGCAAGAAAATCTTAACACCGCGATTTACAAAAGTGACGTCACGGCACAACGCCATCTGTTATCGAATAGCGATACTAAACTAATGACAAGTGTAGATTTTCGAAGATAATTATTTAGACAGATTAGACATTCCGCCCACCATGGACGACTCTGTCCATAAAACTTAACATGACAATAAAAACTTAAAGATAATTATGATTGGTTGGTTGCTATACACTAACCTAAACCTAGTGCCTTATGTCTACGATAAAGTTCATGCCTTATTAAATAAAGTTAAAGGTAAACAGTAAAACACAGTAAAAAAATACAAGTTCATAAAAAAACAAACCATGTAAATGGCGTAATTAAAACTAAATATACAATTCATCAATAAAATGGTAAACAATAACTAAGTGTTCACAGGTAAAAAAATTAATTTAGACACAGGCCTTTTGATCTCATTATTTTTACACCGTATGGTCACAACGCGAGTAATATTGTCCAAACCTGGATGCTTACTTGTAATAACCCCGTATAGCCATCTAGCGGGTGGAAGACCGTCCTCCTTCACCAGAACCATGTCTCCAATCTCAGGTTCAGGCTTAACATCTGTCCATTTATATCGATGCTGCAATTGAGTTAAGTACTCTGATGACCACCTACGCCAGAAATTTTGAAGCATTTTTTGTGTGAGATGCCACCGCTTCAGATTGCTAATGGATGAATTTTCATAATTGGCATCAGGTACAATTACCAATGGTTCACCCACGAGAAAGTGCCCAGGCGTCAAAGGACACGAGTCTTCTGGATTGTTAGAAAGCTGAGAGATCGGCCTCGAGTTAAGGCAGGCCTCGATTTGAGCCAGCACAGTTGTCATTTCTTCAAATGTCAATGTGCTGGTGCCTATAATTCTTTTTAAATGGTGCTTCGTGGACTTGACACCAGCCTCCCGCAATCCTCCAAAGTTTGGAGCATGGGGAGGTATGAAATGCCAAGTCGTACCATTCGTAGATAGGAAGTCAGCTATTTCCGAAGCTACCATAGACCTTTCAGCGTTGAATAGCTGTCGCAATTCCCTTGCACTACCAATAAATGTGGTCCCATTATCACTCCACAAGTCCAATACCCGGCCACGCCTGGCTACAAAACGCTTAAAAGACGCTAGAAAACTCTGAGAAGTCATGTCACTGACCACCTAGCCCGAGTGGACATGCAAACAAACAAGCATATATAACCCTTAGTGGAGTGATGACCACGACCTTTGGAGGTTCGGATGCTGATTGGTCCTGCGTAATCTACGCCACTGCATTGGAAAGGCTTCTGAGCAGACACCCTGGCCTTCGGTAATTGGCCCATCATTTGTTGGTGTGTTTGTTTTGAATGTCGAACACAAATTACGCACTTATGAACATATTGCCTAACGAGAGTCCTAGCATTGAGTATCCAGTATTTGGATCTTAAGTAGTTTAGCATTAATTGCGGCCCGCCATGCAAAGTTCTCTCGTGAGCCTCCGCAATCAAAAGATTGGTGAAGTGTGATTTATGAGGAATTAGGATGGGGTGCTTCATATTCTCATTAATAGATGCCCGGTGCAAGCGACCACCAACCCTTAAGATTCCGTCATCGTCAAGAAAAGGACTCAACGAGGTAAGTTTACTAGCCTTAGATAGTTTACGGGCTTTTTTTACAGATTCTATTTCTTCACTAAAGGACTGGAGTTGGCAGAGTTTGATACAGGTAAGTACAGCTTCATTTAATTCCTTAGTGGTTAGCCAAGTAGTAATTTTATTTTTATTACGTTCAGTATCCTTCATTCGTAAAAATCTTCTACAGTAAGCTATCACTCTTATTAACCTACCGAACTTAGAAAATCTAGTAAATAGACTATCATTGCCTTCTAACGCAGTTGCATGACATTTTGTTTTCATTTTTCTTTCTTCTAGTGTAGTTATTTGTATATTTCCTCTATTATAGTCTATTTTTTCGTTCTGTAACCATACTGGGCCTCTTTTCCAGAGCTGCATATCGCCACACTCAGAAGGGCTTGCTCCCCGTGATGCGCAATCCGCTGGATTTTCCGACGACGACACATGTGACCACTGACTTCTATCCATGATGCTAAGTATTTCGGAAACACGATTCGCGATAAACGTTTTCCATCGGCTAGGGTGGCTGCTTAACCACGCTAAAACGACGGATGAGTCTGTCCACGCATATAAGTGCTGTTTGGGAACTTCAAGAGTCGAAGCGACTTCCTGAAGAAGCTTTGCTAGTAAGACAGCTCCACAAAGCTCTTGGCGCGGGATTGATACCTGTTTAACAGGAGCAACCTTGGTTTTTGAAGTCACCAAGGCTGTGTGAATATGTCCATCTCTATCAATGATGCGGACGTACACCACCGCGGCGTATGCTACATTGGACGCATCTGAAAAACCATGCAATTCTAGAACCCTGTTATCCTTGCTAGAGTTGATCCAACGAGGCAGACGAAACTTAATGAGGTTACAAAGGCTCTTCCGGAAGTCAAGCCACTCTGTCAGCAATGGTGCAGGTAGTTCTGCGTCCCATTCGATCCCAGTCATCCATATTCGTTGAATAAACACCTTTGCAGTGATGATTGTCGGTGCTAACCACCCAAGGGGATCGAATAGTCGCGCTATGTCTGAAATAACCTTACGTTTTGTCACTGGTAAATCTATATCATTAAGCTGAATAGTATAAACGAACTCGTCATTGTCTTTGTCCCACGTTAAACCTAATATTTTTGAAATTGCATCTGTTTTTAGTTCCATGTTTCCTTGTGTTTGTGATGTTTCTTCACCGTCTTCAATCAATTTTAGTAATTCTCTGTCGTTACTGGCCCACTTTTGGAGTTGAAAACCTCCACGTTTAAGTAACTCCGATGTCTGCTTATATACTTCTACTCCTTCCTCTACGGTTTGACAACCCGTCATTAGGTCATCCATATAGAAGTCGGAAACAACACGGTTCTTCGCTAAAGGAAATTCAGTGCCTTCGTCCTGAGCTAACTGCTGTAATGATCTTACTGCTAGGTAAGGCGCCGATGATGTTCCGAACGTTACTCTTAAATGGCGTAACACTTGAACTTCTTCATCTGGATTCTCACGCCATAATATTTTCTGAAAATCCGTGTGCTCATCGCATACCTTAATCTGTCTATACATCTTGACGATGTCCGCCACCAGACAGATAGGTTCACATCGCCAACGCATGATGATATGACGAAGCTCAGGTTGTAGAGGAGGGCCCACCATTAAATCGTGATTAAGAGATACCCCGTTGCTACCTACACACGATGCATCGAATACGATGCGCAACTTCGTTGTACTTTTATCGTTGCGGATGACGGCATGATGAGGTAAGTACACGGAACCTTCTTTGTCCCTATCTTGTACTATATCCATATGATTAAGAGCTATATACTCATTTATAACTGCTGAATACTGAGCTTTGAACTCGGGATTCCTTACAAATCGCTTTTCTAAGGTTAAAAAGCGTTTAAGAGCAATGTCTTTCGATCCCCCATGTTTACAAGCAGGATCGCTTGACCTGAAAGGCATGTGCACAATATAGCGACCAGATTCGTCTCGTTTAGTCGTGGCCTTAAATATGTCTTCGCACTTCTGTTCTTCTGGGGTCAAGTAAACCTTATCGTGATCGCCCTTGGACTCAGATTCTAGTTCCCAAAATTTTTTAAGGAGTGTGTTCTCATCTATATGAGTGGAATGCAATGTAACTACGGTATTGTGGCATGTCTCGCTTTGGTTGATTTCACCTACTTGACCAGACAAGATCCATCCTAGTCTAGTATTTTGTGCGATGAGACGACCAGGTGGTCCTCTGATTAAACCTTCTAACAAAATCTGACCATAAACTTCGGCACCTAAAAGCAAATCAACCTTGTTCGGAGTATCAAACGAAGGATCTGCTAAAGCCAAAGACGAGATTGTCGTCAAAACGTTTGCCACGACCTTCCTTTCCGGTAAAATACTCGTTAGTTTCTTTAAGACATAAGCTTTGACAGTGATAATGAAACTAGGGTCGACGCGTGATTTAACTTTAATGAGGACCATCGAATTTAATGAAATCATTGATTGGCCTTGATCACAACCTATACCGGAAATTGAACCTTTAGTTGATATTCTTTTGAGACCTAAGAGCTGGACTGCGGACTCCGTCACAAAGGAAGCCTGAGACCCCTGGTCTAACAGGGATCTTAACACTATAGCAGTACCGCTCTTTGATTCCGCTGCAATTAGCGCAGTGGCCAATAATATTTGGCTATGACTATTAGCAAAACAACTTACAATATTAGTGGAATTACTCTGGGTTGAAGTTGTATCAGTAGAAACACTACTTTCTGCAACTTGATCAGTTTGATAAATGATAAATGATGTTTATTTTGCAAATAGGTTTTTACAAACACTTTTACACGTCTTCTTTTTTAAAACTAGATGAGGCCGGTGTTTCGTATCTGACTACTCTGAGAAGAAACAACCGAAACAAACTCAGAGGTCATAGTCTCTTTTAAGGTCCAGACATAATCTTGATAGGTTTTGTTACTATCATCAACTGATTTGGAGACATTCTTGAGATGAAGAAGACTATGATGCTTCTTTTTACATAAATGACATCTGGTGGACTGGCGGCATGCACATACGGAGTGATTTGCTCCTAGACAGTTATAGCATAACCTATTTGTTTGGACAAAATTACGACGCTTATCCATATCGAGACCGGCGAACTTTTTACAATTAGCAAGCTTATGGTTATCCTGACAACAAACACATGATGTAGTTGACACATGGAGCGATTTGACTGGCACATTACGATTGGTCTGATGACGTTGACCTTTGTTATCTAAAAATTCCAAAGACCGAAATCTTTGCTCAAGGAAAGATTGGAACTGATTCATTGTAGGCCAGTCATCTGAACAATCACTAATTTTCATTTCCCATTGTTTACGAGACTCAGTGTCTAGTTTTAAACTCAATACATAAAGAACCATAATATCCCAATGCTCAACCATTAGGCCTAAATTTCTCAAGGCATGTAAACACTCGTTAGAAGTATCTAATAATTCCTTAACTGCACTGGAGGATTCGGTTACAATATTTTTTTGACTCATAAAACGTTTCATTATACAATTCGCTAAATATTTTTTATTATTATACCGATTCTCTAATTTAGTCCAACAGGTTGCATAGTTACTACTAGTAATAGGAATATGCCGTAAAATACCTTCAGCCTCTCCAGACAAATGTGATTTCAAATAATGCAGTTTCTGAACATCGTCTAGCTGTGTATTATTATGTATTAAGGATATAAATAAATCTCTAAAACTAATCCACTCAGAATAACTTCCGGTAAACATGGGCAACTCAATGTTTGGCAATTTTACAGGACATATTTCTTTAGAACCTTTCGCAGAAGATTCAGCCACTTTACCTAAACTATCGGAACTTGCAATTTTCTTCAATGCTTCCCTCAACTCTGCTTTATAATCAGTAAATAATTCTTCCGTGGTCTCATATGTATTTTTTATATAATAATCCGATTTTTCGAATTCAATAGACTTAACTGATGATACAATTTTTATATGGGTTTCAGAAAATGTTGACCAGGTTGCTTCTAAATTTTCTAATCTAGTTTCTATGTATGAACTAGTTACTCGCTCCTTTGGAGATTTCTTAAAGTTGGACCTTGCTTTACTGATAGTAGAATGTAGATTGAACTGTAAATTACTCAAAGCTTCCATGTTGAATTTATAAAGTCTTTTAAATAAACTGTTCTGGAACGCTATGCTAAGTTCACGTAAAAATCACAAGTCTTTGAACTTAATACTCTTCGCTGCAAAATCGGGCATAGGTTCCCCGTAGTTCACTTTTTATTGAAATTATTCTAAGTCCATGCACACGTTAAAGTTTCTAAGTCCAAATTGTTAATTGAAATTTTCTAAGTTAATAAGGTCTATATTTGCTTGTAATGATTAAATCTCAATGCTGTATTAATAAAGTACTCACAGATTATCCTGGTATCACAATCACTTCACTGTCACTCACCTTAGCGTTGCTCGTCGCGATGATATGCGGGGTACTTTCCCCCCGCACCGCAGCTGCTGCTCACGCCAACACGAACTGTTCATCAGCACCAGCGCTGACCGTTGTGTACCACTCGTACATATACGCTTAAGCGCCAACCTTGTACGATCCGCCGATGCTGCTCACCGCGGTGACGACACACTCGCAGCAGGTTGACCATTCAACCTGACTCCACCACAACAGTGACAATGCACACCAGTCCTTAATCCGGTTTCGAAGGACCACTTTGTACAACGTCCCAAAAATATCTCACAGAGAAATAAAACAAGGGTGTCCAGAGTAAGACAAAACTTTAATATAAAACGTACCGGGAAGGTCATACCTTGCAAGAAAATCTTAACACCGCGATTTACAAAAGTGACGTCACGGCACAACGCCATCTGTTATCGAATAGCGATACTAAACTAATGACAAGTGTAGATTTTCGAAGATAATTATTTAGACAGATTAGACAATTGTAAAATAGGTCTCAATACATATTGAAGTTATTAGCAGGCGTGTGTGCAATTTTCTACCGACTGTATTTCGAGTGACGAATTGAAGAAAAGTGACGAATCCGCGAAAGTGGCGAGTTTAAGAAAGTGTCGAGTGGAAGGAACTGTCGAATTCACACAATTGTCCAATCAGCGAAAGTGCCGAATCAACGACACTGTCGAATTAACTAAAGTGACGAGTGAGGGAAAGTGACTAGTGTTACGCGGACTCGTTATTTATATTTTGTTAACTATAACGTGGGTAAGTAGTTTCATCAAGTTATCGCTAAATATTTTTTTTTTTTGTATTTTCCCCTGGGAACCTCTGTGACGATTTTCCGTGGTAAATAGTATCTTATAGTACGTTGAACCCAAAAACCAAATAAATTAAAAACCCAAATTCCAGACAATATTTTATACATGTTTATTTATTCCACATTCGCCATCGTTTTCTGTAAAACTATAGATTGAATTTTCGAACGCCCCCATATAAAATTTTTATTATTACCACTCTATCATAATCATAAATGCTATCTTTTCAAAAAGATCTAGAAAAGAATGAAATGAGTGACATCTCAGATTTAACAAATGAAAAACCGGCAAAGTGCGAGTTGTACTCGCACACACAGGGTTCCGTAGCACCAAACAATAACAATATTTTTATCGGTCATTCAAATCTAATTTTACACTCAACAGCAAAACTAAATTTGTTTTTCATAGTATGTTAATGAAAAACAAAGTTATTGCTGCAGTTTGACGAAAAAGTACCAAATCTCAAAAACTAATTATCAAATCTTATTGAAACCAATTTTCGTTGAAAGTTTTTTAACGTTATACATTTTTTTTAAATTTTCTCCTCTTTTCTTACTTTAGAAATTAGAAGGGAGAGACTTAATTTTTACGACTTTAGAAGCAACTGCCACATGTACATATGGAGCCACCCCTATTTTTATATTTTTTATTATTTCACAAAATATTTGTAGAGCGGTTTTTAAACAACTACTCTCCAAATGTCAACTGTATGATGCCAATAGTTTTGGAGTAAAATGGCGTTGACATACTGATGGACAGACGGACAGGGCGAATCTATAAGGGTTCCGTTTTTGCCATTTGGCAACGGAACCCTAAAAACGATGTAACCATTCGTTTCTAGAGTAAGTTTGCCTGATAGTTAATATATAATGCAGCCTGAAAATACTACTAAAAATGTGGTGTATAGAGAGGTTTTACAAAAATAAAAACATCTATTTTTTTTTAAATTGGTGTCATAAAAAAGTTGCTTAGTGTGATAGACATTTTCTATTGACTGAAACATAAAAATAGTTTGCGTTAAACATCATTAAACTTCATATTATCTTCATAACCACGCGGACGAAGTCGCGGGCAACAGCTAGTGTTATAATAATTAGAATGCCTTGTAATGATTGTCTTTGGTTTACTCGCAAACCTTAGGATTTACCGTAGTTCTGGCTTTTACGGTAACATAATTATACGTATATTTTAAGTTTTGCTTTCCTTAGGCTCAAAGTCTATGCAAAAATTCTGCATGGCAGGAAAATTTGGGATAGTGTTTGGAAAATTGCAGGAAAATACCAATTTTCCTGCTTTATACATAAAGAGCACAAATGCGACCTACTTAAAAAGACTAGTAGATTTGGAACGTATTATAATCTTTTTTTATATTTTGTCAAAGTTAGAAGTGTGATTAACAGGGTCAAATGAACGTACGCAAGTCGACTTAAACATAGTTTCCTATAGAATTGAGTGCGTATGACAGCTCATCAATTGACTGTGAGGCTCACAATGGCTTCGCTATGGTACCTCCATTAGTTGTCATTCATACAATACGAAATGATTTTGTACTCTTGTTTTAACGTTGTGTTTCAAATGGTAGCATGAAATGGCAATAGTACATTTTGATATAAGTGGGGAAAGTTTGTTTGTGCCCACGTGTATCAAACAACGGTTTTCAATACACTTTCGAAGAAATGTAAATAGAAAGAAAAGTAAATTATTTTTATCATGAATTATGAGAAAATATGCTTTTTTTTTCCCGCGCTTTGCTTTCGACATGTTGAAGGAGAGGCAATGGTAGATATAAAGCCGCTAAACAGCCTAATAAAAAAATGAAAAAAAATCAAATACTTTAAATTAAGAACACAAATAAATGTTAATTTGTCGACAAAAGCAAATTATTTTATTAATAATAATGTTTATTTACGATATTCTGTTAATTAACAAAATTTAAATTTTATTTAAATATGAAGCCCTTAAAAAGTGCGCCTCTTTGCTGTGAAAAAAAAGCAATCATCGCCGACTATAGGGAATTGAACAGTTGTTTAATGTTATCTGTGGCAAAATCAGGAAAAATAAAACCCTCGTGTATGTAAATGAAAAAAATCAAGGAGTGTGAAATACATGGATCATTCTCACTAGTTCCACCATCAATTAGTTCCATGGAACTAGTGAGATTTTTTTTTTCTCAGTAGTTCCATGCACTTTGATAATGGAACAAACGAAACAAAACTTAATCGAACTCGTCTCACTAGTTCCACCGTAATTGTATGTTGAACCTAATCGTAGTGCGATAAGAGCCAGTTTTCGAGGAAGTGTATTGAAAAATATTTTTTGATTAGGTTCAACATGCTATGGATGTCAACCTTGTGGTTTTCTTCTTATATTCCCGCACTATACTGCGGCAATAAAAATTCCACAGCCAGATGTTGAAGCGGCTCGCCCCCACAGTCATTTTTATTTTCTATTCCATTGAATCAATTTGGACTTTGAACAAATTTGGACTAAAAACTAAAACCAACAAAACTGAAAGTGTATTGAAAAACGTCGTTTGATACATTTGTGACTGCAGGTCTCGGCTCCATAACACCCTCGCCTGCGGCCCGTGTGTGTATTCGCCTCGGCCGCAATAACAAACTTTCCCCACTTATATAAAAATGTACTATTTTACCATGGGTTAAAATGAAGGCATTATCCACACTTGAAACTGCTTTATAAGCACTAAATGATCCAATTCCTTTCACATCTATTCTTTTTATTTGTTTCTGTAAATTCTACGAAATGCCAGAAGTATTATAGGTACCTAGAATCACGTGCGTTTTATTTTATTTTATCAAGTTGGAACAACAAACAGCTACATTATGCGATGTTAAAAACATGATAACATAAATAACTAAAATAATAATGTAGCCCACAGCGCTGTTCACAGATTAATTAAAACTATAAATTCTCGTGCTGAGAAACATATTTTTGAAGAAAATATTGATAGTTATCAAAGTTATATGTAAATGACTTACATATCTATAACCATGCCTGGTAAGTCATGGTCATGGGTGCCTGAAGATGGCTGTCGCCGCTGAGCCTGGCGAGATGACCTAGATTCGCATAGCAACGGTTGCTTCGACGTGGCGCACGAAAAGATTTATTGGAAAGGTATGGGGGAGGCTTTTGCCCAGCAGTGGGACATTAACGGCTAACAAAAAAAGGGATAATTCAATAAAACGTTCCTGGTTTATATCTTCCTAATTTCAATCAACGGTGTAAATGATTGATCATTTTGAACTGTTTTCACTATCAGACTCAGTCCCTCAGACAGCTCCATACAGAGACACATTTTTGAATTTTTTAAATACACATTTATTTTTATTCACTAAGATATTGAAAAATGTTATCTTCTTCTATTCGAGTTGACGGTAAATATATACAATCTTTTGCAAAAAAAAACGGGCACCTAAGGAAATTTACGTTCTAAGGTCGATTTGAGTTAATTAAATGAAATGTATTTCTTTGACGTACATAGTTTGTATACTTATAATCGTGTAAATTAATGCGCGTGAAGTGAATTCGGGCAATTAAAAGAAAAAAAACGATGGATTCTTTAAAACCGATGTACACGCCCAAACAATAAGAAGTGGTCGGTTTTACTTTTTTTAATTAAATAAAGTTACAAATGTAAAAACCTAATAACGAGTGTGACCTCCTCTTGCCAAAATCACAGCTTGAATCCTTCTGGGCATGCTTTCCACGATGTTTTTAATAACGTTTTGAGTAATACGTTCCCACTCTTCTGCAATGACTCTTTTTAGCTCCCTGATGTTTTGTGGAGCAGGTTGCACTGATCTTACCCGTCTCTTTAGAACATCCCAGACATGCTCAATTGGATTGAGGTCAGGACTTCGAGCTGGCCAATCTAAACGACGGATCCCAACTTCTTGCATGTACGCTTCCACGTCGCCAGAACGGTGCGGGCGAACATTGTCGTCCATAAAAATGGAATCTTCCCCAAGTGCAGTCAATGTGGGTTGTGCATATGGAATTAGGACTTCCATTATGTACCGGTGTGCATTTAATGTTCCATTTTCTATGAAAACTAACTCCGTACGCTCCGTCGAATTAATTGCTGCCCAAAACATAACGGAGCCTCCGCCATAAGGAGTGATTTCTTCGAAACACACTTCCGCATAGCGTTCCCGTGGTTTTCGCAGGACTCGCCGGCGTCGGTCCTCTCCACACAAAGAGATTCTAGCTTCATCAGAAAACAATACTTTATTCCAGTCCTCCAGAGTCCATGAAGCACAGCTCCGAGCAAACTGAAGTCGAGCAACACGATGCTCACGGAGTAATTTAGGGCCCCGAGCTGGGCGGTAACTCCTGATATTGGCAGCCAAAAGCCTCCTCCTGACAGTCCACAAGCTAACTTCTACTTCTCTTACTTCTTCAAAGCTCATCTTCAGGTCCACACTTGACGCCTTACGATTCCGCAACGCCTGACTCACCAAATAGCGGTCATCTCTTGGTTCTGTGCATCGTTTTCTTCCCGAATCGGATCTTCTTTTGACCGAACCGGTCTCTTGATACCGTTGCCAAGTCCTCTGGACAGTTGAACGACTCACATTTAGCCGCTGAGACACGTAAGTTTGCGAACAACCTTCTTCAAGTAGGGATATAATTTTACCGGCCCTTATCGCTTTATCACTCATATCAAAAAGTGGTATTTAATGTAAAAAGAAAGATTAAATTGTTTAATTTGCAGAAAATATCCAAAAACTTTTAAAATATCGTAATCAGTTAAAAATCGTTTCAGCAATTCGCGCCATCATTGAAGCAATTTTAGAATAATCCACAATGATCATTATTTTTCTTTTATTAATTTTAAAATTGGAACGTAAAGAATCATGCCAGGATGCTTCAAATAACATGCCAATACATCGTCAAATTAATAAAACCTATTTCTTGTTCTTCTTCATTGAAGTAGAGAAAAAAATCTAAAGTGCCGGTTTTTTTTGCAAAAGAGTTTATTAAGTAAGTAATGTTTAATGAGATATTGTGAAAAATGTGCCTGAAAAATAAGTTATCTACATGAACTCATGTAGAAGACCTACATGCATTGAAATGTATGAAAGATATTCTTGAAAACATGAGCATTTCGTATCCTATGATACCAGATATTCTTGATATTCTAGAACATGCATATTACGAAATATATGTGACAGTTACTTACCGTCATGTGAGTCGTACATGTAAATGATTTCCTTCCATCCATAATAGAGGATTGTGTCCACGATGGCTTTATGGTAATCCGGTCGCATGCTCACGGCGTGGTCGATCAGACCCGACGATGGCGGGATGACCTGCGAAACAGAATAACTTAAGTACCTACTTATATTACTCATGTTATACATAGTACAATATCTGTATACTGTTAGACGTACAAGTGGCTAAGTCTAACCTACTCAAGTTGACCTTTATGTCGTTAGCCACACGAATTATTAATATTATAACGGTATCGGAAGATATATTTGGACAAAACCTGCCGATATTTGTTCATAATTGAAAGAGGTGTGCCACTATGTATAAACGTTGTCTAATTTATATTTTTATTGTGTGTAATTTTACTTATTTCATATTCTTGTAGCGATGGGCGATTCCGAGATGTTTTAACAATCGAAAGAATCGGGGTCGTTTAAATAAACCATCGAGTCAACCATCGACTCGCCGTTCTACAAAACAATCGAGATGTTTTTCGATTGTTTCGAGTCAGCGGAATCGACCGTTAGTTTTCGATTGGCCGAATCAGTCACTCTCACTCACCGAGTCTCGCTCGATCACCGGGGTCAGTCCACAGATTACTAATATGTAGCAAGTAGCAGAACGAACGCGCCATGCGCCAGTCGCAATCAAACAGCCCGAGTCGGACTCGAGTCCAAGTCGAAACAATCGAAAACCATCGAGATGTTCGAACAATCGAAACAATCGAATAAAACCTCTCGCCATCGCGCATCGCTAATATCTTGTGACTTATAGCATCGTATCAATGCATCATCATCGTGTTGGATTTAATTAATATGATTGCTATAATTGGTGTTAAATAAATAAATCCTTATAGATTTTCTGTTCATGTATTACGCGTGTATTTTCCCAAAGGCTTAGGCAGAGGTGTACCAAAGTACGCCCACATTTCGTTAATATTACAATTGAAATAAATACAGCATCTCTCTTTCCATTTTGTTAAGTTAGGTAAAACCAAGTTTCAGTCTGTATGCTTACTGCATACTTTCTGATACTTACCGAGTAGGTAATAAGAAACTAAAGGTTGAATAATAACTTTACATCACGTCTGTAATCCCCGAAGTATTAGGCCGAGGTATACCTAATAGTACACCTACATTTCACCAGTTATAAGTCCCATGTAATAGGGGGCGAGCCTATTGCTATCACCCGGGCACAAATCCAGACTCCGTGGCTGCTACTGAAAAATTTCTGATGAAAAAACTCAATGACACTTTGCCCGAACCGAGAATGGAACCAAGGACGTCATGCACAGCAGTCGCGCTTGCGAGCGCCCGACCAACGAGGCAGTTGAATAAATCAGTTCAAGAACTGAATCATTTATTAGAATTATCTTATATAATCCATATATCAAAGCGAGTACGTGCAATATCTGACAGTATTAAAGATAAAAATTGAATCAGAGTGGGTTTGTCAGCAAAATCCTTCAGGCACTCGTCGGAAACAGCCGAGTTTGCCATACTGAGACCATTTATATTCATCAGAGCTAGCAGTGGATTGAGTCAGTCAGTTTTAGTGGGGGCCAAGTGAAAAAGTTTGACATTCTCAGCTTCACTAAACGTCAGTGGTTATCTTAACCTCGCATAAAATAGAGTTTTTGCGGTAGATACAAAAGTAAGTGAGGAATATTTTAAAGTATTTTTAATTCTTAACGATCTTTGCAGATAACCAGCAAATTAAAATTCTTAAGAAATAATGCTACCTGCAACATGCGAAACAAAACTCGGGTTCCGTTGCCAAATGGCAAAAACGGGACCCTTAAAGATTCGTCCTGTTCGTCTGTCTGTCCGCCTTTTTACTCCGAGACTATTGGCGCCACACAGTTGAAATTTGGAGAGTAGGTGCCTTCTATGAACTGCTACACAAATTATGATGTGATATTATAAAAACAAAAAATAGGGATGGCCCTCCATACCTGTAAATGAGGGTTGGAATAAAAACCCACGTATACAACTATTCAACAGACTGTGTGGGGTGTCTATCGATAGCTCTTGAATAATGATATCGAGGTTCCTTAAATACTATCTTTCCCTTTTAATTTATAAAGTAAGAGAAACATTTTGGAAAAATATGAACTTTCAAAGAAAATGGGTTTGAATAAAATTTGATATTTAATTTTTGAGATATGGAACTTTTTCGTAAAACTGCATCAGTAACATTGTTTTTAATTAACAGACAATGAAAAACAAATTTTGTTTTGCTGTTGAATCTAATTGACTTATGACTGAGCGGTAAAAATATTGTTATTATAATGTGTGGTGCTACGGAACCCTCTGTGCGTGAGGCCAGATCGCACTCGGCCTAATTTTAGTTTTGTTGGCTTTTTGCTCTACTGTCTAAGTAATATATTGCTAGATTTTTTTTTAAACCTACACTCGTCAAATTCAATCCATTCTAAACTCGCTTAGGTAAAAGAGCAGATAAAGTAAAGCCATGAGAAACACATGACACAAATTGAGATTTCCAAGTAATTTAATCCAACGTTTGTCACTGATTACTTTCACAAGCGAACTCTTAAACACATTTGACTTATATTTAAACAAATCTGGCGGCTTGAAATGTTGTTGTCCCTAATTCCTGATTATATTTACTTACTGGTTGAACTAATATATTATAAGTATCAGTAAGTATATTAATATTACCCTTTCCAGCCAATCCAATTATAATGAAACCAGGCCAGTAACGTAGTATAATACTCAAAATGTATCCTTCAATAACGACAAACTGAAACTATTCATTTATTGACAAAGCAACACCATTCACTGAGCAATTCCAACACCTGTATACGTTGAGGCTCAAACATAGCAATGACCATTACTAAACATTTATATTTTTAATACTCATAAAGCTAATTAAAAACAAAACTTGTGACATACCTTTTCTGGGAACCACGGAGTGACAAAAGGCATTTGGAACGTGTTCGTGTACGAGTGTAGAGTGTCGAAGGATTCCGGCGTCACCGCACCGAGCATCGCAAATACACCCCGCGCGAACTGGTTGCAAACTGTTGGCAAATAATTTAAATACCTGAACAAAGTTTTATTTCTCCACAAAAATAGAAGGGGGATGTTTTCGAAGTTATGTATGTCATGCACTCGGCTACGAAAGGACTTGGGCGAAATGGGACCCACATAATTTCTGAAGCGTTCATCAATGAAAATATGTACATTGTATGAAGCAATTACGGGGCTTTTCTTTCCATGTAATATCAAGACGGCAAAAAAAATAATGCACAAATATTTTACTGAATCTAAATATCTTAACGCAATTATTTGAAATATCTATACGCTGATCGCACCAATGGAGTTACCGTATTCAACAGAATATGGAATTTCTATTTCTTTAATGACACTAATTAGCAAGTATTACAAGACCAGCCGTTTATATTGCTTGCTTGCTGCGATGTCTTTAGAGTTTAGTCCCATCAAATCTAAACCATTTTGGATAAGACTCAACTCTTAGCTTAATCGAGATCTATCTTATGAGAGTATTTTTAAGAATGTACGTGAGCTCTCTCTCTCGTGTCTCTCTGCTCTCGTGTGCGGTCCCCTGTCTGTATTAGTAGTCTGCATATATTCTTTAAATGAAAAAACATATGTATGTCGTATTGTAAGTGCCGATACCTATGATGGAAATTTCGCGACGAATATTCAGTGTGCTTACGTCTTCAGTGCTTTTAGGTACCTACCGCATTAGGGCAGAATTTCGTCACGCAATTTGTACTGTAAATTATGCACACCGAATTTCAGCACCGTAATTTTTGGCAGTTGTAACGCCAAACTCACACTTCGTTAACTGAAACCTTTGTGCTCTGAGTTTAGGTAGAAACTCGTAATTTACAGGATCTCTTTTTGAAGGAAATATTCTCAGATCAGCGATGCCTTGGCGCTCTGGTGCAGACATTTCTGCTAAAGTTACGCAGCCCGTCTGTTCTTGGAAATATCCAATTAGGCAACCGCCGAGCTGCATTGGCTTCATCTTGACGATTGATGGTTATCACACCTATTTCCGGGTTTGGATAACGTTCTCGCCCTCTCGATTTCCTGTGTCTCTCCTTCGTCCGTAGTACCGACCAGCCAATTTACGTCATTTTTTATTTGTATTTATTTGATCAGTTTAAGTCAAAGATCATTCTGGCAGCGAAGCAGTTTTCATTTTGTTTGTATATATGTATATTAAATTAGGAATCTGTATAAATATCACAATTTCAAGGTTTCGAAAAAATTTAATGTATTTGTGACATTGTATAGCTTAGGAGGTGGACGCAGGGCTAAGTGTAGTTTGATAAATGATAAGGAACCTTGTGTGAACCCGACTCGCTCTTTCCCGGTATATTTTGCCTTAATTTACTCTTATCATAAGTAACCTAATTTGTACCAAATGTTTTTGCATTTTTACCCGACTACGGCAAAGCCAAACGGAAGGGTTATGATTTTATTTAGTATGAAAGGTTACGGATTACTATGTAGTAATAGTATTTTCTGAGACATTGTTGAAACCAGTTTTTAAAGTAAATTAGCTTTAAACGCACATAATTTATTCAAAAATTTACAAAGTTTTACGAGACAACTCTGTCGATAACATTTATTTTCAAAATGGCTCCCAAAAGATTCCAGTACAAAGTACGTCGCTCAATACGCTGTCAACGGCCGAATAAAAACTTAAAGAAGGCGAAAACGGATTATATAAGACAATTCACTTTATTTTCAAGTTCATTAAATTTAGCTTCTCTGACAGGCTTTTAAAGTAATTGAGTTAGGGTGCAATTACAATGGCAGAAGGTGCGCCGGCCTGCTGAGTGTCTATTAATAATGATAATCTGGTAACTTTAGTAAATTTGTTTTATTTTATGTTTTTTTTTCACAAGTATTTTGTTTACTGGGAATAAAAACAATAAAAAACTTTTAACCTTTTAACCCTTCATTTGATGATATGCTATTTAAAATAAAATAACTAGTAAAACCTCAATGTTTATCGAGGATAATAATACAATTTACAATATTAATGCACGTAGCTTCTCTGTTCCCTGATCTATTAAAAGTTCGACTGAATCGGTTTCTTCTAGGCAAGCGTGGCAACCTAGGCCGTAGGTGATTTGTTCAACGCAATCCTATTAAGTATACAAAAGCATCATACAACAGAAACGCATAACTCAACGTTCACTTCGATATCACTTCAATCTAAATATCGAAGGTAACGTAATATCCATATGGTATGGATGACATACGTACTGATCCATACTAATATGTACCTACATCTTAACGCTTTAGTCAGTGAACTAATCGTTAACTTTGACAGATAGGAAGCGTACTTTTGGAAATAAAAAAGACTCGCTGATGAAGTCAAGATTAACGCAATATAAGTAAGATGTTTGGTATCTAGAATCAGGCGTTACGTTGCGGAAATCCATGACATTAAATAATGTTATTTAAAATATGTAGTTTTAATTCCACGAAAAAGATCCAGGCATATATTGCATACGGGATGCAGCACCGCCCTCGCGTCCGCATAAATATGCACATGCAAGAAAAGCCATAATTAGCATGTCATGCACCCATACCTATACTCGACACGTGTTTCACCCCTCCACGGACCGTCCTTAGATGTGTTGACCCGACGACCGCTCGGGCGGTCACTTTTCTTGCATGTGCATATTTTTGAGGGCGGGAGGGCGGTTTTGCATCCAGCAACCAGGCCTGGATCTTTTTCGCAGCATTAAAACTAAATATTTTGCATAACATTTAATGTGATGTTTGCACTCAGTTCCAGAAAATAACTCACATTTCCAATGTTTTCCCATTTATTCAAATAAAATATGTTCTTTAGTGACTTTAATTCGTTCAACATAAATGCTAATGAACGTGTAGTGTTAATTCAAACCAATGGCATCTATGGCAGTTAGACCAGACTGAAAATATAAGTTGAGTATTCCATATGCTTGCAGCCAGAACAACAAACACACCTTTGAGCAAGTGGCTTCGACTAAGAAAAAGAATGACGCATCAACTGCGTAGAAACGAAGATGCTTCAAATTATGTTACATACATGCTTCAATTTATGTAACATATAAGCTTTATGCAATTTTGATACATATTAAGCTTGTTGGAACTACGCCAGCTGCACTATTTTTGATCATTTGCTGTGTGCTGGAGTATCCAAAATAAACAATATATTTTGTGTGTGTTATGTAGCAATATACCTAGTACTTTCACTTCACTTTTTGTTCGTGATAAACACGGAGCATATGTCCAGCCGATCTCCATTTCAATATTTTTGTGTGAAAGGGCATCACTTATTTTATTTATTTTGATTATTCCTCTGATTTAGCTCATCTTGTCTTCTCTCTTGAAGTTCAGTATGCTGCGTTTCATGCCTCGTTGACAAACCTTTATTTTCTGCTGGGTTTATATGTGTCAATGTCCATGTGTGGCAGCCATAAGTGAGCCCTAGGTGATGGGTGAGTGTAAATATTGAAGAGTTTTCTTTTGGATGATATTGTATATTGCTCAATTTCAAGAAATAAATATTAATAATGTCAAATAACGTGTCACAAAAATAAGCCGTCGAGAATTATTAATTCTACAAGTCCTTGCAAAAATGGAACGGCTTCTTTTTCAACTTTTAATAAAAGTTAAAAAAACAATATGATGTTGGTACATCAGGTAAGAACTTTATGTTGGACCATTTTTGAGCAAGAATTTAATATTCGTTCTTTTTAATGTCATCTTATCAACTTTATCTTAACTTTTACAACTGGCTAGCCAAGGAAGCGGCACATCATCACATTTAAATTAACAAGGCGTTAGGAAACTGATTAAAATTTTCCATAATGCTCAATTTACTTGTTGAATATCACAACGCCATCTTTTCATTGAAATTTAATAAGTTTATAACCCACACTTTATTGGCGGTAACTTTATTAAAACATGGCGCATCTTCGTTGTTTCATATTTTCGGCTAAATTTCATCGCGACACCGTCCATTAAGGTTAAGACATTGATTGCTTATAATATCTTTTGGCCACAAAGACGTCTAAGTAAAACCTCTAAGAATTATTTGAATAATATTTTAGCATGGTAGAAATATTTTTAGTATAATTTATATAACACAAACAGTCTTTATTGGATCATAGTCTGTTTGTATTTTGAGTACATTTTACAAATAAAAGATAGGAAGTAACTTTCACCATGACATTTCATGGTTGTCGGAAGGGGTACCAACGCACAAACGGCTACCACGAATTCAATATATCATCCAAACCGTTTCATACATTTTGACCGTGTAGGTATTGCACTTTTGTAGGAAACAGCTTTTTGTTTTATTTACCGATGAAAAATACAGAATGCTGTAAGTACTGAATACGTGGCAAACGTTTGTGCGTCTATGTTCCTTCCACCATGTGTTAACATTGTTGAATAGTGACGTAATTCCTTGCATCGACTAACGTATTAAGGTAACAAGACTTGTACCTATATGAAACGTGAAACGATTTTGCCATTGATCCAAGGTTTTGAGGGAACTCAATTAAACCCTTCAATAATTGGATCTGACTGGATTTGTAGCTTCACTTGTTCGATATTATAAATTGAATTTTGGGACATGAGTATGAGCAAGCCAAACTGTATTTAAATACTTCATCAGTTCTCACAACTAAGTAATAGTCGACGGTACGGTCGGCGCAGTGGTTGAGCGATGGGGTCCTGCGCTCTGTGTCACGGGTTCGATTCTATTCTCTCTTCGAGGCCTAGAGGTAGAGATGTTTCAGGTCTCGCTGTTGTGTATGTGAGTTTAAATGTTTGTAACGCATAGGTGCGTTAAGGAAAGCGTAAAGGAATAAAATTATAGTTTCTCGGTGACATAAATCTGTCAAATTACGTCGCATCGCTTCATTTAGCATCATATTTTTATAAATACATTATCAATCGTCGCTGTAAGGGATTTCTAACAGGGGAGAATAGAAGAAGAAAACGTGTTGCGCTGACCCCAAGTAGAATGGGACAGGAGCAGGAAGATGATGATCAATCGTCGCAATATCACAAGCATTGCATTAGGTCAAGTTCGTAATACGTGGAACTCTGCAAACCACAATATCCTGGCCGATAACCAGTGAGTACAACTATTCGAAAGCGCAGCTAGACGTACTTCAACGAATGCTAGCTGTTGTTATGCTACTCCAAAACTCAAGTTGATTGGTTAACCGCCAACAATTTGTACAAAACAGATTGTAAGGGTGTGTGCCTACAATGTCAAGGAAGAATTTGTGTAGAAAGGTACCCAGCCCACCCATGCGCCATAGAGTGACCATAACAAATGTTGCAGAGTGCGCACATTAATGAACCAATAACAATCTGATACAATGTTATGCTACGATGTATCTTGGTTTGATTTTAAAGCTTTTTGCCCGACCGTCAGTAGAGTCAACGTAAACTTGATCACTGCAGATTTCCCCAAAACCTTAACTAACATTGCGACGACGCTAACGGCATGTCTAATAGCCAATAATAAAATGAAACACTACATGAGCTTATTTTAGTAATTGATAATAATTATGTTCGCTACTTAAAAACGCCGTTGAGAACGTGCTGATAACTTCCTAATTATAATATAATAATTAGCACCCTTGTTAAACCGTCGCAGGCGCGGCGTATTGCACCATGCAGAGGCTAATTAATTTAATTTATAACCGATATTCCTGAGGGCCTAGCAGCCAAGTAGTAATTGTTTTCTTAACGGTTCGCATTTATAAAACTACATTTAAAAGGATTGACAGAACTTTCTACGTCTGGCGAGAATTTTTGACTTTTCTAACATCGTTATCTTTATTGTATATAAACACAAAAAATGTTTTTACCTATGTCCGTCCTATGTCAAGCATGAGAGATAATATATAATAATTTAATCATTCTCCTGTCCTAACCCCAATTTATTTCGGGTCTGCGCAGCATGTCTTCTCCTTCTGTAGTTCTCTATTAGTCGTGATCCCAGCAGTCACCTCCTTTCTAGCCATATCATCCTTCACACAGTCCATGCATCGTTTTTGGTCTTCCTCTACTCTTATAGCCGTCCACGTTAATACTCAAAACTTTTATTACGACATTTTCCTCATTCCTTCGCATCACATGCCCATACCGACACAACCGATTACCACACAACCCTATTACCATACAACTTTTCAGTCACACATATAGATTTATTTCATGTCTATGTAATGGATCAAAAGGAAATTAGAAAAACAATTTGACTTTCCTAAAAGATATCACCTAAATGTTGCTGCGGTAGGTAGCAGTTTTTCTTTCTAGTCGTGCTTAAAAATTTACTGTATACCTATCACAAACTTGTACATTTTCCCCACTGAGTCGAGTTGAGAGAGATTTACGATAAAACAAAAGTTAGAATTGTTACAATATCTACAGACATCTAACTGTACAGTATTCATTGAAATCCAATAAAGCGACTTGCTGCCGAAGTTTCACGTTAACTAACAACGCAAATCTTTTTTTTTATGTGTGTAGTCTAACCGAAGCGCCTTAAATTCCAGTGGTTACTCTGCTGCAGGTTATTCGCGAAAATATTTTATCGTAGATTTGAGTAAAGCCTTCCAACTAGACTACTACCTCTATGAATAATTTGTGCAGTTTAATAAAGATCTTCATATACACGTACATAAACAAAATAAACTAAGGATGCTACAAGAAAGAATTCTTGAACCTCAATTACGTCTTTCTTTTACAATCACACAAATTTATGTTTGCATGAATTTAAAAACCATCTTGACTTTATAATTTCTTGGTTGATTGAATGTAATCAAAAACTTTATCGAAAATTAAATTCATCAAACTTTCACAAGCAACTCGAAAAAATAATTAATCTACAATAATGGTGATCGACCGTAACAACAAAAGGGTATCAAGTCAAACATGGTTGCTTTCTAAAATTCTACTATTTGCATAGATAAACTAAATATTCAAACAGCATTCAACATAACATATACCAGCAATGTGTTATATAATGGAGTCTTAATTTAATTCATGTCTGGCCAACCAATCACATGCATTCACAGACGACGGGAGACTTAGTGGAATCAAGATAACTCATGATCTCTATGTAGCGTGTAAATCAGTTGAATAATCTTCTAAGGCTGCCGTAATCAGCAATTAATTCAATGTATAAACATAGCACAATCAATTGATGAAATTTTTTAAAATTTACATCTTAGAGCCGATAAAAATCCCAGCGGTGCAGGTGATGACAAACGCCGAAAATTTTGGTATTACTGTCGATAATAAATAAATACTGAAAGGAAGACTGCTGTCTCAACAATTTTACAATTTTTTAAGATACCATTATGACGAGCAAAAGCGAATTTCTTGAAACTCACTTAATTTCATGAGAAAAACACTTACTATAATTGAGTATCCTTTCATTCGGTACGAAATTATAAAAGAAAGTAAATAACGTTTTCTAAGAATTTTCCCTGCCCTTGTCCGTCTTTCAATGAAAATGGTTATGGCAATACATATACTTGTATGTTGTACCCATATAATTAAATGGCTATCATTCAAGCGGTTGGCTAATCAAAGAGGTTTTGGTCAGCTCCAAAATGTATTTTGTCAGAAAGCAGAGCCTAGCTTGAAGTTAGCTTTTGAGCGGCTTCTAGAATAACGAAATTGATCAGCAAGTAAATACAATAGCAATTGTATTGTGCAGCAATGCAATTTATGGTAAAGGTAATGAAATATATCTGCAGCAAGGGAGGGGTTGGAAGATTTTGGTATGAAGCGTGGCCTGCATTTCATTTATTTTTTAGGCAGGCCAGATAATTCAAAGCCCATTAACAATAGAGCAGGAAATTGTGATTCAGATTTTATAAAATTTTGGCAATCAATAGCTGGCATCAAGTTTCGTTTGAGATCGAGCGTCACATTTCCAAGATATAAGCCATCTAAGTTACAATATATGCCATCAGTATAACATTTTAATATATTTATTGATAACTGATTTATACAGGGTTGAAAGGACACCGACGCGTAAACCCCCCCCCCCCCAGATCGAAAATTTTCATCGATAATTAAAAAAAACCAGCTGTTCCATAAATTTGTAGGTATTGCAGTTTTGTTATGTTTCAGAATGATGTACTGAGTACCTACGTGTTAACCGTTTTCACGTCGTTGACCTTTGTTCCCTGGTGTTCCTTGGTGGTTTTGATTTGCTCTGCAGAGTTTAAAGTAACCTAACAGGAAGGGGATGGTGGTGGTGAGTAGGCGAGCAAAAGGAACCCCCTTCGAACCTAACCTGTCCGAGTCGGGTAGCCCTAAATCCCGGGCACGCTTCGCTCGCTCTTGCAGCCAAACATAATAAGTAATTGTAAACACTGTTAAAAACTTTATTCTCGATGCATACATTCATTGAATGAATAACTAAAATAATTATTTTTATAAGTTTTTAAACTGACATGGTCACTAACTTTTGGTTGACACATAAAACGGGATATTTTGCCGCTGTTGCAAACACCATGATCACGGATAAACATTATGATCATGGATCATAGATAAAAAATATTTATTACCAGAAAAATAATCATTTTCAGATTATCCTTGATTTAGTTGTTAACCAAGTAAGCAGGTTTTTTTACGGCCGACCAAATCTTATTACGCTGTCAAAATTAATTTTTAGATATCTTTTGCTGACTACTTCCCAATTGAACTGGTAAGAATTCAATTGGCATTGAGACGATATTAATTATTATATATTTTGGAAAAAATGTTTCCGATTACGTGTGGTTAGAAAGACAAGTTTAAATCACCAATGTTCGAGTCTCATGAGCTCCGATGAGTTTGTAAAGAGAAAATTGCATCCGCATTGACAATAAAAAATATGATTTTTAAGTGCTGCACTGTCATTGTCCTGTTCATTGCTATTGTTGTTATTTTAGCTAACTAATTGGCTTGGCATTTGTTTTTTGGTGGACTGGGTTTGTTCACATTTGAGCATTGTCCTTTTTTTCGTAGATTTCAAAATGTACAGAGTGGCATCAGACTGGGCGCCTCGCCGGTGCGGAAGTGTTTGTCGTTAGAGCAAATAGGCTGGGGGTGTCTGCGGCGGCGGCCGTTTTTTTCATTTTCACGGGTAATTACCTTTGTTTCTCTTTTTTAATTTCCGCGTCAGTATTTTCGTATTGTTCCCTTTTTTAGAGAACCACAAAAATATGTTGTTATTGTTATCTATTGTATTTTTCTGGTTCACTAAAAGTGACAATCAGGTGAATGCAGAGCCGCCTGATTGTTGTTCAGGCGACATGATAACGTCAAAAGTCGTTGCTTCCTGAATTTCGGGAATATGACTTAACCAACCTTAGCCCGTTTTTTACAAGCTTTTTTTTACAATGATCTTTGGAGTCTTTGTTAAGTTTTTATGATGTGCTGTTCTTAGTCTTTTTTTGTTTTTATGTTATGTCAATAAAGATAGTGGCTAAAAGAAAGGCCTGTATTATGAAGACTTAAGAACGAATTACAATTAAAATGCCGAAGCGTGTCCAACGGCGGTATAATGAAAAAAAAACCCATGAAATAAAGTTAATAGATGCCCAGAATCTGGTTTAGTTGAGTACCGGTAACTACAAAAATTGATGTCACTTTTCACTGCTCACGGTAATTTTTGCTAGTATTAACGGATTCCATCCATAGCTTTGTGAGTAAGGAATCAATCCACTTAAATGACCATGGCACAACTTGCTGCAACTGCATTATCATACAAATTTACTAAAATACGAAATAACATTGCTTGCAAATAGCAAATATAATAAAATATATAAATAGCAATATTGCAAATAGTTTACTTATAATATAGGACAACGTATAAAACCAATCTCCTAGGGGTAGACTATCTATCAAGTCTTGCGTCAGCCAACGGCGACGCTGTTTGTAGTATTCTGATCACGACGGTACTGATGACCCTACTCTTAAAGACCTCCGGGCCTGGGACAATGGTTCTCAGTCTTGCAACGTTAATTTATGACATTAACACTGACAATATTTTAATGCGGAGAAATTATATTCATATCACGTTGCTTTGAAAACTCTTACGACCAGCATAAAGAAATTGTAGAGTAAAAACCAAACAAGTTCTCATTCAATTATTTGATTTTATTATTTATGCAGTTTCAAGAGCCGAGTGATACAAGTTTAACTTAGTTTGCAGTTTTAGTATCACTATAAAACTCAGTATTTGCCTCCGACGTGGTTTTAGTTACTACTGGTCGCGGATTTAAAAATACTCGCATGTAAGTTAGCATCATAGAGTTTTACATTAAATGTGTACTGCTACAATTTGCTTTTAATGTAGAAAATTATATATAAAAATATATACTTAGTCATAACACAACGTAAACTGACTCAATTTTTGGGTATGCTGGATTAATGAAGTGAAGAGGGGTGGGATGTCTGTTCCTCCAGAATTCACATCTCTCATCTGATACACTGCTTCCGGAATAAGTCTAATGTCTCACGAAGCTTTTTAAGCGTGAATATGATTGTTGATGCCTCCACAGCTGGGTGTTCAGCGCTTCGTTCCTGTACTCATTTCCTTTCTCCATGCGACTAGCTATTTCACGCCGAACGTTCAATGCTATACCTGCCAACGGATACAAAATCGCAAGAGGGGTAGGTTTTAAGCACCCCGTTACGATGCGACAGGTATCGTTTAGCGCTATGTCAACTTCTCTAACATGGGCGGAACGATGGAACTGGACATGCCCCGTCCGATCACTATGTACGGCAAGCCTATCCCTTGGGAGAAGCAAGCCAAATACTTAGGAGTCATACTTGACCAACACCTGTCCTTCGGGGCACATACCAAAGCAGCTCGCGACCGAGCTGCCTTCGCTATGAGTAGGCTTCATTTCATGATAGCGGCTAAGAGCAAGTTGTCACTCAAGTGCAAGTTGCGTCTCTATACCGCAGTGATCCGTCCCATCATGTCATACGCTTGTGTTGTGTTCGCACATACCAAGTCTCGCTATATCCACAGGATGCAGACGCTCCAAAACCGATACTTACGTAGGGTCACGGGTGCCCCCTTTTACGTACGTAACGAACGTCTCCACGTAGACCTTAGGATGCCCACCTTATTGCAGTTCATGAAACGCCTCACCAAGCGTTTCTTCGATCGTGCAATAAAACACCGTAATCCCCTGATCGCATCGGCCGCCCGATACGACCCATCGCGTATCAGTCAGGTTCGCCGTCCAAGGCACACACTCGTAACTCCCGACGACGCTATCACTCTCCTCCAGGAGAGCCGTAGGGAAACTAGTACGCTCCTCAAGCGTAAACCCCGTTTCAAGCTGCCGTCTTTCCGCCCTCGCCGTCGAGGTCCGTCGCGACGTCCCGGTAATTGCCCTCCCCGACCCTTGCTCGAGCCAGCCCGCGTTGCTGAGCCAGTAGTTCTAAACCAGCCCCTAATTAATTCCACTCAGATCCAGCCTGTCCCCTTGCTGCCCTCCCCCAGCGACGCCCTAAGCCGAGGTCCGAGCCCCACAGGGGGCGCCCTTAGCGTGTAGTCGCTTAGTTTGTAAGTTTTTTTGCCCTGGCTGGAGGCCTTAAATTCAAGGCATGCACAGGATAGACCGGTTGAGCAGACGACAACCTCCTAGGTTGAACTGCGAGATGCCATTCAAAAAAAAAAAAAACTGGACATGCGAAAGTATATTAAAATATTAGAATCCATATTCCATCCAACAGATTGGGTTTCGAACAGCATAGCCGACGTGGTAGTTCGAGATGGGACGAGCTGGACTCTTATCAAAAAGTTTGGGCCCAAATAGCCATAGACAGAGAAAAATAGAAGGTGGGACAGGAGGCCTCTACCCTACAATGAGACACATCAGACTCATAATAAAGAACAAATCATAGTAATAAAGAATTCTTATTAAAAACATAAAGAAAAGTCGCTTTTCACGTCCGTCTGCAGTGTGTTCTTCGAAATTACTCAACGGATTGTGATGCGGTTTTCACTATGATTAAGATAATTTATTCCGGAAAGTTTCCGTGGCCTAATACAAATAATATTTAATAATATAAAATTTAATTAAATGTAATAGTTAATTTCATTCTTATTCTCTTTAATTCAATGTTATTGGCAATTTAATTTTGTATAATTTTATCTAGATTTTATTACATTAATAACCTTGTTTTTTAAATTTAATTTCTAATTTTTATGCTGATTTGTGGTGTTTTTTTGTTCTTATATAATTTTTATGTATTTGTTCAATTTTAAATAATAATGTACTGACCTATAACTTGTTTGTGTGGTTAACTGTAAATAGAAGTAGATTATTTAAGTAAATAAAATAAATAAATAATGCAATTAGTATTATTTAACTTAAAAATAGTACGGAAATATGACGGTTCATTAGTTAAATATTTCTCGAATATTATGATGATTGTAAATCAGCTACTTGGAACTCTAAATGAATCTTTCAAAGAGTGTCTCAATAAAATCCTTTTGAAATTGTTGGACTCATAAACGATAATGATTTTCAGTAATTACTTACGTCAAAAACAGCTCATAGCGACGGTTATAAAGTTTAAGCATCTTAGAGAACTTGGTAGGTACCTACTTTTTATTTCATGCGAATTTACTTGATGAGCAGTTTGATTAAACATAGTAAGTCAACATAAACATAGTCATGATGAAAATAAAGTCGAACCTTCAAAACTTCCTTCATTTGTTAAGAGCCCTCTTACATTTCGGCAATGTGCGTGCGGCGAGCTTCACGACCGATACTTTATTTCATATCTGTTCACTCGCTCACACCATGATAGTGCGAGTATGGCGACTAAACGATCTTGATCTTCCGTAATACAAGCTTTCGGAGTTCAGTGGATGGAAAAACTTTCGATGTGACATTTTAATGTTATAAATTATAATTTGTTTTAGTAGGTATATTTTTCATTAGGTATTTAAGAATCTTAAAGTGTTGAAATAAGTAATAATAAATAAATATACATATATAATTTTAAATGTTTTTTATACAATTTTGTTGGCAAGAATATTTAAAAATATAATTTACATGTAAGGGAAATGAATAAAGGAATAAATGTTTTAATTGAAACGCAGTAATCGATTGTTATCCGACATCCGTAGCATGGTCTACATTGTTTTAGCTCATTTACTAAAAGCATTATCAGAAAGTAAAAGGCGACCACAATAAAACAAATTTCTTTGAAAACTAAACAATACCTTTTGACCATCGAATCCTGTTTCGATATTAGACAGACAAATATTTCTGTCTAAAATCTTTTATGTGTACGTAATTAATAAATAGTATGGTTGCAACCTGTTTAAGTATATAAAACATACAAATGTAATTAATTTTTTTTTCGGTACTGTCAATTATCATATTTTTTGTTTAGAAAAATATTTCCTGCAACGGCATCGTTCGAGCTTACAACGATCAAAACTGCGATCGTAGTTGACGATGCTCTAGCACGCACACAATAGCAGCGTCTATGGCAATTGAGGCACACTACGAAAGTATCGACACGACGCAGCGCGCGGAACAAACTGCCATACATATATTCGACCTCCACAAGGGCTCGCGCCGTTCTGAGCGCAGATGGCCGGCGCAGTGAAATATATTGTACTTTCATTTAATTCATGAAAAAATAATAGTAGCGTTAAAAAAATGCTATAGTTTAGGCAAATGTTGCAGATTATTTGGGTAATAAATATTATGTCAAAATGATGTACAATTTTGGAGATATTGGGGCTTGTTTCGAAGTCTTTTCAGTCAATAATTGAATTAGGTCAAATTATTTAAAAGCATATATCGAAAATCTATTCTATCATTATTGAAGTTGGGGATATTTTTAAGATGAAAAAATATATGACGGCGTAAGCGATGGCTGAGCGATAGCGCCGTTGTCATTAGGGTTCGGTGGTACCGGGTTCATGATGGAATGTTAAAATAATAGTTTCGGTTTCGGTACACAAAAATCACAGTTTATTATTTAACACAAATTTACATTAAATAACACTAACAAATAATCTTCACAAAATGGGCAAACCGACAGTTTCGTTCTGAAGGAGTGACTTGGTTGGAGTTCCGAGCAAAAGTGATCCCCACTCTACAAAACGACTCTGTCCACGTGCCGCCATTAAAACAACATCTGACGTCACGGCGTTTACCCCTACTACAATGGTCAAATCAGCAACTTGATGTTTAAAAGTTATCGCTTTCTCCGACACGGCCAGCCTGACAAGTTACACGTCCTCGTGAGTACCTGTAACCAAACAGTCAAATTTGGAGCAACAGTACAGGCTCGGTCAACCTGACCACATCTTTATGGAAAAGAATAACTTGAAAATAACAGTTGTCAAACAAAAGGTTCCTCTAAGTCTCAATCATATTTACTCAGCAACTAAATCAACTTCGATCACATACAACGCTCATGGCCCAGCTGCCGCAGCAGCTAGTGACACTTATGCCACCCATATCGTCATCACCTCATGTGATACGACCACACACATCACATAGAGTCTGCGACTCCCAGGTCAGTACAAGACCAAAACAACAATAGTCTCCATTGAGACCCAGGTCCCCGTCGTACCACCAGCTGCCCATCGCCCCCTGAACAGCTCACAAATGAGCTGCAGTTACGACTACAGACTAGTGCGTACGGTGCGACCAAATAGCCATGGTATGTGTCTACTACTCGGTGGAGGTACTTTCATCACCGTCCTCTACGTTTAACTCATTAGGAACACTACTTAGAGGCATCTTTCGTATACGATCGTGAGCGTACTTGTAGGTTCTATTTCCTGTCAGTGATTTTAAAACATAGCGATCGTTTTCAAGCAACTCTAAAATTTTGAAAGGACCTTTAAATTTGGGTTTAGTTTGGTTTCTTTTTTTTTTTCATTTTTGATTAACACCAAATCACCAACACTGAAATTAACTACTTTGGCCTTATTTTTGTCAAAACGGGCTTTTTCATAAGCCGCACTCTTCTCAATACCGTCCACCGCGTGTTCTCTCGCCTCTGTTAGGTCAATTCCGGTTTCATCATCGTCGTTATAAGCCATTGATAAAAGCATTCGAATACTCATTCAAAAGGGACGTCAACCGGTCCTTGTTTTCGTTTGAAATATCAGAATCAACATTATAAAGATCAATTACGGGAGGTAAATCGCAAGAACCTACATTTGTGACTTTCGAAATACGTAGGGTAGATTCAGTTAAATGTACCGTATAGCCAAGTGTCAAAATATCGCGTCCGATCATAACATCGTATTTCATACAATCGTCGGGTAGTACGTAAAATAAAATTGACAGTTCGTTATTGTCGACCACAACATCGCTAAGAATTTGTTCAGTGCTAAAAACATTCGAATTATTACAGATACCAATTACTTGCACGGTTGCAAGTGAACGTTTGCCCGAGAATTTATAAGCTACACTTTGTTTAACGAGAGAACACTCGGCGCCGGAATCAAAACAAAATGAAAACGACTCACCGGATTGTTCCAATTGCCCGCAAACACCTGCTATTTCGCAGCTATCGACGCGTCGCTCCGCCGTTGCGTTGGCAGCGCTGCCCGCCGACGATGACGCGCGACCCGCACTGCCGCGTTGGCAGTTCGTAGAGATGTGTCCGGCTTCTCCACAACGGAAACACGTTATTCTTTTGCTGGAACCCGATGAAGTCGCCGCCGGTGTAGTTTTCTGGGCATTAGCTCCAGCAGGCTGCGTAAACTTCGAACGACAGTTCACCGCTTTGTGTCCCGGTTTTCCGCACTTATGGCACGTGAACATAGTGGCAGTTTGTGGCTTTAAGCGCTTTGCATCAGTGGCGCCATCACCGGTACTGCGATCGAACTTCCGCTTCAGACTTGCACTCGCCTTAATCTCCTGCAGTAACTTGTTGCGTGACGTTATTTCGCTAGTAAACGCCAAGCGATTAAGTCGAGAGTCGAACTGAGAGACATGAGCGAGCACATACGACGTGGCTATTTCTTCATGGCTTCGATTCTTCCATCGAGCCAACAGGGTAGTCATTAGGCGACTGGCGTACGCTGCGAGACATTCGCCCTCCTTCGGCCGGCCGTTGTGGATGTTAACAAGTGATGCAGCAAGAGTTTCAGTGGATGCATAACGCGCAAGGAATAAGTCGCGGAAATGCTGCCACGTCATGCCTGCATGCGAAATCTGCGACAGCCACGATGACGCATTACCTTTCAGGGCTTTGCTCAGAGCTATAATAAGCGATGCACCCTCCAGTGGACGTTCGTCGAGGCAAATATCGATAGTATCGCACCAAGCACGTGGATCGGTATCTGGTAGCTCCGGATTAATTTCTGGCAGCATGATCTGAGGTGCCACTGTTGGTGTCCTGATGGCTTCGATCAGCTGCATCATGTTCTTCTGCTGCATCTCGAACATAGCACGCCAGTGGGAATCGAGTCCAGATCCCACTTCTGATGACGGCGTAAGCGATGGCTGAGCGATAGCGCCGTTGTCATTAGGGTTCGGTGGTACCGGGTTCATGATGGAATGTTAAAATAATAGTTTCGGTTTCGGTACACAAAAATCACAGTTTATTATTTAACACAAATTTACATTAAATAACACTAACAAATAATCTTCACAAAATGGGCAAACCGACAGTTTCGTTCTGAAGGAGTGACTTGGTTGGAGTTCCGAGCAAAAGTGATCCCCACTCTACAAAACGACTCTGTCCACGTGCCGCCATTAAAACAACATCTGACGTCACGGCGTTTACCCCTACTACAATGGTCAAATCAGCAACTTGATGTTTAAAAGTTATCGCTTTCTCCGACATATATTTTGATGGTCTATATTCAATAGAATCTACAAATTAGAGCTCCCAAATCACGTCTCCGTGAGTTTTTATCTGAACATGCATCGGGAGAATGATTATTACTGAATAAATTAATAGTTTATCTAAAATTCGCTTTATTATTATTGTAGTAGAGGAAACGTACTATTTTTAACAAGTAATTGTTATTTCAAACAACGAACGGATAACATACAATTTCAACAAGGAAACCTTGCAATTTCGCGTTTTTTTGTAATACGCCTAGGAAAGGGGAAAAGTGTTGCTATCATCAGGATGACAGTGTTACAAACATGTGCTGTATAAAATGAAACATACAAACACTTTTCCCCTTCCCCTTCCCCTTCCAATTATTTGAATTGCACTCATTTTTTTTTTGTATTTTTAAGAGGAGCTGAATAAACTTGCTTGACTATGACAGAACTGTGACAGAGAATGATTTGAAAAGTAACAGTAATATGGTTATCAGAACATAAACAATACAAGAGAGTATTTATTATACGAGTATATACCACACTAACTACCTCCTGATAAGGAAAAAACAAATCGATATTACAATAAACGACTGATAGATTTCACTGGCGGTCTCATCAAGTATCGCCAGGTAAACATTTAAAGTACCTACTTCGTTCGCAAACAATAAACTAAGTGTTTTATCTCTAGTGTTTTTACACCCATAAAAAAATTCACAAGTCCCTAAAATAATAAAGTGGAACTAGTGATAACAAAATTCAACACTAGTACCATTATTTTCAGATTCTTATAAAATGATACCAGTGATTACAAAAATCCTCAGTAGTTCCATCAAGGTACTGTTAATGGTACTAGTGGCAACGAACCAAATTTTCCACCTTCGCACCATAAATTAATTAATGTGATAAATCTACATGTTTCTGGACGTTAAAGTTATACTTTTATGATAGCCCATGAACAAACATATCCATTGAAAACCAATTTGTTAAAAAAAAAAAACTGCTACAGAACAAATTTTTGTTTGATAAAGATAAATACTGCATGAGTTGGGTTCGTAAATACGAGTATACCTGTGGCTGAGGCTGTGGCTACACTTTTTCCAGTAAAATATGAAAAACTAAGTTAAAACACTGCCACCTGATTGCAATTTGTGTTAACTCTACCCCGTTCGGAAATTTTCTACAACAATTATGTAGTAAACTAATGAAGTAAAATTAGTTTGTTATTTGATCATGTCTCAGCTGAGCTACTGATGGCAGCGATAGTTTGGATTAAGGGTTTACTTAAAGAAGTATCTTCTTCTATCCGCTACGCTTTTTTCCACCGCTCTCATTATCCACTGGGATATAAAATAAGCTCTTGCAAATTCACGTTTATTATGATTTTCTGCGAAGAGATAATTGCATAACACACTCACAATCCCAATGCCATTCATTTTGGCAATTCAACATTGTTGAATGTCGAGCCCACTGTCGAGCAGACGAATTATACGCAATGGAAGATTAATTTTTTTACAAAATAATGATAAAATGATTATAAGTCATTTTGATTATGATAGAAAGTGTGATATACAACTGGAGTATTACTAAACCACTTATTTTAGTAGGATTAGAAACAAATTAAGGCATCGCGGCAGACCTGAAATAAACCTATCCATTTATATTCCTCGCTAGCCCTGGACCTGGACTGACATAACTGTATGCCATATGGAGTCAGTTTATCCGTGATCATGGTGGTTGCAACAGCGCTGAAATATCGGGAACTCAAAATTAATAGTAAACATGGTAAATATCCAGGTTTATGTGTTAATACGAGTAGTAATGTTAGTGACCATGTCAGGTTACAAACTTACATATGGAGGTGTTTGCTGCCGTTACCCGGGGGACGCACAGACCACCCAGATAATAATTTCTTGGTCGATTGCAAAATTGCGTTACTTTTAGGTATAAAAAATCAATTGCAGTTTTGAACTTTGTAATATACACACATCAAAAGTATCTAGGGATCAACATATATTTTTGCAATAACTTTTCTCCTGATTGATATTAATTAAAATTTTCTTTAAGGATTCATCAAATAAAGTGTTTTCGTTTGTCACAGTAACGATAAACCAAGTCACCTTTGCATTAATAAAGAAATTTGCCATTTTCCTAATAAAGGGATTTTTGACATTTGAACCACTAACATTAAAGTTCGAAAAAAAGACTGAAATAACAGTTTTCTTTAAAATTTTATTGGGTAACTTAAACAATTAATAATCCGTGTTTCTACCGCGAACACTAACAACACAAGAACATCGGTTTGGCATACTCAAAATGAGTTCATCCAAATCACGCTGTGGAATGGCCGCCCATGTTCGTTGCAACAACAAAAAAAGGTCTTCTTGCGACTGGATACCCTCCATATTCGGCAGAGCTCTTCTCTGTAGCATATCCCATGCATGCTCAATCGGGTTCAAGTCTGGCGACTGAGCAGGCCAGGACAGGACATTGATGTTAGCTGCGGCGAGAGTCTGTCTTACAACTCTTGCGGTGTGCGGTCGTGCATTATCATGCATTAACTGAAATAAGGGACCGATTTGCACTTGTAGAGGAACGATGACGTCTGATACAATCGTCTCAGCATAAATTTGAGCGTTGAGGTTGCCTCTGATCCAAATCAACTCAGTTCTTCCGCCGATCCAAATACCCGCCCATACCATGATGGTTCCACCACTATAAGGATGGACTTCCTGGCAGGATTTTAATCGCTGTTGGCGTCCAGGGGTTCTCCAGTGTCGTATACGTCTTGTATCCGGTCTCATACCAAAACGAGACTCATCAGAAAAGCACACGAAACGCCATTGTTCTTCTGCCCAATTTCTGTGTTCAAGAGCCCATTGATATCGAATCCTACGATTGTGCATTGCTATAGGTGGTACCCGTAGCGGTCTTCGGGAATGAAGGTTCACTTCATGCAAGCGGTTTCTGACTGTTTGGTCGCTAATTAAGTTCCCTGAAGAGTGATGAAGCCTCACGGCTAACATCATGGCGGTTATTGTTGGAGCTCTTCGAGTTAAGATTTGAATGTATCGGTCTTGTCTCCGTGTGGTGCAGCGATACCGTCCTCCATGGCGCTCAGCCACGGTACCAGTGCTTCGGTAACGTGTCCAAAGTCGACTGATAACACTCTGACTTGTATTCAGAGCTAAAGCCACAGTACGTTGCCGGGAACCAGCTTCTATCATTCCCACGGCTCTGAGCATTTCTTCCCTGCTTAAATGACGTCGCCGCTCCATAATAACGTTGGTTTTAATCAGTAGTAGGGAAACAGTAGCACTAATAATGTCTTCAATGCGTTGTATGTTTTTATAGGGAAAATATTGACAGCTTATTTTCATCTTTTACTCGAATTTGATTGAGAGTTCCTGATTCAAATTATGAAATGCACCAAAAAGGATCCATATAAATTTATAAAATCATAAATTTATTACAAAGCCACATCTCAATCTCAAGAAATCCGCATAAAAATGCTTGATCCCTAGACACTTTTGATGTGTGTAGTTAATACTCACTGAGTCGAGAAAGCTTGAATGCGTCTGCAGTGTTGATGACATCGACGTATGCCTGCAGTTCCAAGCGACGGCTGCTTATATTCTGGTTGTGAATTGTCATCGCATACTTGAAGACATTTTGGATCTCTTCAGTGTTCTGGTCGAATATCGCACCTAGAAAAAAGAATTTTATTTGTACAGCTGGTCTAAATACTGTAACTTAAAATTGGTAACTGTAATTGGTAAGTGTAACTTAAAATTAATAAGTGCTTCTTTGCGAGTCCCTAATTGATGCGGGTGAAAAATTAAAAAGTAATTGATTGTGCATAACCATTGCATTCGAATCAGTGTCTTAGAGCTCGCTAAATTAAGCTAACTTTGCTTTGTATACCTATTTGGCATGTATTAAATGTTCTGAGGGAAAATGGCCTCATCAAATAATTGGGAAAATGCAATATCTAAATTATTATTACCAATCGAAGTTTAACTGAACACGTAAATGTATTCTCAGCACTATGCAACAAATTTTACAACAGCGTTAAAAAATAAATCGTCCATGGTGTTCCTGAGCGTTCGGCGTCGATATTTTATGGCAACCGTGTCAGGTGTGCTACCTATCGCAATTCCCAGAGTATTAGACACATTTTATGCTAATACGAATGTGTCATGCATGACGAATTATAAACAACCGTAAGTAGCCATGTCATTTCATTAGGCACGCCTCTTTTGTATAGGACTAATAATGTAGATACCTGTCGAAATATAATTATGCAATAGGCACCTTCGACTAAATCATTGAGGCACAAAAGCGCTAAGTTATAAAGGTACATAGATGTATATTTTTTGGCCCAAAGCCTTTCATTATAAATTGTAACATAAAAGATCACTTGTAAGCCATAAACTATCCACTCGTAGTCACCACAGCTGATACCAAAGACCAAATATACTTAGAACCGCGTCGGTTATAAATCGCTTGCCAATGAAAATCTCCACAAACAAGAGGCGGAACACTTCATTGGACATCTTTATCGGTCGTACAGTGAAAAAGCGGGAACACCCGTATTCTGAAAGCGTCATCCGTTTGATATATGGTTGCTGACCGAAACGTTTATCTGAATCACTGAAGCCACAGCTCGCTGGCTCCTTTAATACCGTTGGAACACGCAAACCCGCCTTGCTTTACGTACCCGCATACTATCACTATGTCTTTTTTTGCTCCCAGTGGTCGAACATTATGCCCTAAGAGCCATTTTGAGGTTCTATCGATAGCAATATTTCTTCTATTTGCAACGTCATTGCTTTCTATATTACGTTGGAATGTTCCAATGTTATGTAGCTATAGTTTCTTGTCAAAGTTTTTAGTAACTCCTGTCGCAGTAGCTTACTGATTACACGTATAATAAAATATAATATGATTAGTAACGATTTAATATGATCGTAATACAAAATTTTAATTGGAGTTCATTCACAATACAGTATTGACCCGCCCTGGCTAAGGGTCGAGGGAATCGTATGTTTTCACTGCACTCCGTATATCTTAGCAGACTAATGTGTTTTGTGGTATAGTGGCTTTTTGCCCTTATACAACGTCCTCATCGTACAAATAGAAGCACAAAAGCAGGATTGCAAGTTGCAATCAAAATGAGCAACAATGTATAACTGGTATTCTTCTTCTTCTTAGCGTGTCGATGACAATTCAAATTGAGTCAGCCCAATATTTGGCGACGAGTTTGGCACTGTTTTACATTATGCCTAAGAGATTTTTCTTTTAAAAATGTGCAACATTCGATTTTCGAATTTCAATTATTTTTTTATTCAGCTTAGACAGAAAAGATGGATACTTCGAAAATCAGAGTAATTTTTGAATACGAGTTCCGACGCGGAACTAACGCCGCAGAAACGGCTCTCAATATCAACGTTGGAAAGGAGACTGCTAATGAACGCACCGTGCGTTTTTGGTTTCAACGCTTTCGTAACCGGCCCATACAGGTGAATAACGCTGAATTGAAGGAGATGGTGGAAGCCGATTCGAGTCAAACTAGCCAGAAATTAGCAGCATGGTGTAACGTTACCTTACCTCCATTATTGACTCATTTGTCTCAAACCAATAAGATAAAAAAATATGTAAAATGGGTGCCTCATGATATTTGACTGATCAGACTTGATCAGAAAGAAACGCGTATTGAAACTTGCGCTGCCTTGTTGAATCAGTACGTAAATGAAGGAATATTGGATCGAATTGTGACATGTGACGAAAAATGGATTCTTTACGATAACCGTAAGCGAAAAAAGCATTGGTAAATGGCAAAGCTACCTCCATTATTGACTCATTTGCATCAAATCAATAAGATAAAAAAATGTGAAAAATGGGTGCCTCATGATTTGACTGATCAGACCTGATCAGAAAGAAACGCGTATTGAAACTTGCGCTGCCTTGTTGAATCAGTACGTAAATGAAGGAATATTGGATCGAATTGTGACATGTGACGAAAATTGGATTCTTTACGATAACCATAAGCGAAAAATGCAATGGTAAATGGCAAAGCTTACCAATAAAGAGGTAATGGTAACTGTTTGGTGGTCTCTTTATGGTGTTATTCACTATAGCTTTCTCAGGTCTGGTCAAGCAATATCAGCAAAGGTTTACTATGCCGAAATTCGAACAGTGATGGAGAAACTGGCAGTGAAACAGCACCGACTCGTGAATCGATCTTCACCATTATTGCTCCATGATAACGCAAGACCTCACACTGCACGGGACACCATTGTTACCCGACAGGAGCTGCAGTAAGAAACCATACGTCATCCTCCGTACTCGCCAGACCTTGCTCAAACTATCATTTTTTCGTCATTTGGACAATTTTCTACGGGGTAAAAAAATTTCTTCCCAGGAGGCAGTACAAAATGCTTTCACACAGTTTGTCGAATCTAGACCCCCAGAGTTCTATCGCAAAGACGTAAATGAACTTCCGAATAAATGGCAGTAATGTATATTTAATGAGGGTAAATATTTTGATTAAATAAATAATATGTTACATCTTGGAAAAAAACGAGTTTTAATTTTGCAGTATATTTCGACAATTGCATACTTTAACCCCTAATATTTATTGCACACATGTAGTATTTATAGATATAACAAGTGCAATGTCCGGACCCGCACAGTCAATTAATTGTCCGGATAGGTTTGACCAAACATTGAAAGGTTCGTGACAGTAGGTACCTAATATGAAGAGTAGATAAAAAAAAATATTATAACTCAGTGACTAACAACAACTAACAAATATTTATTTTAAACTTGTACACATTAAAGTAAACAACAGCCATACTTTTTAAGAGAACCTACCGTTTTTTACGAAATAGGATTTGTTTGTACTTGAAAAGTGTCTTCTTACCTGGTTGTGAGACTATAAATTCATTAAAAGAAGATTATAAGAAACTTTTTCACCGCTGCAAAAGTGTTCTATACCTCGAGCAGGCTCCAGTGTCGGGGATTTTATAAAACGATAATAGCGGGGTGCAACATTACTATCACAGTAATATCTTAATTATTTATGCAGTTAAAAATCTTTAGAGAATTCTCCACGGTGTCTGCCTCCAGTATTTTTTTACGGAACAAAAAACATTCTGTGATTCGAGCTTGCTTTATGCGCGTTTTTTTAGGCAAAGATAGAAGAAAAATACGAGTTGCGCCGACCCCAAGTCACATGGGACAAAGACAGGAAGATGATGATAATGATGATGTTCTGGTAAAAGTGCTGAAAAAAGCACAATCCAACACAACAACACAATACACAATTATTACAATACATTTTTTTTTTTACAATTTTGAATTCATAATCGCTTTCTTAGTTTTAAAATTTAAAATGTTAGTCCAGTTCAGCCAATATCAACGAAACTGACCTGTTGTTTTGACCCTTTTGAAATGTGAAAGTTCCTGTCTGAAGGGTTCCTGTCTGTCTAAACTTTTAATTTTAATTTTTTAGCGTTGTCTGATCACGCCCTATCTACTCAGCTATCGAGTTTTCATACTAAATATGCTTGCTGAAAACTCTCTTGGCTACCAAAGTTATAATGAGCGAATTAACACACTTATTAGTACAGTGGGTCTTGTTAGTGTGAATAAGTGGTTCACTAATGTTTCATCAAAACTCTTTTGACTAAGTTTCAGGTTACAGCCAACGTTTCGTCTACTATTTCTTTTACAAACAAGTTACTCCTCAAATGTTTTATTTTATAAACACTCTACAAACATTCTCTTTACAAATCTAAACCAGTCACAAAGTGATCAAAAGAATAGGATTATATTCGTATTAGAATATCAAAAACTAAAAGTTTAACATGCCTAACGGCTCAGTTTCCTAATAGTTCATAATATCCATACGTATAATGTCGAAGCGCAATTTGCCTAGAATAACATGGCACTTTCGGTTGATTAAGGAATGGCGAGGAAGCACTTTACATTTTGTGACGGCGCAGGCGTATTTTTCTACTAGCTATTTTTTTTATTTTTGGGCTCCGCTTTTTCTATTTGCAGGGTTTAAAGTAACAACACGAACTAACGTCGGGGGTGCCCCAAGCCCCGAGCTCACTTCGCTCGCTCTTGCATCCTAAGTTTTTGTTGTTTTATTAAATAAAATTATCCTTTTGGCTACTTATTGAGTTTATTTTTTAGGAAATTGCGTAATAATGCAATATATAAAACGTTTTTATTTGAAACGCTGTTTTACGAGATCACATGAATATAAAATTTGCTAAACTTGTTGTTGTAGAATGATTAAATTACCAATTGTGTTTTGTTACTTGTCAAATGAAAATTTGAAAATAAATTTTCGGTAAAATGACAGGACACCGAATAAGTAATTTCAAACCACACATCCCATAGTACATAAGATATATGAGCGTCAGTTGATGTAGTTGTAGAGTTCCGTTACTGACTTTCCCTTCCAACACTTATAAAACATAGTTGCAATTTATTACCATTGTCATAGCAACTAGTAAGGTTCAATCACAATCATTTTGTGATTAATCACAGCTCATAAATGTGATGAGTTTCAATAGGCCACGTTTAATATAATAATATGGAGAAAAATATATTGGACTCGTAAATCACACTGAAGTTGAAGGCTTTCATGTTGATTGCATTCACGAAGTATGTTCCCAGTGTTGCGGATGCCTGGATGCCAGGTCAGCCATCTCTCTCACTCTTCAGTGCAATTGATTTAAACGACACAACTAAGCGATATTTTGATAAATCAATAGTAAATCAAGAAAGGGCAACAGAGTATACTTTGTCAAGCTAGACCCATCAGATTGCTATGGACCATTGGCACGGCCTCGACTTACAAATTGTGGGGTTCGAACCCAGGTAGGCAGATTACTTTTTTGTAATTTATTCCATCACCACGGCTCTCGAAACGGTGAATACAAGCATCGCGAGAAAACTGGCATGTTCTAGAACTAAAAATTCGATGACATGCGACATCTACCGTTGATGGACACCCCACTCCATCCCGTGGACGCCTGTGTTCATTATAAGCTGATTATGCAGTAGTTAATAAGTCTATACTTTATCCATACCACAATACGCCTGTGAAAATAGTCGCGGAAGGTAAGAAAATTCACTGTGTTCCAATTTGATATGATCTAATGGCGGTTATAGTTTTTATTATAACATAACATCACGCCTGTAATCCCCGAAGGGTTAGGCAGAGGTGTTCCTAATAGTACACCCACATTTTGCCAGTTATGTTCAAGTCCCATATAATAGAGGGCGAGCCTATTGCCATCAACCTGGCACAATTACAAACCCCGTGGCTGCTACTGAGAAATTTCTAGCGGAAAAACTCAATAACACTTTGCCCGACTTGGGAATCGAACCCAGGTCGCGCTTGCGACCACTAGACTAACGGGCAGTCAGATTTTATTATATATATCTACAAGGTGTAGTTTTGTAATCTGGTCAAAATTCAGAAGGTTGTTATAGAAGAGGTAAATAATCAATATAAATTACGGTACCTGGTCAATAATAATAAACGCTGCTTTTTTTAGTTGTTTTAATTTGACACTATTTCAGAATGAAGCCCTTTTCAAAAGAGGAGAATCACCCGTTTAACGAATAAACGTCTGCGTTTGCTTGTGTGTGTGAAAGCGCGGTTATAGGGCTAGTATTAGACGGGCCGCGTATTAATATGGGTGATGTACACTTATCGATTTCCAATATTAAGAAAAATAAATAAAAAAATACCTACCCATTTTATAGCATTCGGGTCGAGAATCATTAGCATAGTTACCTCCTTGAATTTGACGAGGATGCAAAGCAACACTTCTATTATATACTAGGTTATGCCCGCGACTTCGCCCGCGTGGAGTTCGGTTATTGTCTCACGGGATTGTACTACCGGAATAAAAAGTATGTGATAATCCAGGTTATGAACTATCTGTATGCCAAGTTTCATCCAAATCCGTTCAGCAGTTTTTGCGTGAAAAAGTAACAAAGATACATACATCCATTCACACAAACTGTCACGTTTATGATATTAGTAAGGATTTCATATTTCCAAGGGATGTGACAGTAGAGGAAAAGTTAAAGGCTCACTGTAGTGCTTTCTTGCTGCTACGTTACAAGTTTTTTAACTCCAAGCAGGCACGATGTTTTAGTTAATAATACGCACACCTTGCTAGGAAGGGGAGAAGCCTTAGTAGAAGGATTCACTCGCTCACAAAGAAAAAAAAACGATGTAGTTAAGTCATTTGCTATTCCTTAATTGCCTTGAAACAAGATTCACGGCTCTAATATTAAAGCCCATACATATGTATTTTGAGTACCCAGGACCAACGTATTGTGGTTTCCAACAGCTCAGGCGGTACGACAGACCCAGTATAAACATTTTATCTGTGTTAACTGGAAGCTTACCGCAGCTGTGCACCGAAGTGTGAAGTATGGATAGATGCACGTTTGACGTCGTATCAGCTGTGCCTACTTATATTATATTGCACTCAGTGGTCTAGGCGCAGTACTAACTCTGTGCCCCAGTTGCGCTTTTTATAGACTAAATCACATTTGACAGCTAGCAGTTAATCCTGTTGCGAGTAAATGGTTCCGGTATTCGACCCAATAGTCATTGTTCCCTATCAATTAATGGTGGCTGTGGTAGAGTGATGCATAAAATACGTTTAATATGTGAAAAGGTTTTGCTTAACCCACTTCAGTTCAGTTCAAAAAAGAACTTACAAAACAGTTTCGGATATAGTTATATTTTAATCGCAGGGATGAGCGAAATGAATAAATCGATTTATTAATGATTAGAATGTTTAAAGAAATGTACTTTACACCCAACCGCTCATTGATATGCTCGGCGTTAAGTTAGACTAGTAGGTTTTAACTTCAATTTTATCCATACGAAAGAGCTTTGAATTATTAATCCTACCTAACTTCTGCCATTTTATTTTATTAAAAAATAAGCGGCCACGCAATAAACAGGTTTTAATACATAGCTGACATCAATAAAAACAAGTTTTGAATGAGACCAAATCTTTTAAAGCGTCACGTTTCCGAGATATTTATTTATATCTGACCGTTATTTTGTAAAATGGCGGAAGTTAGGCAGGGCACGCTTCATACAAAAATCCTCTAAACCCTTTAAGTCTGACATAACTTCACTAAAATTAATCTAAATATTTATTAAACTTTGATAGTTTATATCTCAAAAACGTGGCAATTTATCGGACAATACTTGTTTTTATTGATGTCATCTATTGATTTATACAAGTTTATGAAAAATTTCTATTTTGAAAAAAATTGCTCATAATAAGGCATTGTCAGGTTCTATAGATACTAAAATAATTAAATCCCTTTTCAGATTGCCTGAATATGAATAGAATATTAGATAGTGTAGAATTAAAGAGTTGTTTTAATAAAGTAGGTACCTGAAATGCCAGAAAATTTATGTCTATAAACATATGTCTTATAAACTCGCACTTTCGCTTTTACTTTTCCTCAGGGTTTCATTGCTTTTAATAAACAAAATGAAATCATAAACATGTTGTTCAGTAATGCAGCTTTATTAAGGCGCGGATAATTTTAAAACTTGTATAGAGTTGGTGCCGCTTCGCGAGACCTGGACTGGAGCCAGCGGCTTATATGGGAATTCTTCACGTAATTGAATTATATAATGCTATATAAAATAAGTTTGAAGTTAAATGCTAAAATGGTCACTACAATAATTGCAATTAAGTTGTACCTTCATGTTTAATTTGTTTCATATGCTGGCAGCTATTTCATAATTCGTATTACTTGAAACATGTATCATACAAAATTAATCTTTAACGCTAGGGCGTTGAAAAATACGCATAATGCGAATTTTTTTTAAGTCAAAAACTGTGAAAAACCATAAAATCACCGGAAATCTGATAATAGGTATTGGTTGAAACGATCTGAAAAGGTCACTCTACGGCTACAGAGTATTTTATGTTCGTGCTGTAAAATTTAACACGTATTTTATTATTTTTTACCACCTTATCATAAATCGGTAGTTAAGTAATATCAAACTTGAAACATAAATCAAAATTTATATTTTGAAACGCGCGGTCGACCTGAGTGCGTTTAAAAAAAGCAATTTTGACACATATGACTTAACATTTTTAAATCCCGTTATTACAGGACACAGGATAATTTCCGACTAGCTAATTTACGGCTAGTAAATAATTATATAAATTGAATATACTTACAAAGATATATATAAAATTATGTTAATTTGTTGTCTAATACATAGTAGGTATATTATGATTTAAGTGTTCAAAGTTTACCATTGCACACAAGGCGGGATTGCCGTTCGAGCTGAAAGCGAGGGCTAACTGCAGCGTCGAGTGCAATGACTCTAAAATTATTCATTTTCAAATTTAAGAAAAAAATATTAATTGAAAGAATTTTATTTATTGTAGTTTTTTAAAGTAGATAAATGGAACGTTAAGTAAAAACGTTCTTTCTTTTATTTAAATTTGCTTTCGTCTTCAGCGACCTTCTAGATTTTACAAAAGGTTTCAGGTAATTCAATAGATAACTCCAACAATTAACCTTAAAAGTTACCATTAGGCACAATGAAAGCTTTTTGTCCCAAAAACATTAGCCATTTTATCGGCGGAGATGAAAATATTAACTTAAATTATTTACTTTACCTCGGTACTGCTATGCCATTGGATCTACGAAACGTTTTGTTTAACGTAAATTGATCATATCGTGATGCTCTTACGACTAAGATGACAAGGTTCTGTAAGAATACTTATGCTTTCTTCTGGTATTTCATTTTCACGTGGTAGTTATGAAAAACAAAACAATGCTTAAATAATATTTTTTTTAAATAATATGTTTTGAGGTGCCGTTAAAAATAGCGCTCTTTTAAAATCAAATCAAACCTATTATTCTTTACATGAGGAACAAAATACAAGATTTGATACTAATAACTTCTGTCCATCTACTTGTACAGCAAAATTTGAAAAAAAATATTACTTCGCAAGCTGGGTGATAGTTTTTAATCCGCCACTTAAACTTTAATCTGTCCAAGTACTCGTATTGATCAAAAGTACGGTCTGCCTGACGGTGCATATCAATACATTACTGATAAAAAAATAAACAAAAACCGCTTCACGCAAAATATAGATGTAGATTTATTTTCACAATTGACAAACAAAAACTCAGCTTGTGTATTTTTTTAAAACGAAAACAAGGGACCAGCCCATGTTTCGCACGGATTTGACAATTTGACAGAACATCGAGATTTCATAATGACTTGCAAGTTTAATGTTAATAAAGCCGTCCGAAATTAATTCCCTAATTGATGGTGTAAACCTTCTCTTGCACAGTGAATAAGAACAACACGGTAACACACAAAAATAATGATCAGTCCGTGATAGACCGCTCATTGGTTCGTTTAACCCTGCTTTAGTCTGATCAAAGTAAAAAGTTATCTTATGTCCATTTGTGCATATGCACGATTGTGCAGGCGCTTGTTTAACCAATTTCCATGCTATTTTTACTGCTGCTATTTTGTTTATCAAGTCAAGGTTGATATTGATAAAAATAATACAAAAAAGATAGTGATAGCCTAGTGGTGTGACCGTCGGACTGGTTAGTTATAAGTCACGAGTTCGAATCCAAGGCACGCACTTCCGATTTTTCGGACCGAAGCTAGTGATAATTATACTATACGCACAGTATTGTATAATTATCACTAACTTCGGTGAAGGCCACCATCGTGAGGAAACCAAACATGCATGAGAGATTTCTCGACGGCATGTAATGCCAAGTCAGAGGCCCATGGGCGGCTTAAAAACTCTGACAACAGGTTAGGCACTAACCACACGAAAAAGAAAAGAAGAAAATAATACAGAACATATGTAAAAGGCTATTGTAAGGTCTGCACGGTTGCAACCTTAAGTTTTGTGACACGTAACTAGTCAATTAACCAGACGAACGCGCATGAACTAAGTGAAATGACCCATTTTCTTTAGCGTGTGTTTTGTATGAGGGGGAAAAATACAATATTGTTATATAAATACTAACATTCTGCATCCAATAATAGACTGCAACTTATTTTTAATGGTGCTTTATTAATTCATAGAAATGAAGATCTTGCAACGATTTGTAACCATGATTTAATTAATTAATTAATTTTTAACTTGTTTATTACGACCTCATATTTAGATTACACTTCCAGCTGAGAGTCGAGCTGATAATTTTCTTTATAGGTAACGGTAGACCCCGTCTTGTGAGAACAAATCACGGTTGACCGTGCACCAACACTTTAATCCGACCGTATTTTACTCGCCATAATAAGCTAAGCTAGATATAGGTCTAGATTGGCGTGAAAAGGATTTTTGCAATATAGTAATGGTACCTACTTGGATTCATCTTTCGTCACCGGCTTATTTTAAATTATATCTGATGCAATTTTCTTCAGTAACAACCTGCGTGAGGTTATGGGTACCTTTGTCTTGTGTTATTAAATTTTTCTATGTAAAAGTGATGTTTATTCTGTAATTGGAGTTTATTTGAGAATGTCCCTTTTACATTTCAGTGACATAACTTTTACTAAACATATAAAAGAACAGAAAAAGCATGCAACACATAATATCGTAAATCAAAATACGAAATTGTAAAGGCAATTTTGACAACTAGCTGTGTTTTTAGATGCTGACATAATTATGTCGCAGTAGGTCGCTTTCGGACGTTGCAAATTCTAAACGCATTGCATTTTTGTGACATTTACGTTCTATGCCATGAAAACTTTGTTTTCGAGAAGGCGATCCAAGTGTAGCCGGTGAAATCAGCTGGATGTAAATCGAGATTAATATCGACGTGAGAACTGGTTTATGTAGAACTTAGTTCGTGTGAACGGGTTTTGTTATAAAATCAGTGAATTGCACCCTATATCATTTTAAATGCTATTTGCACATGGCGCTCACTTTATTCATGCTTTAGTGGACTCACAATTTCAATACCAGCTCTACCAATTCAGATAATATTCGGCATTATGTATTTATCATAGAAACTGTCCAGCGGGCTTTGGCTATTATACATTGGGCGTTTCGAAGCGCGCGCTTTCGTAACGCGCGTTTCCAGGTCAAATTAATCATTGAAACACCAATAAAATCTTACACGAGCAACAGTTTGGTTTCACCAAAGAACGTTGTACGACTGAAGCCGGTGTCACTTTATTATATAAAACACAAATTTACTGCGTGGGAAGAGGCACAAGATGTCGTAGGTATCTTCTGTGACCTTTCGAAGGCATTTGATTGTGTAATCTTCGATCAGGAATTCAAAACAATACTTTTACGTGCCTGAAAATCATATTTTCATCTACGCAGACCCGTATATACGAGTATGCCAGCGTCAAAAATGTGGACCCATACAACTGCGAAAATTTTACTTAGCCTCAATGATTGTTTTATTATTATAAAGAAAGTCTTGTACGATGGTACAAGAGAACTTTCGTTATAATAATAAAACCATAATGATGGTACTTGGTTCAATATGGAACTCCGAATCTTTAAAATGTTAATTTAAATTTATGTACGGTTTTAGAGTTCCGTTACCGAGTGGCAAAAAACGGAACCCTTATAGAATCGTCCTGTCTGCCTCTGTCGGTCCATCCGTATGTCACAGGTATTTTACCGCTACAAAAAAAAGATGTGAGATTACCAATTAACAAACAAAAAGCGATGGCCCGCCATATATGTCAATGAAGGTTCTAATTGTTTGTGAGGGTTGTTTATCGACAGCTCTCAAAAAATGATATTGAGGTTCCTAAAATAATAAATAGAACGTGAAAACAACTTTGAACGAAAATTGGTTCGAATAAGATTTAGAATTTGAGATATGGGTATTTTTCGTGAAACTGCAGCAGCAATTTTTTTTTCATTAACATACTACGATAAACAAATTTAGTTTGGCTGTTGAGTGTAAATTGACCAATGAATGAGCGTTAAAAATATTATCATATTGATTTTGGTTTTTGTAAAAACACGTAAAAATATATTCGACTCGGTTACCAACGCTTGTTGACAAAGTGACATGACATAAAGTAAAAGTACAAAGAGTTTATGACCTCGGACTCAAATCTAATCTATAACACCTCCCCTCGAAGTCATAAGCTTCTTACACTCTTCATCTTCACAGTCATGCCGTTATGCCTAAGCTACGCAAGCTTTGGTGATGTTTTGTACCATTCAAACCCTTGGTCAAAACATCTGCTGGCATCTTGTCTGTACTCATATACTTCAGGTCAATCACGCTTCGTTTCAACATATCTCGAATGAAGTGGTGTCTCACATCAATATGTTTCGTTCGTGCGTGATAGCACCTGCTCTGAGAACAAATCTGCTCCCAATCACTTTTCGTTTAGATGACCGCGGACAATTTCCCACGTGCCATTCTTAATCTGTGCTAAATCGGCACTTCGCCATGCGATTACATCGTCAGTTTTTTCAACTTCACTCCATGTCATTGGGTCAGCAGTTGCTATTCCCACTATCAACTGATCATTGGTACCTTCATACACAGAGTCAGTTTCACTGTCAGCCCTATCATTGGCTGGCGTGTATACTTTTTGTGGTCTTCCCACCGAACCCGTTCTAATCAATCTTGGTCTTCCCCGTCCTCTTTTAGCTAAAGGGACTAAGTCTTTTCGCTGAATATTTAAATTTTCATCAGGTTCTTGTTCACTTTCAACTCTTTCTTGTGATGTTCGACTAGAATCTCTCGGAGCTCTGTGCTATTCTCTATCTTGATGATTGACTTTAGGCTTATTTGACTGAACTGTCAACTTCTTGTCATCAATACTCTCTTCTTCATCAAGTATGTCTTTATATTCTACACTGAATACCATTTCATGAAATTTACATCACGAGTCACTACTATGTTTCTCGTCTTGGTATTTTGAATCCGATATGCTTTGGATTGCATGTCATATCCCAAGAAAATTCCTTCTTCGGAAACAGAGTCAAACTTCCCTCTGACTTTATTCGCGCCTTTCTTTTTATAATACACCTTCGATCCAAAAACTTGCATGTATAAAACAGTAGGCTTCTTTCCTTTCCATACAGTGAACGGTATCTCACCCTTCAAAGCCACAGTCGGACATCGATTCCGAAAGTAATTCGCTGTGGTAACTGCTTCTGCCCAAAATATAGGAGGGCTTCCGGCTTGTCGCATCATGCAACGTGGCATTTCGGTTAGCGTCCTGTTTTTCCTCTCCGCTACCCCGTTCTGTTGCGGTGTATATGGAACCGACAACCTTCTAACAATACCATTCTTCTTCAGAAAGCCTTCAAATTCATTGTTTATGTATTCTCGTCCATTATCTGATTGCAAAGACTTAATCTTCTTCCTTGTGAAGTTTTCCACCTCAGCTTTGTAATTCTTGAAAACAATTAGAACGTCATTTTTATTACTTACAAAATAAACTTCACACCATCGAGATTTATCGTCTATGAACGTAACTAAATATCTCTTTCCTGAAAATGATTCATGCCTCATGGGGCCACATACATCCGTATGTACTGTTTCCAATAATTCGCTGGTACGATCTGCATTACCCTTTGGAAATGATTTGCAGGTTAGCTTCTCGCTACAACATATCGCGCACTCCGACATGTTTCCACCATCCAGCTTCATGCCGTGAACAAGCCCCCTTTTCGCCATAGCTTTTAAATCACGTTCGTTCAAGTGCCCCAGACGTTCATGCCATATATCTATGGGCTTCTTGACTTCTTCATTCATACGTACGTGGTATACATACATTTCCTATGCGATCCGCACGCATATGCACCTTATTGTCTTTTATAACAATAGCATCCTTATTTCTAAAATGAACTTCAAATCCGTAATCAGTCATTTTTGCTACTGAAGTAAGTAGGTTTGTTCGCAGATCCGATACATAGAACACCTTTTCAATGCTTACTTTTAGAATTTCACTGCCTGTATCTACTGAAATTTCAACCATCCCGGTTCCATTGATATTAGTCTTCCCATTAATAGCTAAATTCAACTCAGAATCCATTTCTTTGAATCCCTTAATCATGTTCCTTTCGTTGCACATATTCCCCGTGCAACCACTATCAATGCACCATATTTTTTCTTCATTGTGCACTCCACATTACTTCTTCAGTGGTGCTCATCGACGTCAACACCTTCGACATTTCATGATTACTATTACGATCTGATCGATCCAGGTTTTGTACATTTTGTTTTCCTCTATGTGTATTCCTCGCTCTGCACTCTCTTGCAAAATGCCCACGACGACCACATCGATAACATTCAATCGTCCTTTTAGGTGCTTGATCGTCATTTGACTTTTTCGACTGATTGGCATTTGTTTTTGCACATCCGACAAGCATAGCTCCCTGGTCCATCACTTGAGATTTGCGACCTTCATGGTCTTCAAGAATCTTAACTTTCAACACTCCTGTTGAAGGTAGGTCATCTCGCGATTCCATTGCCGTTCGGAACATGGCAAAGGAGTCTGGCAAACTGTAAAGTAGCAGAATGGCCAGTAGTTCCTCTATTACTACCAAGCCGATTTCCTTCAATTTCTTGACGGCATCGAAGAAATCTGTGATGTGCTTCCGCAGGTCATCTTCTTGCTGTATACGTGTTAATACGAGTTTCTTTAACAACGAGGCTTTCCTCGCAGGTCCACTCGACTGATACATGGACATCAACTTGTCCCAGATAGCTTTTGAGCTTTCTAAGCCATCCAGACAACTTAATTCACTTGCACTGATAGCTATTAAAAGGTCAGATTCTGCCTTTCCATCCATTTTTATCCATTCAGGATATTATGGATCGGAGCGCGGCGGTCGTGGTAATACTCCGGATACATATTCTCACTAGTCGTTTCTTTTTAGAATCGCTTGCATCTGTATCTTCCAGGTATCATAATTATCTCCACTGAGTGGATTAATTGTTATAGTCGCAGCTATGATGTAAGTTTCTTCAACTTTATTCACTAAATTAATTTTCGTTTTACGAAAAAATTCTTATCGCTGCCTACCCATACTTTTATTCAGTTTAGCACATTCAGGTCGTTTTTTTTTACGCACCTGGGCCCATAACCTGTTGAGTTGAATAAAAGATTTTGGTTTTTGTAAAAACACGTAAAATGTATTCGGCTCGGTTACCAAAGCTTGTTGACAACGTGACATGACATAAAAGAGTAAAAGTAAAAGTACAAAGAGTATACATATGTGTATAAAAAGAGTTTATGACCTCGGAGTCGAATCTAATCTATAACAGTTTGGTGCTACGGAACCCTTTGTCTGCTAGTCCGACTCGTACTTGGCTGGTTTTTCTGATAAAATATAAACACTGCTCATTTTCGTCCCTAAATTAAATTTTTGCATTCTGTGTGCACATTATTATCATGAATTCTAAAAGAAGAATCTACTAAAAGAGCATTCTTCATGAAATTGCTAGGCAGGCTAGAAAAATAAAATACGATTTTTTAAATATTATTATGTAATTGAAGCGGTATAAAATAGGTATTATATTATGTAAGTTTTTTAAAAAAGAAACCGCCCTAGCACTAGTAGGGCTCCCACTATTAAGGTTTCGAGCTACAAGAGAAGTCTAAAGGGGTTGTTAGTCAAACGTAATGAGTACATATATATTATATTGCACCTAATTAGTAAACCTACGTTAGCACCTGAACCATACAAGTAAACAACATAACTTAAGAAGAAAAATGTCGTACACTATAGGATTTCGCCAACTAACTAGTTTAATTTGATAAAGATTGAATCTACATGGGTGATAAGTCAAAAGGTCTTCGAAATTTTAGCTAACGGAACCTAGGATATTTTTTTTCTAATATTGAGTTATATTTTCATGGCTCCAAAACCAAATGTTATAAAAATAAGCGTTTAAGAAAGCTCTTAAATGATACCTAGCGTCATGATACTATGTACTGAAAGCTTTTATGTTATAAAACTACACTGACCCTTAAAGGTTTTTGACTGGCGATTTTATAGGCGCATCGGTTTGACCTAACATTAAGCTAAAATTAAGTTCTAGGTACTAGGTTGCATATATCACGAGAAAAATCATGTGACAGACGAACAAAAAAGTAAGATTGCAATGGTTCCGTTTTTCTTGGACGGAACCATAAAAGATTTCTCTCAGCTTTTGTCTTGTTAAAAATAACAATAGTCTGATCTTTAAAAATAATACAGTATAAAATTATATCATACACACAATTATTGTGTCCGGTGCGGCACTGGATTGTAATTCGAAACAACAGCAGAGCAACGCCGGTTTTTCTGCGCCACGCTGTGGCTAATGCTCGGTTACTATCCCCATTTTCTGCGTCGAAATCAGTGACTGCAACAACGCAGGTGCAGCCCAGTGTACGGAACCATGAAACGAACTGTTTCAGTCACCTAATTATGGTAAGTTCCTCTCCAAATATTGCGTCAATTTAAGGTGGACTTGCTGAAATAGTCGTTTGCTGCAAATAAAATAAACTTAAACAAAATCTTTGAGATTTCTTATTTTGAGTAATATTTGCTGTTTATGATTGCAAATTTTTTTGTCTGCACTATTTCCCGAGTCACAAGTTGTAAATAATACTGTCCTACATAACGGTAACATTTTATTATGTAAGGTACAAAATGAAGTTCAATTTCCAAATTCTGTAAAACGTTTAACCCAAACATATTTAGCCGATATAACATATTGTATCCTATAAGAAAGAAAGACCTACATAACATTATCTACATATATGTATGAAGAATCACCCCTGAGTACGTAAAATTACCATACTCCGTCCTAGGTATAGTTCTCTTATATTTGGCTACTATTGAGATAATATTTCAGTTTGTTCACACAAAACAGCAAATCAACATCAGCTTCATAATTTGTAAAACAGCGGTAGTAATGTACCCAGCTAAAAACTGTTACTAGTGTATTGAAAGTCCAACTGAACACAAAGGTGTTCATCCCCATCGGGTTATGTATCAAAGGTTTCGACGTGTCACTAAGTACATCGAAACAAAACGAAGTTATTTTAAAAACAGCGCCTGAAAATTGCTCACCCCTACCAAACGCCGCATCTGCTTCGTGCGAGCGAGAGCACCGCAACGCGTTAGAAAGAGAAAATCGATTCACATACATGGCGATAACATGGGAAAACACTACGCGTCGAAGTGAGACGAGAGCAAAACACTTTTGAATACCTCATCATCTGCCTAGCCTTTTCCCAACTATATTAGGGTCGGCTTCCAATCTAACCGGATGCAGCTGAATACCAGTCTTTTACATGGAGCGACTGTCCATTTAACCTCCACAACCCAGTTAGTACTGGGTAATACGATACAGTACTGGGTACACGTACTGGTACGAAACACTTTTGACTATCTATACTTAAATAAATTATTCACTAACACTACTCAGTGTTTATTTATACAGAATAAAATGAAAATAAATAGATTCATGCGTAAATTGTTTGTGCTACGATAATAAATACATAAATTAAAGTAAATACTGCAAAACTTGATTTTACTATGCACGTGCTTTATGTAAACTTACCGACGGCTATTTTCTCGACTGCGAAGGGTTGTGCTGACAATATCACTGCGTTTAACAACAACAAGCCGGTATATCGCGTCGCGTAGTAACTATTAAACACCATTTTTGGATACGAACTTTCTCTGATCGGCGAATTCGTTATTTGGTAAATTACATGGCAACGTTTACGTGATTTAGAACGCTTTAGTTAGTAAATTTTGAGAAATATAAGGCGATAAAGTGTCGGGATGCTGTGTGCAAACCTGAGACTTAGGGGCGACTGATGGCAAACGAGTGTGGCATGGGACGCGGGGGCCCCTCCCACTTCGCCGCGCGCTCTCACTTACTCACTTAACGTGTATCCCGATAAAAGTGTATTATTCGAAAATATTTTTACGCCTACTATTATTATTTGATTGTAAAACATTTTTTTTTTTAATATTAATGTAAAACGTGGCAATTATAGTGAAAATTATTTACTTTTATAATTTCCTGCGATGGTGAAATTACAAAAGTTACGACGATTTTAAATTATTGAAAGTGTTATTACTTCGTTTGCTTTCTTTGTTCTTAAACTTGAGAATATTTGTTTAATAGATGGTGCGCGCGTCGTTCTCCACGGAGATAAGGGTCGCTCCCCTCCTCCCCCTACCCTCTTCCTTGGAGCGTGATCTTCTCCCTTTCGCATTAGCCACAATTTTCAACATTGCCATTACACGACGCGTCGCTTATAGGTTTTAAAAATATCGTAAATATAAAACAGTATATGTATGATTTGTACTTCACATAGGAAGATGCGAAGTATAATAGTCTAGTGTGAAAACTATTTCGCAGAGTCATATGCAATGTTTGATGTGTAGGTCGGTAATAAAGTATACTAGACATATATGTATATACGATGGCCCATTTCCATTCCAAGCCACAATAGACATAACTAATTTGCAACAAGTTCATAAGTACGATCCTGCTCAAAGATCTGTCTATGAGATAACAAAACTATCAATTTCTACATTAAACGTTCCAAAATGTGTCCAGAGAATAGTTTACATTACAGTTTACTGAATAATTCATACAGTTGGGAGCTTACAGAGCGTACGTAAAGCATGTTATGCCAGTGAGTAGTAGTAAATATATATCCAATATCGCGTAGCTTTATAACGAGACTCACCCTATAGGAAAACTAATTTCTTTCACATTTATAAAAGCGAACGAAGGTTATTTATTTAATTTAAGATTTTTCCTTGAGTACTCAGTGACCTTTTGGTGTATGCGAAAGGTTTGGTATATGTATGTTAAACAGAGAAACTGACGAAAACTTCGGTTTATTTGCAGTGAAAAGTTATTTTTTATTCATTAAACCGAATACAACAAGTTAAATTGAATATCATCATTTTATTAGTAGTTACCAACCATGTTATTTCCTTTATGTACTTCAAGCGTATTTTCAGTAACCTATCCTTGTAGGTTACAAAAAACTTGTTGTGTTTTGTTTCGAAAATTGGCGTAAAATTATGTATTTTGAAAGAAACATACGTATGTTTTGATACTTAAAAGAGAAAACCTTCACTGCAAAATGCACTAAAAGATAGAGTATGTGTAATGTTAAAAAAATCTCCCTTAAAATAACTTTAAGGCAACGACAAGGAAGTTTAATATCCTTAAGCAGTTGACGACCCGGGTCCCTTTGAACCTTGAAAGCTCAAAGGGAAAATAAAAAGATATTTCCATTGCAAATTTGCGCAAGTTTGATTTTGATCACTACTTCGGGAGAAAGCCGATGAGAAACAGGGACGGGTAAAATCCTAATCCCAGACTTACTTACAAACATTTCTTTGTTTAAATTGAACAAGACTTACCGTCCTTTTCTCAACGTTGTATGGTAAAGTAAGACGCCAATAGCAGGTTCGTATCGAATATTAGGGTTCAGAAGTTTCGGATAAGGATTCAGATCTACGAGTATGTAGCGATGACAACATGCAAATTGTAATATTTCGGAAGCTGAATATGAATACGATATACAGGGGGATTGATGATTGGGTGCAGTCCTTGAAACGGATGATACTAGAGCTAATTTGCAACAAATTTGATCTCGGTAACTAGGGGTCAATCTTCTTTTGGAAATTTCCCTCCTCCCTACCAAAAATTGATATTGATCCGGAAATGCGTAATAACCAATACGGTCAAAATACTACCTTGTCTGGAACAACTGTTGTTATTATCCATAATGTTTCTTGAAGTGGGTACTGTGATACCAATTCTGAAAGCTAATAAGACAAGGAGGTTGTTTCTGCAATTTGCACGTTAAGTGTCATACGTTTATTTTTACAGACTTTGCTCTCGTTTAGAACTTTATGACGCTGTTAAACCAAAAGTTTGAGATCTTTTTTGATAAATTGGTTTTTAAAAGATTAATTCGTTTATGCGCATTCTGAAAGTATCATCATATATGCTCTGAGCGATGTAGACTTGTCACAGTTATCAATATTATTAATTAATTAACATTATTATTAATATTAATTGGTCGAGTCAATTTTCCAAAAAAAATATATGAAAGTTCCATTACTCAGAAACCACTCAGATTGGGCCCCTAGTTATTGGGTCATATTTGTTGTAAATTAGCTCTAGTATCGCCCATTTCAAGGACTGCACCCAATTATCAATTAGCCTGTATATGGGTGAATGTCCCGTCATTGAATTGAGATCATTTAAAACAGTATCTACATCGCCTCCTAAGGTTCCATTATCAAGGTACCAAAAGTTAAATTAGAGTTTAGCTGTCGAACAATTGGGTGGATAGCTAAGCTAGAAATCACTGGCCCGAGGGGGTCACCTTCTTGACAGCTAACAGCAGATTCCAAAAGGTTATCCCGATATAGTAATTTAGATGGGTGTCTGTAACATTGCCAAAGAAAACTATAAATTTGGAGTGTTTTTTTTTTTAGTTTCTATTAACAAGGTGTCCCTATTCACTGAGTTGAAGGCATTCTTTATGTTAACCTTCAGGATGACTTCACTTTTGCCAGAATTTAGGTAGGTCGATAAAGCGTCTACGGAAGCCTCACAGACCACTTTATAGCCGTAACCTAGCTGCAGGGGCTGAATTTTTTTCGAAACAGCCTCACCATAAAATTTACAGCAAATCTTGGCTGCCATACGACGGTGGCAGTTCCCACGGCAATGGGACGAATGCCGCCATCCCTCTTGCGCAGGGCACATAAATTGGCCCCGTACTGGACGTCGATGACGGCCTCGTTCATCTTGCCGGAGAGCAGGAGGTTAATCGGAGCTGTAAGCTTCTTCAACAGTTGCTCACCAGCTTCTCCGGCGCCTGAACAAATTAGGTCCTTTAGATGTTGAGGACTTAGGCCATCGAGGCCGCCGGCGGAGCCACTCTGGAAGGAGCAAACAGCTGTGACCAACTCTCGACCTGTAATGGTGAGGAAATGTATGTCCGAATCAGGAGGGTCGGGAAACGAAAGGCCATCCGCTGGGGCAGGGTGTTTGGTCTCCAGAGCTGCGAGTGTTTCTGGAGAACACGGTACCACCACATCGCTACTGAAGACAATCCTGGCTGCTCCACTAATGTCACCTTCCCCTAATTTGGTTACCACCACGTGGGATATGCCTCTTGAATAGGTATATCTCTGGTTCGGTAATTTTGTATCTAAATCATGAGCCGAAATGGTACAATTTTCTTTAATTTGTGATGTTAAGGATTGTTTGGTTTCCAAATTTTTTTGTACATGATGATTTCGATAAGGGAAGGTGAGCAGTTTTTCCCAAGCACTTAACGAGTTCTCCCGGATGGCAAGGCGCACGCATCCTGCTAAGTTTTGCGTTACAAGCGGTCTAGCGCCTCTAACTCGCTTTAATATAGGAACGGAGTTTTTGAATTTTGAAAGGGTTTTCCAAAGTGGGTCGGAAGAGGATATTGCCTGTGTTGTAGGTGAGGGTGTTAAAACAGGGTCCAGTGTGGGTGCATTTTGTAGTTTATGCACTTTCCCAATATGCACATTCAGGCCCCGCTTACCTTTAAAAAACCGTGCTTGGGTACAAAGCGGGCATCTCTCCAGAATGGTCAGCAATGTTGGAGATTGATATGCACAATCACCCACCACATCGCTGCTGCTGCTATACATAAAAGGTACACTTAAAAATAAACACTTAACGAAATAAATATAGTAAACTAAATTAATATAAAAACACTAAATTCTGACGAATAAACACAAACTGAACAAACAAATCACAAAAACGGCAGTGGCGTAGTCCCGCTGGCGGCCCAGGGCGCTGCGCCACCAATGAACACATTGTGGCGCAGCCCGGTAACAGATGCAGGTGATCAGGAGCCGGGCGTCGCGTGCTCAGTGTCAAGCTGAAACAGCCCCGGCTGCATGCACTTGCACTTTTGGGTGTTCTTCAAACACGTCAGTTGCGTAGTACTCACTGTTTTTGTAGCGTTGTTGTATTTTTAAGAGTGATATGTACACTTGCACTATTATCACCTTCTTCGACGCGTATTTGCAGCGTCAAGCCTTGATAACACTATCACTCAAGTTCCAACTAATTCTGAGTGTATTTCTGTGCTTTTAGGCCACTAATATTGAGAAAATAAATTATTTATGAATATATCATACAGATAGATTTTTGACGTTTGACAGCCATGGGAAAATCAGAAACTTGAAAATGGGAGGAAATCTAATGAAGGATGACTAACCTCCTTCATTGGATTTTCTCCCATTTTCGGTAAAACCGAGTGTAACAGGAGTTTAAAATCTGTCCTACATCGCCCACTACTATCTATTTTGTACACTAACAGGGCGTTGTTTAAATCTGTTTATTACGTCGACATATCTTTCAGGTACGCCGGAACTAATGAGTTGAGAGCACGTCAGTGAAGAGCACTATCGAAGTACGTCTTAACTTATTCCTCAACAATTTATAGACGCGGCTACTTAATATGATGTTGCTCTTATCTAAGGTAAGAACTTTTCAGAACGACTAATTAAGTTACACCCTGTTATCTGTGTATTATTATTCTTATATTATTCTTATAATTGACAAACATGAGATCGTGGAACTACTCAAAATGATTAGGCACGGCAGGTAATTTCTGTCATAAGTTTGAAGTAGCATTCCGGACTCCATGGATGACTAGAACCGGGACATCGGATGAGTTCCTAAACTACGTACCCGATTTCATTTAAAGTTATGTTAGTGATATCCCGTTAGGCATGCATTTCAATTAGGCAACGACTGGGACACATCAGCTAGAAATAGAAGCCTGCTTTTGATTAATATGGTCCATATCGCACGATACATCACATGCTCTCTAGGATCGGTATGACCGAATTTGAAGCTTCATTATTCTAGCCGCATGTCACTCTAATATATTTCGGTCGTTCTGAAATATTAGTCTGTGTAAACTTTTTTCTGCGACTTTACTATAGTGTACAAACTTTGAAGTCTCTGTTGAAAAGAACCCTTGCCCTTTTGAAAGTCTTTGCACACGTTGCATTGTATGCTGCAAAAGATTACGGAGGCAACCGCAGGAGGCCACCGTCAATTATCCTTATTAGCTTCCGAGAACGTCCGGCTTCTTTAAACGCATCAGTCGAGGGCGAAGGATTCCTCTTCCTCAATTCCCGCCTCTTCCAGGAGCAAATAAATTTTCATTCAGCCCTCCTCCATGACCTCCTCCAGGCACGAAAAGTAGCGCTGTTTTCACTCTTAAAACAACTATGACAATGTAATAGCTTTGCTTTGCTTTGATCTTGGAAGCGTGAGATTCAGAGAAGTTAATCTTTACCTGAGCGGTTCATGTAGTGAAAGTTCAAGCAGTTGTGAAACTCGATACAAGGCTTTTTCAGAGCTTGTCGCGAAGCCATTGATTTACAAAACTTAGAAATTAAACTAAATTTAGACCAAAATTTATTGCGTTAAAATTATGTTGTATGGAAAGGCAGTCAAAAGAGCACTGAAGCTGTCAAATCATCCAGTAGTAAGTATATTGATGTGCTATATCGTTCACTGTAGATGTAATAAGTACCCAGTACTGATATTGTGCAGCATGAAACAATGAAAGTTGTATTAGGCAATTGCCAATATGCTCGCTAACTAAACAAAATCGTTAACTGGAGGGAAACATTACAAGTTTATTAAATTTCTTGGTGTCAAAAAGGGGTTTAGCAAGCTAGACTTGTTAACTAATTTGCTTTTACTATTCAATTATGCCATCTCATATCAAGCTGTTAATGGATGTGTGGTAAAAATGTTAAAATGTTCAAACCTGTCAAAAGGGTTAAAACGTTCAAATGCCTTGGGCACTGAAAGGTAACATAAATTTTCGTGATTATGCGGATACTGAGCGGGAACGTACGTAGAATATTCAAAATCAAAGCATTTATTTCAAGTAGACCAATTACAGGCACTTTTGAATTGACGAAACAAAAACAACAATAAAAATGAAGCTACAGTCCCAGTCACAAAACATATTAACTGTGAAAGTACTGTAGTTGCCCATTCCAAGGAGTAGATCTCTTTGGAGAAGAATGGACAAGAAACTCCATAGACAATCTTTTAAATCATAATAATGTTACAAAAACCTTGGTTACATCATTCTTGTGAGAACGATGTAGCAAGACGTGCACGTTAAAAGTGTCCATAGTACAAAAAAAAAAACAATTCAAAAATAAAATAATTAGTTCAAATAAGCCGTGGCAACTAAGAGTTGAGCAGTCACAACTGACAGCGCCCGTTCACGAACATGACGCATGGATCAGCCATCATTCAACTCAACAATTTTGAAGGGAACTAAATGACCCAACACACGCGCCACCATCAGCGAGATATGTGAGTGAGCATGACATACTCTCAACCGCCAGGACACATTCAAGTCCAGAATAGACGTAGGTTTCCAGTGAATGATAGCTTTCTAGTACACAGTACTCACACAATATAGGCTATGCGTCTATATATTACTAAAAAAATTAAATTTACACAATGCAAAGATCGTTGTACAATCTTCAGCTGCTCCATCAATACTATTTAATGCTATCAATTTATGCGCCCATGTCCTTATGGTAGGATCAGCATTGAGCCAAGCATTATTATCAGCGATATAATCGCAGAATTTGAGATATTATGTTTGCTTACACAATGTGCGTTTAATGCATGTTTTAAATTTCGTCTCATTGACTTCAAGAATACTCTGTGGAATTTTAATATAGCATCTCAAATCGAAGTCAATGACAAATAATAAACAAGTAAGTAATGATATTAATACTAAAACAATAAAGATCTTAATACTAATAATATTGATATTAACTGTGACCAGTGTGGATTAGTAACATTTTTTTTCGAAATTGCGATAGCATGTTGGCGAAGATGTTAATGCTATTGGAACGTGTATGGAGCTCATTGTAAGTCCTCATCAACCTGTTCATTGGTGCCGAATGTCCGAGGTTAGTTCTTGTTGGCCATATAGTGAACACATCTAAGATGCGTTCAGATCTGTGTGAACTATGGCGAGGGACCGATATCTTTATTTCGACAAGAAGCTCTGGAACTTGTATAGATCCATTAATGATTTTGTGTAGCAAAATCAGGTGGTTAGTATACCTTCGCTGTTTTAAAGTTATCATTTTGAAGTGACTTAGTCTTTGCGAGTAATCAGCGTCAAGAGGACAGCTATCAGATTTGTACCGCAGATAGCGTGTAAAGCTTTTTTGGACCCGTTCTACGCGACTCACGTGTGTACCATAAATTGGATTCCAAACAGGTGACGCATATTCCAAAACAGTTCGTACAAGTGAATTGTAGAGTACTATTAAGGTTTGGACAGTTTTGAAGTCATAACAGGTTCTTTTTATGTTTTTTATGAATCCCAGTGTTTTAGCAGCCCTAGAAACAATAGAGTCAATGTGAGGTATGAAGGTAAGCTTACTATCAAGGAGAACATCTAAGTCTCGGATTTTGTCGACTTTTGAAGTACTCTTCCGTTGAGCGAATATGAATAAGTAAGCGTAAGGTGTTTTTTTTTTGTGAATGTTATATTGTAACACTTATCAGCATTAAGAAACATGTGATTTTTAGTAGAGCAACGATGTATAGAGTTGAGATTTTCCTGAGGAGAACAATGTCTGAATATTAATACTAATCAATCTATGAAACAATTAAGCATATCGAATAAAAAAAATCCTTGTAAGTACTTTTTTCATTTAACGTTACATTGGTACTTCGTTCTAAGTCCTCTGTGGCCTAATTGTATTAAGTACCAATCTGAGTGATCAATAAAAACCATAATCTCTCAGAAAACCCGATACTAAGTACTTCGTCCAACCATGACATACCTCCCTAGATGAGTGCATGTACATAATGTGTGTAGAACAACACATACTGACGTTGGATTTCAGGTGAATTGCTATAGAAATGACATGGCGATGGTTTACCTTTTAAGGCGGATGTTCGTCGTCTACGTAGTCTATAGTTGTGATGTGTTATCTTAATCGAGATGGATGAGGCTAATTGTTGACATTTATTAATACTATAAAAATTTAATAAACTGAAACTATACTATGGAAAAATCAAATTACAAATTTTGGTATTGTAGGATAAATTACCACCTCTTAAAATACTGTACTGATTGTCTACAGAAAAAAAAATTAAAAAAGAGTTCCATATTTTGTGACGAACGTTTCGAAGCTAGCCGATTTCGTGAGAATTACAACAAAATTTATTGATACACGAAGGCGTGGACTAGTATCTGGAGCAAAAATTCCTGCAGGTGCTGATGGCTCAGTGGGTAGATGCAAAAACGCGAGCAATTATTTTGAAGATATATGCATCGTTATTTGTACACATAACTAATGCGAAAAACATGAAGGAGTTTCGGACAACTTTAAAGTATAACCAATGTCCACTTTTGGATGATAAGAAGAAACTAACTAACTAATAAAACCAATATATAATATAAAACCAATGGAAACCACGAGTACATAGACGAACACACCTGCTGAAGAAAAACGGAGTTCTAGAACTAGAAAACGTGCGTGAAATTAAGTTATCAAGTATATATAGCAGAATATATAGGTACGTTGTTGAGCTACATTTAGCAAGTCGTTTTGCTTGAGCTCGTAAAATATAACAGCAATAAATGTCAAGCACAAACAGCGAAGTTCCACAACATAAAACTTTGTGAGCAGTCTTGGAGGTGGCCTCCGAGACCAAGTGGCTATTCAGCATTTTTCTATATCACTGTTCCGAAACAAGAATAATTTTAACTTGAATGACGACGCTTTGACGTTTTTATGAAAAAAAAAAAATAAAGGAGATTGCCATAGGTATCGAGTTTGGATCACATGTGCTATGAATGACTGCTTTTGTCCTTAATTCACGAATTCACGATGCCCTCTCTCTTGTCATAAATGACACAGGAACTTTCGAACCTTTGTCGAGGTCTAAGAAGTCATTTTAAACACTATTACTTTTGGTCACATCGAATGAACAGAAAAAAAAAGTTATATTTTTTATACTTATGTATTTAAAGTAAATGCATAAATTTCCAACAAAATCAGCGGGTTTCTCGATCCGATCAATTTTTTATTCATTGTATTAATTTTCTTAAGTTTTCATTATGAGTTATGGCATATATCTTATATTTAAGATTTCGCATTCAACACACGATCCGTTTACATTGTTATGCTATTTATTTTAAAACAGTTAAAGTTTATTATGGAACTGCTATATTTCTATTTAAATAATTAAAACACTTTGTATAATAATATATTGTTACAGTTGGAGAATTAATTTAATCAGGTTGTTAAAAAACTTACATGTACACTTTTCACCAAATTAGTAACTCATAACGTGACGAGTGCGTGTTAGACCACGCACAGTTAAGGGTTCCGTAGTCGGGATAATTAACCAATCACAGTGCCACATACATGTGAAACTCGAACTTAGTATTGAAGATTCGTAAGCAATGGCGGGAGCGTCTCCTGATTCATGTTTTTATTAGACTCAAGTTGCTTTGACTCTTCGAGATTGAAGTGGTCCTCAATCAGCAATTACTTTTATTTTTGCGGCATACTCTAACCCGAAATCAGGTTATGTCTATCATCAACACAAAACAATAATACCGACTAGTGACTCGAAATATTAATACAGACGCAGTTGCTGCATTACATATTTTCCATTGGACTACTACAACTTACCTTGGATCAGTGAGAAAGAGCAACCGACGTTAGCTACCATTATAGGAGTAATATATTTGGCAATTGTATTAAGAACAGTTGTAAACAGCAATTAGTATGTTGTGTGGTGTGGTAATGTGTGTTTTCGATGCATAAAGTGTTCCCCACTTACCGTTGAGCACCAAATTTTGTCACTGCGATAAACGAACCTTGGCAAATGAAAATAGGTCTTTGGTAACTCTAATTTTCTGTATTATTATAAAAACAGTATAATATAGTCAATAATGTGATTTATCTCACCGGTAAGTGTCCAACGTATTTTGTTATTGTTCTAAACAAGAATAAAGCTACTGTTTACCTGACCATCAGATGATTGCAATTTACAGCTCATTTGAATTTAAAATACTATCGAAATATTTCCTATGTTATTATCCCTTTAAACGTTTTTCAAATCACACTGGAACCAACTTGGATGTAGAGATTGCGCGTCGAAGAAAAGCCTGCATATCGATATAATTTAATAGATGGGATCTGTAATAACCTCTGGGGTAAGTCTGCTATTTTATTGTTATCATACCAAGACATCGCCATTCCTAAATTCATAATGGCGTGTCAGTTATAAATACAAATGTCAAATCAGTTGAAGATTACAACCTGTCATTATGTACATGATTATCAAATACGATAAAATCAGTGGCACGCGATGGGAAAATCATAATGACGTCTTTTAATCGGGAGGTTAACAAAGCTCAAAATCAACTTATCGACCCAAATCAGATATACTATAGAGTAGTAGAAATATAATAATATTCGCTCCGACGTACAAAAAGCTGCACTATGTTCGGTGTCTAACTTTATTTTATATAAAAGCCAAAGATTATTAAATCATCAAAATATTCTTAGAGTATACAACAAAGAGCTGCTAGCATGACACGAATAAGCTAATCTTAGAGAAAGTCTTCATATCAAAGTAAAAGTGTGAATACCAAGTTTGTGGGGCCACTGTTTGCTGACATGCGAATTTGAAACTTATTCAAAGAAGTGATTTCAAGTTTCTCGCAATGAAAGCCGAAACACTTAATTGCACAGCAGAAGCCGCTGTCGTCGCGGACTGAGGCGCACTCAAATTATTTGAGTAGAGGAAGTTAGTAGCTGTAGAGGTGAAGAAGATCATTACATATTCAGACTCCCATTATTTGTGTGCCACCGACTGCCTCCACAAGGAAAAGTTATAGTTTTAGATTGATTTTAAGGAAAATCTTTCGATTTTAATAGTTCCCCTTAAAGTATTAAATGCTAGAATAAAATATTGGCGTAAATGGATGAGTGAGGTCCACGAGAAATTCATCAATTATAAATATGTATATATTATGAATATCACCTATAGTTGAACTTGTAGATGACGCTGTTTTCGACATACAGTAATATGTTAAAACTTGGTAGGATCAGGACAACGTCTGTTGGGTTAGCTACTAATATAATATTATACTATATCTAGCGGCTCGCCTCTGCTTTGCGCACTTTTTCGACATAACAAGACACCGAAATTTCTTGATAAAAAAAAAAAAAACACTTTTTGCACTAAACGTGACGCATATAAATTAACTTACACAGAACACAATAATGACAAGTGTCATACAATTATTTTAAAAACTGCCTAGGAAAACAGAAGTTTCAAGAAAATGTTGGAACATGACCTTTACGGCGCTTAATTTCCAAATGTATTATTTTGACAAATTGGTTTTCGAAGGACTAATTTGTTGATGAGCTATCAGAAAAGGGTCAGTTTACTTAGTAGATTTCTACAATAAGCAGTTTATGGTGGAAAGCTGGAAAATTTTCTAATAACTCTAAAAGTTGGATTTCTCCAAAATAACCCAGCTTGGACCCCAAATTATCGAGGTCAAAATTGATGTAGATTAAGTCTATTATCACCGATTTCATAGATATAGAAAAATAGATGAATACCATTTTCTTTTCATTTTGTGAATCGTGTTTTTTTAAGGTTAAATAAATAGACAAGTCTCGATGAAAATTGGACGTAATATAAAAATAATGACTTAGAGGTTTAGCTTACCTTTACCTTTGCTTTTCTTCAAAGAATTGCCGCGAATTGCTGCTCACTCCCTTTGAGCAATCGGACCCGCTGGAATTTCGTGCATTCATGTAATTGAATATTGCTTCTTTTACTTATCCTACGAACTACTTATAATCATGCGTGGTAAATTTCAAATCCGTGTAGTAGCTGTATTCATGCTATTAAAAAAGTAAATAGGCTAAAAAAGTCGTATAGGAAAATAACAGCGAAATAAAATATCAAACTGATGGCCGAAAATTTGTTAGCATGATTGTGACAAGTTGAACTTTATAAAACCTGATTTTATTTTTTTGAAGGAGGTACATTTTCTAGATAATTATGCATTTTAGTATTTATTTTTTTAATTAATCTCAATAACAAATCTCCTTTGATGGTGGATGCAGTAGTATAGAAAATTTAATATCAAAAGAGCTTAGCATACCATCCCATTTTCAGCACATAAAACATTTTCTGCAGGGTATAAAATAGCATGCAAGCTTGAAAATGTATTATTTTAACATGTTTATACTTGGCTTTATAGTAGTACATTATAAATGTATACAATAAGAAGCTAAAATTTCACCATGTCATAAATGTACAGACAACGTGGTTGTAATCGTGGTGTTAAATTTCATTTATATATTTTATCTGATATAAGATTTCCAAAGAAGTTAGTACTAGTAGATTAGGTGAAAATTACCTACTGCATAAAGTTATTGTGTACCCGAGGCTACGTCACAGACTCACAGCGCTTTTGTGAATTAGTAACTTAATTTTTAAGTAACTTAACAAAATAGGTTTTAGTATAGCTCCACGCTTGAACATTTAGTTCAAAATGAACGGGCGCTCGACTAACAGAACTGAAACATCCCGGTACCCGGTGAGCGCCATACACTCACTAAATTTATGTCCACACAAATTGCTTAATTGAGGAAAAGGCTTTTGTTTGTTCTCCTTTTTGCGCACGAAGGGTCAGTGGGTTGAAATAACTACTGCTACTCTTGTTACTGCACGTGGCCCTAACAAACATGACAGGTTTATAATTAACCCAGAGAAAATACCTAGTAATACTATGTTGAAGGTTAATTGAGACAGGAACGAAACAAGGGTAAGCGCGATATTCACAAATAGGTACGCATCCATCAGACACTTATATTACAATGATCTGTGCCGTGTTTTTTTTTAGTGTAGAAATTGCAATGGATAAGATAACCGAATTACTAAATAACAATTATAAACCGATCACATTTTTTTCGACGGTCTCTAAACTTCTTATATCCATTTTGTGAGCTGAAAGTGTAGCAGTTCTTTTCTGATTTACCATAAAATTGAGAAAACAAAAGATTAGCCACTCAAGAAAATCAAATGGCTGAAATTTCTGCAAACAAAAACTGAAATCAGGTGGCTAACACGCTGATTTACGTCGACAGATATTATTCTTTATTTGAAAATAATGCATTAAGGTTTTATTCAATAAAAGTAGAATGAACACAAATTGAGTGTACTTGAACGGCGCAACATTACTAGAGCAGTTATAGCGAAAAGCTATAGCAAAAGCTCTAGGGCCATTCAGAAATAACCTAGTGTTAAGAATTTGAATAACCCCGTATTCAAATTCTTAACATTTTGTTCTACACATGCTGGCGTGATGCCAATATATGAACCCGTGTGGCTATCTAGCTTCTGAGTTATGACATCAGTACAACATTTTCATTTGAAACATTTACAGAAATACGTCTAATTGCACAAATGTATCTAATGTATACCTATGCGTAAAATAAAAGTGAAAAGCGGTAAGTCTCTTTGACTATTTTCATATGATATTTTTTTAAATATCTTTTTATTTAGGGGCTTTTGGTCTTATACACCTGACCATGTCAGCCCTGTCGTGATACATATCCAGTGAGCTATAACAAATTCTTAATTTCTTGACTAGGTATTTTTGGTGACAATTTCCCACAATTTGAATATAAAATTCGTTTGATTATATTACATTCATGTCACGACAATTTCTTTTTACTTATTGCATTTTACTGTGGAAAGCTCAGTGTGCAATCATTCTGTTACGACGAGAGCCGTCGTAAAGAGACTAGTTGGAAACTTTACAGCTTTGCTACGTTCCCCAACAGTTTGAATGGTCATGGCGAAAAAAGTTAATATTAAAATAGCCTATGTATGTACGAGTATACAAAACTGTGCAGAATGATACGAAAGCAAATAGTTTACAAGTTAGCGCATTTTCTCAATTGCTCGCTAGTGAAAGAATAACTCTAAATAAATAAATAGACATAAAAACTCAAAATAAATAGGCGAAATATGACACGCAGCTTATGCTATCTCTCTGTGTATAATTTTTTATTCTATAATATTTAACAGGTTTTCTTCAATTATTATGAACTTTGTATTATTATATTTACATTTTTCAATATTGTTAGTAATTGATTATAAAATCTTACGTGATTTCTTGCAACTTGTTCCCAATTTTCACAAAATCTGTGACCCATCGTCCGATAAATCGAGTATGTATTCTATTGCATGCAAAAAGTTACCTGCCGCTTTCAACTGTTGTACCAACTTTTCCAAGTTTCACCACTACACTCGATACAGAGAAAACTTACCTTTTTTAACTCGTCTTGCAGCTTACATTTTGTAGACATGATCTTTTTGGACGTTGTCTATCTTTGGATTTAAAAACTATTTATACCTTCTGAATTGGTTTATTTAAAAAAACAATTGTCTAGATGAATTTGTGAACAGAAATCACTGTGGCAGTTTAGACCCACACAGTCAGAGGTAATATAACTGTATCGAAGGAAACAGATTACATATTCTTTCTAGGTCTTTAATAGCCGATGTAAAGCAAAAATGCAAACATATTATATGCCGAAGCTGAGTAGTATTAAAATAGGTAAGTAGGTTGAGTTTTGTGATAATTAGTTGAAAACAAACCCACCCTGCATTTTGACGAGTGAAGTGCTAGGTCTCCAATACCTCGCCAACTTACCTAAGTTGGCTCTGTCAAAACGGTACTGTCAGAATCAACTCAGTGTCAATAGGTAAGCTTTATAATACATAGGTATGTTGCGGTGGTGGTGTAAAATTAAACTCAACTACCTTCAAAACATGTTGAAATAAAGTATTCGTAACTTCCTCAACTAAGTTCACTTAATGGCCGATTTGATGAAACTGTTTCAATAGAGCTTTACGAAAATTTTAAAATAGACTCGACCAGAGTTCTTTATAGGTTTAGTCGCCGCCGACGACCAAAATAATAAAATTAGGCAAATTTACAGTGACGTTATCATGGAATAAAAGTTAAAATAATTTATTTATAATTTTATACATACATAAAATGAAAAAAAAAATACCATAATAAAAATGTAGCCACGTCCAAAATTGAGCATATTAGACTCGCTCAAACGCTGTTTCTGCATTATCTATGGCAGTAAAGGCTGCATCTCAAAAGCTCATTGTTTGCTGTGATTTGTTGCGCGTAACCCCGCGGTAGAATGTTGGGCATAACAATGAGCGCCGTGTTTCCGATATTACATGATATTAGATAGAGAATGAAATTACAGATAACTAGGCATTCAAATATCCAATGGGTTTTTATTTATTGGCGGCAGTAAGTGCGTAAAGAAGAGTATTCTCCGCGGAAATAAGCGCGTCTTCGTTGCACTCAGAATTCTAGTTTGAACTCGCTCAGAAATAACTCAGAGCGCTCTTGCTGCGTTCTTCGTTGAGTTCCGAATTTAACATAGCGGCCGTGACAAAAGCCATTGCCTTATTCCGTTGGTGAATAATATACAAGTTCAGAAATTCTGTAGGATCAAAAGATGTTAAGAGTCCTGGAGTAATAAGGCAAGAATTTGAAAACTATGGAAGGTTTTAGTAAGTCGACTACTCGTATATGTACATACCGACTATGATATTATGTTTTTCATCAATATCAACACAGTTTGTTGTTGCGCATCCCCTTCACTATCGCTGTCCAAAATGTTTGGAGTTCGATGTAGAATTACTCCCAAAGTCTGTGTTAAAGTTTTACAAAAAATACTTGAAAATATAATTACATTACGCAACCTTATTTGAAATGTACATATTTATTTTTGGTTTTCTGTCCCGAATCTAATGCGGAAGCCGTGGTCAAAGGAACATAACGAGAAAAATCTCGGAGCGCTGTCCGGAGCTCAGTGCTGAGATCGTTTCAAATCCGTGACTTCTTGGGGCACATTAAATCACCTCGGATTTTTGGATAAGTTACGGACTCGGGCGGGACCAATTGTAATCGTGGGCTTAGATTTCATTCGGGCGACGGTGCTACCGACGAGAAAGAAGATATGGGAAAGTGTTGTGAGATTTAAGCCCACTCGGTTATAAAGTTGGTCGTTATTACGTCGGAGGGGTGAAGTAAGTTCGGGGGAGGCACGGGCGCGATATGTAGTCCCGAGGGCCGACAGCGATAACTTTTCTAGAAAGCAGAAAATTCGCCGTGAAGTACTACCAAGGTAAAGTTTTATGTAGCTGGATACTGATATAGGTAAATGATTTCAGATAGAAAGGTATCTCAGCCAGGTAAACGAACTCTTATTACGCAGTTTTATTTCATGTACTGTTTAAACGTATCCTTTATTCATTTGAGATATTATCATGTAATTAGAGCATTATTTTTGAGACGAACAAAACATTTTTAATAGAATGTCAAAGACGAGCGTTCGCCCGAATTCCATTGCCTGTGGAATTCGGGCAAAAGGTCGAGTACGCCCGACTTCGTCAAACTCGTCCGGCTTCATTGTTTATTTTTTTCGCAATTGTAAGCTTGTAATCATCGAAGTGTATAAACTTCGATGATTGCGCCATTAAAGAATAAGCTTACGAAAATCATAAGACAACATGATGGGTTGTGCATTTATGCAGCCTCCGCAGCTTGAATACCTAGACAGGTCTTAAATTCGACCTACTTGTAATAAAACATAAGGTTTATTGTTTTATAAAATAATTATAGTACATTTTTATTTATGTGGGGAAAGTTTGTTATTGCGGCCGAGGCGAAATACACACACGAGCCGCAGGCGAGGGTGTTATGGAGCCGAGAACTGCAGTGCAAAATTGCACAAGTAATTGCTTAAGCTAAAGTAATTACTTTAACTTGGCTATAGATACTTAGACTGACGTAGTTGTCTTGATCGGTCGAGACAAACCCGAGGATTGAGGATTTTTGAAGTAGTGGTCTATTCTACAGAATAGACCACTACTTCAAAAATCCTTTTAGCACTGTAGTGTGTTTAATAATAATAAATCGCCGCTAATTGACTGCCTCGTTAGTCGAGAGGACGCAATCGCGACTGCTGCGCATGAGGTCCTGGGTCGGGCAAATTGTTATTGGGTTTTTGCATTAGGAATTTCTCAGTAGCAGCAATAGGCTCACCCTCTATTATATGGGAAGTAAACATAACTGGCGAAATGTGGGTGTACTATTAGGTTAGTTTTACAGGCGTGACGTTATGTTATGTCATATTTTAACCTTGTTTTAAATTACTATAATCCAACCACCATATATATATATATTTAGCCATCGTCTAAATTAGGCTAATTGCAAACCGTATGAGTATTTATTATACGAATACGATTTACTGCATTCAAATGCTCTGTTACTTGCATACGTCCATTAGTGGTGTCATATTCTCAAGACTTTACAAATTATTTATTTTGTCGACGCTACTACTGAATTTTCCGTAGTGCTTTTGGATCGTAAACGTCTTTTTCGATAAGTATATTTAACTCTCCTTTATGCTCGTACAATTTCTCACTACTTTGTTCTGTTGTTCTACGTTTTACTTACGAAGTTACTTCTAAAATTATTGTGTTATCTGAACGAATTCTATAAAATGTAAATTTACTTACTACTTTGGTTCCCATCTACCGTTAAGAATTGGTTATTTGCTTGACATTAATTTCTGGCATAACTTATGGATCGCAAAAATTAGCTTTAGTTCGTTAATACATTTAATAAGTGCTCATTTACGTAAAGGCGGTGCGTCGCGCAGCGCGTTGTGCGACGCGACCCGCTTTCAATTCAAACATATGCCGCGGGCACCATTTTTTGTTTTGTGTATGCACGCCCACCGCGGCGTTGCCCGCCGTACACAAATCAAAATTTTTAATTCGTCTATGCGCGTCGCCAGACGCAACGCGTCTGCGTAAATGAGCACTAACATTTGACTTCAAGCGATCTGAAAAATAAATATTTTAGCAACATGTTTATTATCGGTTTCAAATCCGAAACGCGTGTGATTACACGCATGGAACCACATTTGCGGTTCTCATCTCATTAGTTTATTTATTCATGTAAACATCAACTTATTTTTTAAAGGAAATTGTTTAAAGCGGCGGCCGAATTAGAAACGTTTTTTGTCATTGTTGATTATTATCAATATGCATATACGAGGGCTTAATAGCAATATCACTATTTAAAGAATTGTTGCTCGAGTCATATAAAGGTGTCAATACACACGCTTCTGCTCTTTTGCGGATAGGAATTGAATTTGAATGTCATTAAACATTAAGGCACTTACAATCTACACACTACACCGTGCTACAGACGCTATACGTGAGAATGAAATGCTGTATGTAAAAACCGCGGAGCATAATTTATTTTTTATTACAAGCATAACCATGTGTCACCATTTTGAAATCAAATACGGAAGTTTATATTCTTAAAATTCAGCAACAGACGCGGTTGCTGTAAGAAGATACATTAATTATTCAACGTCATGCGCGATGTCTGCAAGCTACGCTCGTCTGTTGCCTCACGCCACTTCATTATCACATTTAATCACCCAGATTTAAGCCCTATGTCCGCTCAAGTTAAGGATTTGAACAATTCAGCAACAGAATGCGCGGCCGCGGTATTAATTGCCTTTTCACATTGAGTGCTTACACTCGACGTCGCTGGCGCCAATTTGAGTACGTCTGCTCCAGGCAAAACAATATACAACTCGATTCACAATTCAGTATTCTTCATAGTATTTTGATAACAAATTATTGTGTGTTGCTAGTTTGCTTTTTATAAATATTTCAAAGCTGTCCTTAACTTAAACAAAAGTCGTGACTGTATAGAAGGCGCACTGCGGTTGCTGCTAGTTCTCGTGGCTGCTATTGGAAATTTAATTCTCTTTTTAATCGACTTCAAAAGAAGGAGGAGGTTCTCAATTCGGTTGTATTTTTTTTGTGTTTGTTACCTCATATCTTCGTCATTTATGAACCGATTTTAAAAATTCTTCTTTTATCTGAATGGATCTACTTCTCGATTGGTCCCATAGAAATTTCATCAAAATCGGTTCAGCAGTTTGGTTTTGAAATCAAAATAGCTGGAAAAAATATGTCATCCAAGTAAAAGAAATTGCGAATTGCTTGACAAGGATTTGTGTGTGATACCATAACTAAAAAGGGTAAAATAAAAACTTTTTTGCAAGTTTTTATATGCGTTTTATCTCATAATCTGTGTAATTTCCTTTTCGCTCTAAAGAGATTTCTTTTTCACTTTATTTTAATTCTTTTTATTAAGCGTCGGAAGTAGTCATGCATGCCCGAGACTTGATGGATTTTGTGTAGGCGTCACAACTCTACTAAAGGTACATTACCTACCTCTATTTTTAACCTATGCGTCCTTTTGCCCCCTCAAATTATTCACATCCATTGATGGCATAACTACCTTAACTTGGCTTATTTAAGGTGTAAATGACACACGTAACGTTGTTACTCGTCAAGTTAAAACCTGCCGTTTAGGTACTGGTTTTAAATAGGATTGCAGTAGCAATTTGTAAGAAGGCATGTATTTATTTATATACGGCTGAGCAGCGGTATGTGTGAACGCCATTATGCAGTGGATATTTAATATTTGATTCACAACTAAGCGTGGGTGGGTACACATCTACGTAAGTAAATAAAAAGCATAAAAATGGCTAAATAAAAAGATAAAAACTGTGCAAAGTGTATTCTCAAAAATATCTTAGTGGAGGCATAAATGGTGTTGGATCATATAATCATTACGTTGTTATGGTTAAGGGCTGATTAATCAAAATCATATCCGCAAATTAAAATTGATTTCTGACTATTTTGATTATGTAAACTTTCAAAACTGCGGAGGTGACTCCGTACTCTACTTGTAAGAGAGCTTTCCCAGGGGTTTCGATATTTGGGATATCGAATGGGCTCCCGCACATTAAATAATAAAAAGTATACAATCAGGTAAAAACACAGAACTTCGTAAACACACACAGAAACAAACAGTAAAACTATGGCATTATGACGAGCGTATTGCGAATGGTTTTAAACAACGCGCGAATCGTCGTCCACTAGCGGTCAGCTTGGCTTCGTGGAGTCGCGGTTGGTATTGTTAGCTCCTGCCGCCGCCATAAGGATGCGTTCTCACAAAATGTTTTTAAGGTGGTGTTACATCCTCTCCCTCTGATACTGACTCCGACTGATAATGTACAATGTATATTTCAGTATCCGATATCCTCAGTCGGTCTGCATACTTAATTAAGCAATCTGTTCATACCGCTTGGATCAAACCTTTTTTTTTATTTGCGTACGGCTTTACAAAACCCGTGACGACTGATGGAAGAGTTGACTTTGTACATAATTTATGTGATTTACCTGCGATATTAGGTACTAAACCAAAGTTAGCTTCGGCTTAGGTTAAGTATCGTACCACACAGCTTTATAGCTGTGTGATACGATACTGATGTGTTCTATAATACGCCGTCATATCCCACAAACAGGACGCAAGAGTTTACATGGACAGGTCCTAAGTAGGTACAGGCTGTCAAGCTCATGTAAACATGCAAACGAACAGCTCCCTCGGAAGATAGCTATTTTGCTTGATATTTTATTTACGCTTTTACAGTTTGTTTATAAAAGCCTGGTACTTGGTTTAAAAACTTTGCCACTTACTGGTAAGTTAAATAAAAGTTATGAATCTATCGTTGCCGGGTAATTTATAGCGCTGCTTCTTTCTATAATAATAATCTGTACATCTAATATTTTTCATTACTTTTTAGGGTTAAAAATTATTACTGTAAAAGGGCATAAAAAACTCCTCCTCAACGCTGTCAGCTGCTAATGTGACCAAGAGCCTGGTAGCGTTGCCACGTTGTATGGCAACGCTAAGCCTCTGGCCAAGACGAATTCCAGCGCTTGGATCCCGGGAAACGTCAACTAGGCTTTAAGATATTTTGCTTAAAAAGGCTGTGAGCACTCGGACCAGATGGCCCCAGAGTTTCAAGCCCAAATGGCACGAAAATATAGTTCCCACAAAAAACAACGAAAATTAGCAAATATTCGAGTTCTACGTATTCATGTGGACGTAGCAGTAACGAGACGCTTATATTTTTTGTTGTAATGCGTACGTAGTAATCAAATTTAGAGTGACAGCACTGGCTACTCTGTGGTCACCCAGACTGGTCGATTTTCAAATGCAAAATTGGTACGGAGAGCGCGATCATTAATTAGGTCTTCCGAATCCGCCATCGTAAAAACATCTCTTATATCACTTTGTATCCTACCTACGACCATAGCGTATATCGAGTGAATTTTTACTAATTTATTATAATCATCGTCATCCAACTTCACCATCATCAATCGTCATCCCACTTCACCATCATCAAGAATGACAGCTGGAAGGTCAACGAGTGCAAGTCGCAGTCTACAGTACGTACGCTACATATATTTTTACTGCCGTCTGCATTAATCTATTGCGGACCTCAGATTAACGACATTCGGAAGACCCTTAAAGTGTTCACCTCTGGTTAGCAGGAAGCCATCAAACCCATATCGGTTGATGCGCATGCTACAATAAGCCTACCCATTTTTCAGGGAGCCCAAGACTTGCCATCCAGTTTTTCACCATCGTCGCGTGCCAATAAGCTACTTGGTTCTAAAACAGCTGGAACGCCGACGGTGACAAGAGTACGTCGGATAATGTCAATACATAATAATTATTGAATGCTTTTTTCGCATCTGGCTGTGTGACAGTTCTTCTACCCGAACGGATTTCATCATAAAGATGAAACGTTATTTCGAAAATTCGATGAATTCTTACTAATAACTTGACTAAAATTATAAGCAAGTGAAGTAAAAATGTAAGTGTGTTTTCATTATTTATACTTCAAAATTAAAATTGTGTGTTTATTTTTAATGTTAGTAATATGATTGAATCAGCACTTTCATTTAATTTAAACTATCAGTTTCTTCACGCAATAACATAAACGGCCCATAACATCAATGCATCGAAAATATCAAATGTAATGAAAAATCCAATTGAAACTCGCTCAGACTTGTTCAACTATAATATCATATTGCTTTTCTCAAAGAAGTTCAGCATAGAGATTTGAAGAAAAAACATCAATATACCCAACTCAATTGATTGTATCACAAAGCGGTTGAGACTTACTCGTATATTCTTCTTACAAAAGATTAATCTCTGTGAGTCTACTTTGGTTTGGCTTTACCTCGGTTTTACTTGCCATCATTTTGTCTAGTATGAGGCCACCACCTTGTATTCTTGCACGCCTTGAAAGTTTTATTTCAAATATGTATCTATTATTGTACAAAAGCATGCTATGAATAAATGTTTGATTTTCAAAGGAAAATAAAATAAAAAATAAACTGATTGTTGAAAAATGATTTGAATACTTCATTCGTGATTCTCACCGTTTGTGTTATTTTTCATTTTACGTTATTGGTATTCCAAAATAAATTTTTGCTTGCGTATCACGCATAGTGGTGTAAACAAACGGACGGTAAATTATCCTTTGTAGCTGTAGGGTTTTCGGATTGTCTAAATACGTTACGTGAAATGAATTAAACAAAACAAGCAATAGAAAAGTACAGTTCTTAAAAGATCTATTTTTTTTACATTATCTTGGAATTTTTGTAGTTTGATTACGTCTAAACATCACAGTTTGTTTAAATATTCAATATGTGAAAAAACTGTCCGATCCGATCTTCGGCATTAGTATGTTCGATCGTCAATTGTTTGTTTATTACGTCACTACTAGGGCGTCGAAACCCGGTTTCGGGCTCATAGTGAAACCCGGATTTTTCTATGGGACCGAAACTGGGTTTCGTATACCCTAGTCACCACACGAGAAGGGACCGGAGTGAGTTTTTTTTTTTTAACATAAAGCGACCGCCAATTGTAACAGGGGCTCATAATAATATAATAAGGCTATAAAGAGATATCTGAATTCTGAATAGCGCCATCGGGCAGCCCTAACATTTGGCCATACCGTACATCACTGTGAAACAAGTTGGGCAACGAAACGGCCCTATTAAATTAACGTGATTGGTCAGGAACTGTGTGGGCTTAATGCCCTATTACTCTGATCCCCTAGGGCAGGAGAACAGGAGAGCAGGAGAGATTGTAACAAAGGTGTGGTCAAATTTTCAAGCTACGTCTTTAACCATTTTTCTAGGTACGGTTCGGTTAGGTTACATACACGTTCAAAGCGAGTAGTAAATTTGGGTTCCCACAGATAGGTGCGTAACTAGGCGAGAGGAGGTTATCTGAGCTAGGCGATGATCGTCTCGTACTTCACTTTTTTTCAGTGCGAAGCGAGATCAGAAGCATCTCTTACGGTATCGTCACTTTAAATTCGTATACTTTTTTTACAGTGAACCAATGGATAGTGTATTGTCTGTATATTATCGCCCGATAATTGGTTCAAAACTGAGCGTGACATAAATACGCAATAAGTGCTCAGGGGCGGCAGCTTTCGCTACGGCGTAGTTCGAGTTTTGCTACGGCGTAGCTTAAACAATGCTACGGCGTAGCTAAAATACTGCACCGTATCTCTCGCTCTTGTCTACACAGAAACATAATATTTCAAAAACGTTTTTGAAACAGTATGTGTCTAAGATTTGTAAAATAAAAAATAAAGTATTAATATGAGTACACGTACACAGATAGGCCTTAGTTGATAGACTTTAGATTTCTTGGAAAATATCATGATAATTTTGGCATGCGTAACGATTTGATGTTAAAAAACACTAAAAAAGTGGAAAATAACTTTACTTTCGGAAGTCGGTGGCAAAAAAGTCAATGAAACAAACAATAGTCACCGACTTCCGAAAGTAAAGTTATTTTCCACCTTTTTAGTGTTTTTTTTTGGAAGTCGGTTTTTTTTTTTGCAAAAAAGTTTTTTTCGTAGTTCAAATGTTACTGCAGACGCGAGGTTGACTGTGCATACACTGTCTATGATTGGTAAATAAAGTCTAGCCGCCGGTGCCGAGCTATCCCGTTTTGAAGCACTGCTACCATCAATTTATTCTCTAAAGAAGTATTCGATGAGCGTTAATTGTATTAAATGCGTTACCAAAGCTACACATTTGTTTGCTGCCGATTGCAGAATAACACAAAATAATTTGTGATTATGTGTACCTACAAAAATTTAGAGGAATTATTTAAAAAAAAAACATTTCCAAATATTTTTAGAATTATTTGAAGTTTTAATTGCACGAAATGTAAGAGGAAATGACCGATAAATAATGAAACGAGAAATAAAGCTACCACAAAGCATCACAACAAAGTTTTCATTGAAAAGCACTCGTCTGTGTCAGGATTAGAGTATTAAATGAAAGTTATTCTGGATATTCATATTGTTGAATATATTCAACAAGTTAAAGCAATGTGTTGCTAACTACATCATATTACTTAGTCTGTTTTAAAACGAAAAGAATTAAACAAAGTTACAACAAACGACCACTGAAACTGTATGAAATTCGCCAAAACTTAAATAATGTCCAAAAGTACCGAGGATCCAATATAGTCCATGTCCCACACCACTATTAGAGTAAAAGCCTCGAACGTAAAAACTCAGTGAACAATACTTCGCGGTACTCGGATAAATAAAAGACCAAGATACCTTGACAGTACTATTTAAAATATATTTGTATCAGGTCTAGGCGTAATCTAAATACTCAAACTCAAAAGAAAAAAAATACATTCATTGACCTTATAATATCGGCGGAAAATCTTAACACCGCGATTCAGGAATCATCTCTAAATGAACAACGCCATCTAGTTACAAAAATGGAACTAAAGGACATGGCCGACGTTTCAGGAGAGCTATGCCCTGAAAAAAAAATTTCATGTACAATGACATACAGTATGTCATATTAAAGCTTACAGGTATGTCTTCAAAATAGTTTAAGTTTTATGATCAGAGAATAGGCGAGAGATACTATAAATAGGATACAAAAAATGTGCCTAAACATTTTGCAGGACAATATGTCAATCTTCATATGCCATATTGACACAAATTGTCAACAAAGAAAAGAAAAAAAAGTCAATAGCAAAAAGTTTTACATGAAAAAGTTTTACGAAAAAAAGTTTTACTAGAAATAGTATTTTTTTTAAGTGTTCCATTGCTATTCAAAATGTTTAGGCACATTTCTCTCGTATTGTTTTGAGTCGAAACAATACGAGAAATGCTATTATCAATGGATATAAATACCTATATATAAAAGATATAAGCGTTCTGTATTCAGTTGTGCAGTGAATACAGACCGAAAAGTACGAGAGAGATAAAGCGAATTTGCAGCCAGTAGTTCTGTCTTTTTTACGCCTTGCCTTGCCGGCGGTTTGCAGAAAAGATACATGGTATTGGCCGCGTATTCGCTTTCTCTTTCTAGAAAGAAGTGGTCAGTTTTGTGAGGCGAATGCTCATTCCATTCTTTATGTCCATGGGTTAGACCTTTCAATCGTCGCGCGTCGTCAAAGCAGGTCACGATAGCGAAGAAGAGCTCGTAATCGCCAACAGATATTTCTGAAAATTATGATTCTTCCCTAAGCGACTAAACATATATAATTAGATAGGTAGTAAAACACTAAAATGGTATTTGAATTTTTATTTAAGTATCTAAATATGTAGGTAGGATTATACATTTGCATATAAAATATATTTACCTACTTCTACTTGTTTTACAGAAGTATTAAGAAAAACATGATTGCAATTACTCAGACAAGACACATTCAATGTTTTCATCCAATCTTAAGCCTATTCATCTTCAGAGATGAACAAAATGTTATCAAGGAATGAGGCTGGTGCCGTTATGTTTGCTTGATGCCTGGCCCAGCCTAATTACACTCCCTAAAAATACAATGGCTAGAAGTATTTGGAGCACTTTTGTTAATAAGCAGATAATTCATTTGGTCAATTCTTCGTGCTCCAGCAGGATTATCAGCTGGTGCAGGTGGTGGTGGTTCATGTCCGACAGCAGGATTAGCAACTGGTGGAATTAGAGGTGGTTCAGGCAATCCAGGTTAATTTTCCTTTACGAGTAGTTCTTTAACATGTCTATGTATATTTAGTACCAAGTGCCGATTAGCTCTCATCCAACAGGGATGAAATGCTTGCCTGTTTGTCCTACGATTCTGTAACAATGTTTGTTAAGTAAATGGTTGAAATGTTTCAGGCAGTCTAATAAATGTGGTAAGTATTTATAATACCTGGTAATTATTAGGGCGCAGTCTCAATTGGTTTAATAGTTTGCGGCGGGTTTGTTTGCCTGGGTTAGCACCCAATAATACTATCAATATAACGTCCACATTATGCACATGGGCATGTAATTGGCGGACTCATTAATTATAAGGAATTTGCTTTATCATGGGCACAACACAATAATAATTTATAGCAGCCAGGGCAAGGTAGGCAACAGCACACTAACCTGATTGTGGGTATTCCATGAGAAGAAAATATTGATTAATGGACTGATTTCTTCAAGTGTGTGGTATCGCACTGAGTAATATACATAACTGAGCATCCACAACCAATTCACACCATTGGGTAGCCCAGTGCTCTGCTATGTGTACCTTCTGCCGAGCGTTGGTTTAACAATACATAACATGCATTGCAAATCACTCTATCTGAGGGAAGCTGAAAAACATTAAATATTGTACTCAGTAAAGTAATACATGATAGTTATATTGTGCTACTCTTTCGGATTATGGAACTCAGCTGATTATAATTTCAGGTGAAGTTGGTAAAATATGAAAATAATTACTACGTGGGTACATACCTCTAGTACAGATAAGCATTCCGTCAATGTATTTTGTAACTGCGGTGGCAAATATGTTACAATATGCCTTCGCATTCGATTAGTGGCCACACTACAATTCAGGCACCTTGACATCGTGAGCGTCAGAATTTAAATCGTAAACAAACAATATGCACAGCAGAATATTAGGTAATATTAGAAGCGTAAACGAAAGTCCGATAAACGATACCGTGGGTTCAGTAATATGTTTTGAACTTTTGACAGTTGTCAGCGAGAAAATAACTCTAGGACGTTTGGATACACACTCTTGAATATTATGTTGATTCATAATGTGGAACGTGAGTGCCATCCAGACGCGCGGCAGCTTGAAAAGTGATGTCTACGATAATCATGAAACCGTTAACTTTTTAAAGGTGCCTTAGCAATACAATTCTGGCAATCACGGGTATTTTATGTTTAAGTCTGACCTTCAGGCGTACTACAGATAGGTACAGTGTTTGTCTTATGCGTGTATCCAAACGTGGATGCACTTTATATTGATTTATCCTCCATGATTGCAATGAAACAAAACGGGAAAAAAACAATTAACATACATATTATTTTGGGAATTTTCCTCGCCTATTCTAGAGAAATGTAATTGTTGTGATTAATTTTTATTTATTTTGGAAGTAATTTTCATATAATCATAATTAATGTACATTAACATTCTGAATTGATTCTGAGGGCAGGATTCGGCCATGTCCTTTCAAACATACTTTTATTGCACTCAAATTGAATGCGAACATACCGCCCACCAAGGACATTATGATATGTCCTTCATTACACAAAACCGCCCACCATGAGGTCAGGGGCTCAAACTAGAATAACAATAAATTACGTCTGCAACAATAAGTGATGACGTGAAACAATAAAAAATTCATAAAGTACTGTATACTTTATGAAAAGTGCCCTTGGCACAAAAAATAAATCTTACAATACTTTGTGGACTGTATAAACTTAAACTTATCTATCTTACAATACTTTGTGGACTGTATAAACTTATCTAAATGTATATCAAATTACTTAAAAATAGCTTAACCACAACTTAATACTGTGTACTATAAAAAGTTTACATTACTTTGCAATTGGCAAAATGCACAATTTTGATGTAGGTCGTTTGATCAAGGATCCATTGCACTTGAGGGTCACCACTCGTGTAACCTTATCCAAACCAGGGTGCTTGTCTACGACCTTGCCCAAAAGCCAACGGGCAGGAGGTAAGTTATCCTCCTTGACTAAAACTATATCTCCGATATTTGGTTCTGGAATATTTTTAGTCCATTTGTAACGCTGTAACAAATGAACCAAGTACTCATCTGACCATCGCCTCCAAAAGTCTTGCAACATGCGTTGAGTAACCTGCCAACGTCTCAGGTTGCTGATGTTAGAATTCTCATAATTACGTTCAGGCACTGCTATCAGAGGCTCACCTATCAGGAAATGACCTGGTGTTAAAGGAGTGGGATCTGTGGAATTGTCAGGCAACATTGATAACGGCCTGGAATTAAGGCACGCTTCTACCTGGGACAAAAGTGTTGATATCTCTTCGAACGTAAGTGTAGAATTACCTATTACGCGTTTTAGGTGGAATTTGGTCGATTTGACCCCGGCCTCCCACAAGCCACCGAAATTAGGAGAATGAGGCGGAATGAAATGCCAAGATGTGCTGTTGTTGCCTAACCACTCTCTAATTTCTACAGCTACAGAAGATTTTTCCGCAGCGACTAAATGCTGAAGCTCCTTTGAAGCGCCAACAAAATTAGTTCCATTGTCGCTCCAAATGTTACTGACAAAACCTCGCCGAGCTACAAATCTTTTAAAGCCACTGATGAAACCTTGTGACGTCAAATCACTGATGGCTTCTAAATGAATTGCCTTGGTCACCATGCATACAAAGACACAAATGTACCCTTTGTATGATCGATGGCCTCGACCCTTTGACGTTCGGATGCTGATGGGACCAGCAAAATCCACGCCGCTATTTAGGAATGGTCTTGCTGGAGTGACTCTACTAGACGGTAACTGACCCATAAGTGGAGTTTGAATAGATGCCGAGTACCGCCTGCACTTTACACATTTGTGTACGTGAGCTTTAATCTTTGATTTGGCGGAAAGGATCCAATACTTAGTACGCAGCTGGCTCAACATTAGTGTTGGTCCCCCATGTAAAGTCTTCTTATGGGCTTCATCAATAATTAGATTGGTGAAGTGACTTTTAGATGGCAGGATGATGGGATGTTTGACAGCCTCGTCTAAATTAGCGTTATGAATGCGACCACTAACACGAAGAATGCCTTCATCGTCGATAACCGGACAGAGACTTTTAAGCTTGCTTTTCGCTTTTACGCTTCCAGTTTTTCCTATATCCTTTATTTCTTCGAAAAACTCTTGTTTCTGAACAAGTTTTATACATGTTTTTGTTGCTTCTTGTATTTCTTCCTTGGTTAAATACCTTTCGAATCTCTTTTCACCATGTGATCGTTTCTTCCAACTCAAAACTCTTCTGCAGTACGCTATAACCCGAACTAACCTTTGTAATGATGAATACCTTATCCAGAAAAGATCTTTCTGAATAGGTTCAATTACGACGTGAACCTTGATTGATCTTTGCTCTGTGTTGGTGATTGACTTTGGTCTTGTGTATTCTATCGTTTCATCATGAAGCCATGAGGGTCCTTGACTCCACAGTGAGTTGCATACAAGTTCTTGTGGTGTTACACCTCTGGATGACAAGTCTGCAGGGTTATGCGTAGATTGGACATGAGCCCAATGTGAGTTGTCGACGTGAGAGAGAATAGTTGACACTCTGTTTCCAACAAAAGTAGTCCAGTGACTGGGATGTTTGCTGAGCCATGCCAAAACCACTGACGAGTCAGTCCAGGCGTGTATTTGAGGGAGTTCGATTCTCATTACTTCAGCGACTTCAGAAATGAGTTTGGAAAGCAACACTGCCCCCATCAGCTCCAAACGCGGAATTGACTGCTGCTTGATTGGTGCAACCTTAGTTCGAGAGGTAATTAAACTAACATGAATAGTTTTGTAGGCATCGATGACTCTGATATACACCACAGCGGCATAAGCAGCAATCGACGCGTCGCAAAATCCATGTAACTCCACCAACAGATCGTCGGATTTAGTTTTAACCCATCTGGGAATGCTGAACTTGTTCGTCTCTACAAGGCTTAAACGGTAAGTTTCCCATTCTGATAGAAGTTCCGGAGTTAATTCTTCATCCCATTCCAGGCCAGCAAGCCAAAGCTTTTGAATGAAGATCTTGGAGGTAACAATGCAAGGTGCCACCCAGCCAAGCGGATCGAACAGGCGTGCTATGTCTGATATTACCTTTCTCTTGGTAATTGGAGTCTGCTGTGGATTAAGTTGCACTGAATATTTAAATTCATCACTCTCACGATCCCATGAAATTCCTAAAATTTTTACAACTGAGTCCAACTTAATATTCTTTCCCTGTTCTTCTTCTTCATTCTGTCTTACTTTTGTTTCCGTATATTCTTGAATTCTCTTGTTTAATTCATCGCAGCTGCTAACCCATTTCTGTAGTTGAAATTGACCTTTCATAAGTAACTCTGTTATTTTTCTATGTATGTGTAAACCTTCTTCAAATGTTTGACATCCTGTCATTAAATCATCTACGTAAAACTCATTTTTTATTATATCAGATATTTCAGGATGACCTCCGCCTGCATCAACTGCCACCTGCTGTAAGGACTTTACTGCAAGGTAAGGAGCCGATGCTGTACCAAACGTAACTCTTACTAATTTGTATTCTTTTATTTCAGATTCTGGATCATCGCGCCACACTACTCGCTGAAACTCTGCATGTTCAGGAGAAACCTTCACCTGTCTGTACATTTTTATGATGTCAGCACAGAGACTTATGGGATGCATTCTCCATGTCATAATGATGTGACGTAACGGAGGTTGCAACATGGGACCAACCATGAGATCGTCGTTCAGAGATACTCCATTTAACCCTTTCATTGAAGCGTCGAACACTATTCGAACCTTGGTTGTAGTTTTGTCTTCACGTATCACGGCGTGATGTGGCAGATAAACAGCTGTACTCATATTACGCTCATCACTGTGTATAGGCTTCATATGACCAAGATCGATGTATTCTTGGAACACATCTGTGTATCGAGCTTTAAGTGTCGGATTCCTCTTGAATTTATTTTCAAGAAAATGAAATCTTTTTATTGCGAGATCTCTCGAACTCCCATATTGGCACTGCGGATCTTGATCGCGAAAGGGAAGATTAACCGCATAGCGGCCTTCCTCATCACGGTAAGTAGTTTGTGCATAAATATCCTCACATCGTTGCTCTTCATCAGAAAGGATCTTCTTATCAGGAATAGTAGACTCTATTTCCCAAAACTGTCGCAAAAGTGCGTTGTCATCAGCCTGATCTGAGCTGCTGTGAATGACGTGATGACAATGAATAGAGTCACGGCTGGACGAAATCTGTCCAGAAAGGATCCAACCCAGAGCGGTATTCTGAGCTACCGGTAAGTTTGGTGGACCTTGAATTAAACCATCTCTAAGAACTTGACTATATATTTCCGCACCAAGTAACATGTCTATCTTGCTTGGCGTATGGAACTCTGGATCAGCTAAAGTTATTCCCTTTAGCTCAGCCCAATAAGATTGCTCTAATTTTTCTGAGGGTAAAAGCGACGTAATGGTACCTAATACAAAGGCATGCACTTGAACACTAAATTTTGGATCTAAGCGTGAGTGAATAGTCATCGTGACTGTAAACTTGGAAGCAAAAGCACTTCTCTCACCGCCTATTCCAGATATAACCGACTTAGTCGGCTTCTTCTTAAGTCCTAGTAGCTGCACTGCTGATTCTGCTATGAATGATGCCTGAGATCCCTGATCCAATAGCACTCTCAGCAGTTGTATAGAGCCACTTCTTGTCTGTGCTTCGACAAGAGCAGTAGCCAACAAAACTTGAGTAGGTACTGACCCCTTAGAAAAATGTGAAACTATATTTGAAGTTGATGGTTCGCTTGCTGATGACGATGCCTGAACACTAGACACCGCTGATTCAACTTCAGCTGTATTAGAGCTTTCACTAACTACTGTGGAGTTTGAGATCGAAATTGGATGTAGTAGTGAGTGATGCCTTCGCTTACATATACGACAAGACGCAGTTTGTCGACAAAACTTAATGGAGTGATTCGCATTTAAACAATTATAACACAAGCGCCTGGTTTGTGCAAAGCTATGACGAGATTCGTAACTTTCTTGAGCAAACTTCTTACAATTGGCAATTTTGTGGGTTTCTTTACAGAATGGACAAGTTGTTACAACGGCCTTATTGTCGGTACTAACTACGTGGTGAACCTTTGCTTTGGGTCTACTTGACGTGTCTAAAAACTCGAGCGCACGAAATCTGGCTTCCAAAAATTCTATGAACTCTGAGAGCGCGGGTAATTCATCTTTGGAGCTAATTTTAGTCTCCCATTGCTTTCGAGATTCAGAATCAAGTTTGGAACTAATTATAAAAATAATTATGATGTCCCATGTGCTAACGTCAACTCCGAGATTTTTCAGACCATTTAGACATTCCATTGTGGTATCCAGTAAACCCTTAAGGCTATTTGAGCATTCTGTTACATTAGTCTGACTCAACAAGCGCTTTAGTAAACAATTCGACAGAAATCTCTTATTGTTATACCTACTATGTAGTAATGACCAACATTCTTTGTAATTATCTGAAGTAACCGCAATATGTCTGACAAGTTGATCTGCTTCTCCCGACAATAAGCCTTTTAAATAATGCAATTTTTGCACGGCTTCTAAACTATCATTGTTGTGTATCAAACTTGTAAATAAATCTTTAAATGTTGTCCATTCTGCATAGTTGCCCGAAAACTTTGGAATGTTTATTTTTGGTAATCTGACACCAGTTGATGTTGTGTGGTCGACATTTGTCCTTGGGCTTCGATCTGAATTATGATTGCTAAATGTATTTAAAACATCTTTTAAATGCGTTTTGTGGGAGATGTAAGTTTCTTCTGTGGTCTCATAATCATCAGTAAAAAAATACCTATCGGACTTTCGCTGAGCGTCTGTAACATTCTGTATTATGCTTTTATGAGTTGACGAGAACTCTTTCCACAAAACTTCAAATGCTTCTAATCTAGTTTCAACGTACGTTTTAGTTACTCTTTCTTTTGGTGACTTTTTAAAGTTGATCTGAGCTTTTTCAACGAGAAGTTTTGTGTTATTTTGCAATTTGTATAAAGCCTCCATATTTAATACTTTTATTAAGGCCGTAAGAAGTGACTAATATGAACTTTAAAAATTAAATTTCTACTAAATTACCGAGAACAAAATGTTAACCACATTCACAAAATTTCGCCGTGTCAGAATATATCTTCAAATAATTATTTGCTACACAAGATAAAACATCAGTACTATATACTAAAATCCAGTTAAAAACTTTTCAGACGAAATCTTCTATCTTTAGAAAACCCGACTTGCAGATAACAATAATTAATGTACTCACGATTTTGCCTTCACAAACCGCACTTCACTATTCACTCCACTGATGACTGCGTCACCCAGATGCTGAAACCCAGGTGTAAACTCCACTATCGCGCTGGCGAACTCCACTATTCTCGCCCTGCGCCTCACTCAACTGGTGCTGATGGTGTCCAGTCCGCCCTGCTGCACCCTCACTCCGCTGGTGTCCAACTCCGCCCTGCACCCTGCACCATCTCCCGGTGCTGGTCCACGCCAGCTCCGCTGCAGCAGCACTGGTCACTTCACTGTGCACACCAGCTTGGGTGTGCGGCGCTTCAGGGCGATCCACCCTGGTTTCTACGCCAAGAATCACAAAACACTGTCTGGATCTCACTTATCCGGCTCGATCGGACCATGAACAATACTTCGCGGTACTCGGATAAATAAAAGACCAAGATACCTTGACAGTACTATTTAAAATATATTTGTATCAGGTCTAGGCGTAATCTAAATACTCAAACTCAAAAGAAAAAAAATACATTCAGTGACCTTATAATATCGGCGGAAAATCTTAACACCGCGATTCAGGAATCATCTCTAAATGAACAACGCCATCTAGTTACAAAAATGGAACTAAATTTCAAACATACTTTTATTGCACTCAAAATTGAATGCGAACACTCAGTTAGGATCTCGTTGTGTTAAAATAAACGCAAAAACATGCATCTAGTACACTGTGTAAGTGTGTATTCGTATGTTAAAAAATAATAATCGTTCCTGCTATTTGCAGTTTATGTTTATACTTGCACTGTGCAAATACTGTGTGTGTGTGTGTGTGTGTTTCGAAAACGCACATCACTCGTCAGTACATTGTTTAAAGCGCTTTTATTAAAAACAAAAAACAAACTCGTATTCATTCGATTTGCTAATTATTTTTATTTATTTCATCATCTAGATGCAAACAAAAACAGGTATTATATATACTATTTACGTAGCGCTCAACATTGATCTGCATATGTCTAGGCATACTTATTAACATAGACTAGGTACACAATACAAGATCATCAGAGGGTGCTGCAAATCCTGGGGTAGTGTGAGGCACTCTCTTTCGCATGATAACGGTTTTCACCGAGTGTGGCGCATCCGCGAACCAGACGCACTGCAGCATCGCAATAATCCCAGCAATGTTCTGTATGTATTGACTTATAGATGTTTTCTGATGTTCTTAGAGATGTATCCTTTGAATAGTTAAACGAAACACACAACTAACACATAGCTAGTTACATTTACTAGTTGATTTTAATTCATTTTTTAATCTTTACATCCTAATTTTATACCACCATGGAGATGTTTTGCATTTGTAAATTAAGTTCATTATAGAAAGTAATTCATTACCTATCGTAATTAGCAAGATTTACGCTTACTTCATGGCAAAGTTTAGACATCGCATCCTGGTAAAGAAACTTTTTTATCTAGAAAAAAATTAAGTTCTGAAAGCGCGACTCCGTCTAATTAAAATGATGGGGAAAAAAATTAAGTCTTCACTGGTCAAGGTGATTTTATTTTTCCGTCTTTGGTAATATTCGGTTCCCATAAGACTTGCATCTATTCATTACAAAAAGGACCGCTTTCCAACAGCTTGTAACTTCAGAAAAGCAAAAGAGGTTCAAATTATTTTCTGACCTTAAGAACGTATTTAATATTGAACTATGTACGGAGGAACCACGAATGATATTCCGTTTTAATAAAACTTTTGGCTTTTGTTTCCTTAATTGAAATCAAATTTCAAGAATGACAGCTGCTACATTGAATCCTTAACTTTATTCAAAATTAGTTTTTTTTCTCTAATTTACAAAGCTTTATGATAATTAGTCATAATTCTTTTTAAATATTATAATTAAGTTATAGGAATGGGCTGCTGTTTTAATGTTGATCGTGGGTAAATTATGTTTCGTATAGATAATATATAATAATAAGATCATCCATACGTTAACGTGGATGCAATAACTTGAGTATATTATTGAAAGGATGGAATATCAATCAGCTGAAATTGTTTACAGGAAAGCGTAATTAGCGTACGGTGATGCGCGTTTTAAAATAGAGGCATGTAAAACGTTCAGATCATGCGTGTATCCTTCGAGCTCCGATATTATTGTAATTTAAATTGTATTTTTAATTGTTTTTTTTTTTGTTAGCCAATTTAAGTTTGATGTATCTGTATTTTTGTGGTAGTAACATTGCATTGGCGTTATAGCTTATTATACATAATTTCGAAATAAATAAATAATTACATGAAATATATGTAACGTGTTTTACTCATTTGTTTACCTAGTCTGCTGCACTTGAGATGTTACCATCGATGTACTTATTGGCAAAGTAGAAAAAAATTCGCATTTTGATTTATTTCTAAAATGAGTTTTAATACGAATAACTGTAAAATAATAAATAACTATAAGCTAAATAACAGCAGAAAATTTAAGTGATTACAAAACCTATCGTCTAATGGCCTCAAGATCGTTTGAAGAAAAATATTGTCTCTTGTTACGCACATAAATACTACTTAGGGGGACAACCTGAACTTGTTTCCTGTATGCTTTGAGTTCGTAAGGATTCCTGCGGCCGCAAAGCTAAGCCACAAAGCTACTTAACTTTCAAAGCCTGTAGTTTTTTTTTTCAAATGCTAATTTGTTTTGCATTAGAACGTTCAGCTAGAAAACTATGTTAACATAGCAGACAGGTCTCGATTTAACATAAATATTATTGAACTCTGTTTGTTGCCTTGTAGCCTCGCAGGCATCTAATTACGCAATACTGATACGATCTATCAATGAATCTGACTGCATGGATCATAGTCCGATCTCTCAATACGCCTACGGCCCGCACAACTGTTTTGTGGTCTGTTGATCGTATTAGTGAACGTTTAACGCACTATATTTGGCTGAAGCTTTTAAAGCACATGTGTGCTTTATGAACAGTCAAACCAGTCCTTTGTGTAGGGTTACATACGGTCTAAAGTCACAACAGCTTTAGATAGTTTATATATTTGCTCTGATGTTATATCAATGCTGTTTACTCTGCTACAACATTTTCATTATTATTGTTTTCTGAAAATTGATGTCAAACATGGGAATAGATTAATTTAGCGAAAGAATATGCCATTATAAAATAACTGTAACACAGGAACTACAAGGAAATATACTCGTCCAAAAAATACATTCACCTATAATAATTAATTTATTTATACAAGTAACAAGGACTCATTAATATACACAGAATTAAATAAATAACACAAACGATACATTATACACAAACAATGCCTGTTTTTTTTTTCTCAAAAAGACAAACATTGTTTTGCATGGTTACTTTTAACTTAAATGAGGAAAAGGAGAAACGAGTCTTGATTTTTAAAATGTCTTTACACCTGGAAACAAGTTTCTGTAATACAAATAGTAAAGTTTTGGAATCAAAAAGTATTAGGAGTTAGGGTGAGCCGCTGCCTCAGATCGTCGCTAGGATGGGCATGGGGCCTACTCCCGAAAACTTTCACTGTGTGGTCATAATTTCAATTTAAAAGTTTAACAACGATATGTTGAATCATAATCAAGGGGTTTAGTGACACGCCATATGGGAGGGGTATAAGCATGGACATACATTCGTATTTAAATGGTACTGCACGAACCTATTTAGGTACAGCTATGATAAATATTTTCTGAAATGATTATTACATGTACTGCAGCGAACGCAGGATATTTTGCAATAGATATTTTGCCCGCCATATAACACATATTAGCAATTGAAAAAAAAAGTGTTATTAATAAAATACTTAGGTCTTAAACGGAGGTTGCTTCTGCCAGGGAATTAAAAACCCATCTCGAAATGAACAGAACAGTTTTTGAGGCGGTACTTTTAAAAAATGCAAGAAATTATTCCAGTGAAAAAAAATAGAATGAAGAAAGCCCCTTGAATGTGGATAAAATGTATTTCCTCGTAATACCTGAAGTTCAACTTCAGTCTTGTTTGTTTGTACCGAATAGGCTCCGAAACTACTGAACCGATTTTAATAATTTTTTCACCAATAGAAAGCTAAATTATCAAAAAATAACATAGGTAATAATTTATTTTAAAAAAATACGAGTTCCTTAAGAAAATTGCAATAATGTAACCCAAAGTAGTAAATAAAATTTTGCCTATAAAATTTATTATTTGGCGTGCGCTGAGAAAACTATTGATGATAAATAAAAAATTATGTATTACATAATTAAAGTACTTATTATTACCTACAAAAAAGTCCGCGGGGGTATATGCCTAACTACACACATCAAAAGTATCTAGGGATCAACATATATTTTTGCAATAACTTTTCTCCTGATTGATATTAATTAAAATTTTCTTTAAGGATTCATCAAATAAAGTGTTTTCGTTTGTCACAGTAACGATAAACCAAGTCACCTTTGCATTAATAAAGAAATTTGCCATTTTCCTAATAAAGGGATTTTTGACATTTGAACCACTAACATTAAAGTTCGAAAAAAAGACTGAAATAACAGTTTTCTTTAAAATTTTATTGGGTAACTTAAACAATTAATAATCCGTGTTTCTACCGCGAACACTAACAACACAAGAACATCGGTTTGGCATACTCAAAATGAGTTCATCCAAATCACGCTGTGGAATGGCCGCCCATGTTCGTTGCAACAACAAAAAAAGGTCTTCTTGCGACTGGATACCCTCCATATTCGGCAGAGCTCTTCTCTGTAGCATATCCCATGCATGCTCAATCGGGTTCAAGTCTGGCGACTGAGCAGGCCAGGGCAGGACATTGATGTTAGCTGCGGCGAGAGTCTGTCTTACAACTCTTGCGGTGTGCGGTCGTGCATTATCATGCATTAACTGAAATAAGGGACCGATTTGCACTTGTAGAGGAACGATGACGTCTGATACAATCGTCTCAGCATAAATTTGAGCGTTGAGGTTGCCTCTGATCCAAATCAACTCAGTTCTTCCGCCGATCCAAATACCCGCCCATACCATGATGGTTCCACCACTATAAGGATGTCCATCCTTCTTTCCTGGCAGGATTTTAATCGCTGTTGGCGTCCAGGGGTTCTCCAGTGTTGTATACGTCTTGTATCCGGTCTCATACCAAAACGAGACTCATCAGAAAAGCACACGAAACGCCATTGTTCTTCTGCCCAATTTCTGTGTTCAAGAGCCCATTGATATCGAATCCTACGATTGTGCATTGCTATAGGTGGTACCCGTAGCGGTCTTCGGGAATGAAGGTTCACTTCATGCAAGCGGTTTCTGACTGTTTGGTCGCTAATTAAGTTCCCTGAAGAGTGATGAAGCCTCACGGCTAACATCATGGCGGTTATTGTTGGAGCTCTTCGAGTTAAGATTTGAATGTATCGGTCTTGTCTCCGTGTGGTGCAGCGATACCGTCCTCCATGGCGCTCAGCCACGGTACCAGTGCTTCGGTAACGTGTCCAAAGTCGACTGATAACACTCTGACTTGTATTCAGAGCTAAAGCCACAGTACGTTGCCGGGAACCAGCTTCTATCATTCCCACGGCTCTGAGCATTTCTTCCCTGCTTAAATGACGTCGCCGCTCCATAATAACGTTGGTTTTAATCAGTAGTAGGGAAACAGTAGCACTAATAATGTCTTCAATGCGTTGTATGTTTTTATAGGGAAAATATTGACAGCTTATTTTCATCTTTTACTCGAATTTGATTGAGAGTTCCTGATTCAAATTATGAAATGCACCAAAAAGGATCCATATAAATTTATAAAATCATAAATTTATTACAAAGCCACATCTCAATCTCAAGAAATCCGCATAAAAATGCTTGATCCCTAGACACTTTTGATGTGTGTATTATGGTTAAGTCACAATTACCGCTTTTTGTTCAAATGATTAAATCTAAACACGGGTGGAATCGAATAGTGGTGAAATTGGTATCATAACATTATTAATCCCTATCCATTTAAATGGTTTGATAATTATGGTTGATTATGTACATGTAAATTACACTTTAAATTATTTGGATCGAACATATCGTTAAAAAGTTACGACGGGTAAAACAGTGCTCAAATTATTTTTACTTACATTTATTTTGAGACAGTAAAGTATGCCTAAAAGAGGAAGATCACAACTTTCTTAACATATGTCCAAGGCGAGGGCAACCGAAATACGTCGTATTGGAGCGTCTTCAATAAAAAATGACGATCGCCTATTAATAAGTCCCAGGGACAAACATTTTCACTGGTCGGCATCGACCTAAGAAAAGAGTTCTTCGTCCATGGGCAACTATGTATACGTTACGTATACGCCTCTCTCGTGTGGGATCTCTGGAAAATATATTTTTTTGCTGCAACGAATAGCACATCAAATATGGGGTGGAATCCCACACTTACGCGAAAACGTTAACCACATTCTCAAGATAAGTTACAGAATCAGCCATTTCTTTGCAGAAATTCATGACATTAAATGTTATGTGAAATATGTAGGACAATAATACATTATAAAATTTTGCAAATATATAAATGAGGGTTGAATAAAACAATTCAATGTTTATCACTGTGTGGGGTGTTTATCGACAGCTCTTCAAAAATAATATCAAGGTTCCTAAAACACTTTTTTCTCAACTCAATGGTTGATGAGATATTTGCTTCCAAAGCCGTAAAAATTGTGCCCCTCTCCCCTCTAATTTCTAAAGTAAGTGGAGCAAAATTCTTAAAAAAATTAGGTTCGTAGAATATTAAAAAAAAACTTTCAAAGAAAGTTGGTTTGAACAAGATTTGATATTCAGTTTTTGAGATATGGGCCTTTTTTATTATGTATATATGTATATATATCACCATACGCGGCGGAGATCGTGGAGGTAGAGGAGGCCGTGGGGACCGTCACTCTTGGGGTGGAGACAGGGGAGGGTTCATAATATGGTTTGTTACTTCTTCATGCAAAAACTAATGAACCGATTGCGATGACACTTGATAGGTACATAGCTGTTATTTTTATCCCGATATTCCCACGGAATCGAACCATACGCGGGAGAAACTGCGGGGCACAGCTAGTCATAGAATAAAAAAACATTGTTAAGCATAGCCCCAATATACGCTTCGTCTTCAAAACAGGAACACTTTCGCTAAACTAAACTAACATAACACAAAACCTGGGATGAGTTAACTACTGTTTAGAATATATTATTGTGTTGTCTCTTTGTTTCCTCTGTAGCTGTGGCAGGTTACTGTTGTCTATCGATCCGTAAAATGTCACCGAACAAAGTAGAAAGCGGTAAGCCGTACAGACCGGAAAACGTAAAAAAGAAAACGGGATGATAACAATATATCGAAAAACAATTTGTGTACCTACTAAACTTATAAACTCTATACACCTGTATCCACTCACAGACATGCTTCGAAGAAGTTCGAAGTGCACCCTCATAAACAACTTTCAGTATAACTTAACACATAATGTACCTACCTAAATAACGCGTTGTAATAGATTTTGCCGTAATGCGTCAAACAGCAATAATTTATGGGCAGATATTTGGCAAGCATCGCGCTCCGGAAAAGCGTGATAATTTCTAGTGAGTGGCTGCACCGTTTAAGGCGGTCGACGCATGTTTCATTGCAATCATGACATATTTTTAGGTAGAACACGTTATTTCTTTTTATCTATTTGTCGCTTACATTGGGATTTAAAGTATTCTACTCATTTAAGTGTGATGGCATACCCTTATGTATATGAGAATATCTGACTGTTTAACAACTCTTATTATTGACCAAATTAATGTGCATTTCTCTGGTGCCCTGACCGCCGCGCCGGTAGCTTGGACCCTGTTCCCAATACCGGTGGGCTACTATTTTTATATATTTCTTTTGGTTTTAGATTGAAATATTTAAAAATATAATATGTATAGAAATAAATAAAGGAAATAATGTTAATATTAATAACAACATTGAGGAGGCTCTCGCTTGGCAGCTGGATCAAGGGCTTGATTCAGAAAACACTACCTACTTTTGGACACGGCACTTATTGTTAGGAGGTTTCTCTCTCAACAGCCCTAACCACCGGTAGCTCAGACCCTGTTCCGCTTAATATCTAACATTATTTTAAACCAACTTCAAAAAAATGAGGAGGTTCTCAATTCGGTTGTATTATTTTGAGTTTGTTACCTCATATCTTCATTTATGAACCGATTTGAAAAATTCTTCTTTCATTTGAAAGGAAAGGAAATCGAATGACAAAAAATTCTACTAAATAATTCCTAATAATAATTAACTTACTACTACTAATACTACACTAACTACATTTACCTTTTTACTATTAATAATTTCTAATTTTTTTGAAATTTCATCAAAATCGGTTCAGTAGTTTGGTTTTTAAATAAAAATTGCTAGAGAAAATATGTCATCCAAGTAAAAGAAATTGCGAAATTAATACTCGACAAGGATTTGCGTGTGATATTATAACTAAAAAGGATAAAATATTTTTTTTGCAAAAAAAATAACCGAGTTCCAAAAATAAAACACAAAAAATGTGGCAGTAGTCATCGACTTCCGAAAGTAAAGTTATTTTCCACTTTTTTGTGTTTTTTTTTGGAAGTCTGTTATATTTTGTAAAAAAGTTTTTTATTATTAATATTGGTGCTTATTGTGGATAATGATTAACGCTCAAATGCATTCACATAAAAAATATACCTATTGCCTACAAAACTATGCTAAATAAACGTAGGCATCTGAGTCAAGTGGCTTTACCACATAACCGAGGTATTATTTGAACTTCACGAACTTTCGATCGCCAGTCAATACCAATGTTGAAACACTTGCTACGAGTATTTGAACTAAAATAACCCTTTTCTGTCGGTAACAGCTACTAAAATGCAAAAGTACACATAAATTTCGTTTGCTCTCACTAGTTCGATTCAGTAGATCGATTATCGAACTTCTGAGAATTTCTTTTTCTCATTTGTTCGACTTCGAATTTGCGGTATTCCTCCAAGCGCACCAACTTTGAACCGCACCAAAAGTATTCCTCGAATCGCACCATTCAGGAGCCCTAAGAAAATCATTTAAAAATATTCTCAATAACTCGACCGTCGAACTACTGAGAAAAAAAATCTCACTAGTTTGACGATCGTATTACATAATCGAACTAGTGAGAACAAACAAAAAATTCAAACTAAGTACCCCCGTGATACTTACTGAAAGACTGGTTGTTTGTTTGCTGTAGGTAACATTTAAATATAACATAGAGTATTAATGATAAATTTCATTAATTTACATATATACGTATAAATTTTCAGGTTCACTGAGCAGGACAGGAGTCTGAATTAATTGTGTGACACAGTTCCAAAACCACATCTATTTAATAAATAAATCTTTATTAGACATCTTATTTGTTTTTCTTCTTACATATTTGTCTTCATAATTAACTCATTCATTGCATAAAACACTGTTAAAATAAGCACTGTTAACAATGTTTAGCGTTTTGGCATCCTTTTTGGATAAATAACTGGCAGAATGCAATGTTAAAAAACTCCATGAAGCTGTTGTACCTGAAATGAGAAGATGAAACAAATAACTACCTATTCTTCTCCTTAGCGTGTCGATGGCAATCTAAATTCTGTCGGCTCAGTACTAAGCCAATGTGCGTAGTCTCAGTCAACATCGAAAGGTTCTAACAAGACAAATTAGAAATTCTTTCCGATATCTTCTGCAAAACTCACTGCGATATTCTTTGCGTTCAAGAGACCCACCGAGTTGAAACACAAAGTCGGCTTACGCTTATCGCCGAGATCTGTCACCCGAAGCACGGTAACGCAGTGTTTGCTACACCCGGCGTAAGCATACTATCCACCAAGTGCTCAATCGACAATGGCATAGAAATTATCACCTTAGATGGTGGGTTGCATGAAAGGAGCCTCCCCGAATGACGTATAATATCTACTGAGTCACTATACGTCCGGCGCACCCTGGCTAAGCCTTTCACTAAGATGGCAATCCAAGGTTCACTAAATATACATAGACGTTAGGACATAGGTTCAGTTAGGGAAAGCAATCTCGCACGATAATTTTACTGTTGGTATTTGCAAGAATTGAACGGTATTGGTGAAAAAAATAACAGAAATCAAACAAAAATTCGTCATAGACAATTAATCATTACTAGGTGTGCGTATTCAATATTAAAAAGTTAAAATGTTATGCTTTTCATTGGCTAAACGACTCCTTCTAACCTTCTCTGCCACAAGGCAGACAACAAGGCTACAAGGTCACTACTAAAGTCAAGTCACAAGACGTGACTTTAGTAGTGACCTTGTAGCCAGAGAATTATGCTTTTCCATCATCATTTTGTCATTTGGTGTATTCTCAGTCCCGCGAATCCCGCGCGGTTTTTCCCGTTTTGATCCCGGTTTTTCATAATCCCGGTATTGCATTCCCTAGATACAGTTTTGTGCTTGACGGAAAGACAGGCAGAGGTAGGCTTATTAGTTGAAGCTCTATTTTCTTTGTTCTAAGGATACATGCCTCGGATACACTGTGTCGGTATATTATACATAATATGTATATGTATAAATTGACTGAGTTTGACGTAAATTGACATTGCCGCGGATGGTTACGTGACTACATGCAACAGAACACAATGTTGTCAATTCCAGCGGTTAGCGGTTTAAGTTAACCATTTTGTGTTTGTGAACATGAAATTATTTAAATAAATTTAAATAAAATAATATGTTTATTTTCATCACAAACGTTACAGTGAACAGAAATTATCTTATCCAATACACAAGGTTTTTCATTTGTGAGAGACTGGTGCCCAAATTAGGAATACGATCCCTGTGTTACGGGTCACCAGGCCGGCCCCCAAGACTTACAGGTATACATACTAATTTAGATTAATAAATTAACAACGCATGAGTGATGATTTTACTTAAATGCTAAGTACAGAATAGTTTTTTTTAAATGTCTTTCTTTGCATTACATAGTTTGTTACATGAAGGTAAAAAAAAGTAAATATCACACTATTTAGATTTTTCTACATTAAAAAAAAAACAATAAGTGATGTTAGTTGTTTAAATTCTTAACAGCAATATAAGCCAAACTCATCCCACCGATTTAAACGATACTTACCAATGTATTTTGAAAATTGCAGTTCTATAGATTTGAAGAATGTTTCAGTAATACATAGTAACTTTATCTTTCCGTCCGTCTGTGACATTTTCCTGACTTAAGATCATGACCTGGGTTAGGACGTCCGTATTAATCTTTTTATCTTGATGATGCGTTTTCGTGGAATAATTTTCGACCATAGCATGGGCGAAGCCGAAAGAAAATGTTTGTTAGAGATTGCACTAAATATAAGGTGCAATTTTGTAAATCACTCATCGAGGAATATAATGTGTAAAACAGTAAGATCACAGTCATCTATAAAACATATAAACATGAAATTCGTACGATATATCCCTTCTTATGATTATGTTTTCTTAAAATAAAGCAAACCCTGTGGGAACGTTAGAGACGTCAAAGACTGATAAGTAATAACAAATTCTTAACCGTGAACATTAAATGTTTCAAGTAGTTTATCATATTTTTTGTCAATTAAAATTAAAAATTGACAGCAGCTTAATCGTTTAATCACCTTTGTCGTCCTTCAAATAGAACGAGTCTACTCTTTGCATAATATCCAAGCAGCTTATTGTCATCAAATGTCATGCAAACTTAACCTAAACCCATTGACCTTAATTAATTCGAGCAGTCTCCACGAATCGAATCGTTGCGCAACACGTTACTTACGGTCCAGGAGCATTATACGTTGAGACGTACAATGTCCAATATCTGAGGTTTGTGGTGGAAGGCATCTAAAACGTTAAGGTCCAGCAATATCTGAGGTTTGTGGTGGAAGGCATCTAAAACGTTAAGGTCCAGCAATATCTGAGGTTTGTGGTGGAAGGCATCTAAAACGTTAAGGTCCAGCAATATCTGAGGTTTGTGGTGGAAGGCATCTAAAACGTTACGGTCCAGGAGCATCATACGTTGAGTTTTCCGATTTCCAACATCTGAGGTTTGTGGTGGAAGGCAATCTGTCTACGCCGATAACGACGCACAAATGGTTACCACGAACTCTGCACAATATGTATCTAGAGCCACCAGTGTCAAAATGTATATACGTCGGATACTTAAAACAGTAGCTGTTTCCTACAATAGTGCCTTATAATACCTGTACAATCAAAATGTATGGAACTAAAGAAAAAATATGAGTCGATGCTCATGGTGACATTTCATCGATAAGTAAAAACTACACTCATTGAAAAACAAACAATATTTATTATAGCAGCGATTCTTATCTTACCTACCTATGTACCTAACTTATGATGTAAATATATTCTGTTAGCGGCATACTAACACTACTACTAAAACTATCAGTAATTGTCAATGGGATGCGTTCTTTGATGACTCTAATGGGTATATTATCGTGACCGCAACTAGTTATTTTTTTTTAATTTTTGAACTATACAAGGTATTGCTTTGCATCCTCGTCAAATTTAAGGAGGTGACTATACTAATGATTCTCGACCCGAATCAATAAGAAAATGGGTAGGTAAGTTTTTATATTTTTTTCTTAATATCGGAAATCGATAAGTGTACACCACCAGTATTAAAACGCGGCGAGTCTAATACTAGCCCTATAACTACGCTTTCACACACACAAACAAACGCAGATATTTATTCGATAAACGGGTGATTTTCCTCTTTTAAATGGGCTTCATTCTGAAATAGTGTCAAATCAAAACAACTAAAAAAGCAGCGTTTATTATTATTGACCAGGTACCGTAATTTATATTGATTATTTACGTCTTCTATGACAACCTCCTGAATTTTGACGACGTTGCAAAACTACACCTTGTATTTATTATTTCACTTCTGTCTACTGGGTAGAAGAAAATACTGCTTGAAAATAAGTTGATTGTGATTATATTAGTATTGTCTTTATTGTTATCGTCCGCTGTCGTAGTGTTGCGATTTTGATTAATGTGGAAATTGTTAAAAATACTAGCTAGTTTTATAGGAGATTTTAATACATTAGTAATGTGCAGGATTTTAATACATTATTAATATGCAGTTTGTCGTTTTATTAACGCCCATGTGGCCTTAGTTTTATTTGTAATGCATGAGATGAATTTCGCATTAGAATTTTTTCTTGATTGTTTTATTACACGCTTTAGGATTTTACAACAGCGAACATATTTTATTTTAAATTCTAGAGACTTATTACATTTTCCGTTTATTTTTACTTGAAATTATGATCCCTTTGGTTTTCCATGATGTACCTTTTTTATTAGTACATTTTAACTTTTTCAACTGGAATACAAATGTCGAATATTAATTTAAGTAAGTTAATATATTCTTCGTAAGCTGTGTTTGCATCAAATTATGATATGCATCATGAAATTTTAATTGAGAAATGTATCTTGAAAATATGTCGATGTAATTGTTTAAATTACGCCGCATTTTGAACCAGTAGTTTTCTCTGAAACTTAAATTACACGGTATATTTATTACTTGACACGTATGGTCCGATATACCGAGATCCCATATTTCTGTTTTGTGTTTATAATTATTTGTGATTATGTTATCTATGCACGTTGCAGAATGGTGATGTTAATCGGGTTGGAAGGTTTAGGGTCAGGTGCAAATTTATTTATTTTTGAAGTATTTTTGAATAAATTACTTTTGTTGGTACAGGTAAGTGTGTTGATATTAAAGTCACCTAGGATAATTTTTTTTTTTTATTTGGATGGTTTTTTTTATATGGATCTCAATCTAATGATTAGTTTAAACAATAATAACTCAAGTTTTTCGATAAACAAATTACAGTTGCTGTTAGGTGTTCTATACATACACAATAATAAAAAAATCGTTCCTTAAATGTCATTTCCAGACGCGTATTAGTGCAATGGTGTTGTATTTCTTTATCAGTTTTATGCTATTTAGTTTGTTTGACTTTTTTATTTTATTTCGATGCTAAGATTTTTTTATAGTTGAAAAATATTCCTATGAACTAGTATTACCAGTGTTTTCATTTATTCTCGTATTGTCGGCGCCACCTTTTATAGATGAAGATTCAGTCTATACAGATTCGTCAATTTCATATGACATTTGTATGAATAAATCATAGTGACAGTAATTTTATTTTCTTTATTCTGGTAACTGATATCGGAATAAAGTAAGCGTCTTGAAACGTTAACGATACGAACGATATTGCAAATACCTAAATACACACACCGGCAAATTCAGTGGAACATACAAAAAATGATCGAAAAAGTAGTTTTTGTAACATTGCAGACTGGTTATTTTATTTTAGAACTAATTATTTCAAATTGAGACATCAATTGAAAGTCACTTTTTATGCGATTGCTTTAATTTGATTCGAACTTTGATAATTTTGAGCGAATTTCCCGACTATGATTTTATGCATTCGGTTTAAAATTTAGTCAAATTTTGAATAAAACACAGTCTATTTGTTTTTTATCTTAATATTTTTTAAAGTCAAGCACTTCATTATGCCCGACTTCAGCCCAACTGAGATTGCCAGGGCACTTGAGATGAGGAGAAATGATCAAACTTACAGAATGATCTCAAGAATTCTTTGCAGGTCTGTTTCAACAATTTATCGCAGTATCCAACGATTCAGCAAGACGAATGCTTTGCTGACAAGGCAGAAAAATACGTACTTCAAGCTGGGATGATCGTTTCATTCAGCTTCGTATACGTAGGATCCCATGGCTAACAGCCTTCTAATCTCGAAATGAGCTTGACGAATTTCGATGTGTAGCAGTAAGTGAGCGTACGGTACGAAGATGTTTTAAGAAACTGGATTTGGTTCGTTTGTGCCCGCCAAGACTCGGAAACTTGAGTTACACCATTGTAGAAACAGACCAATTTTTACTCTGGAACATCGGCTTTGGAACAGGGATCAATGGGGTAAAGTATTGTTTAGTGATGAGTGGAGAATTCTTTTAAATTAAGATGACGGAAGGCAAAGACGATATAGATGCAAAGAATCAAACACATTTTGTAACTGCAGTGGCATATATTATGGTAGAGGGTCAAAAATGATTGGGGGGGTATATGTTTTGGAGCTCGTGCAGACTTGGTGGTGATCGATGGAGGGAGTCGGGCAAAAGATTTTTACAATAGAATTTATAGTTATTTATATTGACACAAAATACAGGTTTTACATACTTAGGTATTTGAAGCCCTTTCTCCTGAGTTAGGTAGCCACCTGTGTTACAGCAGCCAGTGTCTTCGCCTAAATTGTGTTACATTTATACTGTGCATTAAAATAAACAAAATAAAAAAAGCGGTAAAGTAAAGAGTAATAAATAAATTAACGCTGCACACATACTCTTTTGATATGCAGTATATGTGTGTGTGTGTGTCTGTAAATTATTTTATGAGTGCGTCATGTCAGAAATTTTAAAAGAAAACGTTTGCCCCTTTTATCGATGTCGATATCGTTTTGATGCAGGATAATGCTCGGCCGCTTACTGCTCGTTTAACCCAAGCATATCTTGGGAATGTGAATATCACACTTATGGAGTGGCCGGCGAGATTACCGGATATGAATCCGATAGAACACGTCTGGGACCTGCTGAAACGAAGAGTAAAATCCAGAATTCCAGCTCCTATCAATGTGGGTGAACTGAGAGGCGCCATAGTTGGGGAATAGCAGAGACTATCACAGGATACAATAGATAACATTATTCTCAGCATATCTTTTCTTTGCCTATCTGACCTCCACACCCCAGTTCGTACTAGGTAATCCGACCGATACCCCTTGGTTAGACTAGTTGTCAGACTTTCGGACCACTGACTACTTAACGACTGTCAGAGATCTACAATTGACAGTCGGGACCAATGACTCAACGAGCTTTCCGAGGCACGGAGGAAACTCTCGTAATGGGTGATCACCCATCTACGGACCAACCTAAGCAAGCGAGCTCAATCTGAACATCGACCCGAGCGGCTGATGAGATTTTAAAATTAAACTGTATTTTTTTTTAATTTTGGTATTAGAGTCTGCTAAATATTCTTGCTAGTGTGTGTACTAATCTAAGATAAGGTTGTTTGAAAAAACACCGTATTATTAATTAAAATTCGTCGAAAAGGTTACTAATATTTTTCATTCGAATGCTATTAATACAATAATGTATTAAAAAAAGCAACCTTAAGTCGCAACGCAAATCAAACATTGACCGGAGCGGGACGCCTACGTGGTGAAAAGACACTGAAAAACTTGTTGTAAACGCGAGTAACATTCGAAAAGGAAATTTGAGAAGTTTCGTCGAGCAACGAAATAGACCATTAAGCAAGATTATTAAAGAAAAATAAAAGTAATAAAACAAGTCATGCGTATCGTGTAGAAAAGAGGATGTAGAGCCCGCTTTGGAGGGAGGGTTCGGGAAGGGCGGGCGGGCAGCCATCCGTCCGCCCAGCCAGTCGCTAGTCGACGACGCTCGCGTTGTGACGCTGCCTTCGCACTAGCCGACGCTCTCAGAACTTTACTCCAACCGAACTCTAGTTTCCTCTGGCCGCGCGAACCTACAAACTAAGTGCGCGGGTGAAAATGTGATTCCGGTTTTCTTTTTAAAATACATTAAATCTCTGAACACCATGGCGTTCAAACTTCTTTTGAAAGTATTAAAAAATGTTTCTCTGACATTTTTGATTATGTACTATAATATAAATCTGTTGAGCAGCCAAATGCCAGATCCCGATAAAATTCCCATAGGTAAGTTCTTATACGTTATTTAATTTAGGTATCTTCGACACAAATCCGGGCAAGTACCAATGTGACTTTTCAATTCATATGTACTTTCTAAGTTTATCTTGGACATCACAGACATCGGCGAAGGAAAACATCGTGAGGAAACCTGGACTTATAATTAATATGAGTCTGAAATCACCAACCCGTCTTGAGCAAGCGTGGTGATGCTCGTGCCTTCTCTGTTTGAGAAGAGGCCTTTGTCCAGCAGTGGGATAGTATAGGCTGGTATTATTATTATTTATTTTTTATCTTCGACACCTCCAGGACAGCGAACTTCGTTTTTTTATGGTACGGTACATGTTTTCTTTGAAATTAAAGGTGAATTAAATAAACCCAGTAGTTCTGTTCAATTTACCTACTAAAATCGTGCAAGTAAGTAATAGTTTCAATACATTTTTTGTGTTGTATTACATTTCTTCCAGTAAAGTACGGTGATAATTTCAACTTGCTAAGTAGGCTAACAAGTAGCTGGAAAAGTTAAACTCCTCGCTGTTGTTGCTTAAATATTCAAAAGGACCCCTTTTTGTGATTTTTGAGCTTTTAAAACCTAGTTTCTGAATGAGGTATTAATTTAAGATGTTCAGTAATAAAACGGAGCTGTACAGATCGTTCACCAGAACTGATGTGTATCTACTTATTTAACAAATTCGGTTCACATACAACTGCGGCAAAGATACCCTCATAGGTTTTGTACAGCCTTTATGTATCCGTCGTTGGTCTACCGAGATGAAAAAAAGCATTAATGAAAAATCATCATCATCATCATTCTCCTGATTTTATCCCAATTTATCCAGGGTCGGCGCAGCAAGTCTTCTTCTTCCATACTTCTTTATATTTCCAAAATTATTGACTATTTAGTTATTTTATTGTGCAACTTGTCACTCACAAAGTGCCGTAAGTATTAGAACACGAAGGTTTCATAAACTTATTATATAGTTGTATGTATATAGTTGTATATTGCTTGGACAATATTAAGGTATTCGGAGCAATAATAAGGAGCAGTTCGTACCTAAATAATAACGACCGCTTGGGTCAATCTTCACGTTAAGCCGCGCTTGCCTAGGCTGGTCGTTGATCATCCATTGCATATCGAGTTTCCTTCGTGCCTCGGAAAGAACATTAAGCCGTTGGTCCCGGCTGTCGTTTTTAGATCTTTGACAGTCGTTACCGATAGTCAGTGGCCCGAAAGTCTGACAACCAGTCTTACCAAGGAGAATAGTATTACCTAGTACCAACTGATGTGTGGAGGTGATATAGGCAGTTGCTCCATCTAAAATAGACTGGAAGTCAACCGCAAATAGTTGAGAAAAAGACTAAGCAGATGAGAAGATGAAAAGTAAGTTATCGTGAACAGGCTATGAGATATTCACAACAGGAGAGTTCAGCAGTGTTTAAGATATGTCCGATTACGGTACCTTTTCTTTTTCGCTTGACTTCTTAAGTAGCGACGATTTCAGATGAGATATTTTCGATTATTTCTGTTGGTGATTCGTATTTCAAGAGTAATTTATAAATGAAACAATTTCTTTTGGTGTTTTTTTTCATTGGTTTCGTTTGGTAATGAGTATAAAAATTAAAAATAAATAAATCCTCCGACCAAAAAGTAATATTTAAAAGAATTTTGAGCGGATGAACTTCAAACGGTAGCTCATATTTTCTTGGATTATAGCTGAAACACTCGATCAAAGTCACTTTACAGACAACAAAAAACCAAATCATAATACGAGCAGGTTCATCTGTTTAAGAACTTCAATACCACTGACAGATACACACTTAATTTATAAAACCCACCTTTTTGTCGGGGGTGAAAAAAATAGTTAACTATTACAAAAGGTGCTTATTTTAAAAGCAATCCAAAAAAAAAATTACGCTGGAAGATGTTTCATATTGAACGCTTAAATAGGGGTTGTAACTTTTTATGATTTTACTCGATGATTTACTAGTACTAGTAGATTTATTCCGTGCAATATAACATAAACCTAAAAAGCCATTACTGTCAAATATTATCTATGGTATAAACTGTTTTAACACATCACAGCCTATTGTCTTAAGAGGAAAAGCGAGTGGAGCTTGGCCCATACAAACGTAGGTATTCCCTTGTTGTCTCCCTGAAAAATAAAACTAAAGCATTTATTTCTATTTTTTATATACAACATAATCGATATCCATCTGTGTGGAGGAGCTCGTGGCTAAATAATAACAGCCGCACTGGTCGATCTTCAAGGTTAAGCCACGCTTGCTTGATCTGTGGATGAGTGACCATCATTAGATGCCGAGTTTCCGGTTCCAGCTGTCATTTGTAGATCTTCGACGGTCGTTACAGGTAGACATGGCCCGAAAGTCTGACAGCCACTCAGACCAAGGGGTATCGTTTTAACCAGTTCTAACAGGGTTGTGGAGGTCAGATAGGCAGACGCTCCATTCAGCTGCATCTGGTAAGACTGAAAGCCGACTCTAATAAATTTAGGAAATGGCTAGGCAGATGATGATAATCGATATCCATTCCCACCATGCCTCGAATTGCGTTTTTTCCATGATATTCATTTTTCATAATAATAAATGTATGTATCTGTCTATATGAACAACCGCCTAAGATTATTGATACTATCACCAGGACCGGAAAACAAGTGTACGGAGAGTGTTTTTATTAGTACCTACATACGGATTACGCCGACGCCATCTTTTCAACATAATCTCTAACCCGCTTCTTACGACACCTAAAAGATGAGGAGATACTGGAGACAGGTTACTCTTTGCGGGTAACAACACAGTTCGGTAATTTTTGTAAACGCTACATTATGGAAAAGCCGAATAAAGGGCAAGTTGAGCCTACACTCAAGGGAAATTCCAAAGCTAGTTCTAAATTTCGAAGTGATTGAATTTCTCGGGTTCGATTATCCTGGAATCTTATAAGGCCATCTTATCTCATTTTCTAACTCAAATGCTTTGTCAGATGCCCAGGTCCCTTCTTTGAGAAAATAAAGACAATGATATTCTAAGAATACACACTATATTCAAGTTTTGGCGGTTCTGTGTTTGCTATTCATAGGCAAAATGAAAAATATGTATATAAAAACTGAGCATGATAAAATTCTTCATAATTAAAAACAGCAGAGTTTTAAAACAAGCTAAATTAGATAATTTTGTTACGCCCTGTAACAATTAGGTTTTAGAAGGGTAATTCAATAAAAAGATCAGAAAAAAACATTGTTCATGACTTTGCTAAAAGTATTATTTTACACGTTTAAAAGATGTTATGGACATAAAATTATAAAAACGGAAGAAAAAAGAACTGAATTTCACATAATAACCAAATGAATCATTTTAATGGATCAGTCAGTCAATCAGTCTGTCTGTTACCACCATTCCAAGCTGGGCAGGCGGCTTAAAAGATTAGGATGAAATTTGGCCGATTATATTAAATACTAAATTAGGACATAGGATACTTTTATCCCGGCATCGTAATACTCTGCGATAATTTTCAACATTCAAAAGCTGGTATACAATATGTAGTGACTAAGTATTAATTTACGCGGAACTAGAAGTACAGATTTGTCTTTACTTCAATTTTTTACATATACCTTTGAACACAAACCATACAACACCACCACATGGTTGTTGATAGGGTATTTTGAAAATCAGTCGGCTAGAGAGCAGTTGATTAAAGCCTCTAGTTAAAACAACATGTGCATGTTTGGACGGCTACGGTGAATGCAATAAAATTTTAACCTTCACAAGTTTCATCAAGCTTATTTACTCTCACTTGAATTTGTCGGCAAAGGTCCGATGGAATTCTCATTTGCGCATAAAGCAATGTCAAAAACAAAGAAGACTGAAAAAATCATAGAAAACTCGGAAAAAGGTTCTGTTATTAAATAGGTTTTTTTCACGCCAGTTGGTACTCGTATGTTGGTAGATGTTTGTACAAAGGTCGATTTCATACAAAAATGCTTCTTTCCCGCTTGCTTTCTTTCTCTAATCTTAAAATTTATTTTTCATAAATTATGTTGCATGTATTTAAATGGCAACACCGGTTATTAACTACCTTGCTTACGTTAGTTATTTCAAGCAAACTACATGAAAGCAACTTATAAGCCAGTCATTCTAATATGATATTGGCTTCAATCCTTTAAAGTTTCTAAGATGTGGAACGATGTGTAACATGCAAAGTATGTGTTTTAGTTGAAAATACTCTAAATACTCGTTGACGTGAGTGCAGTTGCATGCACACGTGTCACTACCTTAAGCCATAAACCCGACAGCACCGAAGTAAAACAAGACATGTCATGTTTCATGATTTGTTGTTTTTTAGGAAAAGTTAAGGTTTTACCGACATTTTAGCGTTAAGTCTTATCTAGACTTTTTAATCCAACGTCAATGCAACGTAAGTAAGACGCAACATTGCAAGACGTCTTGTAATCTATATATATATATAAAACACAAAACTGTTTCTACCTATGTTCGTTATAGACTTTGAAACCCACCATTCAGCCGATGTGCCGCAAACCGGTTTCATTAGAAAGGCAATAATGTGACCTGGATTTTAGACCACTAAATCAATGCATTAGGCACTACAGCGTAGTAGCACACGCCGGGTATCCGCTAGTATTATATAATTTCTTGATAGTAGAATTCAGTATGTTGGCACTTTAGAATATAAAATTTAAAAAAAAAACTATAAATTCTCAAGGACTTATCAGATCCAAAAGGGACCATCGGTCCTTCGGCAAACATGCGAAGACACCACTCACTGCTTACTCAGTAAACTACGTTAATGCATGTGACGTACATGTACATGAGACGTATTGCTTCACGCACGCCACTATATTTACCTGCACTTCTTTACCTCCTTCAAATTGTAACACGAAATTTGAATTGTACACGAACTTAAAGACCTGGGAGGGTAAAACAATACATACTTATGCCTAACTTACGAATCTTTCGCCACATAAAATAAAATCGAACAGCATTCCATATTTTTGGTTTTTATGTACTTCGTAGGAAGAGCGCGTTCACATAATGAACCAAGACAAACATAGACAAGATATATAAGCAAGTATTTATTTAGTTACATGAATAAGTACCTAAAAATTACTTACTACATACCTATAAATTAAATTTAATAAACCTAAAAATAAGTATAGGATAAACAATTGTGAGGAAACATTTTCGTGAGCCAAAGCTAAAGATTAATTTCTAAGAAAGTATTATACTGTTTTGACAGGCGTTGTAATCAGCTGGTTCGCTTGCCGTACAAGATTTCTACTAACTACGACACGTGCAACCGATTAATGAGTGGCAAAAGATTAATGATTCCGAATAAGTTTGGTCTTCGGTTATTTCTCGGCCATCCAGTATATTCTATTTGCACAACAAGTTTGAGTAGCCGCTTGGCGGGTTATTGCGGACATTTTCATTGAAAACGGCACGTTTCATGAAATGTTAGACGCGACTTGTGATAGTACTCGTACTATGATAATCCAAAAATGTGTATTCTTGCAATTTCTAGACGATCACTAGTACGACTTCTTTCTAATTTCTTCTTTTTAAAGAAAGAACGGGACAAGATTTCGGTATTTTACATAAACTTACAAGATGCATTTAAAAGTATTTAAATGTCTACGAAGAATTTCAAAATATTGGCATCATACGCTTTCTTCGAAAGCAATTTATCCGCTGTACACTGCCGCGTTCCATGTTACGGTAAACATATTTTTTACACTGTTCAACTGACAGCTATTGTTACAACGGTTAATTTATGCTAAGTCTGAAAAACATTCGATTTTGACGCCATTCATTCCATCAAAGCGATTTCTATGGAGCTTAAATAGACTTAATAATAACCACTCAACTGACTCTTAGAATTACGTTAGATGTTTCATGAAATAAAAAATCGATTTGATTGACGTAATCGTATTCGCTTTCATTTTCAGTGAAAATATGAATAAAGATCATATACAGGATGGCTCGACAATACGACAGTAAATTAAACTGCGTATACCTCATGACGTTCCCAGTCTGCATACAAAATTTATTTCGTATATATTTAGTAGTTTAGTCACAGGACATTGTTTTTCATATTCAGAATTTTCTACATGTAGATTAATAGGCTAGCACCGACAGGTTAACGAATCCCGCATCGGTATAAACACTAAACACATGTTGCCAACTCGCTATCTCAAAAACCTTTTCTAAATCCCTTCCTTGAACTTTATTTCCAGACGCGAATAGTGCAAATTATATCTAAGATTAGTAAACCAATATTTATACATGGTGTTGTAGTTCGTTAACAGTTTTAATATGCCATTTAGTTTGTTTGAAACATTTTTTTTTTCAATTTCCATGTTAGGATATAATTGACAGTTTAAAAATATTCCTATGGACTAGTATTAGAAGTGCTTTCATTTATTGTCGTATTGTCAACGCCAACCTGTATTTTGAATTATTTTACTACGCTTCCCGAGTAAAGCAAAAGCCCAGAAAAATATTATCTCACTGATAAGGATTATAATTAATTCAAAAGCTTGAACCCTTCGGCGAGTTGTTAATTCGCGCGTTTGACCTTTTTATTTTATTTACATTTAGGTGCTTTTTAATGAAAATTGTATTCTTTTGAACCGAACTTAAAATCCTAGTCATAATTAGTCGCTTTTCTTATAATAATTAAATGATGAAGTGGCTTGTTAGTGGATTTAAGATTAATACTAAAGCTTTTTTACTATCGGGACGGGGTCATACACGTATAATATACTTACGGACTTAGATTTTACGCAGTAATTAGTAAAATTCCCCTGAGCTAATTTATTTGTTGTAGGTAAGTTCATATTAAGCTGGCCATTAACAACCAACGCGGTAGGTGTTACTTCCGACCAAAGCTCCCACGAAATTACTCTATAAATTAAAACGGTATTGGTCGTAGTCCCCTCATCGATTATATTTTTCGTGTATACATATTCAAAAAAATAAGTAATACTGTATTAATTTGTTTTTTTCAAATTGTAACAACATATTATTATGTACAGTCCACCGCCCAACCAGCAAAACAGTCTCAGAACTCGCACTTTTTAAGAGTAGTAGGCTTAAAGCGCTCTTATATTTGTTTTAGAACATACCATGGATCCTATATTACTTTTAGACAAGCCGGTATGGCCTCAAGAATGGTCAGTCTCATAACCAAGTCTCATATATGTATATAAGAGCATTTACTAAGACTAGTTGCACTTGAGAAAAACTTGCTCTTATATGGGTATTTTCTAAGCTCGTTTGATTTTATATTAGACTTGCTAAATGCTATTGTAAGATGCCAGACTAATATCAGCATAGCTTAAGAGTACTGTGAGTACGTGCATTTCTGATCTTATTTGAAACTAATATAAGATCAATACCACTGGTTAAGTATGATATTAGAGTGATTTGGGTTCAACATATTTACAATATAAAAGACAAGACCCATATAAGAGCGTTTGATCTTAGATCGATTTTGGGAATAACTAATTTAAATAGTTTTAAGAGTAATTTTGCTGGCCATATTTTATTTTAAGTTTTTAAATTTAATTGTTATAATGGATTACAAAAACTGGAAAAGGTTGAAGAAAACTGCCCCCGCCACCCGCGCCGACTTCGTGTCTTAATTGTTTTTCTCTCTGTCGATTTAAGGTTTTAAGTAAAATTGCGAGGAACCCTAATTTATTCCAATATGGAGTTATCTTTAGTATACCGAATGCTAATATTAGAGTAAACAATCTTACATTAGTTTAATAGTGCGCTTGTAAAATGCAGCTATACTAATGGCGACACTATCAATACAAATTAACAAATAAAATAATTAAACGAGAACAGGAAATACCTTATTTAACAAGGCGCATGAATTTTGAAGCGTAAAACGAGGTCTATTTAACAGTAAATAATAAATTCCAATACGATTGCTTACCGTATAACTACTTTTATAGGTACTAAAGTGCCGTACCACACAGTATAAACATTAACTTCACACAATATTAACTTTAATTTGTTTCATTTAATTTCAAGCCAACACTCACACAAACTTTTAAGTTGGATCGATCTGACGAAAAATTCTCAAAATATTCTAACCTTAGACCAATATAAGCCTATGCAGGCTTACATGATACTTACGTAAAAGCAATATTAGCCTAAGTCGGCTTAAATTAACTTTGGCTAGATTTCAGTAAGTGCAAACAGCATTCAATTAGACTGATATTAGAACGATATTAAACTAAATAAGCTTATAATTGGTGCCCAAATCCGGGCTTATATCATTATATAGGAGTGATTTAAGAGCAACAAAACAGTAGTCTAGAGATTGTTTTAAGCCTAGTTTTTGCTGGTTGGGCGCACATCACTAGCTTGTTGTTGTAAGCTTACTGGCTTCATATTCGTAAAGCAAGTGTGACCACTAATTATTTGTCTTTCTACAATCATGGTGTCTGACATAACTTTATTAAATATAATTTTCCCATTCATAGCTAAACCCCCTCATACTTTTTAATAATAATGATTAGATAAACTGAACATTCTTAGAACGTGTGTAAAAATAATGACGTTGCGGACTTTTTATGGAAATACCGATGGGCATAAACTCGGTTTCTTTTCGGAAACAGTGGCTGAAGCCGAACGTTCAGTCAGTGACCACCAATAATTATCCGATAATTATCAAAGAAAGAAAAAAAACATGATAATTTCGAACCCCGGTTGTCATACGCACCAAGAATTACAAGTCGTTATCCCGCAACTATTGTTGCTCAGTTGCGTTTTAATACAACACAGTGTTTGATAAGAGACATTATTCAGACTACAACATCACTTCATAAAATCCGATTATGTAGCATTCGCCCGCAGATTACAAACCCACTTTCAGCAAGCTCTAGCAATGCGTGTGATGTGATGTTTTGTGATCAAACAGTTCCCAGTAAGCCACAAAGATAAATAAATAGTAGTACTGAATCCTTGTTGACTATCTTTAACCAACCAGATCTCAAGGATAAGCCTGTTAGTTTAGTGGTATTTACACATCAAGGAATACACAACTTTGTAAAAAACTTTGTTTAAAATTAAATAAGAAAACGGCATTCCACAGTTAGAAATGAATAATAATAATAATACAAGTTTAACAGAAATGCGACATCCCATTATTAAAATCTGGAACATAATAAAAAAGACATAAACGTAGCGAATTTAAATACCTACACATATTATAGGTTATCGCATGTCATGTATGCAAGTATTGAAACAATGTTTTGAAATAAGGAGTCATAAAACTGTGACATTCTATTATTTTAATCAAAACGAGGACCGCTATGAAAATTGCTGTCCCAAAAATGTATGGAAGAATTTTTATTGTAATAGCAAAATATTCACGGAATTATCAATAATACCGTGTGTATTGTTTATCTATTCGAAAGAGATATTAGCGCGGTGGAATGTGGAATTGGGAAGAAAATTGCCGTCACACCGTTTAACACGGGTATCTAAAACGGAAAAGTTCACGTTATGGTGTATTGCGTCGACTGTTTTTAACCCAACACTATCCTGGGTATCCGGCTCCGTCAACAAGATAGTCAAAAGCATAAAATGGTATGCTAGGTACCGAATTCCATTGTTTACCACACCAATGTTAAGTCGACATTACCGTGTTTACTAATTAAAATAAATAAATTTTAATAATTAGAATAACGTAGCTCCTGTGCCGTCCCGTAGTCCCGCTGCCATGCCACCGAACTAACCACTTAGAAATGATGTAGGTTCAAGTATATATATTTTTTTACTTTCTTCTCCAAAACTAGGAACTCAACACAAAAAATCTCATGAAAATCCAACCACTATAAACTTTGTCCACCTTATTATCTAATTGCACTAGACTAAGTAGTGTCTTAGACAATTCTAATTTCGTCTTAGAAAACAAGAGGAACCTTAATCGGAAGTCAATTCCATCAAAGTGCTGCGATCTCAATACAGTTGAGTACAATGCAGTGGAAAGCATTTGGGAGTGATTTGCCGACAAACAGGCAGAAAAAATGTTTGTCTTATGTATTAGCGAGGATCGACCCCTATTACATAGCTGTGGCTATTAAGATCTCGTGCTGCTCCGATAATCCTATCCACTCACGGAGTCTGGAACCCTCTTTGCTTTTACGTAGGATCTGTCCCACAGGGCAGATATAGAGTGTGTAACAAAATACCGTTTACAACCTGCGACGTTCCTATTCAGTATCGGACTACCAATTGTTTAACTTTGGTACATTTCGACAAGCGATTAGTTAGACCTCTAAACTACCTCACATATTAATGAGACAAAATAATGATTAAAAACAGTGCGGCATTTTATAAAATACTTCTTCCTTTGTCTTTAAAATGAAATGAGCAACAAGCAAATAAGTTATAAAAAATCATTTAAAGCGTCTACGTAAGGTTATTACTGCAATATAATAATTTGCATGAAAAAAACTTAATTGTTTGTGCATTTATCGTTCCAAGCGGCGTTTAACTGTCGCCGCAACACTTGGAACAATGATCCGAGCGTTTCGTTCAATTAATTTGCTGCGGCCATTTCAATATAATTATGTTGCATTTTATTATTACTCCAGTTAAAGTCATGCTAATTAAGGTAAAACCTCAGTCAGGTAGGACCTCAGTCGAGTAACCACACGTGATGTGAACGGAGGACGTTTTGTCTCATTAATGTTATTATAACGTTTAAAAAGTGTTGATTCTCAGCCGAATTTAAAACTTCCTATCAACAATCAACGTTAAAAAATCAATATATTCTTGTACTAAAAACGTCTTAGAACGTCAATGACACATGGTTGAACCATATCTCTGTCTATCTGTATTTCGAAGCGGTCGGTAGTGTTTTTTTTGAGAACTAATCTAAAAAAAAACACTAAAAAGAAAGTTTTCCTTTTTGGTGCCCAAAAAATATGCGCTCGTAGTTTTAACATTCACTTCACGCTGAACAGCTTTTAGATCATAATAAAGTCGTTAAAATATTCCATCGAAGCTCGGCTTTATACTAACTCGATGGCTTAGATTAAGTTTTCGATCCGTAATAACGAGATGATTATGGTTGCTTTAGGCGCCTGAAAGATTTTTACACCAATTTTCCACAATTTCAAACCTAATAGCGTAGATGCTTTACGTCGTCACAAGAATATTTTGTAACCGAGTCACATAATACGAGCAAATAAGTGACATACACCGTGAATATTGACAAGCGATAGGTCTAAACGATAAAATACCACGTTATTATACCGCGAGAGGTGTAGCCGTCACGCACGATTATTCTGTTGCTTGTTACACTATAACATCTTTCTTATATAATATTTTAAGTTGGTAATATGCAAATTGGCATTGGAAAGCAGAGAGATAGCTTTTATTTTATCTATACCAATAAATAAAATTGAAGTGTCAGTTTGTATACTATACTGGCGATCGTCTAATTCGTGCGGCACCCATTTATCAAGTTTTTTTACCTTACCAATTTGAAGCAAATGGACCAATATGGTCTTGATGCTAACGTTGAAAGCTGCTGCTAACTCAGCCGTAGATCAAGTACCGTCAGCTTCCACTATCGCCTTTAATTCTTCGTTTTTGACTTTAGTTTTCGGGCGACCACGGGGTTAATTTTTTAGATCCAAATTTCCATCTCGGAAGCGTTCAAACCAATAACGAGTCGTGCGTTCGTTTATAGTGTTCACTCCGTACACATAATTAATGTTGCGAACCGTTTGTGCGGCATTGCTACCGCGACGGAACTCGTATTCCATAATAACTCGTATTTTTATCGTGTCCATATTAATGAAAAAGATACAAATGTAGTGAAAACAAAACACTAATCAATAAACAAATGACTGAATTTGAAAATAGAATTCCATATTTTTAAAGAAAATTCATTTGAATTTATTGCCAGCCATAATTACATTACGTCTAAAATTGCCAGTATTGTAAAACGGCCACTTCATAGGTAAAGACCTATTAATTAACAAATTCTTATATTTGTTTCTGTTACCATTTCAAACGTGTAAAGTAACCAACTTAGTTCTGTTCATTAGTTTTATGTAAATTGTCGATACTGAGTTATTGTTCGATTCGTGAAACGAAAATATGATGGACACGTTTTCCTTAGTGTTCTTGTTGATATTTTAATTAATGCTGGCTTCTTTCTACTTTCTTCAGTTCACAATGCGAACTCAATGCTAAGCCACCCATCAAATAACTCCAGCATTAAGTAATCAGTAAAGAATAACAGGAAGTATCTACGCACCTGATGTTTTATTTTTACGGTTCCTTTGGGAATAACGTGCGCAGCAAACATAATACTAAACGTTACACGTGAAAAGTGTAACATAAAAGTGCTGTACAGATGTTTTATTTCAGGGGAATTGCGCAAACGCGCCGTCGATCTTTTCTCAGTTCACACAAATAATATTTTAAGCTGCTTTCACTTTGAGTAAGATATCACATAAAATGGTACGACTTTTCGGTAGGTATTACACAATGTTCCTTCTACTCTACAGCTAGAAATATGAACACATAAATATTAAAAAATATATATAATATATCGTAACATTGCTCTTGGAATCTCCGAAAGGTGAGGCAGGTAAGAGGTGTACCCTACACCTACATTTCGCCAGTTATATTTACGTACCAAGTAAAAGAGGCCAGCCTATTGCTAAAAGCAATAGGCTGGCCTCTTTTACTTTACTTTTCACCATCCGACTAGTTTTTTCTCAACTATGTCGGGTTCGACTTCCAGTCTAACCAGATGCAGCTGAATACCACTATTTTACATGAAGCCTATTGCTATCAACTGGTCAAAAATACAAATCCAGTCTACTGAGAAATAGATTCCTTATTTAAAAACCAAATTACACTTTGCCAATTTGAAAATCGAACCCAAGACCTCGACCACTAGACGAACGTCGCAGAAAAGTTATGAATACAATAAAACTATGAGTTTATAATCTAACTAGTTTTAATGCCTTACGATTGTCACGAGATTGTTCAATCGTTTTAGCTGAAAATTAAGCAAGCACCAATTTATGCAAAAGGCGTAATGAACTCACAATGCTCTTCGGAAACGAAATACCTTAGCTGAATGATAGCAGATCATGTTTTCTTCCTTCACAGTATATTATATAGATGAGTATTTTAGGAGCAATAATAAATACGGCGAACCAGCGAGCGTTCCATATACTGCCCGGTGTAATACGATACGGAACTTTTGTGTTTGCCCGACTCGCTCTTGGTCGCTTTTTATTATTTGGTAGAAAAAGCTCGAGAATTAATGAATTAACCACATTCGTATTTTAATTTTTAAAACTCAAAGCAATTATTTCTTACAAACCAGTTAACAGGCAATTTAGAACTGTCATGTCTGACAGTCATATAAAACTACACACATCAAAAGTGTCTAGGGATCAAGCATTTTTATGCGGATTTCTTGAGATTGAGATGTGGCTTTGTAATAAATTTATGATTTTATAAATTTATATGGATCCTTTTTGGTGCATTTCATAATTTGAATCAGGAACTCTCAATCAAATTCGAGTAAAAGATGAAAATAAGCTGTCAATATTTTCCCTATAAAAACATACAACGCATTGAAGACATTATTAGTGCTACTGTTTCCCTACTACTGATTAAAACCAACGTTATTATGGAGCGGCGACGTCATTTAAGCAGGGAAGAAATGCTCAGAGCCGTGGGAATGATAGAAGCTGGTTCCCGGCAACGTACTGTGGCTTTAGCTCTGAATACAAGTCAGAGTGTTATCAGTCGACTTTGGACACGTTACCGAAGCACTGGTACCGTGGCTGAGCGCCATGGAGGACGGTATCGCTGCACCACACGGAGACAAGACCGATACATTCAAATCTTAACTCGAAGAGCTCCAACAATAACCGCCATGATGTTAGCCGTGAGGCTTCATCACTCTTCAGGGAACTTAATTAGCGACCAAACAGTCAGAAACCGCTTGCATGAAGTGAACCTTCATTCCCGAAGACCGCTACGGGTACCACCTATAGCAATGCACAATCGTAGGATTCGATATCAATGGGCTCTTGAACACAGAAATTGGGCAGAAGAACAATGGCGTTTCGTGTGCTTTTCTGATGAGTCTCGTTTTGATATGAGACCGGATACAAGACGTATACGACACTGGAGAACCCCTGGACGCCAACAGCGATTAAAATCCTGCCAGGAAGTCCATCCTTATAGTGGTGGAACCATCATGGTATGGGCGGGTATTTGGATCGGCGGAAGAACTGAGTTGATTTGGATCAGAGGCAACCTCAACGCTCAAATTTATGCTGAGACGATTGTATCAGACGTCATCGTTCCTCTACAAGTGCAAATCGGTCCCTTATTTCAGTTAATGCATGATAATGCACGACCGCACACCGCAAGAGTTGTAAGACAGACTCTCGCCGCAGCTAACATCAATGTCCTGCCCTGGCCTGCTCAGTCGCCAGACTTGAACCCGATTGAGCATGCATGGGATATGCTACAGAGAAGAGCTCTGCCGAATATGGAGGGTATCCAGTCGCAAGAAGACCTTTTTTTGTTGTTGCAACGAACATGGGCGGCCATTCCACAGCGTGATTTGGATGAACTCATTTTGAGTATGCCTAACCGATGTTCTTGTGTTGTTAGTGTTCGCGGTAGAAACACGGATTATTAATTGTTTAAGTTACCCAATAAAATTTTAAAGAAAACCGTTATTTCAGTCTTTTTTTCGAACTTTAATGTTAGTGGTTCAAATGTCAAAAATCCCTTTATTAGGAAAATGGCAAATTTCTTTATTAATGCAAAGGTGACTTGGTTTATCGTTACTGTGACAAACGAAAACACTTTATTTGATGAATCCTTAAAGAAAATTTTAATTAATATCAATCAGGAGAAAAGTTATTGCAAAAATATATGTTGATCCCTAGATACTTTTGATGTGTGTAGTTGCGCTTTTGAAAGCGTAGGTTTCTCTGGAAAAGAACGGGCAGGAAAGTTCATGGAACTCATTTCAAATTAAAACATTGTTACAATCAAACATCATTGAAATTATGTATATTAAGTTATAATAATGTGGAAAACAGGCACATTAAAAAATAACATCCAAGTCTTTCTTGTTCAATTAAAAAAAGCCAATGAAACTGAGTAAATATAACAAAGCCGTTCATCGAAGCAAATTCAAACTTAAACAATGTACTACCCCGTCCAGTTTTGCTAGGTGATCAATTGTATTCAGGTTGACTTAGTTAAGCTACGCTCTAACAAAATGAAAGTTATTTTGTAAAAGAAAGAATTAACAGGAGCACTATCATGTAAACTGAATGGAAACCTTGCTACGTACACATAGATGAAATAACTGCATCAATTAACAGATCAGAGACTGAAAATCAAGTAGTGATGAAATTTCAGATAGCTCCCGGCAACGAACACTTACACAATGCAGTGTGATAAGCCGCTTATAAACGCGTTATTGCATCAATGCTGGGAATAACGGAAATCCATTTATTTAAATACTTACTCGAAATTGGCTTCTACATCTGTTACCGTACTTATTAATTTTGTAAGAGGCCGCCCATTAACATATCGATACCGTGTACCAACATCCATAATTAAATTTAACGACACCGAACACTGTAATGTGTGGGAGAAACCGTTTACAATACACGTAATCTGTAGGCTTGAGCCAGAACGAGGCCCGTATGCCATTATTGTGATTTAGAATGCGGCTGTTCTCAGAATGCGAGCCAATAAATTTGATCTCAATCAGGCCGTAACCGCCATTTGTTATTCGTACTTCACATACGTGTAAAAGAGACAGTCCGAGATATTTTTATACACGTCATTCAACGAAAATGTATGAGTTTATAGCATGTTACTTTGAAAATAATTGATAAAAATATGTCAATTTACTTTACGTTGAATTTTTTCTTATGCATCCACAAGAGAAAATATCACGACATTTTTCATATTCAAGCGTAATGATGACTGTGTTTTTAAAGTATCAATAAAAAGCAAATAATAAATTACCAATAGACCTTTTCTTTGAAACATTTCATACGTACCAAATAAGAATATTCCGTAAATATTCAATATTGCATTTGAAACGAAACAACAAGTGTGAAAACAGTGTTCAATATCACTTGTCCTCGGTTATATTTTACTGAAAATCATGAATGGGTGTCGTCGTCGCGAGTGAAGGAGCCAGGCTAGGAGATGGCGCCATTGTTTATGCATGAAGTTATTATTTACGAGCAAACACTGCCTCGACCCTACATTGGCGACGGGGAGCCCCGAGCCGGCCACTGGCGACATTCACTCTATTTGAATACTAATTCACAACTTACTATAAAAAGTTTTAGATACTACTTATTAAGATGTGATATGTTAGTTCCGATGAATATTATACATTGGTACACCTTATTTTAGACTAATAACACAGGGAGAAGTGTATTATTTACATTAATATGTGGACCTGTAATAAAAGAATATCACCAATATTAGTAAAAAAATACTTTATTGTAAATTTTGATTCGTCTTGCTAATCCAGGACTAAAACTTGTAAACTCTCATATTTTTCCCGAATTTAGTTAAAAAGATATGTGAATATACATCATTATATTGCTATATTGTCATTGGTTTCCTGACATTATTAAGAAACCTCATAAACTGATTTTTTTATTCGAAAACGATTCCTTCAATAAAGTGGTTAGAGGTTATTACGGAGGTCTCGTTTACTTTGCTTCGGCTATGGATTTCTGCAACGACGTTGAATATCTGCTTCTGTTAGCATATTGTTACTGACTGCCTTTTATTAGCATCTGAATTATAACGGTTTCGTTAAGTTTAATGAAATTCGTTTTAACCAAGTGACAAAACCGTTGTGACTGTTAACTGTGCCGTTAACATGCCTGCTGAAATTATTCTAAGGATAACTAATGTTGATTTTCGGGATATTTCAATGTTATACCTTGTTTTACATTAACGTCACGTTCGGGATTATTTTGCTAGATAATAAAGCAACATGTTCGATGATGATGTTGATACAGCTAAAATGTAGCTGTAAAAAAACGGCACGAGCATTTAAACCTTTCTAAATAGCGGTACCTAGGTTTATATAAATATCGTTCATAAAAAGATTAAAATGATATTAAATCGTTCGAGGCACATTATACGTTTTACAAAAAAAAAAACTAGAATTTCGGGAAAGGAAACATAGTTTTCAAACCTCAACATTCAATGCTACACCAAGAAGAGCTTTGTTATTTGTTATTGTTAAAATAACAATGATAAAAAAGAAATTAGAGTACTATTTTCGTAACAATAGTTGGATAATTGATGGAACCAGTGAATGAAGTTTCTACCATTGTATCTGGCTTAGGACGTGCACTATACATTCAGTCAAAAAAGTTTCGGGAATAAATGATTTGTTTATGGTTCCAAATTTTTTTTTTGTTTTTTTTTGTTAGGTTGGCACAACTGTTTTCCATTTTGGCGCGGAGTTTGAGTTGCATCTGTTATTTAGATTAAATACAGTGCTGTTTTTAGTTAGCTCATATCTAGTGTGTATTGCGAATTTCATAATGGACAAAAAAAAATCGAACAAAGATTTTGTCTTAATTTTTGCCAATGGAATTTCGTGTTCGGAGTCCCTGAAAATGTTACAGAAGGCTTACGGTGAATCGACTTTATGAAAAACACGTGCTTATGAGTGGTAAAAAGCGGTCGAGATGTGATGGAAGATTTGCCTCGCTCTGGTAGGCCATCAACGTCTACAACTGAAGGTGACATCGCAAAAGTGAAGGAAATAGTGACTGAAAATCCTCAGTTTGAGATAGCTTTCTGTGTTTCACGAGTTTATCCGTTCCATTTTAAATAATCACTTGGGTATGAAACATGTTGCCGCTCGGCTAGTCCCAAAAGACCTGAATATTCTCCAAAAACTCAATAACATAAGAGTCACTGAGGACATGCTAGAATGAGTCAATTCCAACCCAACATTCATGAAACGCCTTGTTACTGGTGACGAGACGTGCGTTTACAAGTTTGACATGCAAACTAGTCAACAAGCTTCGGAGTGGCGCCTTTCAACCGAACGGAAACCGAACATACCACGCCAAAGTCGATCAAAAGTCAAAGTCATGTTGACCATTTTCTTTGAATGTAGAACAGTAAATAGAAAAAAAAATTGAGCATTATGCGGCGTTTAAGAGAGCAAATTTGACGAAAAAGGCTAGATTTGTGGAAAGAAAATTTTTGGATTTTGCACCACGATTTGTGCTTTCGCACAAGGCCATCATAGTGAACGAAATTTTGATCATAAACTCAACAAATATCATCGAGCAACCACCTTATTCACTAGATCCGGCTCCAGCCGACTTCTTTCTTTTTCCTCAACTCAAATTACCACTTCGTGGCACCCGTTTTCATTCGGTAGAAGATATAAAGGAGAATTAGCGGAGAGAACTGAGCTCAATTCCGGAAAAAGCGTTTAAAAAATGTTTTGATGATTTGATTATTCGTTGGCGTAAGTGTATCGTTTCTAAAGGAGCATACTTTGAAGGCTATGAAATAACTTTGGATGAATAACTAACATTTTGTGTATTATTCATCGTTTCCCGGTACTTTCTTGACAGAGTAGTACATATTTCCACTGTGAAGTAAACAAGCGGTTAGCTTGCCCTTAGCAAGCAATAATTTCGGCACATTGTAGTCTGGCCCACTGTGAGCCGTTGATGCAGTCAGTCAAATTCGAGTCCACCTTTGTGCATTGTACCATGAATGGTAAGGTTCAACAAAGCAATATTTGAATCAATAAAATCTACAGATACGAAAGCAGGCTAAAGTGTCGTAATGTTGACGCTAACGCAATTTGATTTTTATATTTATCGCCCGAACTCAATTTGTAAATCCGACAAGTATGTGTTGCAACACCTATTTAAAGTGTTGTGGCTATGCAATGCAACACTTGTCGAATGTAGTTATAAGCGTTTTATAAAATTCTTTAAGCATTGGGTGTTTGGAAGGGAATTGGGTATTGTTAGTCATGGACAAACTGTTTATTAGGGCCACGGTACCCGACAGTACATGTTTTACACAATTCCTCGATATCCTTATCTAAATTCGCCCAAAATAAATATATAGTTTCGGGATCTTTGCATTTTATTTATGCCTATGTGATCTGCGTGCACTTCTTCCAAGATTTTCTTTTGTAAGGCCCTACAATTCTGTAGTTATAAATGATAAACCCTGGTGTACCACATAATCTTGTTTTCTAGTAAAATAAGCCTTTTCCGCACTGCAGCTTAGCGCCACCGCAACGACCACACTTTGCGGCGGCACTAAGCTGCAGTGCGGAAAAGGCTTATTTTACTAGAAAACAAGATTTACACTCTTTGGGTGGCCAAAGAGTACATAAACCTTTAATCTTACGTAGGAACACATCGCGTTCTGTCTCTCTTGCAATATCCTTATAACAAACAGCCAGTGCCGCCTCAAATAGATTTCAATAACCTGTCTTCAATAATCTATGCCTAGAGAGCGCAGGGCCCTCCCGAGGTTGTTATAATCCTGACAAAGCATCAGCCGGACCATTATCAGCCGATCGCACGAATTCTATACGGAAATATGCACCGCCAGGCGCACCAACCATCTTTGAAAACAACTGGCAGCCGTTTGCGGAATTCCATCCTCGTCGCCCGCCAATGCAGCAATAGGATGTCAATAAAGGCGGTAGTTAGAGATACCTGCGCATAGGTACTTCGGTTGTCACAATTGGCTTACCACTACGTTAGTAAAATAAACTATACCAAAATACTTGAGTTATGCGGGCAAAAACTAGTATTTTACAATTGATTTCGTACTACTCGTACAAACATTGTAGTACTCTAGTAAGAACCTGTTCAATGCATAAATAAGACAAATTTTATTGTAGCAAATAGGAGCTTTGCCTGGTTCTAAAATATCTGAGTGTCGAGAATAATGTGTGGTGAATGTTTCATTACTTTAAATGATTTGTATATTTGTGATTTGCCTGAGAGTGAGCGGTTGATAATTTGTTTTCATAATTTGTTTCCATGAATAACGTAGAAAAACAATAACGTTAAAAGTCGAAACAGTCATTTTGATTCGCTTGTATGAATATAAAGGACGATGCGGGTCCATTTTATTTCGCAGCTGAAAAATCATTAGAGTGAAAACATCCGCTAGAATGGGTACACCGTTTGGATCATTAAATTAAGTGCGCGTGTTTCACCACACTCGCAAAAGGCTTACGTTGTATTACTTCATGTAATCAAAGCCACATTTACGAATCAACTATTGTGAGAGGCGTCAGGTGAATAAAGAAGTGATCAGCCACCCGTAGCATGAATTGTGTTTAGTAAGCACGCAGTCTTCAGGGCGGTACGGTATTAGCATTCGTTATGTATTTTACTATGATGCTATAGTACGAGCTTTGTTTTTGGTCCGTGAAGATGTAATTAAAATTAACTAGAACTCACCTGAGACCTAACTTCTTAGTGAAAAGACATACAAATAAATACAAGCAAAACAGAATTTGTTCGTCGAAACTATGCGTTGTTGTTATTTGCGACTGACTTACAGATCAAAATTGCTCTTTTTCTTAAAGAAATTGTAGAATCCTACAATTTTCTCAATGGATTGTGACTAGAAGTATCGACGAGAGAGTTAAAACAATAACATGCTCAAGGGCGCCTATAGCTATAGGCGCCAAAAACTTATAATCACATCTGCTAAGATGGATGTGATTATAAGTTTTTAAACTGATTTGGTCACTAATACTACCATTATAAGTTTTTAAACTGATTTGGTCACTAACACTACCATTAACACTGAGAACGGGATTTTTATCATGTTTAGTATTTGTTTTGAGTTCTCGATATCTCGGCGCTATTGCAAGCACCATGATCACCGGTAAACTCATGACCAGTGATCGGAATAGGTAGAGCTAATGTGACTAAAGTTCATGGAACAGAAACGAAAAGTGGAGACTTCCTTACGACTAAATTGTTTTTTCAGAATATTTGTTCCGAATGTCGGAACATTACTTAAGTACAACCAAAATTAATAAAGTAAAACAACTATCGAAATCGTTTACTGTTTCTGTTTAAAAAAAAGTGCACGATTTTTATTGTTTAACCCTAGCTCACTAACCTTAATTTCGAGTAACGTTATCACTAACCATTCGTAAATTTTACGACAGATTAGAACACCAATATTTATTTAATCAACTTTATTTATGACACAAAACGAACTTAATTAGCAATCTTAGTTTCCTCTTAATCAAATAACATAAGCTGTTTCAGAAATATTCTACATTGAACAATGATTGCACATGGAAACAACTAGTTTACTGTACTGGTTAATAAATTACATTATTATTAAATATACTTAACTGATTTCGAAATATGTCCGAGTTTCAGAAAAAAATATTTAGAAAAAAAAAATTGTCGTAAAGAAGTCCCCACTTCTCGTTTCTGTTCCTTGAACTTTAGGTACATTAGCTCGACCTACTCCGATCACTGCTCATGACAAATAGTAAACGTAGTAAATATCCCGTTTTCAGCCTTAATGATTTACCTGGTTTTACACATTATTTTTTGTTTTGTAGCTTACCTGCATGGTATACCTACCTAGGTACCATGTACCGTATGGCCATAGCCAATGTTGGCTACTTACAGACGTACATAAGCTTTGACCGTAGCAACAAGCAAAAGGTCGTTGGCAAAAGCGTACGTATAAAATTAAGGTTGGATTTCTGGCTTATAAATAAATTATGTCCTACCTGGTCTATCTCGGCGAAGAAAGAACAGGCCTTTATTAAATATTGAGAAGTTGATTTATTAGAATACTATCTACAGACAAAATAATATGATAACAATAAACATCGGTAATATCGGAAAATATTTGAAAGCAAATAAACTCAAATTGTGTTATGAATATTCTTAACTACATTACCTACTCGTACTCATATTTTATTTTCATTCTATAACCTTTAACAAGATCTTACAACATTGGCTTACAGCTAAGACACAATTACAGACCCTGTAGTGCACTACTAACACGAACATGCTTTAGATGAAAACAACACACACAAACAAGAGTTTAAAAACAAACAGCAAATTAATATTCAATTACATGCCATTCTTGGTCTCGTCCTGTCGGTCTATATGGCTGGTCCAGTTCTGCTTTCGTAACAACAGTATTTTTACAAACGAGTTAATTTCATACAAGAAAAAGAATTACAGTAGTGCGCTCGTAGTAATTACAGTTCGTGGCTAAATAATAACAGCCGCACGGGTCGCTCTTCAAGGTTAAGCCGCCCTTGCCAAGGTCGGTCTGTGGATGAGCGACCATTCTTACATACGAGTTTCCTCCGTGCCTCCGAAAGCACGTTAAGCCGTTGGTCCTGACTGTCAATTGTAGATTTTTGAAAGTTGTTACAGGTGTCAGTGACACGAAAGTCTGACAACCAGTCTTACCAACGGGTACCGTATTACTCAGTACTAACTATGTTGTGGAGGTCAGATAGGCAGTCGCTCCATGTAAAATACTGGTATTCAGCTGCATCCCGTAAGACTGGAAACGACCCCAATAAAGTTGGGAAAAAGCTAGGCAGATGATGAACTTAGAAGAAAATATCCATGCAAATATGATTGTATTGTTTGAATACACCAAAAAGTTTAATATTACTATGTTATCTAAATATTAGTACGTATTTTGTCAACAGAGACTTGTGCCGCAGCTCCAGTAAGACCGTCGGCGATAGTCATTATATAAACGAATTCCTTCAAAGTTTCCGTTAAGCGTGTATTGTATATTGTTTTCATGATATTCGTAAACGGTTTCAATAAGAACAGTTATTATTTTTTCATCGGTATTGCATGATTAACTTCTGTAAAGTATATTCCAATATAGGCACTGTCAAGGAAATTATTATACATAAGGATGTTTCCAAAAGTGAATCAAACAAATAAAAGTCACCCACTTTCGAAGCGAAAGTTATTGTGTACAAGTGGGCCTAGTAATATAATTGTAAATGTGAATAAACACACACAGTGGTCGGGAACAAATAATTAAATAACTTATTTCAAGAACAATTTAACACTGCAGTTGATAAACATCGTATTCAATACATTCCAACTGCAAATGTAGGTTCATATGCACAAAATTAAGCCGTTATTATGTAATTTTTTAAGACTTCTTATAGGATTTCGTGTAATCTACAACTATTTTCTGTATTTCATTCAAGATTCTTAGCAATTTCTGAGATAAGAAAGCCAATGGTAAATTAAAACTTATAAATCTTTGCAGTAGCACTCAGCAGTATAACTTTTTGCTGACCAAAAATAGTCTCTAAAAATCATTAGAAACCCTTCATTCTATGATCCCGTCAAAAACGTCATTTAGTAACTATTACCGGTACCAAAAATAACCAGAACCTAATGATTCGCTGGGGCTTGCACAATAGCGCAATAATCAATTTCCCAGTAAATTGGCTCTCTAATTTTCACGTTAACTAACTTCATACCGAGGAGCGTATTGTAATAACTTCGGACAATCACGTAGTAATAATGTCCACCACAATAAATACAATAAATGAATTTGGTCAAATAAACTACGATTAATTACATACATATAAATAGGCACTTATTACTTTCCCATGAGAAAATACATGAGAATTGTGTGAAAAAATTGTGTTTATCGTGTACTTTAATCTACATACACTCCTATGTAAACGGTTTTTTTCATGGAGCAACTACAGATTCATTTAAATTCTCACCTTTTTTATATTTCAAAATTGTCATATCAATCAATCTTAAAAATGATTAATAGATACAAAAAAAAACTATTTGTTGTGTTTTCCGATACAAACTGTTCGGATTATTCAAAATGTCAATTCAAATCAAATCTACATACATCATGTGGAAAATTTTAAATATGAAAAAAATGTCCAGTGACTAAACTACTGGATATATTCGTCTGAATTTTTGTATGCAAACGTGATGTCATGAGGTATACGCCGTTGAATTTACAGTCGTATTGTCGGCGCCACCCTATATTGTGCTGCTCCACTGGCCAGTTTGGATGGCGTATTTGCTAACTTTACCTCATCAATCAGTGCTCTTTAATTCCATCTGATGATAATGAGCGAAGTCTACTTCGTTTGTCCGTAAATGTAGGATTCTGACGCGGATGACATAGAGGCGTTTAGATGCTCATCTATATGAACAGAGGCGTGGGTGCTATGGAAGAATGTAAACTCGTAAACTTAAACATTCCGTGCTGTCTGCCGATGACTTTCGATGACTTAGAAATCAACGGATGGAGAGGCTTGAGCCTGACAATCTGCAGGCGGGGACAGGCAAATTTAGGCTCAAATTAGATACATATCTGTACTTCAAACAGTATGGCTAGATCCTAATAATTTTTACTTTGCTCATGCTTTAATTACATTTATTAACTGCAAGAAACAGATCCCAATATTTTATGAAGTGGAACTAAAATCGTATAGGACAAGAATGTATGGTGTGATATGGAAGGAAACTGATTAGACATTCCTGATCAAATGGGTTCGGCTATTCTATTTTAATATTTATTGAGCGTTAGAAGAAGTACAAAAATATACTAAGAGTGTACCTTAACTTAACTCAGCAGCAATTACATACATTCCACACCTGCGTGTTTCCGATAGGAACTGAACAGTACCTACAGGTCGTAATTAAGAAATAGAAGAAGTCTACCTGAACCCAGACAATGACCGTATTCTATAAAAAGTTTACTACTCGACGGACAAAGGTCTAATTAGTTGGTTTTTAGTTAATGAGATTACTATTGTTGCAATTTCTAAAAAAGGATGACCTTTATAAATGGGGTTTAAATCATTGTATATAATCTGCCATATTAGAATAAATCTCATAAATTATGTAATTCATTATATAAATGTTCGGCAGGAGGAAAATTTTGAATTGAAGGTTTGAGTTTTTGAGTAAATAGTGTAATTCTTTGAAAAATTGAAGATTCTCAAATAATATTAATGCAAGTATGAAAGCTAATAAAAAAATATAAGAACCTAAAGATGAAATAATATTTCAAGAAATATAAGAATGACATTCATCAAACATTACCTTGAATTTAGATCAATACCTATTTATTGTTTCTTATATTATTGAAATAGCTCAATTAAAACAAAACCCTCGCGGATGAGATTTTTGAGATATCTGTGGGCTAAAAAATCTTTTCGATTGTAAAAACTGTAATGGTGTCAATTAATTAGGAAAATGAAATAATAAATGTACATATAAAAACCACAACCTGCTGTACATTAAAAAACCATCTTCTACGAGTATTATTACTATTGTAGGATAGTACTGCTGCCAACCTAAGCCAGTTTAAAGCAGCAATAATTATGCATTATGCTCTCGGCGTACTCTCCGCTGTCATCTGCATTTATGAAGATTTATCGTAACTACAAACTTATTGTAGCCGAAAACGGCAACCGTCGGCTCCTTAACTTTAATACGAAATAACGTTCCTGATAAAATAACTTTAAACTAAGTAAAATATTGCACTTGTTTAAGATACCTTCTGCTTATGTCGCTTTATAGATGGAAATGTTTTTGTTATACGTATTTAGAATTCGGAAAAGTCTTCAGATGTATATTTTTTGAAATCGTACATGATCTCGTATGAATCGTTACATTAAAATAACAATATCTTAAGCAATAACATCCGCATAGGTTGATTGTTGGTAAAGCTACGCGTTCCGAGGCCGTTCCGTGGAGGGATCATGAGCCATTCATTACATACCGTGCCTCGAAAAGTACTTAAAGCCTTTGGTCCTGGCCCTCATTCCTGGGTCTTAAAACATCATTACTGGAAAACCTGATAATCTACACACCAGACTTACCAGTAGGTATGGTGTTAACCAGTAATTGGGTAAAAAATGTGGTAAAATGTAGGTAAAATAAGCACTAGCTTTATGAGCAATACTGGCACTCAGCTGAATCCGGTTAGACTGAAAGCCGAAAACAACAGAGTGGGGAAAAGGCTATGAAAATAGCACCATCTCTAACTACTGAACTACCTTTTTACTAAGTAACCCGTATTTTCCCACTGCTAGTCACAGGTCTTCCTAACCTCATCCCAGATCTCTCTGTTCAGAGACTGGACTCATCAGATTGGTCCCTGGCAGCTCTGGACTGTAATCTAGGTGTGACCATCCTTTGAGTATAAATCAAACTGCTCCTGCAGGGCCTTAAGAATCCTTTCCACCGGTATTGAGTGCAGCCCTAATTCCGTTTTTACCATCTTGTCGTCTTTAGCTGTTTCAAAGCCAATCTAATTTCGTAAAAAAATCTCTCCTATTCGTAATATTTAATGTGATTTTTTTCTTCATGACATTTTATTATATACATCAGTGCCAGTTTATCCGAGTGTAATTTGCTCCATCAAAACAATTAGTGGGACACAGTGGACGTCAATATTGTGAACATTCCACTTTGTACCACTGGTTCCCGACGGCTTGGTGGTGTAAAGTGGAATACACCGCATTCGTGTTTCCATTCTACTTATTGTTTTATGTTACTTTGAAGATATAACATAAATAAATAACTACTTTTTTTAATATTTTAATTATTGTTTTTTTTTAACACGTTTTGACTGTCTTTAGCATAATATGTAAAAACAAACTAGATTTTAACATGTTTTCAATTTTATGTTTAAATAAGTTTCGGTTTCGGTCAAATCTGGGACCGGGGTCGAAGGTCATGTTTCGGTTTCGGCTAAAAACATTGTTTTAATGTAAGTAAAACCAGAAAATCTCAGTCTTTGAGCTTCTTGCTCCATTAATGTTTTTAGATTATCGTGTCAACAAAATCCATTACGTTTGTGACGTTTTAAGTGAGAGTATCTACGTAGAACCGAAGACAGGCCAGTTTTACATTGTTACTGTCTGCCTCGAGATTTATGGGCACCAGTCTAGCCGACCCGGTTTCGGCCCTTGCAAAAGTTAAAGACAGTTAAACTCAACCCACAAGGTCTTTTCCAAAATGGATAAGTTTGAACATACTGTTTCATAAAATGTTCACAGTATCCTCGATGTTAACAATGTATTTTTAAGAAAAGTTATTTAGCTAATCGTTTCATTGCGATTATTTTGGCATTCTTCAATAACATGCAAATACATATTAATCAAAATTTATTTATAGCGTTGATTATACCATTAGCGTTGTTTAAATTTTATCAACATACTTTCATTTTAGACGATATAAAATTTCTATACTCGTACGGTCTGTGTTACAGTGTTTATTTTGAAGCCGTGAGAAAACGAGATTACGTCCTTTTTCAGTGAAAGTCTCGCACATTTGCATAAGCATGTTTGTAATAAATCTGTTCAGCCATTCCACATAGATGTAATCTTAACTAGCAGGGGTGCTTTGTACATATTATTATAGATAGTTTTAAAACGTGAGCTCGGTCCATTAGTTTCACGCCACCGAGGCGTGGACCACACTATCGATCGTAGCTAATGTTTCTTGGTTTTTACTGTGTTACGCAAAAGTATTTGGCTAAAAATGAGAACAGAAAGTAAAGGGACTAAAATTTCACTGAAAACTAGCACTTATCCATTTTTCTCTCGGTTAAAATAAACCCTCTACGTTTAAAGTGCCCTTCTTAATTAATTAATTACGACCTCGCAAAGTATTGTAATCTACGATTTGATTTATTCATAGTATTATGTCCTTTATCTATCTTCTATCTATACATATAAAATTCAAAGTCCTGACTGACTGAAATATCAATGCACAGCCCAAACCGCTGGGCCTAGAAACATGAAATTTGGAGGATGTATTCTTTGTGAAGAGTAGGTGTCCAGTAAGAAAGGGAAAATCACGTAGACGGGCGCATGGCGTGCATTGGGGACATACCTACTATAATACTTTACGCACTAACACCGAAATCTGTTCGTTCAGTGATTAGTAATTGTGATTACCCAGAAGAACATGTAATAAAAATTTTCATTTATGGAAATGGTGATTACTCAGAAGCATGGGCGTCGCGGGGGGGGGGGTCAGCTAGGGCAGCTGGTGGATTGGTACTCCTATTGGATTTTCGCATGATTGAACGATATAAACACATGCTAAAATATGTTTTTTCATACATTGATTGCAAAATAAGGAGCCTGTGGATATTTTGAAGCTCGCTTAAAAAAAAAAATCCGTCATTTATTTAATGTAGGCCACGCGGGTGTGGCCGCGGGCAGAGGCTAGTTCATTTATATAAAAAAAAACAAAGCGTTGAATTATTTGCGCGATGCTCTTTAAAGATAATAATAATCTTCAGGAGATTCTTGGAACTGCATCTTGCTTTATATTTCAAATGAAATCATTTTATAATTAACTAGTAACTTCACTTCATTTTCAAGCTTTAAGATTCGCAAGGTTTTTGAAGCAGCAATAGTTTCAACAAATATAAAGCGATATGATTTCTGGATGCATTTTTTTCAAGTTTTGTTTGAGCACGTTTATTTACAGGAAATTGCCCGTTTTTTAAGCCGATCGAAACTTATTCAAGTGGCAAAGTATCATCGACTTTTAGATATACCAAAAAACTGCATTGTTTTTACCGTGAAACACTACGTTTTATGCTGCTTGCATAGATAACAATTTTATTTTAACCCGCGAGCACTCGCGCTATGAGCATTTTGCTCACAGTAAATTTAAAACACGCGCCATTTTGTCAAAATTATTCGTAGGTACATCGTTCATTTGGTAGCTGAGTTTTGTTCCGTCCCCCACCCCTGTATGCAGTTCACTTCTCGCCAGTGTGCGCCAGTCAGTTGGACGATGTGGTTTGTTGCGCCGTGTACCATCAGGCGGCGTTTTGCTCATCGCGCGGGTATCGACGTAAGTACTTTTTTTACTCATGACTTTATTTTTTTTTCATCTTAGCGACAGTTTTACTGCTACTTTTATGTAATATCATGATTTTACATTACTGAAATAGTAATCTATTATAGATATATTATTATAGATGGATCGTGATCGAAGTGATGAACAAGTTTTGGCATGGTTGATGGAGGAAGGTTTAGAAGTTTTGTAACTTAGAAATTTACCCGGGAAAGCAACCGACCGGTCCACACAAATATGATAATACTGCATCTGCAGTTGTAAAACGTTTATCACAAGATATTTTGAATACAGGCAGAAATATTACGGCTGACAATTATTTTACATCGATTCTATTGGACGATGAATTACTAGCTGCTCGGACTACTATCGTTGGTACACTTAGGAAGAAGGGAAATTCCACCATTTTTTCTTGACATCAAACAAAGACCAAAACCTAGTAGTATCTTTGGTTTTCACAAGAGCAAGGGCCTGCTGTCTTACGTACCAAACAAACCACAAACGACGACCGAATCGATCCAACTACTGTAACTACCACGAAGCCCGAAATTATTACCTTTTATAATAAAACAAAAGAAGGTGTTGATGTTGTGGATCGACTAAAAGAAGAGTATTCTGTGGCAAGAGTAGCATGTAGATGGCCGCTGAGATTATTTTTCACGATCCTAAACATAGCCGGAATCAACAGTCAAATCATTTACAAAGAAAATATAGGTATAATCATCACGCGCAGAGACTACTTGAAACAACTAGCTCTTCAACTAACACAGCCATATATCCGAAGAAGAAGCACCTTCCAAAATATTTCATATCCTCTAGTTTATCCTTTCATATCCGCAAGTGATGAAACGCTTTGTACCAGAATCTGAGTTACCAGAAAAAGAAGAAAAACCAAGTGGTATCTGCGCGGTTTGCCCAAGACGCAAAAATCGCAAGACCAAAAAGAGCTGCATTTACTGCCAAAAATTTTTATGTACCGAGCATAGTCGTACACTATGTGATATGTGTAAAGCTTGCGTATATGACGAAGATTATTTATTTATAATTAGTAAAGGTATTTTTTTGAAAAGTTTTTTTTGTTTATTTTTTTTCCGTAAGACTGCCTTAGAAGACTGGCAAATTAGTTCCTATGATTGTTGATTAAAATAAAAAAGCTAATATTGTTAACTTTTTAAATATATATTTTATAGAATAAATAATGTATATTTTATAATAAAATATATTTTTATTAACATTTTTTGGTAAAACTTGCATTTATTGACATTTATAAACCTGAGCAAAATGCTCTACACGCGAGTGCTGATGTAATTTCTTGAGGCGCGAGTGCTGGCGGGTTAAAAAAAACGTTTGTTTTCCTACATGGTGTTTTAAACCGTATTTATAAGTTCACACAATAGTTTATACTATTCATCTAGTATTATATAATAAATAATCCCTCAGTTATCGGTCGAGGTGTGAATGACAAAAAAATTAAAAAGGTACGTACCAAAATACGAATGTAATTAATTAAGTGTAATTTAGGTCGCATTTGGAGTCACCAAATGAGAATGATTTCCTTAAAGAGATTTTATTAATCCTGACGGATGGGCAGATTTTGCTGTCTATCCGTGCCAAAGATATAATACGATGCATTGATGATTTAATATCTGATTCTTTAATCGAACAATAAAAATTATTTGATATCGGAAGACCTTAATTGGCGCTCGCATCGCGCACAGTCCTCGGCTTCTTGTTGTCCTAGCCCGCCCGAGCGGCAACCGCATCTGCGAGATTCTTATGCAAAATCGATGTTTTTATTGCTCTTTTATGGTCCCCACAGTCTTTCAGCCAAATCGAGAGCAAGAAAAGGCGTGAGAAAATTCATTCTCAATATAAAGCGTTTCTTTAATTAAGCCGAGTCGTTCTTTTTGCACTTAACGACCACTGTCCTTTGTAATGTTTTCTGGTTTTGCTATAAACATTTTAATAATGGCCAAATGTAAGTCGGTGCGTAATATTCTCAAGCATCAATTAATAATATCCGTTGGCATGCCTATTCAAGTTTTGTGGATGAACCACATAACATAATACAAATGCAACGGGCAAATTTTTCGTTTTTTTTTGTTTTTGCAAGTTTTTCATGGTCAAAGTATTTCATGAAATAAAGTTTTCAGTTGTTACAATTACAACTTGTATGCCAAGTACTTTATTATGAATTACTAGGCCGTAACGACAAAACGGTCTAACGCCAACTGACTTAATACGTATAATGTTTTTCAGGTTCAATAACTTTGTTTGCAATTTTATTTAATAGTGCCTAATTAAGTGATCCTTGTAAAAAAATCAGTTCCATTTATATCGTTCAGTGAACTGGTCCATTTTATTGTAATAAAATAATAAATTGACGCTCGTATTTTATAAAGTTGAGTACTGTACTGTCTCTCGGACAAACCTTAAACTGAGATCTAGAATAAAATTGTTTTAAGATTCCATTTTTCGTACCAATATGATAGAGCTTGTCATCAGTTCTTGCCAAGACTACGCCTATAATATTACGTGCATCACCACGTCCTCTATCAACCTCTGGTACTGAAATCCTTACAGATGTGCCATAGATACAAAAGGAAACTTCTTTTCACTTGTTTTCATCATTTTTTCGGCCTGGTGTGTAAGGTTTTTCTTAGCACTTTGACGGATTGCATCGGATGACGTAATACCCTCCCCTCGCTCCGCTATCCCCACTGTACATACTTACAAACATCAAGAATTTAATACACTTCCGTTTGCTATTTAGGAAATGTATGTATTTACTAGGAAAAGTGCATATTACAAAATATATCATATACTTCCTATCTATTTTAGGAATTGTACACATTTCCTAGGAATTGTATAGAATGACGGATTACACACTTTTCCGTTAACATATACAATGCAACATTTATGAGAAACGTTTGGTCATATTTAAGAATATAATACAGACCATCAAACTGAGCTACTTTTATCGGTATCCACAAGCCAGGCAAACCCAAGTCTGAACCTTCGAGCTACCGCCCTATCTGTCTTCTGAATACACTCGGCAATGTTATGCCGAGGGTAAGAGTCTCATTCCAAACGAGCAATTCGGTTTCGAGACCAAACACTCGTACATCCAACAGGTCCACCTCATCGTAGAGCACTTGAACGCTGGTTCCCAGCGTGGAGTGATGACGGGCGTGTTATTTTTAGATATAGCGGAAGCCTTGGACAAAGTCTGGCACAACTGCTTTTTTTAATGTATAAGCTCTACCAACTCGGAGTGCCAGACCGTCTCGTGCTCATCTTACGTGACTTTCTGTCGTCCTCCAGTTCATGAAACGCCTTTTCTTTTGCCGTTCTCGAAGCAATTCTTCACCTCTACCAGAAGGCATCCCAATCCTCTGATCGGAGGAGTCGCATTGGCCACCCGATACGACTCCTAACGCTATCACACTCCTCCAAGAAAGCATTCCTACTGCTTACCTGGATGAAGGTGATAGCAACTAGCACTATATGGAACCAACATAATAAAAATAATCAGTTGTCCCATACAAAACTTCAATACCTATTCAAACCAAATGTATGGCACTGCTGATTATTTTTTTATTCGAGATGATCCTATAGAGAAAATTGTTAAGTTTAATGGCCCGAATTGCACCCTCAAATATGACCACACCATTTTAATACAATTAAAAAATTGGGTTACAAAATTACTGACTTCGTCGTTCGCATCGTCGAGCGTGGCCCCTGCATCCAGCTTAATAATTACAGTATAGCGTTGGATAAACATTTAATGAGGGTTCGTGTGACTAGACGCCAATCCAATCACCTTGCAATTTATGGGTGCACCATTTTCATATTTTATATTGGCAAATTCGATTACTACGAAAAGATAGAGAAAGAAAAGAGATCTTACGACGTGGAACAACGCAACGCAGTCATACAAAACGATTTTCATGCGGGGAGCGATTGCTTACGAATGGCTCTAATAGTATTTTTTAATACATATTTTTAATAAAATTATTGTTAAAGATATATAAGATATGTAAGTGTACATACCCTCGAGATGATAAGGTCATAGATTATAGCTATGATAGATATTCAAATCTTTCATGTACCTATTTTTGAACATGTGTAAACACCACGTTGAAAGTAAAAAAACTGGAAATAAAAATATCGTACAAACACAAAATCTCAAGGAACCGAAAAACAAAAATTCAAGAAATTATTTCTTTATATAAATGTTATTTGTATGGTGTACACAATAAAGAATATTCTATTCACTCTGATAATTCTCTATGTTTGAAGATTCTACAGATCGATATGTTTAATTCGGCTTTAACAACGAAAAAAAGGTTATGTTTTTCTATAGCCGTCCCTTTAGGCCTGTAACACGTAATTGAATCTGGTGTAAAGAATTTTAATCGTACCATATTTTTTTAATATCGCCATCGGGAGAAAGTAGAAATTTACGTCGAGAAATTAATTTTTGCTTGAGTGACAAATTGCGGGAGCCGGAACATTATTCGCTCCGTCGCCGTATATGATATTCACAAAAGATCATAATAGCAACACATTATATTCGCAAATCATCATATTATCAAGACATCACATTTGCAAAACATTATGTTCTCAAGAAACCATAATCGCCTTAATATCATATTCGCAATTTACGTAATTTATTTATCTAGAAGATCGCAAAGTTATACAATATTGTTCACTGTTACCACTGCTGTCATCAAAATTGATACCGGACGCATTTTTCACGATTATTGAAACGTCGTCATTATCACTAGATATTAACAAATTTATTGATTATTAACTGTTGTCATGTGTCCTACTGCTGGGCAAAGGCCTCCCCTTTCCTTCCAAACCTCTCTGTCTTGTACGATATCTGACCATGTTCGCCCCTCAAACAAGATCAGATCGTCACACCACCTTCGCCGCGGTCTACCTCGACGGCGATTTCCTCCGTCAGGCGTCCAGTGAGTGACGATCTTCGCCCACCTCTCCGGGTGCATTCGCGCTACGTGGCCAGCCCACTCCCACTTTAGCTTGGCTGCTTTTTCTCCGACATCCACAACCTGAGTTATGGAACGCAGAGTCATGTTTCTAACGCGATCTGTACGCTTCACACCTATTATACTGCGCTCCATTGCCCGCTGACAAATCTTGAGTTAGACTTCTGTTGTTCAGTGAGTGACCAGCTTTGCGCACCGTAGGTTAGGACGGGCAGGGTGCACATGTCGATGAGTTTTCTTTTTAGTGTCATTGGAAGACTTCCCTTCAAATGTTCTTTTAGGGCCCAGAAGGTCTTCCAAGCATTTTGGGCTCTTCTTTCAACTTCCTTGTCTTGTCTATGTTTAAAAGACACTATCTGGCCCAAGTATGTATACTCATCGACATATTGCAGCACATGCCCGTCTACCTCGATCCTACGTTTCGTGCTATTGGTCATGACCTGAGTTTTGGATCTGTTCATTGAAAGTCCAACCTCAAGACTTGCTGTGCTCAGATCTTGGAGCATTTCTTCAAGTTCTGAAGCAGATGTGGAGAACAACACAATGTCATCAGCAAAGCGGAGGTTTGTAAGCTGATGGCCGCTAACATTTACGCCTCGTGAGTGCCACGAAGCGGGCAGCTTGTTAAAAACCTCCTGCAATGCGCTTGTGAACAGTTTAGGTGAGAGTGGGTCGCCTTGTTTGACACCCTTTTCGATGTTGAAATATGTAGCTTGATGTTCGCGGAGCTACTTCGATAGATGGTGTCGATGATGTCAATGATACTTTGGGACTCTAGGGCATTAATAACTGACTTATGTTCTATACTGTCGAATGCCTTGGCATAGTTACAAAGGCCAGGTAAAGCGGTTTATTAAATTCACAATATTTTTCGATGACTTGGTTAGTGGTATGGAGATGATCGGTTGTAGAGAAGTGGGGCCGAAATCCAGCTTGTTCGGGAGGTTGGTGAAGGTCAAGGGTCGGAGCGATACGGTTCTCTATGATTTTAATAAATAGTTTATATAAATGTGAAATTAGGCTAATGGGGCGATAGTTTAAAATGTCAGCTTTGTCTCCTTTTTATGAAGCAAAATTATGTTGGAGTGGCACATTTCAGAGGGAATCTGACCCGAATATAAGATGGTGTTGAAAAAAGATATGATGTGGGGTACAAGAACGCAACTTCATTCGCGTGGAAGTTTTGATGTGCATGTGAGAAAAAAAGATATAAAAGATAGTCTATGTCCTTCTCCAGGATATAATGTAACTCCTTGTCGTGGTAAGGTAATAAATAAACAAACATCGTTACTTTCTCATTTATAATATTAGTATGATTTCAACACTCGATGGTTGCAATAGACTAATAGTGACATATTAAGCTGTTATGACCAGAAAAATATGACGACAAGCCTATGCCTTGAGGGTTGACTTCGCCGAATCAATACGAAAATTTCAAAAAAGCCAACCATGTTTCAATTCACATCATTATTAAAAAAGAGACAAAAATACAAAAATTAAATTAGAAAGAAACAATTTAAATTTCACTGATACGAAAAGAAGTGAAATCACAATGGACAAAAAAAAGTATAAATACCTGTAGTCAATGAGTGTGTACATAAAACAATAAGTCTGCAGGTATGCTTAAAACGGTTTGGAGCATTACGGAATTACTAGGATTTTAGTTTGTTTGTCTGTTTATAAGAATAAATATTTTGTTTCAAATTAATAAAATGTTTTATTTCTCAAAAATAGCAGAATTGTTGTGGTGGGAATTTTATGCCTGACTACTTAGAATATGATGTCTTGCGTTTGTCATGTTTTGCGAATATCTTATTTCGTGAAAGTGCTATTATGGAAATATTATTATGATGATGTTTTGTGAATATTATATACGGCGACGGAGCGGCATTATTAACTAGAGCTGCTAAGAAAAAAACGTCTTATTTTTCGTACAGCAATAAATGAATCCAGCAAACTGAACATTTCTATCACATGAATAAATGATTATCTTGGTTTTTCTTTTACATAAGAAAGAGTGTTTAAATTCTTTGTTTAGAAAAGAAAGCAAGGTAAGTACCTTTTCTTCCTAATGCACCCAACCCTTTTCATCTTAACCCATTTTAAATTATTAACTTATAACACAGTATAAATATGGACAGTATAGAAACTAACCCTAGTTGAGGACATAATTACGTACGTTCCATTGAAGCAATAGGGTTGTAACTTTTAATGTTTTTGATATTGTTTTTTTATTTTCATTTACATTTTTGTGCTGTAGTGATCATTCAATCGAATTTAAATAACTAGCTTACAAATACAATTAAAATAGGTAATTTCATGGCGTCGGTTAATCTCAGCAAAAGACGATAGTTTAAACACGGAAAAGAATTTAATATTAACACACAACAACTTGTAAAACTATAGGTCTTTAACTTTGGAAGTTTAAAATACGATAGCTCCGGTTTTGATGACGCCGAGTTCAAACAGCCGTATACTACGCAATACGAATGTGGCATTTTTAAAAAGATCACGGGGACAAATTAAACATGACCACTCGTCTTGACGCGGCACTTACTACTGAGAGCACCGCGAGTACCGCGAGCACCGAGAGTAGTCCGGTCATCTAGGAGACTCGTCGTTGCGCATGTTTGTGTGAGTGTGCCGTTTCGAGCGTTTGTAGGTAGTTTCCCCACTGTCCATATTGTGCTTATAACTAGGGTTCCTTCAGAGTTGCCAATCATGTTAGGTAAAGGTAAAATCCTAAACCTCTAATCAATAAACATCCGTAAAAAAATACATTTGTCTAAAGTGTGACCTATTGTGGTAAATAAAACAATTTGCCACGCTTCCTACTGCCACGTTTTCCCTATTAACAGATGTGTGCAAACTCGGCGTTGATGAGTTACTCTGTCATACATAACGTAGTGCTCAAATTAGGTACCCACTGATTCGCACATATGTATGTGAGACAAATTAGTCCAGTCCTACCGCGCTGTGATAAATTGTCAGGATTTAAGCTAAATGCATTACAGTGCGGACCTGTGAATTACATAGATTTCCACGCTAATCCGTAAATTAAAGAGTTAATAAACTTGGCTATAAATCAATCGTTTTTGCGTACAATGTTTGACGAGGATGCGACGCATTTTTTATTCAAACCTTAATTATGTTTTCACTTAGTGTAATGCAGAGGCCGATCCACAAGGCTTTGAAAGTTGCGAATAACGAAAAATGATTATAAATTGTAATTAAATATATTGTATCTTTTTTTTATAGATCCCAGATACAAACTATATTTGTTTTTTAATTGAATTCAACGTCATTTGAAAGAAATGAAGTAGTCAATAAAAAAATGGGTTACCAAGTGTAAACAGGTATCTTATTGTTAAATTAAATACAGTTACGAATGTATGAATCAATTTAAAGTTTAAAACGTAATTTGCATGGCTGATATACTAGGTGTAGTTTTGCTTCCTCGTCAAATTCAAGGAGGTAACTATGCTAATGATTCTCAACCCGAATCAATAATAAAATGGGTAGGTAATTTTTATATCTTTTTCTTAGTATCGGAAAACGGTAAGTGTACACCACCTGTATTAAAACGCGGCCCGTCTAATACTAGCCCTATAACCGCGCTTTCACACGCACAAGCAAACGCAGACGTTTATTCGATAAACGGGTGATTCTCCTCTTTTGAGAAGGGCTTCATTCTGAAATAGTGTCAAATTAAAACAACTAAGAAAGCAACGTTTATTATTGACCAGGTACCGTAATTTATATTGATTATTTACGTCTTCTATGACAACCTACTGTATATTGTACACATATGTAAATGCATGAAAATTATGTCCGTATTATTACCATGTTTAGAGACTTGCTGCTCTATTGGTGGTTCAAAATGTTGACTATGGTGCTTCACCCTTTCCTCTGTGTCGCTCAGAGGGTAGCTTTTCCTTCGTGTTGTGAACTGTATTCCTTTCAATTCTCCTCACCGCTCTGAGTGCCGCTTGTCATGCCTCCACAGTTTTATCTATAAAATCCATCTGTATTCAAGTATTTAGTTTTGTAACCATCCTTAGTATTGCCCTTGTACGCTTTTGTTCCACGAATAGGTGTGCCTCATAACTTGGGTACTTACTGGGTATGCCATACTCTCTTAGGCCTCTATATGTTGGTTTTGCATGTGTTGACATCGCTTATTTCTTGCTGTTTTTGCCACACCTTTGACCTCGGCTTCGTAAATCATCAGACTCCTTCATATCCAGCTTAAGGCTTATAATGAAGAGTAAACGGAGTCCTATAGGTCCTGATGTCCGAAAATTGCTTTCTGTACCCACCGTAAATGAGGCCGAAAATGGAATCAGTGACTAAAATAACAAAATTTATTCAAATCGCATTTTTTTTGTTCAACTTTATTTTCTATCACTATTTAAGTAAAAATAATGTTGATTGGTATTCAAATAAATAAAAATATTTATTTGTATACCAATCAAGATTATTTTTCAACTTGTATCTTTTGTTTTATTCAACTTGGAATTAAATCCCCCTAGATTCCCACATTGTGGTGTATTGAAGGATTCTGGAGTACCTAACGTTAAAAGTTGACTCCCGAACAAAGCGAGGGAGTTAAGCTAAGAATCCTTCGTGCAGCGAGCTAGCCCAAGACAAGGCACCTTTATCCCCGAGGAGAGTAATCTACTGTTCACATTTACTGCGAAGAAATAAAAACCTTTTCGATTTTTGAAATATGACGTCGCGCCACTGTTAGTAGATGAAAGATTTCCCCTCTTTAGAAACAAATTTTTCTAGACAGGGGAAAATTTGGGAAATAAAATCCTTGGAAAAAGTTACAACACTGAAAAATAAGGTGTTTAGGAAAGCAAGAGACGTTTGATAACCGAATTAGTAATTTGTAAGAATAACTTGCTTAGCTTAACTCACTCGGTTTGCTCGGAAGTTAACTCTTAAACCCCCTCGCTGCGCTCGAGGTTTAACCCCCAGACTCCTTCGTGACGCTCGGGCTTCAATACGCCCGTGACATAAGGCACTGCTTTACCCCCTGGTGAATAATCTACTGTTTCAATCGATATTCAAGCTTGACCATGGCTGTTGTGGTGCTATCTAAAATTCGTGTCGTGAACGATTCGAGAATAGGAATTGTAGACAGCAAAAAAACAAAAGCACTATCCAAATCTGATTGGTTTCGAGCAGCTCTGCAACACCGTTGTTTTAACTCATACCCTAACCGTGCAATAGAAATTAGAGTATCACGCGCGTATTTGAAAATTGAGACGGGCTGCTGCGAGTCGCTTAAATTTTGTCGGATGGAAAATTATGGGTCCCCTTGTAGGCGATAATAAGATTTTAGACTACTTCCGGGCCCACCGTTTCCTTTCGTGAGATAAACGCGAGCAATTTTCTGTTTTATAATACATGTCTACAGTGAAATTGGTGTCAAAAGACCGATATATTATGTATGGATCTCGTAGTTGTCCGAAATAAAATGATTTTATTTATGTTTATACTAGCTATATGTTCTGATTTTAACCGTATATTTTTATACGAAATATAAAGTTACATTAACTTGGTTTTTCAGAGAAATGTTCTATATTAATTCAACGTGATTGCAGTAATTCGTAATAGGCACGTATTCTTAGGAATTTTAGTACCCCAGGATACTACCTCCAATCTTGATACCTTGTAACCATTTATGACCATTTTCGACTAGGCCTAAAAACTGAATTAGAAGGTCTATTTTAAAACCAGCGAATAATGTTTGATTAGAACGTCTTATGATGTTAATATCAAGAAATACTTAAGAACGCACAAGGTCTCGGTAAATTCTTACAAGAAAAAATGTTCTCGGGTAGTAGGAAGAATAAATAAATCCAAGAATGTGGCCTTAAGGCACATTTCAAGATCTTGAAAGTATTTTGGAGAGTGTAAGTACATATAATTTATTGATATTAAAACGTGTTTAGAGTATTCCGAGTATTCCGGGTTGAAATAAGGTAGGTACATGTTTTATATTTAATAAAATATTTTTAGGAACGATCATGCGCTGTTACGTCTCTTTGTTTTAAGAATTGAAAACATGTAATTAGTCTTATTAGGTACCATAACGATGAGCTCGTTTAAAGAGAATATTGAAACTGAAACAAGGTCCTAGCTTATTCTGCCTAAGGAAACCTGGTATAATATATCCTGTAAAGACAAAAATGACTTTTCTCAGGCCGACATACAAAACTATATAAAATAAAACACTACAATGAGTTACAAGGGAAAAACATCTGATTTAGTCACTGGTCGAACTTGACCTTTTAATTAAAATTGATAGTCTTGCACACAATATATATATATTTATTTATTGGCCTATCTACAATTGTTACACTGTTTATGCTAATATTGTATGATGCGATAGAAAATGCAGGCAAAAAAAAAATACACAATGTTTTGTGGTAAATTTTTATAAGTACCTTGCCCAGTTAAGGCTTTCAACTAATTAAAATTAGTCAAGCATCAATAATGCGACAGATAACTTTGCCCATCAAGAAATCTAGTAGGTTTTGCAGCAAAGGTTGAAAAAATATATAAGATTTATGTTTCACCGTAGGTATATACCGTATTTGTGTCGTTTATGGAATAAAAGAACAAACCACAGGCGTTTTTAACAAAAATAAAATTCTTAATACCTAATAAGCGAAAGCGTTACGTGATTGTAAAAAATTAGCTTGTTTTACCGTGTCAAGTGCCTTAACTCCGCTTTAAGAGCTCTGTCTACCTTATAAGAGGCGACTGCCACGATCCGTTTTGATATATTATTACGTGAACGTTTTGGCGGCAAACATATCCGTATTTATTCAGCGTGGGGTGTTGCAACTGGCGGCTACTTGAGCCCACTCGTCTTGTAGCCTCCCCTCATCCAGTGGAAGCGTGTTTTTACCGAGTCACAGTTTTTACCTTACAATAATTGTTTGTTTTTTTTTCTGCGTCGACGATCATGGTATTGTTTTTTTTTCTATAATTTTGTAAGTGTATTTTTAACATTCCATTTGTCGGCTTTATGTCTGTTATTACAACATTTCCATAAATTGCCCTGAAACAGGAAGATAAGAATACACATATTTTAAATTATACACAAGGGAACTTTTCATCTATTTAGAGACCCGTGAGGCAGACTGACCGCTCATCGTTGCGGTCTAATGTGGCGCAACGACGCGAACGGCGGGTTGTGTCGACGCTAAATACAGTTTCACAATGGTCGGCGCAGTGATAGCATGCATTTGGCCACAGAACCCTAAACCCGATGTCCTAGCTATGTACGCGCGCTATTTCAGTGCCGGATTAAACAGAATTACGATGAGTTCCGTGTGCAGGTCGTCGCAGGAACGCAGCCGTGTGCACTCTGCTTTCCCCGTTAAGGGCTTTGCCTAGTTTTAAGGTGTGATGTATGCCAGATACTCCACCTACCTTCTTCGTCTTAAAGCAGATTAAGTGGGCGGACTATCTAAAAACCGTGCTTGAATGAGTTATTGCTTTAATAACCAAATGCGCATTATACTCTTGAAAACGATTCATTTGCGTAGTTACATATACTGTGTTGAGAAGATAATAGCTCCAAAAACAGAGAAATCGAATAACAAAGGATTCTGTAACGAATACCTGAATTTTGCAAAAGAACCGCGTATCACCTATAATAAAAATAAAAAAACACGCTTGTCAAAGTCAAAGTCAAATTGTGCAGCTATGTAGCATAACCATAGATCTTATAACGCTGTACCTAGCAAATGATGTGTTTTTGTGAGACGACAAAACATATTTGTAACATCAATCATCTTTCTAGTATCAGCACCAATCATATTATCTTAATGTAGCGGATCAGTGTTATTGGCAGTATGTCGCTGCATCGACGGACCGGAATAAACACGTCCTAAACACAATATCGGCCTTACATTATGTCTACACTACGCTGAGCTAACATAGGACACATTCATTACAAAACCTCATCATGTAAGTTAGTGTAGTTAGATAGTGATTTGTAGCCCTCGGGGGCACATAGGCTTTCGTAACGATCCCCTCGAATACTAACGCTATTTTTACAGTCGGTTTGTTTGTGAATGCTTCTTCCCTTGATTACCTACTCAATGTAGTGGTAGCAAAACAGTACTTTCGTCATTGATTATTGCCACACCGACACTGAGCTAGAGGTGCCCTACCACCATCAGATGAATGTAATAAACATTTTTGTAAGTGAAAATGTAGTACGAGTACCATCACAAGTAACGTGGTAAAAATGATTTGCCATTCAGGTTCATAGATCACTGAAAACGTTGAACATACTCGTAATATCTAAAACAACATTCTGTCTGTGTCGTATTCAAGTGATTGTTAGGAACAGAACGATGTTTTAAAATGTTCATACACTTTCATATTCAAACAGATAGCCAATAAGACTATAGGTATTGTAATGACGTATTGATGAAAAACTACTAAGTAAATTTAATTCATGGAATCACCAGCACGGGTTCTTTATCAGCTGTTACAAATTGTAACCACAGCGGGTGATAGTTGTTGTTGACTACTATCGCCTCACTTTTTGTTTGCAAACGACCTATACATTGGTATGTGTGTGCGTGCCACTAAATTCCACCCAACGATTAAACGAAAACTGATTTTAAGCGAGCTCACGCAAACGCATGATTTCAGAATAGGAATATTCATTTTATTCATTTATACGCTTTCCGAACATGAGAGCTTTGATTCGGTCGCATAACTATCGTATGTAAACCTCACGAGCGAACGTGCTTGGCTTAGTTAGAACAGAATACAGTTGAAATAAACTAAAAAAGCAATAAAGACATGTTGTGGGATATGAAAAAGTGGCATTCAAGTAAAAAAAAATAACAGGAATGGGGGAGGCCTTTGCCCAGCAGTGGGACAGAACAGGCTAAAGAAAAAACATAATTAAAAGACAGTGTTTATTGCATATAGATCATCATTATCTCCGATAACAGGTTTAACACTCGTTCCACTTTTTCTTTCTTAACTTTCAGTAAAAGATTAACTAATTTGTCGTAATCACCGGTTTTTCTCAATTCTCTTATTACATGTTCCTTTGATTTAGCATCGTAACCGTGATATACTTTCGTCCAAAGCATTTTTAAAACCATTCCGTCCAATGTTTTTTTGTCGTACTTTTCTGCGTTGACCTGTAAATTTAATAAATTGTAAGCCTTTAGTTGCTATGTCGACAGATTCAACAATATCTTAAGGTTCCAAAATTAACCAAACGACAGAAAAGGTTAACTACACAAAATGCAAAATAAAGTTTGTCGTATATCTTTTATCCGTTACGGAAAAGAGCGACAATGATTTAATTTGAGCCCGAAACAGCTTTTCTTTCACAATTTAAAACGAAACACAAACACTCGACCCCTCGGCATACAAGTTTATTTTTTACTTTTTGTTTTGTTGTTAATGTTTGTTATTTGGTTGTATAATAATTGAATAGATATAAATAGTATTATTTTTACTTTTGCATGCCGTAAGGTAGTGTGTTGGAACTACTTTTAAAATGTTAACACCTCATTTTGTAACCACATTCATTGCAAAATAATTGATTTCTGATTTCTGAAACATGTTTTCAATAAAACTTGTAAAAAATAATTCTCTTAAATATGTCATGCTATAATGTGTATAACTATTTTGCTCATAATAAGCCTATTATTTTCTCACACCTGGGACACAGGCTTCCTCTTTATGAACAGATGGTAGATATCACATTTAACTTTGATTTTTTTTTCTATTACATGTTTTCTTACCTGACGTTTCATGGTTTCCTGACTGAGTTTTCCTACATCGTTTTAAGAGTAGTGGTGATGAAATAACTTACACAAAGTCATGCACCTGCCTGGATTCGAACCCACAACCAGATCGTGAGTCGTAGTAATTAGAGACAGTTTTATATGCACATAGGTATAACCGAAGAGAAACAAAACATTATTTCGATACAAAAATATGTACATTTTATGTACTTTGGCGCAAACGCGAGGCAGAATGCACTCACTGATTTCAATTTCTCACGACGTAGCCCCTGTGGCCTAATGGATAAGGCATCGGCCTCCTAAGCCGGGGATTGTGGGTTCGAGTCCCACCAGGGGTGACATTAATTTAGATTTTTCTTATTTTATAAAAATGATTCAATTATTTTGATAGTTTTTGCGAATATTTGTATATTTTTCAATAATTGACCCGCCTATGCTTTGCTCAAGTGCAATGTGCAGATACGGCGACATCATAAAATATTGATATTTTTGCGTTCTAAGTTGAATATTAATATTTAAATTAAAGCGAAAAACCGTACATAATCGATTGTGTAGTTAAAAATATCTGAGCGGCGGCCACACAGATGGACACGTAAAAACAGAGTAAATAAGAGTAAATAATTGTATCATTTGAACTGCTAGTTTTAAAGCTATAAGTTTACATGTAAGTTAATTTAGAACATTAATGCAATTTATGATTAATTTCACTTTAAGCTATAGAAAAGTGTTTTGTTTTTTCCATACCTACCCACCTTACCCATTTACCCGTTTACCCATTAGGCATTTGAACTTTAACAGATCATTCCTTCTGCAGATATACGTGTAGAAGCCACTATAAATTCATTTGTAAAATGAATAAATCAAATCGTTAAAACTTTATAATTTTTATTTCAATATTTTATCAGACAAACGCGGACTAAAATCGAACCAGAATTCAGGCACGCTATGAATACAGCGGGTGTACGGCACACTGCACTCGCAGCTGGGCACTCGTTTGTATAAAGCAAACAATAACAAATTGTTTTTAAATAAACGTTTTGCTGTTGTGTCAACCCCAATATTTTCAGTAAAATACGTTTTAACTTTGACTCACCAGAACTATGTGAAGGAACACCGATAACAAAAGAATGAAAGTCGTACTATGAGCCATATCGACTTACTTACACTGCGAAGGTTTGTACGTTACTGCGACTGAATGTTTAAAAGAAAAGAATGAAATTTCAAGAATGTACTAAACATCCTTTACGTAATGGCATCCATTTCTCTCAATACGTATGGGGGTTCATGCAAAAATGAGCCAAGCAGGTTTTAATTATTTTAACTGCAAAGTAGACGATGTTTTCGTTGTAACATATACGTACACCAAAGTAAGATAGCCGTTACAAAGATTTTAGACAGTGTCGTCTCCGTCAATCATGTATACACATGTGTCAATTTCCGTCAAAAATTCTATCTTTGGCCTTCTTACTGTCGCGATATATATATGTTATTTTTACATGCGCCTATATATTTAGAAGTCACTTATCTACCAGATATAACATTTAGCCCATAAAAAGAAAAAACAATTTCCAAGAGACGAAAATAAAATATATTTACAATAAGTGAGCTTCGTCCTCTACCTTTCAAGACTTATCCAACTTAATCGAGCTTAGCAACAGTAACAAACGTTTTATTTCTTATTCTTCGTCTAGCGTTTCACCAAATGTTTTACTGCGCCTTTACGAGTCGGTCCTAAGAAATTACTTAAGGTTTTGGCAGTGGGTATAATTTTACGAGCGGCTACCAAAGCTCTAAACATCTTTTGCTATTGTATAGTTAGCTACAATGCCTAAAAGATCTCGTTTAAAAGAAAGTCAAATTTCTAATCTGCATAGTTCGGTTCGGTTTATCATCCTCCTTATTGTGTAAGGTAATTTGCATCTCAGCTCGCGCACGTATCATTTTACTTGGAAAAAGCAATACTTATATTCACGCGCCACTGGTGATAGGAAACGACAAACATTTGTTTTATTTGAAGAACTTAATATATTCGATAAAAATCATGATAATAGTTATTATTATGATTTATTGTTACCTAATAGCGGTGTTTGTCAAACATGTTTTTAGAGATGGTGCCATGTTTAAAGTTAGACGGACAGAGCATAATATACAAGCTGGCAAGGACAATAAGACAATATATGAAAACACTGGTAATACTATTAATTAATTGGAATATTTTTAAACTATCAAATCTATCTTAACATCGAAATATATTTCAAACAAACTAAATAGCATAAATCTGTTACGAAATGGAACTCTGTCACTACTGTCAGGGCAGTCAATGTTGTTTATAATGTATTTTCTTCGGACCAGTTTTCTTTACGCATTGTATGCGATCTACGAAGGACTGGCAGCTTCGGATTGCATCAAAACAAAATGCAATTATGTGTTGTGGGGAAACATATCGTTTTGTCAGGAAATAAATCATACTACCTATTGTAATATGCATCTGGAGAAAGTAAATGATGTTTAACCCGCATTACAATTTTACTAACAAATTCTATTAGATTATTGGTGACATACTCCAAGAGGGGGATATGTTAAGTTATGGGTTGAACTCCGGTGGACGTAAGCCACGTAAACCGATTACGGGATGGAATTATCATGTGTAGGAATGTCATAGCACTGTGAAATTTTATTATGATTGGTAGGTGACAGTTGGTCAACCGTCGATGGGTGACTTTTATGATAAAACACAATCATACATCATACACTCACTCAGACACCACCGCCATACACTCATTCGCACGTAACCTTACCCCACACAAAGTCTTAGTGACAAGCATACCAATTTTTTTTTCTTTTTTTTCTTATTTTTTTTTCTGTAATTATTGTAAAAAAAAAACAAGTCTGTTAATAAGTTATGGAAGAGTGGAGTCTCCAAACACAGGCTTTACACGCCTAAAAGAAAAAAACTTGGCAAAAACAATAAATCTTTTTTTTTTCATTTTCATTAAATTTTTCATATCAGCTACACACAGTAAAAACAAAAAAAAATTGGCAATGTACTAAAATGTAGTGTACGTCTGGGTGGGCTAACTTCTCCGGACCTTTTCGAAATTTATATATGAATGGTCTTTTTGGAAACCTAAGGTGGGCAGGTGTCGATTGCCACATAGGCGGCATGAACTTATATAATACGAACTACGCCCGATGACATGGTCCTCTTGAGTCCTTAAGCAGCTTCTAGCTTTCTGTGAGCCACCTCTCATGGTATGGTTTATAATTTCGGTAAAACAGCAATGTTAGTTTTTAGAGCTGGAAAGGGTCCGGGGAAAATCCCCGCAGTTGATATTTATGTTTCATCAATAAAAGCTGTTCGAACTATTCGGTGGAATATGCTTGCACGCAGATTGTCAGTTTGTAATACGTGCGTTAAAAAGTCATTGTTCCATGCTTAGTGTTTCTGTTTTTACACATGCCAGCTGTGGATAAGGTTTAAAAAGTCGTCATTAAGTGAGATGTGTGTACAATACAACGATGCTTACCGCATCTTTATCATAAGCCGTGATAGCCTAGTGGTGTGACCGTCGGACTGCCAAGTCATAGGTCTCAAGTTGGAACCCAAGACACGCAACTCTGAATTTTCGGATTCATGTGCGTATTGTATAATTATCACTTGCTTCGGTGAAGGAAAACAGCGTGAGGAAACCAGCACACCTGAGAGACATTTCTCGACGGCATATAAAGCCAAGTCAGAGGCCCATGGGGGGATGGTAAAAACTCTGACACTAGGTCAGTCACAAATCACACGAAGAAGGACCGCATATTCATGCAATTTCCGCGGTACTGCAGCACATCGAAAATGTTCGCTAAAGCGAGAGTGCCTTTTAAGCCGTTATCCGATCGCGCATGGTTCCGTTCTACAGCATTCTTCGAAAATCCGCCAGTCTACTGCTGAAGGTCGTTAGAGAGGATTGTAACAGTCCGATCCGCAGGTATTTGCTGGAAGTCCATCGAAGTGCCTACCGAAGGTTAATGTTTTATTTTATTGCGAATTTAAGTATTGTTATTTTTAAATTGTAATGTCGTTATTTAATTTGTTTGCAATGTCCCTACTTTTATAAATTGAAAAGCCTTATTTTATGTTTATAAAATTATGACATTTTATTGCTATTCATAATTAATGGACTGATAACATTTCTAATGCAAAGATTTAATTTTAGAAAATTATGTTTTTAATATTGGGATTTCATGCCTTTTGAAACAATAAATAAATGTAAATATCCTTACGTATAATTTGCTCTGATTCGCATCAAATACAATTTAAGAAACGAATTTGGCAAAAGTTTTTGAAGTAGCGAGTTGGCAACATGTGTTTAGTGTTTATACCGATGCGGGTATCGTTAACCTGTCGGTGCTAGCTTATTAATCCACATCATGTAGGAAATGCTGTATTAAAAATAATGTTCTGTGACCAAACTACTGGATATATTGGATTGAATTTTTGTATGCAGACTGGAACCGTGATGAGGTATACGCAGTTAAGTTTATTTTTGTTTTAACGGACACACGGACAGATTAACAAACAGGGAAGGCACAGATACAGGACAGATATAAAATGGGCCCGCGACACCCCTTGTGCAGGCATCGGAATCCTAAAAGTTATGGACCTTTTAGATGAATTTACTAACACTGAAACAACCACATTGATATAAGGAGAAAGTAATAATACAGTCATACAATAACGCAAACTTAGGTACTTCCTTACTCAAATGACATCTATCTACCACTTCAAAAATATATCTGTGCATGCTGTAATACAAACGATCATATTGACTGACGCACAAAGCTAAAACGACTAAATGAAACATCATCTGCATATCTGACCTTCACAACCCAGTTAGTACTGGGTAATACGATACCCCTTGCTAAGACTAGCTGTCAGAACTTCTGGTCACTGACTACCTGTAACGTGTGTCAAACATACTCAAATGACAGCCGGGACCAATGGGTTTACGTGCTTTCAGAGGCACGGAGGATACTCGGTATGTAATGGGTGGTCACACATCCACAGACCAACCTAGGCAAGCCCAGCTTAACCTGAATATTGATCCGAGCGGCAGTTATTATTTAGCCACGAGATCCTCTACAAGCAAAGCAAATACATAGTAGTATAGCATAGTATACTCGTACATAGTAGGTTAAACATCGGAATCTCAGCTGATAGAACTGCATTACGCCAATTTCACAATAACTCTAGTTTGCTACCGTTCTCTCTCATTCTTTATTTTGTTTACTTTTAATATAATACAGCCGATCATAAGCCTCTTCTGTAAACGAAGTTAAAAGGTCGTACAGTGAAGTTTTGTGACTAAATACGAGGTAACAGTATGAGACAAGACACGGCTAAAACCAAATTCAATATATCAGTTGTTGTTGATATTTTGGTTACCGACACAGGCAAGAGACACACCCCACACTTGTTTCCGTTAAAAGTATTTTCTTTTTTTGCTTTTATCCTTTCAGGGAAGAATTCCGATCATGAGTGGTTAAAACCATTCAAGCCTTGTTGAGAGCTACAATAAAAGGTAGTTTGAAAAATGTGATCATATGAATACACATAGCACTATTGTTGCAAACCGCGATTTATTCAGCTGATAAGTGTACCAAATGAAGAACGGCATTACTGGATGACATGATTTTACGATTTTTTTACTAATTGTTTCTACCATATGTGGAAAAAATACTAACTTATTTATGATTAAACTGAATATTATAGAATTTGAGTAAAAATATCGCGTCAAAGTGACTTTTATACTCTTTTTTGCAAATTTTGAGCTATATCTTCAAGGCCGCTGCACTGTATTAGCGCTGTATTTTTTTTCTGAACAACGAACTCGGCGCGACCTATAAATACGTTTCTTCTTCTTTGAAATTTGGACTCTGACGGGTGATCTGTATATGTCGAGCCTTCTTACGCTGCGTAGATCTCGAGAAAACTTTTGTAACGGATTTGCAAAAAAGGGCAATTTTATATACATATTTTTTCCTTTTAGAAAGGAATCTTAAAAATAGAAATTACCGCACTTAATCTAATCATACCTTTATTCTGATTTTAATGTTTACTCGACTTTAAAATGGTATTTGCCAAGTTCACTCGTGCGATAAAATTTGGCGGATCACTAATTTAGTTGGTCTACGCAAAGTTTTCATAATGAAATGAAGACTTACTAAAAAGCAACGGTACCTTTCATACGTTCTTGTTTTGTAAGTCAGGCTATACAATACAAAACACGGGTATAATTGTTTGTATTTTTTTTTAACTGCCAAGTAACAGTTGACGTAAAAATTAAACGGTGCTCAACCATTTCTCTCTGCAACTATAGGCACATGGGTGAGCAGGTCCTGGTACTGTCTCAAAATAAAACTTCACGCCTAGTTAAAAAGGACCATGGGATTTTTTCTATAAACTATAGGCGTAAGACCAACAGGATTGAAATAAATCTCAAATTGCAGTTTATAATTGGGACTCCACTTCTTTCTAAAACAATAAGTACCGTTACCTTAATATGTGTTTTTTCAAAGATTCAACCTATTTTTCAAGCTAGTTATAAACCTAGTATAACAAAGATGTTAAACTAACATAGCCTCTGGAGTTCTTAGTGGATTTTAAAGCTTCGTTGGCCTAGCTCGGATTTTTACTGTGTGCTAAAAGCTACAAAATTTAAAAATGATCTACTATAACTTAAATTAATGCCTGTTGTAGTCACTTTCGATAAAATACGTGAAAATGGAACATTTTTAATTGGTCTCCTGCGAATTTAGAACTTACTTGTCGCGATAGTATGAATTAGAGAACTTATTGTTAGCTATGATTTGAGATATAATTCAATTCTTTTGTATGGGCGTATATGTACGCCCATTTTAACAAAGATAGTATACCTCATAATATTAAATCTATTAAATGAGTAATATTTGAATATGTACATAATGTACGATTAATATTTATACATATTATTATCATAGGCAGTCGCTCCATGTAAAAACTGGTATTCAGCTGCATCCGGTTATAATGGAAGCCGACCGCAACATAGTTGGGAAAAGGCTAGACAGATGATGATATACGATTAATATATATGTATTTATATCACGCTCTCGTTTACGGGGGCAAAAAGTCGATCTAACTAGGTCTCATATCTTTGAAAATTCCTTTTCTTTATTTTTACCCGAGCAGGGCTCGGTCGCCCAGGCATGTCTTAATACGCTTACTTACCACCTACTGTAGGCAACGGTTACAAAGTTGACGTAACATCTACTTGTCATCATGTTTTCGTCGTAATCGGTTTCGGTTTAAAGAATTTATTCTCATAAGAACAATACATAGGTTCACTTACAATGAGGTACAAAGTAATTTTTAAGTCTAAATAAATACATTTTGCCTCCGATGCGTGTTGGTGAAGTTATACAAAACAAATATATAGGAATTATGTAATTGCTAACATTTAGTATGTGATACGATACGACTACGTTTCATAAACGTATTTTCTGAGTTTTAGTTTAAATCTGTTAATATTATCACAATCTTTTACGTCATTTGGTAGGTCGTTAAATAGCTGTGTTCCTTCGGACAATATGGTTTCTTAACCGTAGTTTGTCCGAGCTTGTCTTCGTTGTAATTTATTTTTATTTCTAAGGTTGTGTGATATTGTTTTTTTATGTAATTTTAGATTCGACTGTACGCTGTTCGTGGTGATTTTTTTTATTAGGATGCAGGTACCGTATGTGTTTGAGATTAAATAATTTGGTTTTTTCAAATAGTGTTTTAGTTGGAGTAAGTTAGGGATAATGGTATAATGTTTTTATAATTTTGTTCTGGGTTTGTTGCAAAGGCATTAGGATAGTTTTTCCGGCAATAGTCTCTTTGACTCAGTTTAACCTATATAAAACGTTTACTGATTGACCGTTTATAACATCTAACAATCCATCAATCCTGATCAACGTGGTTTCGATATTGCATTCTTAAGTAGGTGGAATATTTCAATATTCCACCTACTTAAGAATGCAAGAATGCAATATCGACACAAATATACTTGAGTTTTATATCTATACTTTTTGTGTTCATAGCTCTTCAAGCTCAGCTGAACTATTTATTTCAATGTTCTCCGTCAAATACAAAGCTTCACTTCGTCTATTTAATACATTCTGGTTCCTTATAAATCACTAACTATAAGTCATTTTATAATTAATGAAAAAACAATATGAATATAAAATATAAATTATGATAAAATAGTTATTTGTGCAACAAGAGAACAAAGTCGTTTTTTGATGCGAGTGCTGATTTTGAATCCTGAGTGTGGCGAGGGATTCAAAGGCACGAGTTGCAAAAAACTTTGCTCTCGTGTAACACACAAAACTTTTCACTTCAGCAGCGAGAACACTTGAGATAAAATAATAAACAGGAATAGATTGAGATAACTACGAGTATTTATTGTGAATCAAAATAATTAACATTGTAGGTAGAGGTACCAATTCAATAAAATGGAACATTTTAAAAGTTAAAAGTAAAATTACTGCAATTCTACAAATTAAAAGTAACAGATTTATTTGGCAACGTTATAGTTGCATTGAGTTGAGTTTGATTATCTGGGGTTAAGGTTTCTGTTTCGGTGGCGGATTGAGAAGGAACAACGGTGAACGTTGGTGACTCTGATCGGCTTTCAGTATAAGTACACTCTGCGTCGTTGGAAGTGCATGGGCGTGGGTGAGACCAAGGATCCGAGGTCGAATTCAGACTTATTGTTTCCACTATACGCTTACAGATTTTCGACTTATTTTCTATTGAGCCTTCAATATAGCCTTCTGCAACCGTATTGGACTTGCCGTGACGTTTTAAAGTGGTGAGATCGGCTCCGGAATCAGCCAAGAGCGTTGCCGAAGTTCTCCGAAAGCAGTGATCCGTGCATAGCTGAGGCTCTTCCAGTTTTAAGAAAGTGGCAATTTTTCGCGGTATAGCACCTATTTTATTTACTCCCATAGGCTGTCTTGAGCATTTATTATTATGGTACTGTATGAAAAATCGGTCGGTTTTTATATATTGGCTGGACGTAAATTTTGGTATATTTCTACAATAGTTACATATTCTTTGCGTACGAAAAAAGACCTGTCAAGGTTTGTCTTCGTATTTTTCAATTTTACTAACAGTAATTTATCTGAATGCTTTTCGATATTATTAACTGTTAGTTGTAATAGCTCGTTATTGCGACACGCTCCGCTAATTCCTATGATCAGTCAACCTGTAATGAAAATATTACATAATTAATATGCATAATTTAACATTTACAGCATCTTTTACATATCGTAATAAATATTTTAACAGTATTGCTAAGCCAGACTAGGATTCATTGCGCCTTCAAAAATTAGTAGTAGGCAGTAAGTACCTTTATACATAAGTCTAAACAAAAATTTTAATAACTAACAACATAGATTTATAGGTACCACTTACTTTAGCGGCAAGAAAATTGTAGTCCGGAGCTTCATTAAGAAATTTTTCTATGTTAAGGGCCGTAAAAATTTTGGACTTTTTAGCCTTATGCCCAACTTACATTGTTTTTAGAAAAGATACGAGTTTTGCGTATGTTTCAATATGCCCCTTATGTTTTGTTTTTAAAGTAGCTTTCAACATTGAGTAAATACTCCACATTGTAAATGATCGCCTCGTCTGTGATAAATCTAAAAAATAAGATAGCAACACCGTCTCAGAAAAACTGCTTGCGCCCTTTTTAAGTCTCCGTTCATTGAAGACATGGTATGCTTTCAGATATTTCTCGCGAGACTTCTCAGGTAGGAAACTTAATCCTGCATTTATAACTTGTTTTTTTTAACTATTCCGGTGTTAAAATACTGTTCTCGTCGCTATTTTCACTCATATTTTAATATTTTTTAACTTATTCAACTCTTTACGCCAGCCACGAATTTATATTCCCGCTCTTTTATTTAAATCAAGGCGTGTTCGGAAATAGCACCCATGATATTTTAAATGACGATGATGATTTTTAATAACGTAATATTATTGAAACTAGAAATAAATATTTACAGGTTAAATATCAGTTTTATTTGCAGTAAATACTTATTTTCGTATTAATACAACAATAAGTTAAAAATTCAATAAATTACATTAAAAGACATAATTATCTTTATGCAAAATTTCTTTAGTTCGTACGAAATGCCGAACGAACGTGTTTGTCTTTGAGGTCGAATTCAAAATCGGAACTTTGAAAGGGCTGGTATTTGTCTCTCTTTCTAATGGCGGGAAAGAGATAGAGTGTGAATGTTTCAAATTGTATGATTAACCCAAGGCTGAATAAGATATTCCTGGCATTCTGAAAACAAAAATTAAAAAGTTACTTTGTCACACTCAGATTTCAGGCAGCAAAACCTACATGTTTGAGCTACTGAAGCGAAAAAAATATTATTTATTATTAAATATTTAATGCTAAGAAATATTTTAATGTTGGATAATTCAATTTAATTATTCGTTTGTTGCCCACCGTAAAATAAATTTCTTGTTAAAATCACCTGATCAAATAATTTATAATGCGAATATGAAAAGCTCGAAAAATTGAATATGCTACAGGACAGGCTAAAATTCGGAACACGTCAATGATGGGCTTTTGAATTTGGTATTAACGAACTGTGAGTAAGTAACTCTACTATCGTTCATATGGACCACGGGTTTTGTGTTCGAGTCAAAAACACAAGCATTCAATTAATATGAGTGTAATTCTTTGCTTTTTGCTTTAGTTTCGTGCTACACAAATACCTACTACAAAGCGTGACATCATTCGGATGTTTTTTGGAACTATGATTATACTAGCTTATGCCAGCGGCTTCGCCCTCGTGAAGTTCGATAATTGACCCACGAAATCGTCCTACCGGGATGAAAAGTAGCCTATATGCTATTTCAAACTATAATCTATCTCTGTGCCAAATTTTATCCAGATCCGTTCAGCGGTTCTGGAGTGATTGAGTAACAAACATACATCCATCCAAACTTTCACATTTACAATATTAGTATATATATAATATTGATTATTGACCATCCATAAACATTAACAGAATTGAATATTTTGTTTTTAACTATGGGTTAGTTTAATTAAATACACGCATGAAAACAGTGTTTTCGCAGCTGTACGAATTGCAGTCGAATAAAATTTACGCTAGCGATTGGCAAACCCTAGCTTGTGGGGGGTAGACGCGTGGATGCGGGCGTGGAATTAACGAGCAACGTTAAAGATAAGCAAGCTTGCATGGGGAGAGGCTCCGATACCGAGAATAGCGAGGGGCAGCTCGGTTAGACCATGGCGTGAAACCGGGTGAAAAGTGACGCTGGCATCGGATGAAATGTGACTACACAAATGGCGCGGCCGAGACACGCGATGAAAAATCACAAAGCGAAATAAATTACGAGTTCAACTCAAAAGTGCTTCGCATGCCATTGTCGCGGAAATCGGAGTTCTCCTCGCTCGTATAACTATTTGAATTATAATTTTAATGGGTTGGATTTTAATGTGAATCCGTTTGAAGTAAAAAATAGTCGAATTGATTTTTACCTGATGGTTTCAGAAGTATTTATGTCACGTGAATTCGTTTTGTGTTGTTCTAATTATTAGTTAAACATGTATTTACAGGAAGATACCGCAGTTTGTGAGACGTCATATGAGGTTAGTCCGCCATCAAATATGACCGCTAGTGCGACACGTGACCGACATCAATACCCTCGTGCACGTGTCCACTTGGCTGCATAATGTATACTCGCTATGGGGCTCACCAAATATCTCGTTACTTAACGTGTTACCAGGATTAACAATATTAATCCTAATGAAATGTATAAAACGATTCATCCAATACCAAAAATATAAGCAGTCAATTTTAGTATGTTTTGTGTGCCATTACGCTAATCTGAAAATGTTAGTTTGGTATATACGTTTTCAGATTAGCGTATTTTCGTAATGAGCCGAACGTCAATTGACTATTTTTTTTTACAAGTCAATACACTTAATAAAAAGTTGGTCTATTATTATTAGCGAATTGATACGTAAAAAATAAACTCTTACTAGAAGAAGAAGAGTAAGGAAACAAACAAATACACCTATGTAGACAACATTTTACCCTTGGATATATTCACGTTGTGCCAATAGTTCATCCCCAAAGTTACATACTAGTAGTTAACTATCGCCATTCTAGGGGTATTTATTGCATAAGTTTATAAATTATTTATAAACTTGTATTGTAGCTGATGGTAAACTTAAGTGTGCATATGGTTACAAAATACAAGGTTGATATCATGTTTTTATCTCACTTTTTTAGTACCTAGAGAACGAAGCAGATTATGTCTAGTCGAGTTCCATTGTGGTTCCTAGTTTCTGGTTCTGTAGGTACTCATGACGTGTAATGATACACGTTTAATAAGTTCCAATTAAACGGAACACAATCAGTGTAGCTAAGTACATTACAATGATTGACGATTCTTCGAAATAACCTACCATACGAGTTTGTGAGCTCTTCTGAGCTCTGATTTATAAATAAACAATAATTTGGGCAAACTGTAACGTAGAATATTGTCCAAAAAATTTTACATCATATTCAGGAACTAGATGTCCCGAAAGATTCTTATACAATTTCTTAAAATAAATAAACAATAAAAACGTTTTACTATCTTGTTGAAATCATCGCGATGAAGATTAATTAAATTCATAACCGGTCGTTCGTCAGTGATGTGGATGACGCATAAAGCATTCAGTACCATAAAGCTGTGTATACTGGTACAGTGAAATGAAAGCATACCGCATCGAGAGCTTATTTCAATGTAGACGTATCCTGTTCGAAGTTTCAATGGGCTGCTTTGGTAAAGGGTACACATGTGGACAACAGCTATAAAAAGGCTGAATGCGCTTCTGGGAGTTCGAGTTGGGAGTCATAATGAAAATGGTAACATGTACATACAAATCGAATCACAATATACTCGTAGTTATGTTCTTGCTACAAATAAACGTTATGTGATATTCTTTGAATGAAATGGCTGTTTCACTGTATCTTTTCCTATCTATAGTGTTGATTCAGGATACACTGTTACTAACTAAGCTAAGTGTAAACAATCCTCGTTGTTAAAACAGAACATAATTCAACCTACGCACTTGTACTGATAATGATAACATAGACAAGCATTTTGTGCGAAGTTTGATTAAATAGAAAACATGTTTTTATGCCTGGAAATTTTTGTTTATATAAACTATTTTATATATATGATCAATGTTACAAATACTATGAAATAAGCGGTTTGTAATATTAACAAAATTTGGGTCACTATTGTCCGAAATAATTTTCTTTTGTCGCGCCTTAGGGAGGCACAGTGTTGTCAAAATTACGTTCAAAAACGTGCTACAACACAGAAATTCTAATTTACGGATGAACTCACTTGTCTGTACAACCAGCCTAAGGACCAAAGTTAAATGGAATCTAACCGCAGACCCGAATAGCCACCACTAGCAAAGACGAGACTGTATCCTATGAGACAATATTGTCACCATAATAAATACATTCTATAATACACAAAATATGCGCTTACACATATGTAGACCCCCAACGGGTTTCAACCTAATTAAAACAAGTAAATGCTGTCATTAGTCAGTAAGATTAAAATAATAACAAAATATTGATCGGTTTTGCTCAATAAAAATTTGTTAATATAATAAATACGATTTCATAGAATTGGAATGACGAAAATGGATAGATAGACAATCTGAAAAAGTTGGTGGGGGTAGACTGTAATAGATCCCAATGACTTTTTTAGATCTAGAATATGCATGCGTCTTAATACGTACATTCGTGCAGATACATATATGTCTTTTGCAGTTATATTGGTACACGAAGGGAGGGATCTTTTAGAAGCTACAGGCGTACCTTCGAGAATTCAGTCATCGTCACTACAGGAACCACATATCATGACAAAATGCACTTCGATGCCGATGCCGATGTCGATGGCGTTAAAGGCTTAAGAGTTGCCAAATCAGATTTCAACTTAAAATACTGAAACGCCTTCAAATTCTATGAACCTAAAAAAAATATCAATCATAATGAGAATTTATTTTAAATATTTTGGTCTGAGCAGAATTATATTTTATTTGCTACATTGTAAAAAATGAAAAAAATAACAGTTTTTGAAACGTTTAACCGCAATAACAAGAAATGCGTTTATAGTCGATTCTTACACTCGAAGATAGGAAAGTAAAACTATGATAATTCCCTCTGGTATCGTTTTTTTAAGCCTTACGTCTGTAAATTTTTTTATTTTTATTTTGATTACATGCGCAAGCAAACGCCCGTGACGAGAACGCGTCATTCTCGTGTCAGTTCTGGTCAAGGTCATCGGCGTATCTTAAAGCCTTAAGTTCTGTCAGTTGTGAAGAATTTATCAGTCAGTCGTGGTACGGGTATTATAGTATTTATTATTGAATGAATACTACTTGAAACTGGGAACAGTTTTCATTCTTTTTTTTTAAATATAATTCAGTATTCAGATTATATCCGAAGTTCCACTTGCTGTTTTTTACATATTGCCATGGCAACTACCAACTGACGCTTGAATAAAATATTTTATATACCTGTGTACATAATAGGAGCGCACCAATAGGCGGTGTTTTATATCGTTTTTCAAGATAGTTTTTGATTTCGGTAACCCTATCAACAGCCAAATCTCGATTACTGGACAGTTTATCGCTATTTTAAGGTACGGCGGGTTTAATAGACTTGTATAACGGGCTGGTCTCCGCAACTCCACATCAAAAGCTCGTATTTTGCGTACAGTTTAATAGACTGTCGGGAAATCTATTAAACGTTGCAGGTGCACCGCGGCAAACCATTATAGGTACTCTTGCGAGACTGACAACCATTTAACGAGTTCTCTGAGGCACGCATAGGTTATTCTATCCGGCAACTGACTAATACAAGCGCAGTTCATCAACACTGATCGATAGATCCGACTAACAGTCGAAATAAAACAAAGTTTGAATTTACCTAAAGTGTAAAGTAAAAACGTATAAGTAACGTCCATAAAATGTTATCTTGCAAGACAATATTCCAAATGAATATCAGTTACTCTATTTGTTCGAACGGCTAGTTTGCTTTTTAAAATGCTCTTTCAAAAAGTTTGAGAATTAGCTACGAGGGCGTAGCCCGCGTAGAACAGACGCGTGACTACGACGCTACGGCGTAGCACAGGTCGTAGCATCTACGAAATGTCTTTTGTAAAATAAAAGTTACGCGATTACGGCATTTGCGAACAAAGAATTCTTGCAGAATTGGATAACATGACTGCAAATTATTGTTCGAACTCTAAAATTAATAATGCTTATGTTGAATAACCTTCATATACATTCATGTGCATTATTAAGGTGTACCTATAAACCTCGTAAAAAGCGCATGTTTGTCCAATAATTTACATTCAAATTATTCAATTCACATCATGTTTTTGAACAAACTATTTGCCTATTACACATAACCACTTATTTTCTATCAATACTTTACTAGTAAATCGTTGTTGAATCTCCCTATGTTCATACTTCTGCAATAATATACATATACTTAATTAAACTACACATTTCAGTTATATATCACACTAAATACACATTCGTACCTTATTTAATTAATGCTGCTAAATAACCATCGAAATTAATTCAACGTTGTTCATTAAGCTTGCGTTAGTAATATAGTCGGTTGCAAAACCTCTTGTTAAACCTATTACAGTCAAAGAAAATGAAAAGACGAATACAGATATTTCCTTTTATGGGCACTATAAAGAAACTAGAATAGGCATGAGGAACTCTCAAGACATGAGATAGCTCAGACAAACTCGTAATAGAAGCGAGTTGAAGACAAGTGGCAAGTTTATGACACCACACGGAATCTGTGATAAAAATCTTCAAGTTTTCTGTGTGGCTTGAAAAGGGATCTTTTATGTAATTATTAACTGTAAGATATTTTTCACGTGTTATTATTGGCTTTGTTATGTTTTAATTTAGTATCGTGTAATTGAAGCATGTAAAAATATTATGTTAAATTAGTAATGTTCGAATCATCAAAGATCTGAATGGTTGGTAGGCTCCGGCAAATAAAAATGTATTCTCATTGAAACAGATTCGTGTGCAAAATTACAGCCTGAAAGGTCGAGGGGATGTTGTCCAAACTCAACTCGTAAGAATCCGTTCAAGTGACACAAAAATGTGAAGTTTTTAAAAACTCCTAATTAATTTTGTTTTCATAAATCATGTGTTTGTTTTCCTTAAGAATTTAATCAACCATTTTCAATGACACCTATACTTATTTATTTAATTTATTTTCGATAGTAGAAATTTAAAATTTACATTATCGAATGTGAAAAACTGCAAACCTTCTTACGTCATTATGTTAAAATTTTGTATTATGAAGCTTTTCATCCTTCCCAAAGTGCTTAGTGTAAGAGACCCTGTAACATAACACAAGTTGGAAAGAAAAATATTACATTGTACATTGACCCTAAGGCAATTTGAGCATTATACGGTATATACAAAGACAGGCACTAATGTATCTGCCTGATCGGGCAATGTCGATTTTTATCGGACAGTAGTGTTGCATTTAAATGGTATAATTCTCTGAAGGGGAATAGAACGGTGGCGGCGATACGAAGTGCTTCAGGAAATAGATATTTTGATGTTTATTTGCGCTGCATGAAGTTGTTGCAGTCAACATTTTCAAATCATGCAACAAAATGCAGATGTTGGCTTAAAACTTAAAAGTAACTAAATATTCATACGTGTTTGGATATAAATCATTTTACAATTTTTTTGACTGCTTGTACTTACATATGTAATTGTTTTAGTTGAATGTTGGTCATTAAAAAGGTCAACAAATAAGTGCTTATTGAGGTTTTACTTCAATCGTAGCTGCTTGCCATAGAGAGATTGCGTAAGTTAACGCTGCGTTACTATAATACAAGCTTAGCTTAGATGGTGCTAACAAAAAATAATGTTGTAAACTAACATTACTATTGAGATAAAAAAAACCATGATAAACAGAAACTAGGGTACATTTTGCAGTATGTCAACTAGAGTTGACAAGTCCTAAACCCGTGCAAGATAGTTCCTGATTAATTCATAATCATTACGAGTATTCGTCAAAGTCCACTTCGTATATTTAGCAATCCTATGCCTGTATCAAACTCGAGAAGGTACTTATGTTTACACAAGGGAATCGGTCCGTAATGATAATGTAGATGTTAAGTTCTGTACAAACTTAACAGCAAGAGGAACAGGTCCTCTGTAATGTGCATTGATTGTTCATAACCATATAACTACTCGATCTGTATTAAATGACTCCCTCTTTTTAGTTGGCCTGATCCAACCGTTTTTTAACCATTTTCAATGCTTTGATCGATCCGTTATTTGATCAAATTTTGTTCGTTATTTTAACTTGTTAAAGTTCAAATGAATACGCACAAGATATTCTATTTCCACTTACGGTTGTGTATGTACCTACGTAGTAGTTTGACTTTCATATAACATTCAGGGCACCATTCATTTAGTTCATTGAAGTAAACGAAAGGTTTACGTAATATCCGTTTACGTCATCGCGTAATTATTTACTTCAGTTAAAGATTCTTACTCACCTTCCATCACAATTTAAGAAATTTGCTGCTTATCGCCCTGTCCCCAACGTATTAGACTTTCGTCCGACGACTGATTTTGGTGTTACGCACTTGATCTAGTAACCCTGGCAAATTATTTTGCGAAAATCCTTCTCAACTGTCATAATCCATTATCAGAAACAATCTTTCTAGAGACCCAATTTCGCTTTCGTCCTGAGAGAGGAACCTGTGAAGCTATATTCACCAGCTTCAAGAGAAAAGCAAAGAACAAGGTCGACCCGATACCTCTGCTTTGTCGATCTTGAAAAAAGCCATTCGACAGCGATCTGGCAGCGACGGAGAATGTCGAACACGGCGCAGTACACACACACTGCCGCATGCCTTCTCATGAACGACGAAAGCTAAACACATGAGACAGTAATCTGCACTCTTCTTTATCATCTGCTTCACGGTATAGATATGGTCAATAGTTGAGAAATCGCTCGAGAAACTGGCTCGTTCAACAGGGTGGCATTCATCTAGCTGGCGGGTCAAATAATGAAACGATTAGTGCGAGGAAACTTTTACAATAGGTAAGTTCTAAAGTTTTACAGGCTCGGCAAGAAGAGGGAATTAGGAATTAAAATAATAACATCATAATAACTTAAACCCTTGAAGCTATTCATATGTACGAACTAATTTGATAACGATATTAATCATGAGCGGAGGCCACAGAGGAAGTTTATTGCGTTGGCCAAACTTGTATAACCCATGTATCCAATAGAGCTTAATTTAAATTGCTTATCTGAATACATTGGAATATTGAGGGTAGATAATGTTGTCGAAACGTAAACATTTTGTGATATTTTTAATCCGGTCCCAAAAAGACTACAATCGAGTACCTAAAACGTTTAGTTAAATTGCGTGTTTTGATTTCGAAGTTTCAAGGTCTAGGCAGCCTGGATGTGCTAGGATAGCGGCCAAACCGTGATCTATTAGAGGTTTATAAAATATATCAATCGTATAGACTATACCTACTAACACTTGTGAGAGCTAGAGTCGATGTGAATGGCCACCAAGCCCCAAACACATTATGGATTAGCTAATCCTCTGAAGAGCGACTCATATTCTATTAACTAGAAAACAGTCAGCAGTCTACTTCTAGAAACGTGGACAATGAGTTGTAATTACTGAGCTGATAACCACTGTGTCGTACCCTAACTGTGCTCCGCGCAACGGCATCCATCGTTGTAGTGGTCGTTATCAAGGAAAAACAAAACAAATGTACGGCGCACCGTATGTCTACAAACATAGTGTGAAGACCTAGCTTTATACTTTGCAAAAATACATAAATATAAAAGTAAAGGTATAAAATATATATCGTGGATAACGATATCATTTTAGTAAAAGTTGCTCAATTGATTAATGTAGTAGTGGGGCAAACGCCGTGACGTTATTTTGTAATGGCGGCACGTGGACAGAGTCGTTTTGGAAAGTGGGGATTGTCGAACGGACACTTCGCATCGAAACGCGGACCAAGTCACTTCTCCAAAACGAAACTGTCGGTTTGCCCATTTAAATTATTATCACTTGTTATTTTCTATTTAGTTTATCCTATAAAAGTGAGGTTATATTTACACTTCGTGTTTTAATTCAAACGCCACCAACGAAATGGACCCTTTACCACCGAACCAAGATGGTGACGACCCTATCGCTCCGCCGTCGTATCGTCGTCATATATATATATATATATTATAACAAGTAAGTTGTTTTTACTGTGAACCCAAATAATTAAGGATGGTTATATCAGCTGTCCCTTCAACATCAATACAGCTCTATTGTTCGACTGAAGGGTTCGCTTACCTCCTTTAGCTTAATTTACTCACGGCATAGATTGATAGCTGCTTGTAGGGCTTTTGATAGCTGTACGGCCCATTGACTCTGTTCATTAGGCGCTTATCTTTCTAAGTACCCTGGCTTCAAACAAGGGATTTGAGAATAATGATTGAGCAAGGCTTAAAATGACCGTTGGTTGCAAATAGCAACAGATACCTACATTCGCTTCATTCAGTGACAGTCGTTTGTTAACTAGGATGTCAGTACAGCACAGCACAACCCTTTGTGTCCGCTACCATACCGTGATTTAGCCGGGTCTTGTATGCCGTGTTTATGTTCAAACCGTCCCGACTATTTGAAAGCTTTTATTGTTGCTTTTATAATATCAGCTTTATCTCACTACAATATCGTGGATTTCAGACTAGCAATATGACTAGGGGTATCAAGTAGAGCAGGCCAGTGCTGGACAAAGACCTCTCCGATGCGTCATAACACCCAGTTCCGAAGGTTGTGGATTAAACTACATTGTGTCTGTTTATCGTACCATGCTTTTTCGCTAGATATCTGAAATGTAAACAATAATTATTTTGAAGCGTGAGAACATTCTGTACTAAATGATGTTATATGTATTTTACTGTTTACACTGCTACCTAATAGTTCGAATAAACAAGTTGAATATTAAGTGATGTCCACAGGTTTTCGAAACATCTAAATTCAACTTAAGACTTTGAAAATCGATCCTGGGAGAGTTCTTGAACGTATACAGAACCGTGTTATCTATGAGCTACTCGGAAGTAACAAATGATTAATTAGTCACTTCTCAAACATATATGTATATAGCGATTTTTAACTTGCGGTTGCTCTGAAAATTTTAAAAGAATAACATAACATCACGCCTGTAATCCCCGAAGGGTTAGGCAGAGGTGTACCTAATAGTACATCCATATTTCGCCAGTTATGTTGAAGTCCCATGTAATAGGGGGCGAGCATGTTGGCACAAATCCAGACTCTGTGGCTGCTACTAAGAAATTCCTAATGGAAAAACCGAATAACACTGCTCGACCTGGGAATAGAACCCAGGACCACTAGGCCAACGAGACAGTAAAAAAAAGAACAATAATATTACTATTTATGCTTAAATTTCATGTAAAACTAATTTTGAGACAGCTGGTGATAATTATCCATTTGCCTCGGAGAGCTTCACGTAGAACTTAAAATTATACAAACATAAACTGTGGTAATATGAGTCGACGCCCTATTTAACTTCACATCACACCCTACAGCGTGTTCCATTGAATTCATACTCGGCTATGTTTCGTATCTATTCTGTAATATGAAGTTCAGAATTTCATTGGATTTGTATTGTATCGTAATCGTTTCAAATGTTACTTGTCTGATTATTGGTCGAGCCCAATAAAACAGACCTCGTCAGTATAGCGTAATTGGCCTCACTACTCTTCAACAAAATATAACCGAATCCCTCAAAAAAACCAAGGGTGCGTTTTATACCTCCGTAATAGGCATACGGGTCGTAAGCTGAACATCTATCGTCCACAGTTCTCACCCGAAATACCTTGGTAATTTTAGACCGGTCACCTAAAAAAATTTCAATGTAATGTAATAATTATAACAAGGTTTCTCGTATTTTGGAATCTGTGATTTTTTTCCCATATCTTGCCGCTATTTCACCATCCAGTTTTAATTCTGTGCTTAACACTTCGATCTATTTCGCCATCGCTTTTCTCGAGTGAAAACGCGCCATCTAGCGCTATGACTCCAGGACTGGAGAGCATTGATGTACATATATCAATTTATGTTAATAAAGTGGTATTTTTCTTACTTCTTTTTTATTCAAAGGTAATATTTCACTTCAAGTACAGGCGTGGGATAGGTAGTATAAATCACCCATGCCACTCTTGGACATGAAGTTAAAATAAATAAAGTAACTGCCAAAATGTTAAATTAAAGGTCTTGCCAGGAATAACTTGGTACGTTGTCTGTCATGCATTAAATTGGGGGGGGTCTCCCCAAGTGCTGCGAACAACTAGAATGGCGCTCTGCTTGGCTGCTGGTGAATACGCCATGGCCATCGATTCCCTAGGAAGAAGAAGAATGCAACTATTTTTGTTTAGTTAGTATGAATCAGGTTCAGCCTCTCACTATTTTTCCTGCAAGCATCGCCTAAGGCCTAATCCACACCCCAATTTAGGGCTGCGCTCATCGCTTTAGCATTAAAAAAAGAAAATTTTGTCCGATTGGTGGTCTGGCCGTGTGGATTCATCTTTTTAGTCTTGGTAAGTAGATCGACAACTTCCGTAAAGCAGAATAAACAAAGCAAATAACAGTTTTAACTCCCTTTATTCCATTGCAAAATGCTTTTCGACCCCACGTAAGCCTCCGAGGTTAAATACGCGCTTTGGACGTGGAGTTACGGACATCAGCCCGTTATACAATACAAGCCTCCGAGGCAGAATTCACAAAACGAAATGTTATCATGTCCGTGTGCATACCTTCATTCAGAGCACTACATATCATTGAAACATGCAGATATTATATTTCATGTGCTTACATTTCTGTTAAAGGTGTTTTATGTAGATACACATTTTTATCGTTCTAGAATACCGAATATAAATCAGAGTTATTTTTGTAAGTTACAAAACTATTTAGTATTAGGTCACATTATGTATTCTTCTTCATCCGTATTTGAATGACGTATTTTTTGTAATGAGTCATCATTTATTACAATTTAAATCAGTTAATTTTCCTTACATTTACTACGCTTTTTGTTATAAAGCAAGGTTATTAGAAGTCGCATGTACCTAGCTTATCAAGTTAAATATTTATCTAGTGTCATACAGATGCGATTAACAACGTTATAAAAATACGTTTAACATGAACACCAGGTTAATGTGTTTAGTCTAGGGAGCAATTTTCACGCTATCTCGGAAGTAATACAAGTAAGCTAGTGGAAAACGTAGTTATTATTTAATTTATTGGCAAAAATGTCGGTTGGTAACCGGCGCGCGGCGCAGTGGTTAGTGCCCAAGGCGTTACGGTTCTATTGTATGAGGCAACACAAACAAGGCACGCGTGAGTCGCCCAGACTCGCCCGTGTGCAGCGAGAGCGAGGATCGTGTTATGATTATACGCCGCCGTGAAACTTAACGTTAACGTGTGCAACACGTGCTCGAACCGACGAATAGACTGGCTAGCGCCGAGCCACGCGACAATCTGTTGTGTAATGGTTGATCGGTGCCGAGCCGGTAAACTTTTATATCGACATGTTAAGTACGGTCCCCGGCACAATTGCAACATCTGTCACGTCCGACGGTGTTTTCGCTGCTGTAATATACTTTACGAGTCAGTTATATTTATGGGTAAATTTCACACATTTGACATACATCTAAAAAGCCTTTCCTCCTGCAGTTGCTGGCCGTTCGGTATTTTATGTTGAGCCAAATAACGTTCTATTTTATTTTCTAAGTCTGTCATTGCGACGTAATCGAACAATTATTTAAGAAGTCTGTATCTTCTTTGATTATTGAGAGCTCTAGAGCAATTCGACGCTTACTTAAATACTAGTTCAATGGTCGTGACTTCCGCTACATACACAAATGAAAGCTGCGGATTCAGAAGGGTATAAATGAGCTGTTTGTATATTCAGTTTAAAAGCGCGGCGCGCACCGAGCAGTCCGAGGCGACACGTGTGATAACATTAACGGCCGATAGCACAAAATAATCTCCTTAATGCGTAAAATAAACGCTAGCTGCATTAACAGCGACCGATTAAATTAATTACACCTTGAATTAATCGCGCATGTGAAACGGCAGCCTGACAATGTTTATTTTAAAATTTGATTCGTGCCGTTGATCACGTCGCTGAATAAGTCAATAGTTTTGTTTATTCAATAATGTTTTTGATGCAAAGTAATACCTATGCGATCTCTTTACATGGTGCATTAAAAATACATTTCATATTTTTTGTGCCTAAACGCTGTAATATCCCACACATTAAGGGCCGGGCCAAGCGAAGCGGCACAACTCATGCTCCGAAGCATGAGTTGTGCCGCTACGGCGTTCTACATATCCGTGGTACATACAGAGTGCCCCGCCAACACCCCGCATACTTACTTCAAGCGTGACGAGGCTCTCGCGCGGCTCAATCGCACAGTCATTGCCGCTGCGGCCACGCCTGCACCTTACCTATACTTTTTATGTCCTAAGTCCTTCACTAGCACAAGACGAAGCACTATATCAATGATCGAGTGATTAATTCCGGGATTATTTATAATGCCCAGGCAATAATAACGACAAATCGAATACCGCAATATGTATCTAATGATTCTTAACGCCGTTATTAACGGCTGAGTATATTCATTTCGAATAATTTTATTGTTACACCCTATTTGATGTACCTACAATCTATGCAAATAAATTTTACTTTACTTAAATTAATTGAAATTTTGTTTTAATTCGATCATCTCCGTGAAAGATGGTCATTGAAATATAGACCTAATACAAATATGTTGGTTGCGTACTTCTTTTTTCAACCATTTAGTGCGTTATACTTTTGGAATCACTTCCTTACGCACTATAGTTTGAAACCTCACACGAAAATGGTAGATAGGCACCATAATACTAGTTTTTTTTTAGTTGAGCCGATAGGCTCTTCAAATGTGAAAATCTATCCAGCCGTTGCGACGTTTCGAGCGTATAAATAATCCCACATACATAAATACGCGTGAAAAAAGCATAACCCTTCGCTGCGCCGTGGGAAAAGTACGGATACTGTAGAAACGGTAGGTACGGTACGGTACGCTTGCACACTGTTACAGTATGTTGACTAACAAGCAGACACCTTGAGCTGTAATGCTTTTTCTCGTTCCCTCCAGAGAGGAAAACTACTTGTACCCAAAACATTGGTTTCTTAACCATGTAATTGTTGGGTTATGCCTATGAGCAAAACAGTTAAATAATTTGGTAGTAGGTACAGATTGTCTAAGCTAAATATTTATACAATATACACAAATACATATCTCGCTATCATTCATATCCCTCGGTCACAATTAATATGCACTTGATCTCACATATAAACATAAATATCTTTTACTGAATAGTCTACTCATTCAGGTGCAAATTTACTGAAACAATATTCTTGCAAATGTTCTTTCTTCACTTTTAATAATCCACATAAGCACATAATTTTCTAGAGTGTAGGTAAAATAGAAGGTATAATAATTCTTGGCGTGAGTGTTTTTTTGAAACCCATCTCGACACATAATTTTCAATTTTCTAGGTGGATTTACTGCCGTCTATAACACGAGATGATGAAGGCTTGGTTCCCGTTTTAAGGGAATATTCTCCAATCTGTTGAGAACGGGCGTTTCCGGTGTCGCCGGTGTCGTCGTTCTGATATACACCCCACATTTATTCACACGACGCAGATTAATTCGACGTCATCCGACACATATCCACTGTAAGATCCAGCTATTCTCCACAATATCGCCATACAAAACACCAAGACAGATCTCTTGTGGCGACTCGTCTCGCTTCCCTAATCAACGCCTAATGAGCACTTATCTAAATGCACTCTTTTGTATACATTTCACAGAAAACTGCTTGTTTTATGACGTTTCTCAGTACAATAGGTGTAATGTGGATTTCATTGTGTTATTGATGCATGTGGGTAAACTTTTTGTTGAGCCGTGTTGAACTGCAGTGACAAAACTAAACGTGTATATAGCGACGTTTTGCAATAAATTTACGAAAAAAAAAAAATTGTTTTTCATAAATTTTCGGGAAACTATGATTTAATTTGATACGCAGAATTTGATACCCTAACTTCGAAAGTTCTAATATTTTTGAATTCGTATGAACGTATTATATATTTGTATATAAAAGAAAATTATTACTTTTATAAATAATAATGTTTATTTACGTTGTTCTACTTGTAAACACATTTTTTTAAGTATTCATAAAATATTTAGGCATTTAAAAGTCTGCTCCTCTTTGCTAAGATTACAAAAAAAAAACAATCACTGCCGACTATAAGAATTGAATCACGTTGGATTTTATTTAGTTCCTTTATTAATTTTTTAATATTTTCATTTTTAAACATTTTTTTTAAATAAAGTATGTAAAACATTTAAATACATAAAAATGACCTGTCGGCATCAGGAACAAGATCCAGGCTACCGATGGTCAGGGCTCCAGAGAGAGGAACCTCCTCACTATGCGTGCCTGTGCGTGGTAGCCCTTGACTCAGCCGCGCAATGAGAACCTCCTAAAGTGTTGGTCGAGGCTCTTTGCTATAAGTCCATCAGTATTTATTGTTAATATCACACTGAAATACACTACACTATGAACCTTCAAACGATGCAATAAGAGCATGAGCAAGTGCATCGAAAAAGATTTATACTTTGGCTCTTTCGATCTGTACGTTAGAGATTATAAAAACAGTAAGTATTTAAGTGCCTTCACTCTTTATGCATAAGGGCGATGACGCGCTGTCTTAATTACTTAAATTAGGTAGTAAATGAGTGAAATACTTAAATTGCCAAGGCTTAATTAATCAGGAAGAAGCAAAACAATTAATCACAATACGGACGAGTGCAATATTATCAACTAGATTATTGTTTGTTTTAGGTTAATTTAGTAAAACCGAAAACACGCCCAGTTGTTACGTGTAATTAAAACAGTTTTTAAGTAAACAACTTGTACATTATGTAAGTAAGTAGTTTATTGTGCCTAAATTCTCTTAGTAGATTTATATTTACCTGTTTATGTCTCTTTGTTCAAATAGAGTAAAGAAACATGCCCATATTTAATATCGGTCGAAGTGGATATACTTCGCTACTACCAACCTACTAGTATTATCCTTACTTACTTCCTTACTAATATTATAAACGCGAAAGTTTGTATGTATGGATGTTTGTTACTCTTTCACGCAAAAACTACTGAACAGATTTGGATGAAAGTTGGCATACATATAGTTCATAACCTGGATTAATACATAGGCTACTTTTTATCCCGGTAGTACGATCCCGTCGGACAATAACCGAACTCCACGCGGGCGAAGTCGATGGCATAAGCTAGTTTCCTACATTTCGGTTCATGAAAAATGGTTATCCCGTTTAGTATATAGGATTCCGGAAAATGTTGTTCTTTCCTTCGAAGACAATCCCACTCTGAGATTTATGAGCTTATCAATCAAAAGTTTGCCTATTGTTTTCCGCAAACTTATTGCCAGGTCACGGGATACCTAATATATTTATGACAATACAAAAGAAATGAATTTTGAAGTTCTCATTTTAGTAGGTGTGCTTAATATTTCGTCGCCGTTTCGGAGGCTGATTAATTTAATCCTTTTAGCAATAAAACGCCTCCATTTCCCTGCCCTAATTATATATAAGGTAGCGATAAAATCAGCCGAATAACTCTTCATTAACTGCATTGAAATTATGAATATCAAAAATGTTATTCACGAATTTATTAAGGAAAGTTTGGGTTTATGGAATAACAGGTGAATTTCCTTTCGTGACTCCATTAATTAGTTTGGTAATGAATTCGTATTTAAAAGGAAGGAATGATGGAAGATGACTGTGTTTGAAGTTTCTGAAGTTAATTTATTACTTTTCGAAAGTCATGAAGCTATATTTAGTGAAAAATGAACTGCACATTCAAATAATAAAACTCCACGATTTCTAAAAATCGCGTATGCTCTGTGGGTTTAAACATTAAACTCAAACTCAAACTCAAAGCATTTATTTCAATTAGACCATTACAGGCACTTTTGAATGTCAAAACACAAAAAATAAACTAAGCTACAGTCCCTGTCACAGGGCATAATAACTTATGAAAGTACTGTAGTTGCCCATTCGAAAGCGTAGATCCTATGGAGAAGAATGGGCAAGAAACTCCATGGACACTCTTTTAAATCAATATGTATGTATTACTTTCTGGCAGCTCATTACCAACACCCCAATGAGAGAAGTTTTTTTTTCTTTAATTAAACGTTGCCCCACTCTCTCCTGTATCGTGGGTGCTTTTACAAACATTTAAACTCACATACACAAACCGCCAAATCGCGACATGAAGCACAGCAGACAAACGCTCAGCAACTGCGCCAACCGTTCCGTAATACAATGGTAATTTTAATGGTTACCAATAATGATTGTTCTGTCTCTATGTATCTAAGTATTTATTTTCCATTTATTTTCTTATTTCATACAATATTAACCCTGTTTTTTTCTGCTAAACTATCACAAATTTTCCAAAGGTTATAAACAAACGGAACCCTAACATCAAGGACATCTGGCCGACAAACGTAAAAGAAAGTTCCCTTTGACCCGCGCTTATTTACGTTACAATAAAAACTAAGCCGTCATATATCCTTCTTCAGAACCTTTACACACTGAAATAAAAGTGGAAATAACTAACCGCTGAGTTTAAGGCTTATTTCGCAGAGCCGAGTCTAAGTTAGTCGTTTTTGAAAGCGTTTGTGTTCGGATATATGAAGTAACATTGCTATTCTACTACGAGCCGCTTCAAAACTATCCTTTACGTGACCGCTTTAAAACAACTAACAATGGTGCACATATGTAGGCATCCCAATTCAATTTTCTATCACAAACTGAACAGTTAAAATGTGTGGAAGTATTCAGCGTATATATAATTAATAACATCACGCCTGTAATCGTTGAAAGATTAGGCAGAGGTGTACCTAATAGTACACCCACATTTCGCCAGTTATCTTTAAGTCCCATGTAATAGGGGGCGAGCCTATTGCTATTAACGGGCACAAATCCAAGCTCCGTGGCTGCTAATGCGAAATTTCTGCTGGAATAACCCGATAACACTTTGCCCGACCCAGGCATCGAACCCAGTACCTCATGCTCAGCAGTCGTGACTGCGACCACTATTGTGTAGGGCAAATGTTATGTTGCAATCAACATAACATTTAATAAATATATATGTCGGAGAAAGCGATAACTTTTAAACATCAAGTTGCTGATTTGACCATTGTAGTAGGGGTAAACGCCGTGACGTCAGATGTTGTTTTAATGGCGGCACGTGGACAGAGTCGTTTTGTAGAGTGGGGATTGTGCCGAGATCACTTTTGCTCGGAACTCCAACCAAGTCACTCCTTCAGAACGAAACTGTCGGTTTGCCCATTTTGTGGAGATTATTTGTTAGTGTTATTTAATGTAAATTTGTGTTAAATAATAAACTGTGATTTTTGTGTACCGAAACCGAAACTATTATTTTAACATTTCATCATGAACCCGGTACCACCGAACCCTAATGACAACGGCGCTATCGCTCAGCCATCGCTTACGCCGTCATATAGTAAACTTATATATTAATTAAATGTCATGTTGATTGTAATGAACATCGGATATTACAAAAGAGAAATATCTAATTTCTGACGTTGTTTTTAATTGGCCGGATGTAACCGACGTAACGTTTCCTTCGGCCGCCTACGAAACCGAAGTTTCGAAACTAGTTTCGTTCGAGGCTTTTGTTGTACTTGTACGTAACTGGTTTCGATCAAGGATTTTATTTTACGTGTACGTAACTGATAAAATGAAACAATTTAATAGTAGTCCTTATCGTCAATTTTGTCCTATTTAACCCAAAGGTTGACTGGTAGAGAATGCCTTGTGGCATTAAGTCCGCCTATGTACCACTATTGTACATGAAGTTTAAATAAATAAATATCGTGAATTCTGCAATACATCATTATAGACACGAGTTTTTTGAAAGGCAGCCTTCCTATGACATGACATTTGAGAGAGGAAAAATCGTGCTACCAATTCAGACACATTCATCTGTCAAGTTGACATAAACTTGATGTCGATAGTTTTTCAGTTCCAAATGCAAATATTGTGGGTTCACGATAACAGAAACTAGATTTTTGTGCCAAAATACTTTGGGAATACTTTAAAATTGTGTGCAAGTGTCACCAGGATCTGAAGAGGCTAAAATCTTTTTTATTTCCGCTATCTTGGATCGAAAGTCACTATTATGTTATTTGATGACTTTGAAGCAAAACGTGACTTTTCATTTAATTTGGGTATGATGCCACGTTACGTCAAAAAAAAAGCTGGGCAAGCACGAGTCGGACTCGTCGACACACAGGGTTCCGTAGCACCAAGCAATATAATAATAATATTTTTAACGCTGATTCATATGTAAATTTACACTCAACAAAACAAAAAAGAAAGAAAAAAGAATGCAAAACTAATTTTGTTTTTCATACTCATCTTTCTCTTGCCCTTATCTCAATTTATTTGTGGTCGGCGCAGCATATTTTCTTCTTCTATACTGCTCTATTACTCGTCATCTCAGCAGTTACCTCCTTTCTAACCATATCATCCTTCACACAGTCCATCCATTGGTTTTTTGGTCTACCTCTACCTTTGTACCCATGCATACTCAAAACTTTCCAAACAACATTTTCCTCATTCCTTCGCATTACGTGCCCAAACCTCGACAACCGACTACCACACAACTTTTCAATCACCGGCTTCACTTTCAGACTTCCTCTTATGTACTCATTTCTTATTTTATCCATTCGCGTTACACCACACATCCCCCTTAGCATTCTCATCTCAGCCACATGCAAATGTCTTTCATTCATCCCTTTTGTGACCCAACATTCTGATCCATACAAGACAGCAGGTCTAACCATTGTTTTATAAATCTTCCCCTTAAGCTTATGGGGAATTATGTTCCCGTGACCTGCCACCATTTCATCCACTCAGTGTTAATTCTGTGCTTAACACTACGATCTATTTCGCATCGCTTTGCACGAATGAATAGAGATACCGAAAGTCGGAGCAGACAGTAAGAAACGCGCCTTCTAGCACTATGACTCCAGTACTGGGGAGACTGCCGAAATCGCGGAACATGTATTCACTTTTTGTTCTGCTTATTTTCAAGCCAACAGTCTCCAGCTTATGTTGCCATTTCTCTAATCTGCTCTGGATCTTAAGTCCATCTTCACCAACAAGAACAATGTCGTCGGCAATCAGCATGGACCAGGGTGCCTCTTCCTGTATGTCCGACGTCAAAGCGTCCATAATCAACAAGAAGAGGTAAGGACTTAAAACCGATCGTTGATGCAAGCCTACAGCCACACTGAACTCGTCGGTGTTGCCAGCAGCTGACCGGACGTAGGTACAAGATTGACTGTACATTGAACGAATTAGCTCTACATACTTCCCATGTATACTTATGTCTTTTAAGACCCACCACAACACATCCCGAGGTACCCTATCATACGCTTTTTCCAGATCAATGAACACCATGTGCAAGTTTTTGTGTACACGTCTTTACTTCTCGCACAATTGGCGGAATGCAAAAGTGGCGTTCACTGTCCCTCGACCTGGCATAAACCCAAACTGGTTTTGGGTGATCTCACTCTTCTCTCTTATTCTATTCTCTATCACTTACTCCCATACTATGTGACATGAGCTTTATCCCCCGATAGTTGTTGCAGTCCTGCACATCACCTTTATTCTTGAAAACGGATACTAGCGAACTATTCCACCATTCTTATGGGATCGCTTCCTCATACAACAATAGTATTTTAATGAAATACAAAATTACTAAACTAAAAATCTTATTGAAACCAATGTTCGTTGATAGTTTTTTATACTTTCTACAAACGCTACAACTTTTCAGAATTTTCCTTTTGTTACTTAAGCAATTAGAAAAAAATCAACCATTGACTTTGAACCTAAAACGCACTTTTTTGGTACGCGTGTAACTGTGCGGGGTGTCTCGATAGACACCCCACACAGTTATACGAGTTATACCTTATACCATTAAAAATTAACTGTGCGGTGCCAATAATCTCGAAGTATAATGGCTGTGACATACGGACGGACAGACAGACAGACAAACAAGGCGAATCTAGAAGGTTTCCGTTTTAGCCATTTGGCTATGGAACCCTAAAAACCGTTATCAATAATTGGCACTTAAAAAAATCAACGTCCAAAGTTTCCTTGTAATTAAAATTTCGACAACAGTTTTCTTTTCACTTATCTTTCGCTTTACCGTTAATAATGCTTCTCAAACTAAGTACGAATAAGGTTTAACCTCGTTTTTTTTTTTAGTAGAATCTACAAAAGTAAAAGGTTTTTTTTTAATAACCGACGAAAATTTCAGAAATGATGTACCTACTGAATACGTAGTAAACTTTTTACCGTCAGCGTCCCTTCCACCCTGTCTGACATTCGTCAATTTCATTCGTTCATCAAAAGCTGTCGTGGTTGGCGATATCGTGCAAATTGCGGAAAACACCTGGATGAGGGACGCACATAACGGCAAAGTGTGGCAGAAGAAAGGGGAGACCACCACTGGGTATACCCAGTAGTGCTGATTCCGAGCTTAAATGATGATGATGGTGGCATTTGTCGTCATTTTCGAAAGTTCGATACATTTAAAATGTCAAAAAATGCACGATTGTTTATTTCAAATGATTTTCAGTCTCTTTTTTTAGAGGCCGTGTCCAGATCATAAGCTAACGCATCTCACGTTCAAGCATGGATTGAGAGCAAAGATACCCGTTCGAGTAATTAACGTAACTGGCACATCAACTCCTTAATATGAACATTTTTGACAGCTTAGACTACAAAGACTTGATATTAATAGCGGGTGAAGATGAAAAGGCAACATAAACTAAATAGTTTAGATACGAAACAATTCAGTTTCAACGTACATTATTAACGATATTCTAAGCTTTTTCACTTGTGCACTATATGCTTTTGAGAAGATAGATATTACAAAAAAACAAGCAATTTATTCATGAATATTTTTACTTTTAGAATAAATAAGCATTATTTTGGTAAGCATAAGCTCTAGCGAAAGAGCCAAAATGGCTTCCGACACCCGACAGCCTTTGCACGATACTGTAATGTCCTCGTGCTGCAAATGCTGAAAAGCCGAAACAGCTTCTTAAAATATGGCCTCACTGGCGAATGGTCTACAGCAGGACTAAAGCTGTGGTGAGGCTGAGCTTCCCCACCCAACTCATTCTTTTCACCTGCTCAAAATCTCCCACCTGTGGCCCTACCATGAAGTCTTTATACGGGAATGTTTTAGTTATATTTCCAGTCAGTCAGTTTAAACAAATACTGGACCCCGGTTGGCCGAAGCAAAGAAGACGAGAGCGATTACATATCTGACCTCCAAAGCCCAGTTAGTACTGGGGATTACGAGCAATACCCCTTGGTAGGACGGGTTGTCAGACTTTCAGGCCACTGATTACCTGTAACGATTGTCAAAGATCTAAAAAATGATCTCCAACGGCTTGACGTGCTTTCCGACGTGAGAAAGCTCGGTATGTAATGCATGGTCACCCACCCAAGGGCCGACCTTGGCAAGCGCGGCTTAACCTTGAAGATCGACCCGTGGGACTGTTATCTTTAAGCGACGAGTTCCTCGTTCTAGCTTCTCATGTCACTTACCTTTACAAGTTTCAGTGAACTAGTTGACTTCTTGTCAGTTTTAGTTACCACAACAACAAGTTGTGTTGCTGTGAATATTTCCACTTGGTATCCTTTAAGAATCTCCACCGACTTTCCTTTTCCTCTCACAAAGATTTTACCGTTTTCTTGGAGGATAGCTACATATATAATAAAATTAACACAACACTTGCCATATACCCACTGCGGAGATCAATCTGTAAATTGAATGTTTGCAAATGGATGAAAACTTTAGATTATCAGGCAACTGAAAGTCTTATGTTTCCAATCCACTAACCTTTTATTTGCTCACAAACACACACAATAACTCATACACACAAATCACACATGTATGTCCTTCTAGAGTAGTTATTTTTCTTTTGTTTTTTAATTTACAACATTCTGTACCTAGTATTTAAGTAACATCATGAATTGTAAATTTATAAATCTAAATTAGTTTGTATAACTGTAAGTCTTGGGAGCCTGGTGACCCGTAACACAGGTATTGTATGCCTATTTCGGGCACCAGTCTCTCACAAATATTCACCTTGTAAATAAGATTAAATAATTCCTGTTCACTGTAACGTTTGTGATGAGAAAATAAACATATTGGTTATTTTGTTTTTTAATGGTTTGACATATTCAATTTTTGTAAAACGGTGTTCAGAAAACAAAAAACATTGATATTAAATTAAAACAATATTGGAACGTAAATTATTGCTTTCTTATAATTCTTCTGCCCACAAGCGTAACACGCCCTTCAAAATGATAGCCACCAGGTTGCACCAAAACTTCAGCAAAAATACCTAACACATGATAATCATTTTATGTATCTACTTTAACATCACGTCGTAAACCAATGCAAGGTTTACATTTTATCGAGTATAGAATATCAGATCCCTAAAAGCAATAACGATTTGTTGCAAAGCTCGGCCAATAAATCCATATTTTTCTCCAGCCAGACTACAGCTATAAATTTAATACCGGAATACTATAGCCGCGTATGCTTGCAAAACAATAAATTGCGAACGCCGGCCGCACACTCTAGTCATATTCATAAACCAATGAACGACTAAAGGTTTTATTTAATCATTATCATTTCCGACCGTAATGCGTCTATTTTATTGCTCTTTCAATATAGCAGCATTATAATTCACACTGCGCTGCATATGAATTTGTCGTTATCTCTAATTAAGTTTAACAAGCTTTAATCATTACCCTTATTTAAACCACTGTCATCAGAATAACATAACTACAAGTTTTTTTACATTTTATTGCTTATTTAATTAGAAATTATATACTTTTATGAGATACGAAACAATGGTCTCGCCATTGTTTTTGGGCTATGTACTACATGGTGATTATATGTACTAATTCCAACGCGAATTCTGACAGCCATAATTTCGAAATTAAGTTTTGAATTATTAACCCGCAGTAACCGGCTAGTAAGCTAAAGAATTTATTACCTACGGCATAACTGCAAACATCCCCGAAGTTCGAACTTGTGTAGGGCACCATTATTAAACAGTATGTTTGGTAAGTTTTAAGACTTAAGCCGTACACATTTTTTAGAGGAATCATTCTCTATACACCTTCAATATACTGCTATAAAACAGATTTAGTTTGTTTACCAAACAGTAAGAAACCAATGTATTCCAAAAATAATATAGGTTACGGACGCCCTGTCAGGTGACTTGCTAAGCGCCTAGAGGCTAGCGAGTAGTGTAGTGAAACGAACGTTCCTTCGCAACCGGCTACACAGCGCGCTTGGCGCCTTTCGTGTATCGAAGTAGCGTGCATCTAGGCACTAAGTAAGCCACCTGTTAATGCGATTGTGGCCTATGTGTTTAATGGACTATTTAAATACTTCATAATTAACATTCGGTTCTTTTTTTCAGGGGTGGTGTTTGATCAGAACAGTGACGAGATACAGAATGCCTTCAAGTTTGCGATGATGCAACATACAAATTTAATGGCGAATAAGTCCAGCATCGATTTTCAAATCTTTGTGGATATCATCAACACTGCCGATGCCTTCAAATTGTCAAGACTTAGTAAGTGCATTTTCCCTTTTTCTATTTTATGCCATAAGAAATTGCAATCACCTCACTGAGTAATATTTGTAGTAGTGTTTCGTAATAGTTCACGGGAATCGCTTTGCCTGATGTCTTACTATCTGAGGTATAAGGTATTTTAGAACTAGATTTATGTAAAAGACCTCCCAATGATTATTATCTCAAATCTTATGGAGATGACATGACATGAAAAATCTAATGATGATAGCGGCTACATCAGTATTGGTGAAATAATTCGTTGTAATTGCAAAAAAAAACTTCGTTTGCTAATGGAACGGAAGGTAATTTATCGTTGTTAAAGGTAGTTTAAAATTTAAAAACAAAACAGGGAAAAATAAAGTTAAAATATATATCCGTGATAACCTTCCGGGTGTACAATAACAAGAGAAAAGTGTGGACTTAGAAAAACCAGTGTGTGTATAATTCGTTTTAGTCATTGGAACTAGTTTTAATGTGCTTCTTTTTAAACTAATGCTTTCTTATAATTCTTCTGCCAACAAGCGTAACACGGCCTTCAATATGAAAGCCCACAGGTTGCACCAAAACTTCAGCAACAATACCTAACACAATATGATAATCATTTTATGTATCTACTTTAACACCACGTCATCCATCGTTATAAACCAATGCAAGGTTTACAATTTATCGAGTATGGAATATCAGACCCCAAAAAGCAATAAAGATTTGTTGCAAGGCAACAGAAATAGGCGACCGTGTTAGGACACAATTCTACAATAAAAATGACATAACATAACATCACGCCGGTTATCTCCGATGTGTTAGGCAGAAGTGTACCTAATGGTACAACCACATTTCGCCAGTTACCTATATTTTAAGTCTCATCTAATAGGAGGGAGCCCATTGCCTATTGCATATATGCGAGCCTAATGCATATCCATGAACAATTAGTTCACATATACTTATTATAATTTGGCAAGCTGAAGATTTTTTCTATTCAGTAAGATGTCTAAAGGACAGGAGAACCTGTACCAGGCGCTTACATTTTTTTACGTTATTTAAACAACATTTGTGAAGTAAGACATTAAGAATGACATCATAACAATCAATGTAGACACATAATAACCAAGTACACTCAAAGTTTTGGAGTGCAATAATTGAATATTTTGGTAGAAAAATACTCTTCTTTTACTAGACTTCGAAAAGTTTCCAAAGTTAGTTCAACTGCGCGAACCGTCAATACTCGTTATAACTAATATACAGAAATGTTTTCATCTCTCAAGTGGATGTTGCGGGATACGCCATCATCAAAAAAATATCTTTACACTGGAGTGGTAGGTACACGTTCAGTAGTTTTTTATTAGGAAAACTGTTGAATTTTAGTTATGAAGGAAGTAACTTATAAATTAACTTTAGAATCGACTGTTCAGTTAACTGTAAATAGATGAAAAAAAAAAACTTTTTTGCAAAAAAAAAAACCGACTTCCAAAAAAAACACTAAAAAAGTGGAAAATAACTTTACTTTCGGAAGTCGGTGACTATTGTTTGTTTCATTGACTTTTTTGCCACCGACTAACGAAAGTAAAGTTATTTTCCACTTTTTTAGTGTTTTTTTTTTTGGAAGTCGGTTTTTTTTGCAAAAAAAGTTTTTATTTTACCCTTTTTAGTTATCGTATCACACACAAATCCTTGTCAAGTATCAATTTCGCAATTTCTTTTACTTGGATGACATTTTTTCCAGCTATTTTGATTTCAAAACCAAACTGCTTAACCGATTTTGATGAAATTTCTATGGGACCAATCAGGAAGTAGATTCATTCAAATAAAAGAAGAATTTTTCAAATCGGTTCATTAATGACGGAGATATGAGGCAAACACAAAAAAAAACACAACTGAATTGAGAACCTCCTCCTTTCTTGGAAGTCGGTTAAAAAGAAAATAAAACGATTTAATTGTAAGATGTTGTACGGGGTGGAAAGGACATCGACGCACAAGCGGTTACCACGTGATCAATAAATCATGCTGAACCCTCCCACATAGACTTTTTTCTGTTTCCTACAAAACTGCAATAGCTACAAGGTCAAAATGTATGGAAGTTCTGTTTTTTTTTTCAAAATTACCGAATATTTGGTAACCGTTTGCCGTCGGTGTTCCGCCCACTCTGTATAAAACATTATATTATTTTAAGTCTTTTCATTTTTAACTCAAAGAAAAAAAAACATACCTTTAAGTAGAAATGATATTTGTTTTCAACTAATAACGTGAAGAGTTTTTTTACCTTTCAACCAATTTATTACTGTGCCTGACTACTTTGTGAACTTTTTGTTATCAAATACTTAAAAACCTCGAACATTTTATTTAAGTAATAACCAACGGAAAATACGAAGATAAACAGCAAAGTTTCGTTTGTGGTAAGGTCAAGAAAATTAAGTTTGTATTTCGTGGTGTCTTCCTTGACACAGAACTCTCATTTGAATGCAAGACCTTCCTCTCTTTTTATTTCGCCTCGTCACGCGAGGCTGATCAAAACACTTTTGAGCGGTGCCGCGTGAATTTTCGAAACAACCGTTTGTACAACACATTTTAGGGATAAAACTAGAATTTGGCTCTCTAAAAGATTTTTATTTAGCAGTCGAATTCGATTTTGTGTAGATTAAACGTATAGTGGGTACAGGGGCTGGGTGAAGAGATAATGGCTAAATAATAACAGCCACACGGGTCGCTCTTCAAGGCTAAGCCGCGCTTCTCAAAGTCGGTCTGTGGATGGGTGATCATTACATACCGAGTTTCCTCCGTGCCTCGGAAAACACGTTAAGCCGTTGATCTCGGCTGTCAATTGTAGATCTTTGACAGTGATCAGTGACAGTTGTTAGAGTCAGTGGCCCGAAAGTCTGACAACCAGTCTTACAAAGGGGTACCGTATTACCGAGTACTAACTGGGCTGTGGAGGTCAGATAGGCAGTTGCTTCATCTAAAATACTGGTATGCAGCTGCATCCGACTGGATGCAGATGGATATAAGACTGGAGCCGAGCCCAAATAAAGTTGGGAAAAAGGCTAGGCAGATGATGAAATGTACAGTGTGTACTTACATTCTTTACAATTTTTACGTATCTGCCTAGACTTACCAAAATAATGTCAAGGTAAAATCTTCGGATGAATAAAGTCAGCGAAGAAAGCGCTAGTGAAAATGGGTCTTTAATAAAGTGTTAAGTAGATACCTGTTCAAAATTATGCGCATACATTATTTTTGGGTCAAAGAATACACAATGTACGTCGTGAACGGTAAAGATTTATAAAAAAACACACTACGTCCTCTGTTTTCATATATCCACGGGTTGTTGATTTTTAAGAGAATGTAGCGTGTTGATTTAGGCATCATTTTAATTATGAGAATTTAAGTTCCGACTTAGTGGCCTCCAAAAATTTATTGAAATAATTCACCAAAGATGTGTGGTCGCATTATCATCTAAAATTGATTGTTTGAATAAAATTGTTTGAACTGTGCTCTATGGATTTGTTAGTGTCTAATCTGACTATTATAAGGGGTTAATGTAATTACATATCTATGACAAGGGGTATCCTGATTTTTCTTTTATTATGACAACCTATTTTTAGTAGCCAAATACATGACTTTCTACAATATTTAATGTCACTTACAAAAAGTGGACTGGGGCATAAATGTCTTAAATCCTATACTATGAGCAATATTTGTGTATTTATATGTACTTGTAATCACGTTCTCGAAAACAGCTCTAACGATTTTGATGAAAGTTTCAATACGAGAATAGGAGCTTACGGGGGCGAAAAATCGATCTAGGTAGGTATCATAACTGGGAAAAATCGTTTTCTCTATTTTCACCCGAACAGAGCTGGGTCGCTCAGGTACAAACTATTAGACGACGAATTTATGAGGCGACGTACGCCAGAAAAACACCTAAGTGAATATTGGAAGTGTAGACTTATTTTTGTACCCTCCTTTTTTAAGTCGGTTAATAAATAATAAATTAGAAAACCCCAAATTATTGCCAGTTAAATTTTAGTCAATAAACACCTTATTATAGCAAACAGTTCAAACATTTGAAACTACAATTTAAAATAATCACATCAATGAAAGAAAAATAAACAGACTTTTGGAGGCCACTATATACAACGCGTGGTACTTTCTGGCCGCGCCACAGTCGCATTTTGAATCGGGGTTAATAAGAATAAATGTACGTAATATGTTCATTATTGTTCACAAGAAAAAAAAAATACTATAAAGATTCGGGAGATATTTAAAAAAATCGGTGGCGCGGCCAGAAAGCATACTTCCTAGCCACGCGACCGCGTAAACTGCAATAAATAACCCCGATTCAAAATGCAACTGTGACGCGGCCAGAAAGTACCACGCTTCAGTCTTTTGACAACCAAAAACAAGAACCAAATTTTAAATAATTGATTTTCGTTAATACTTCAAACCTATAACTGTAAACATTGATATCCATAATTCATTTATAGAGATCGTTCTACTCGCCAATATTGTATATTTTACTCGTATAGTAAGCAAGATTTGATCGATTGTGAAAAGGAGTCATCAATTCGTTTGGCCACAAAACCAAATGGACACAATCGCATTTTTGACGCAGAGCCATAGGCGCGCACAAAAAAATGTGAGTTGCTCGTGGCTATTTCGTTACATTGCTGGTAATATATGTATATTGATTATATTATGTTTATGTTTCATTTCTCTGTTAAATGCGCGATAGTGAGTCCTCTATTCAAGTTAAATGCGCTTTGAGTAAGGATTACTTTTGTATTAAAAAATATACTTTATGAAAAATACTGTACAAAAAATGTATTCACCTCGCAAATATAAAAGATGTTTCCATTAATCCATCCTTCACGCCGTATCGCGTTACATGTAACTATATAATTATATATATATAATAATTGAAGAGTAGTGGATACAGACGGCGAGAAGTAATGGAATACCCTTAAATGAGTGATTTCATTATCGGACACATTTCGAATGTAAAAAACGAGCTTGCTCTGCTGAAACTTATTCAGCATTGAAATATTTTTTCGCAAATGTAAAAGCAGGTGAATCACACAAGTGGATATACCTCGGAATGAAAAAGTTTTGTTTCACGCCACAACAACAACAATAACATTCATTTATTTTCAGGCAACTTTGGCCCATAGATATATACCTTACAAACTAACATACATACGATAATATACAAATTGTGTTAATAAATAGAACCTTAAAACTATGTTAGTAACACTTCACTTGTGCATTATGTCACTGTGCTTTCATGCGTGTTTTTCTGTGTTTCCAAATATATTTTACATTGTACAAACCCAGTGTCGTTAGTTGTGCTGTGGAATACTGAGGCCAAAATTCAAACGGAAGTTGAAAGGTAGTAGACGTCAAAGCATTAAATTCATTGTTAGGAACACACCGTCGCGTCGTGCCATGTCGCAATACTAACGATATGCTGTCGACGGTAATGAATAGCAGATCATACTCACAACAAGCATCTGCCTCATCACTTAGTAATAGCTACTATTTTTGATCTGTAACCGGAAGTGTTTAATTAAAATAAGAAGAGGATTCCATTATTTCATGGTAGATTGGGGCCAATCATTTTTAAAGCAATACAAATTCTTAGCAATACTGAAACGCACAAACACGTTTTCCAAAATGTGTTTGTGCGTTTTTCTCGATAATTTTTGGTGAAGGTAAATAATGTCCATAACAAAGTTTTAGATTGTTTCATTATCTACAACTCTTAGATTTAAGTTTTTTTGATAGGATGCATAGTTTAGCCGCAAATCGCCAAAACGATTAATCGCCCCTCAAAACGTAAATACTACCCCTAACCCGTTTCAGGAACTTTCACTCAGTCGGGTCGATTTTTCCTTCATTAATTACACCATTAACTACATTTTTCCGACCACTCGCATACTTCTAAGTTCTTCTAAGTTGTCTATTACGGTATTTAAAACGTTTTAGCCCTGGTCTATACGTAGACTGTAAACCGATTAAGTAACGACAAAGTTTTCAGCATAATACATTATAAGTATTAATGTTTGTTTGTTACAAGGACAACGTTCTGTTACGTGCTGAACGAATTGTGCCCGTCATCTTGGTACTCGTCACTTATTATAACACCTACCGAATACGAATGTATTTTTAGACAATCAACACCAAAACGTTTTTTACCCGGTATTCACAATTTCACTCAACCAAATTAACAGCTTCTAATAAAGATTTTTCCGTCTTCAATCTTTTTTTAAGTCTTTCTTCGTATCATTAAATCCTGCTTGAAAGCTATTGCATGTTCCTACTGAGTATTGCGCTTAGCAACGGGCTCAAGCCGAGAGCTTAATGTGTAGGCCTTGGAAAATCGCTTGACTGTTCTCTGCAAATTAATATTTCCATAGGGTAACATCCCACAAATATACTTTCACAACAAACGTAATTGGATTAGTTAGATAATAACAATAAATTAATGTCAATTTCTTCACTACTTTAAAGGTAAAAGTATACAAGGTGTTGCTTTGCATCCTCGTCAAATTCAAGGAGGTATCTATGCTAATGATTCTCGACCCGAACCAATAATAAAATGGTTAGGTATTTTTATATTTTTTTCTTAATATCGGAAATCGATAAGTGTACACCACCGTATTAAAACGCGGCCCGTCTAATACTAGCCCTATAACCGCGCTTTCACACACACAAACAAACACAGACGTTTATTCGATAAACGGGTGATTCTCTTTTTTTGAAAAGGGCTTCATTCTGAAATAGTGTCAAATTAAAACAACTTAAAAAGCAGCGTTTATTATTATTGACCAGGTACCGTAATTTATATTGATTATGTACGTCTTCTATGACAACCTCCTGAATTTTGACGAGGTTGCAAAACTACACCTTGTATAGTCTACAGTAAGTATATATATAGTTAGGCTTACTACAATCTTAATATATAAAAATCACGGGTCATGTCCGTAAACGCTAATTACAGTTGGTTTCAATTTCAAATATAGGCTAGATTTGAACCCGAAAAGTGGCGCCGTGCGAAGCAGAAGCTAGTTCCTAAAAGTAATTAATTATAATTATAGCTTACTATAACTATAGTGACATAATATCTAGTTAGTACATGAATCTTCATCACAGTTATTATCATAGCAGTGATTCGTTTAGTCAGATCCGCTTTCAGTAACACATTACATATCGGGCAATAGAATCAATTCTATTTCCTGTGCTTTAAAATGTCCTAATTGAAATAAATGGTTTGACTTTGATTTTGATATGGACATCTAACCCACAGTTTAGCAAAAAAGCTTTAGCTGAATAACGTTTTCTAGGCACAACGGATAATCATACCTACTTGCTAGTGTCATTCTAAGGCTCCATGTGCTCATATTTACCTCGATTGCTATTATTATATACATAGTATTTAGTTACTTACTAATAGTTACAACACAATATTTTGGCAGCTATTTTAATTGAGCAGCTACTCCGCGCTACGATAAAAACAAAAAGGTAGATTATTTTTTATTGGAGGAAAAAAGATTGTTCAATTGTGAATTTCAGACTAATTTCATGTTACTGTATTACCTATTCATTTTTGCTTTTATCAACAGTTGCACACACACACTTATTAAAACTAGCATGTTTCTATACCATCATTAGATATTATTGAATCTGGTGCGTGGGTTCCCTTGATATTAATATTGAAAATGAATATAACATAATGCAATGCTCCAAGACCTGTTTATTATTATGTCTTGCATGCTACTGAAAACTAATAGCTGAAGTTAGCTCCGGCTGACTAAGTTCCGCACACTTGTGTACGGCAAGCCTTAACGAGCGAGTCACTCAGGGTTTTAGGCGGGTTCTGATTTATTTACCACTAGCACCATCTGTTACATGACACGAGTGTCTAAATGATACTTTGAAGTTGTCAAATTATCGCGTACTTACTTTAGGAAAATTGGGATTGCGCTCACAAGTTTCTGTCGCAAATTAGTGCGCGCCCTTCGTTCGGGACGCGGCGCAGTTATACCTATTTCATATATAAGTTTAGTTCTCCAATTACTGTTACACATTAATTAAGCCTATTAATGTAATTCTCAAATGTATTAAAGACGTAATCTATTAGTACCTAGATCAATAAGCAATGGAATAGTCGGAAAACGTATAATTGACGTTTTCTACTTGTGTTGTCGTTTATTTTGAAACTATCGACCCGCCACGGCTTCGCACGGGTGCAATGTAGATACTAATGTTCTCTCTACTATAATATGCATGTATTATACATATAAACCTTACTCTTGAATCACTCTATCTATTAAAAAAACGCATCAAAATCCGTTGCGTAGTTTTAAAAATCTAAGCATACATAGGGACAGACCGACAGCGGGAAGCGATTTTGTTTTATACTATGTAGTGATACCAAAAGATACATGATAACAACACACCTTATATTGTATTAAAGCAGATGAAAAAAGTTAGGACAGCTCATATTCTACGTTTACTTGGTACTGTGTGTCCCAGTAGACAGCAAAGTGCGTTCGGGATTTATTAATTCATTATGTTGGTGTAAAGTTGTAAGATGTTCAGCGAAGTGCGCACGATAAGGATTTAATTCCATGAGTAGATCGGGTAGCTGTGAGCATGGAGCGGGTCAGCCGACTACGGGAGAAGTGACCACAACGGAACGCGCAGTACAAAGATTAAATTGAATCTGGCAACTTGCCAGATTCGCCGTACCTAAAATTACAAAATATTATGCTGATTTTATGACTCGACTAAAGAACTGCATAAACATAGTCTTGCTTCGAAGGTTTCGGGTGAATTATAGCGCAACAATAAAAATGTATACCTTCACATCGTGGTATGCTATTACGGTTTCAACACTGCTCTTTAGCTGAGTGCATAGCATAATGGAATGGTTTAAGTTTATTATTGAAGCGTACGTTTTCCGATAATATTACCGCTTGGCGAGGTAGGTACGTGAAAGCCTATTATTGAATCAAAGCTACGAAGCGTTTTTAAAAACTGTCCAGGGTAGGTAATGTATTTTGTACCGACAGTGTGACAACAAAAAACCTGAGTGGAATTATGTATAATAATTGTTTCTCTTTTAGAGTACATAAGCACTGATATGGTCTGTTATTTTAAAATAGTAAGTTTGTCTATGTGAATTATGAAGCAGCGGTATTATAGGTTGATTTCTACCTCTCAGGGTCCACATATGAGAGGGTACAATACAACTGCATGAAATGCATCAATTAATCGATTAAATCAGTCTACAAATATATCGAAGTCAAACAAACACGATACCGGTATGGTATCAAAATTACCTTTCTAGGAAATGTATAATGGTAACATAAATTATAAATGCAAGCTTAATGAGACATTCCAAAAATATATCATTATAATTATCGTAAATGTGAGATATTATTAATATAGTGAAATAAAAGGCAGGTTTGCCACTTTCATACGTATAATTTAGTAGAATGATTAACACTATTAAACAATACAGGGTGAAAGTGAAACTTTCGAGTAAAAGTTAAATCACCTACAACCCTTATTATAGGGGTAACTTAATATTAAACATCGTCGACGTACCAGGGCGTCGAAATTCGACCGGTACAGTAACTGACTATGTCAAGTAGCTTTTGAGAAACGTCTATACCAGACGGTTACCGGAGTACAGCAGTCATTTTGCCGATAGACGTGTCGGTCAATGGCTTAATAGCCAAAGCCTCGACCAACATCTCTCGAGGGAATTATAATTTGAATAAAACTATTGTACTTTTAATGTTTGCGAAAAAGTTAAATTAAAGCAAAGAACATTCACAATACCTTTATCAGCAATAGCGTTTTCTTCGTATTTTAATAACATTACAAAAGGGAAAGCAGAACACATAAAATCCCTTCGGTACCTACACAGTTTAGACGTTTAAACTTTTTATAGCGGCCTTTAGAGTGAAAATTCAACGGATATCTGTAAACAAATAGTAGTCCCTGAAGAACGGAAACTGCCATAAAAATTCGCGTCGTCGTCATTAGTCTCAGACGTGTTTTGATCAGGGACCGTGCTATGAAGTGTTAGAGCTATCATGCTCCGTTGCGAGAAAAGGATGGCGCTCCTCATCTTGTATAGCTCCGTCCCTCTCAGTCGTACAAGATAATAACCCCAATGACACTTTGTAGGAAGGAGTTCTGAGACCTGCCTCTTTTTATCTGCCTACTGAGGTCTCGTGAATAGACTTAGCTTTAGAGAGTACCTGACTTTTAATCCCAGAGAGAAAGAGTTTTTACATGTCAGGCGCACTAATGATCTAGGTTTTTAAGATGGTTTTGGCAAGGACATTTTTTTAACCTGGCAAGGTGGGTAGGAATAAATGCCAGTAGCCCGAGCACGAATTTTGCAAGCATAATATGTGTAAGCGAGGCAGCTTTCATAAGTGATTTTTCTTGTAGGTTAAAAATACCTACTCTTTTTAACTATTTTGCGAAAACTTTTTGTTTGCCGTCAAGTCGATCAGAACTTTTTATGTTGTCTGTCTACCATCGTTATAATAGCGTCTCAAGTACATATATTATGTTATTGTTTCTTTTCCATATCGAATTATTTTATTTGTTTGCACTGTTTTGCTACCTAGCTACTTGACTACTATAGCTGGTGTTCCTAGCCCTATTTGTTATCTGACACCCCACCATAATGAATCAGTCGGAGTGCTCAAATAAGCTAACGGATCAACAGGCGAAGTCTTTGATCCGACAGATTCCACTAACAATACCAGAAACGAGACTTACTTGTCCCTCACAAGTAAGTCAAGGCGACAAAACTCTCCTCGAAACTATGGTACAAGTGGCAATCACTGCGGATATGTCATAATTATTTCTGCAACGTAACAAGTCTCCAAAGCAAAGTTCCTCTTTGCGTCATGGTCAGAATTAAGGTCGATAGAGGCGCGAGCGAGGGTAGAACTAAACTTAGCACATAAAAGATTGTAAAATAGAAAAATAACAGAAAACATAATAATAATATGACAACAACAGAATAACATAAACAGTGCTAATCAGCTTGAATGCATGAAAAGAAAAACAAAAAGTACATGATAATTTAATAAGAATATTTTTAACCTTCAATAAAAAGTGCCCACAAGAGCTGCGTCGGCGTCGCGTCACCAACAGTATGTGTAAAATGAAGCAATAAACTATTGTGATATTTGTAAGTAAGGGACGCAATTAAACTGCTGGTAAACAGCACAGTTCCCAAAATGCTGAAGTGTAGATATAAGGGTAGAATACGTACACTTTATACTGCACCAAAATAGCACAACGACAAAATTGATTAAGGTGTAAGCGCCAGGGTAGCCCGCGAAATTTATATTTTCTTACGTTTTTTGCAATTAGGAAGTCACTGTCAGGTTGTGTGTTAAATAAAATATGATTTTCCAACGTAACACGTATGTATTTACAGAACTATAATCATTAAAATCATCAATACGGCCCTGTAAGTACATTGTATGACTTTTTCATGAAATAGTCCATAGACTTTTTCATGACCGCAACAAATATGGTATTATTTGTTGCGGTCGCGATACATATTTTAAGTTGGCCGAAGCAAGGAAAACCTGTTTAGGTGGGGACGACTGCCCTGCCCTTTAACCATAGATAACTGCCCTGGAGTTACTTGTACTATTATGTATTCTGTGCTGGAGTGTAAATGTTGTTGTGTTGCCGCACAAACGATGAGACACCCGAGAAAGAAGATTTTTTTTTAACTGAATACCAATTAGCTTGTTCGACCGTACCTAGAATATCACTAGTCCATGACCGGACATATTGTAGTAATTGTCATCGTGATAATTCTACGTTACGGCCTAAAGTCTAACCTAATAGACAAGAGCCTGGACCATAATTTCAAGAGGCTCTCGTAAGGCAGTAGGGTCTAGGGTTTGATTCGAAAGCTGTACTCTTGGACACGAATCGTATTGTTAGGAGGTGCTTAGGTGTGTTCACAATAAGTTATATTTGTCTAAAATGTTGTATTGTTTTCTTATGTGACTAAAAGAGTGATGGATATAAATGGAGAGGAACAGGAAGGCGAAAGAAAAGATCGATGGATTGTGTAAAGAATGATATGAAAAAGAAAGGAGTAAATGATGCCGTGACGTCTGGCATGGGAGAATGGAAGAAGAAACCGTTTTGCGCCGACCCCAAGTAGAATGGGACAAGGGCAGGAAGATTATGATGTTGTATTTAATCCTAATATAATTTATGTAATATGATATGTATGCATATTGTAAAAATGTTAAAACAAGTATCTAGCCTACCTACCTTACGTTGTTGAGAGATCAGTTGAAGAAACTTCACAGACTTCCATAAAATTTCGCCAAAAAATTTAAACGGTAGTATTTGGAATATAACGCCGGCGGGTTCTTGTCCTGTCCACAGTAATATTTAGAGACTTAAAAAAACTCTTTGTTTATTGCTACGTTACCAAGGCCTATTTTAGCAAGCAAGCAGGTTGTGTTCCAGTTTGTATGATACAGTTACCGCATATGACGCATAGCTTTGTTTCTAGAATGAGAACAAACTTGGATGGAAATGCAATCATCGGTGACGGTAACCACAAACACCCATAGCATAGGTGACCGTGCCCACAAACCTTTAGGTGGGCTGTCTGCTTTTTTACAACCCAATATTAAATGCACAAAAAGTGACAAAACACCGAGTCTTAGTTCTCACCGCACATAAAACCCAATTTATTATGTTACCTATAAGTTGCGATAAACTGGAATAATTTCTATTCAAAAGCACGATCGGAAGGTATCTTTCATTGGAAATTCAACTAATGGCGCGGAAAGGAATGCCGTGTGCAATGCATAGTTATTGGGGCAGTATAGTGCCACCACAGCCGGGTATAGCTATTCGGGTCAGCAAGAATGTTTACGGCATGCGTCCGCGCGATATAAAACCGAAGCAGACGGCCGGCGTGTCACAATGCTGCCACCTTCTCACAATACGGAGGGTACCGCAAGAAACCGAGCCATTGTTACGGTACTCATAAAATTAATCTTCGTACCTTTTATTTGTTAAAGCTATTAAATCAAAGTGTCGTTGTAGCCTCAAGTGGTTGACGGCATTGCGCGTCGGTTTTGTTGATTTCAGAACATGCTGCAAAAAGGAAAATGTGGCTGCTTCTTTTAAAATAATGTAGTGATGAAAGACGGCTTCATTGCTGACTATAAATAACTTTGTTATTCATATAATAATGGACAATATCCCTACGTATAATAGGTTGGGGAAAAAGTTTCTTCGCATTTTTTAAGAAAATTCAAAACATTTTTTAATATAGTTTATTTACATTTAACTAAAGTACCCATTTTTTTTTCAAATGCGCCAAAACTGTTTTGTGGTCAATTCCCAATTCTTCAGCTACGTCGTAACTACTGATATGCCGATCTTGCTCCACTTTTTCAAAAATGGCATCAATTTTATCCGTAATAGGGCGACCAGAGCGACGTGCACCTTTGACATCAAAATTTTCTAATTGAAAACGCTTAAACCAAATTTGTGCTACTCTCACAGACACTGCACTAGGTCCATAAACATCGCAATTTTTTTTCACGGCTTGCGTTGCCTATTTTGTAGTAAAATTTTAAAATGTATCGAATTTTTTCATTAGATTCACTCATCTTGACGGTACGAAAAACAAAAGAAAATCACACATTTTCCTAAATTGAATTTGGAATTATGTTTTTAAAAATTTAAACTTTCAATGATACCAAAACCAGCCAGATAAAAATAGTATAGCCAAAGAGATCTTATTACAAGTTCATACATACTATAATGCGAAAAGACTTTTTCACCCAACCTATATTTCAATTCTAAATTCGCACCTAACAGGGCTTTAGCAAACACCACCAAGGCTAATGGAACGGGTTATTGAAGCGAACCATGATTTCATAGGAAATTTATTGATTTTAAAACTTAAGTGCACGACGGATTGGATTAGCAAAAGGCTTTGGTTTCAATCAAGATGGTCTCCCAACATACCCTAAACTCAATTGTAGTTTAGCTAGCTTTTTTTTCTGTTCCGGGGTGGAAAATCCCCACGGATGTCTTCCGCCCTGGGTGGGCGGAGGGGTCTGTCAGACTCGAACTAACTAAAACCACTCCGGTGTTCCCTTCCCACACTTGCACCAGAGATCATGGGAAATAGTGCGCCTTCCACAATCCCCGGCTAATGCCGGCCCGCGTCCGCGGGCCTCCTCAAGTTCACGGGGGGAGTGAAGTGTAGAATTCCCCCCGCGCCGTCTAATAGGGGCGCGCGCGGAACATTACGGGCCATCGCCTCGGGTCCAGTTATATGGAGGGACGGCGGACGTCCCCAAGTCCGCTGTTCCTGTAGATCCGTTTAGGGGGGGCTGGAAGATGGCGTTGTCCGCCCTCCGCCGACGCCCGGTATTTCTGCTGCGGGTCGGGAGAGTGGTCACGACCTCCCTCAACCTTTCCACAGGCTCCTACTGTGAAATGACGGTTTCACAGAAGGAGATCACCACATCTAGTTTAGCTCAAAAATTTGTTTGGAACAGATCGCCTCTGCCACACCGTGTGATGAGCCTGTTAGTACAAAATCCATTTGATTTTGTCAATTTTTAAACACGTGATTAAAACTGTTTGAAAATTTTATAAACAAAATATGAATGTGAAAATAATTCACGTGAAAATAATAAACGTAATCTAGATAGTCGAGTGCACCAGGACCAAAAATACTCAAAATTTTGAACGATATACTTCGTTTCAATTTCGTGGTTAACTTTCTTGGGAAGGCCCATAAAAATTTTGTAGAATTTTCCCTTTTTTTTCTAAGTAACCTGAAATTCGGACAGTAAAATTCATTTTTGGTTTGTCTGTTTGTCACTCGTTTTCGAAAAATCGCCAACTTTAGTTATTTATTTCTGGAACACCGAATTTAAATAGTAGGAATAGTATATATAAGGAATTTTTTTATTACCGTTGGTAGCTGACACAGTCAAGACAACATGCCTTGGCTGCCATAATGAACTACGTTTTAAACATTCTATAATCAGTGACCAAATACTTATCTGCAAAACTGCCTCATAATATCAAAAACCCGGATCAAGTCATCATCGTATGCGGAAACGAGTAATTATCCAACGGAAACAGCTGTAATTAAACCCTCCCTTATACCAAGTTTGTACTGACAAGAACTTATTTCATGTCAAACCACTACAGCATTTAGAATTGACCATCATCTATTTCAAAAGGTCATGTGGGCTTATGTATTTAGTCGATCTAAGGCGTATTATTCAGTTGTGGCTTGTGTTGGTTCACTCCAGCTATATCTGTAGAAGTTAGCAGTAACTTACAGTAACTAACACTAGGTGCAGACCTAGTGGGTACATCCCGTTTGATAACTTTCCCGTTTGGACAACTAAACAAAAGACATGCAAAACAAGTGAAAAACAGTGCCCTTTCGTAACTATTTTAATCTGCATACGTTGAGCCCCGTTTCGCCAACCACAAATTTCAACTGTTTTTTGTACGGTACACTCAGCTCCTAAAGTTATAAGGAAACTTCTTTTTGATGTTGCTATTTTTTGTCTCTCTCTGACACACTAAGATTTGTTACGAGAGAACTCAATTTCGAATTTGAACAGAAAGTACTAGGGGAACAGAATTATGAAGGAGATGTTAGTGCCACCGTCTTCTATAATACCGTTGCAATTTACTAAGATCTTTGTACGTTATAAAATAATTATTTATCTTAAAAGATAAGCAATGTTTGTCGAGATTGCACTGTGGTTAGGTTAATCTCTAAGTATTTCATATCGATACCGTTCGGTGGTTCAGAAAGCAAGCACGTTAAATCGTTGGTTCTGGCTGTCATTCGTAGATCTTTGACAGTCGTTACGGGTAGGCAGAAGCCCGACTAACAGTCTTACAAACGGGTTTCAGTCATAAAATAAGTAGTTCATAGCAGTGATGTTACGAATGTCATATTTTAGACATTCGTGAACGCGAATGCGAATGCGAGTGTTTGGAAGGCGAATGTGCGAATGCGAATGCGAGTGCGAATGTTGAGAAGGAGCAAAAATAGAAATATCAAGGTGTGATTTTAATCATCGATTTTTATTTATTTAAGGTTATACAGTGTATATATCTAATATACACAATCAAATTAACAACAAACATATTTAATATTCGAATTTCAATCGAGGCAGCCCACAACTCGAAACTGTGTTAATTCACTTAATCACAATACCTGCTTATTGATTGATCGACAAGTGACAACTAGAAACAAATTCAAAGTAACAAACACGCGATGAGACCCGCTAAGCTCCGCCCACTTCTACTTTTCCCGACCTGCATACACTCGAATTCGCAAAATATTCGCATTGTTTGATGCGAATGCGAGTGTTGATGCGAGTGTTTGAAATGATGCGAATCATTCGCATATGCGAATGCGAACGCGAACATTCGTAACATCACTGGTTCATAGTAGATAGGTTAGGTACTTCACACTTAACAAATAAAAATACTGTCTGTATTTTTGTTAGAAAGTATCAAAGGTATACAGACAATGGCTTCCTTCTAACAGTTCTAGGAGGTACTTACTATACTACATCAATGATTGAAATACCACCTTGAATTTATGCAAGCCTAGTACTTTTGGTTGGGTATTCACCAAAAATACTGTTTTGTAACAATTTGTGACTTTTTCAATGTTAAATGAAAATGTGTTTCTTTGTATCCTCGTCAAATTCAAGGAGGTAACTATGCTAATGATTCTCAACCCGAATATATCTATTCATATAAAATTCAAAGTCCTGACTGACTGATATATCAAGGCACAGCTCAAACCGCTGGTCCTAGAGGCAGGAAATTTGGAGGGTGTATTTTTTTTGTGAAGAGCAGGTTCCAATAAGAAAGGGTTTTTCGAAATTTCACCCATAAGAGGTAAAAATGGGAGGTTTGAATTTTCTGTGAAACTTTATATTCTCTGGGTCGATTGACTCGAAAATTGGTATGCACATTTTTCAATTAAAATTATGAGACACGTGTATCACAGTTTTTCCAAAATCATACCCCAGCGAAAATCGTTATAAAGCAGTGGACTCAGTGATAAACAACGATGACGCCATATATTACCCGGTTAAATTTCTTAACACAATACTGAAGCCTCCCGGTCTGCCAACTCACATATTAAAATTGAGAGTTGGCGCCTCAGTAATCTGTTTGAGAGTCTGTGTTTATTCCGAGTATTCCTCTAACACCATCGAACCCGCAATGGTTTGTGTGGGTATGTTTATGTTTTTTTCAAATGGCTTGTAAAAATGATTTTTGAATAAAAGAAAAAAAAAACTACCCCTTCGAGTTCAAAAGAGTGCAGATTCCTCTCAAAGTCTGCTTTGCCATGACCATAAGGAAATCTCAAGGCCAAACTCTTAATTTAGCAGGGTTAAACTTAAGGGAGAACTGCTTTTCACACGGCCAGTTACACTTGGCCTGCTCTAGAGTAAGCTCCCGGAGCAGCCTGGTGATTTTAGCACCTGAAGGAAAAACGAAAAATATTGCTTACAAAGAAATACTGCGGTAGTTAAAGTATTACGTTGTAAACAATATTAATTATTTATTATCCACTTTTGGTTGACCCTTAATTAGATCTTTTCACACACGCTTTGAGTTCTGTAATACAGTTACTCTCATCCCAGAGATTAGTTTAGTTTTACGGAGAACTTCGTCCTTATTGCTTTATTCGGGGTATTTTCAGTTGGTATTCAATAAGAGGGAGTGAGAGCGCTTTTTATGTTTATTTCTGCAAAAAAAAGTCATTTGTTTCATGTAGGCCACGCGGGCGAAGCCGCAGGCAGAAGCTAGTCAATAATAAAATGGGTAGTTTTTTTTTTTCTTAATATCGGAAATCGATAAGTGTACTCATATTAAAACGCGGCTCGTCTAATACTCGCCCTATAACCCCGCTATCACAAACACAAACAAACGCAGACGTTTATTCGATAAACGGGTGATTCTCCTCTTTTTAAAAGGGCTTCATTCTGAAATAGTGTCAAATTAAAACAACTAAAAATGCAGCGTTTATTATTATTGACCAGGTACCGTAATTTACATTACTTATTTACGTCTTCTATAACAACCTCCTGAATTTTGACCAGATTACAAAGCTACACATTGTATACTTCTTGTAAATTCTTACCGAATTAATTTATTGTACATAACTTTAAAATGTAAGCACTACCCAAGGGGTGGAGACCTGGTGTCCTGAAATACAGACCTCACGTCTAGTTTAGGTACCAGTCTCCCACAGTATAAAAATTGATGTTACGTACTTTGTATTGATACCTTTCTAATGTATAAGTTATATTGTGGTGAGAAAATAAATAAATAAATAATAATGAAAAAAAAAACTATAAGTCATATTAGTGTTAAGTCTTTCGGCTGTCATCTAATGTGTTCTTCATGTTTAAGTAGGCGTGGATTATCGGGTAGGGACTAGGGAGGCGGTATTTCAATAACATAACACTTATGACAATCACTCTATTTATAAGTATTGATAGTTCAACCAAACGTCTCAAAAACTAATATAAGATCACTTAGATTTTAATAAAGTATAACGTCCACTGAGCACGTGGCTGCGTGCGCTTTCCCGTGATCCAAAGCTAACTGACTGTTTTCATAAGGTGTTCGTTTTTGACGTTGACAAGATGTCAATTGACAGTCTAGAAAAGAGGTCGCGCCGACACGGCCAACCCTGACAATCACACGACTTCTTGCGCGTCGTGCATCTATAGGCGTTCGGCCCATCTTGACCAATAGGAAATTCATCGCCATTCATCGCCATTGCAGAGTAACATTGACCGGGCGTGCTAGGCCACCTCACCCTGTTACTCAACGTTCTCTCTTGCGTAGCGTGGCTCGGGCGTGCAAGGCCCCTTCAACCAGCTACTACCTTGTGGCCCGGGCGTACTAGGCCCTTTCGACCAATAACCAAAGCGTGGCCCGGGCGTACTAGGCCCTTTCGACCAATAACCAAAGCGTGGCCCGGGAGTACTAGGCCCTTTCGACCAATAACCAAAGCGTGGCCCGGGCGTACTAAGCCCTTTCGACCAATCACCAAAGCGCGGCCCGGGCGTACGAGGCCCCTTCAACCAGCTTTACACTACAACAATGAAAAAGACTAAGACTAGACGATGTACCTGAGCCCGTTCTACAACCATGCTAGAGCGGAAACGGTCCCTACTACTACTAACTATCGGTGTCCGAAGACTCTATTCGGTCAATGTCATTTCCTCGTCATTGATTAACCGTTGTAGATATTTCTACCTGTCCCTTTAACCCTCCACGTACCGCACGCAAGTTTTGTTGAGAGTACTTATAAACGCGGCTAGATCTATTGATGCCTTTTAATTCATATCTAAACCTTAAACGGTATCTAAAACCTTAGTTATCAGGAATGGTCCCTTTTATCAGCTAGCTCGGTAAAGAATCACCCAGTTCGTTTCATTGGAAAAGTGGTTCTTGTGAGCAAGTCGCCTTAAGAATATTTGCTGAAACTTGACTTCTCATGACGTCTCGATCAGTCCGCAAAGGATGGTTAACGTTGGAAGCTATTTAGGATATTTCTAAGGACTGTGCGCGTATGCCGAACATCAAGTCTGATGGCGTGAAATCTGTGACCCTAGATTTAGTATTATTTAATGCTAATTGTATTTCATCTAGCTCATCTCTCCAAAGCTTGTTTGAGTCATTCTCTATAACAGTGAGTAGGTTTTTCAAGGTGCGCATTACCTTCTCTATCTGACCGTTGGCTCTGGCAGCAATTTATATTCCTTGTAATGCGGGAGCTAATTTCTTCTTTATTTCTCATCGAGTCATCTATGCGTAGCCCTCGGCTACACTGTTCGACCGCTATTTTCCGTGGCGTTTTATTGTCAATAAGTTCTCACCTGAATCGGCGAGCAATGTAGCCGAGGACCTTCTGAAACTGTGCCCTCTGTATTCATGTGGATCATCCAAATTTAAGAAAGTGGCAATTTGTTTCGGCATTGCTCCAAATTTATTTATGCCAATGGGTTGGTTAGTGCATTTTCAATTTTGGTAATTTTGAAAAAATCTGTTAGACATCGTTTGTTAACGATGCGCTTCGTATTTCTTCACTATGTCGTGAAAAGGCCCCTGTATTGTGAACGATCTTGGAATTTTATTTTTTGTGTTTTTGACCTGGACAAGAAGAACCCGCCCATGGCTCTCGACATCATTAGTTGTGATGTTTGCCAACTCTTGACGTCTACATGCACTACTTATGCGGAATATTAATACAACCTGAAAAGAGATAAAAACAGCGTACAAAACACCTATATAAAGAAATACGAAAGTAAAAGAAGTTAATAACATTAATTTAGTTTCAACTGACCTTTGTTGCCAAATATCGGCAATCCGGAGCTTCTTTTAGGAACTTCTTGACATTGTCAGCCGAAAATACATACTTTCGACTTTTTACTGACATGGCCACTTGAGCGTGTTTTTAGAAATGCCAGCAAGTTGGAGTATAACTTGATATCAATACCGTGTTTTGTTTTCATAGTGCTTTTTAGCATTGAATAGTAGCACCACAATGAGCTTGACATAAATTTTTGAGAAAGTTCAATGAAATAGGCTAAAAACAATCTTTCTGAAAATTAATTTGCATCTTTGCTTGTTTTCCATAAGATGAAATTTTGATACGCTTGTAAGTATCTATCGGTCGATTTTTCGGGCAAGAGGCTTAGAGTAGCCTTTTTCGCTGCCTCTGAGACTTCTGGCGGTGTCGAATTAATAAATTCATCATTACTTGACGACATTTTCAAATAAAAACAATACAGCGAAAAGAAAAAGCGCGCCGAATAATTTTACTTGTTCACGAATTAGCGATGCGCGCGCATCAGCGCTTTTTTTTAAGGCAAAGGCACAAATACAGCCAGGAAGACTAATAAAGTAAATTAATATTTTTGAGTTTTTGTTACAGATATAAAGAATTAAATGTTTATTTATTATATTTTATCTCCCAAAATTAACTTTATTCATAAAATGTTGACACTTTTCTGACATAAAAACTCTTTGCTAAGATTTAAAAAAAACCGCCCGTTTTAGACGGAGCATCCTGATAAACCGTGCGTTTTGCCTTATTAAAAAGAAACTCGTGCGTTTTACATTACAATAACGCACAAGTACGTAATAAGATACAATACGATATTGAAATTGGTGAAATAAGAGACCCTTTACGAGCAAATGTGTTATAAACATTTTTTTTACATCTGAGGAATCCAGTACTTTTCGTATAATTTGTCGAGGGTTCTATCGTAACCTAGATGTTTGATCTCTGTACGTACATGATTTATAAGTGTCCACACCAGAGAACGTTGAACTATGTATGTGGAGCCAGTTGCTTACCTTGTTCCTTTCTACTTTACGGTAGAGGATACTATCCCGAACATTGTAAGTGTGGGGAATTGCTTTTGGTAGTTCACCATTCTTGTGCTGCCTAATAAAGTCTGGATTTCTGGATCACTTTTCTGCTCTACCTGCATCCAGCTATTGTGTAATTCGACAATTTTTACGGATTTACGAAGGTAGGTACCTGTAAATGGTATCGAGATCATATGCTTGGAGAAACACCCACCATCCGTGGACACGAGGTAATAAACCAGTGTTAGCTTTGGAAGCTTTTAGGTAATTACAGTCAGGGTAGACTGAAGTGTGGGCTAAGATAGTGATGGAAACTTTCAACTGGCCTTACTACCGCTAGAGTTTCCAACTCATATGAGTGGTACATAACCACTGTCGAATAAAAATGCCATTGACTTACCAGCCGCTGTGGACAGAGTACCTTTGACCAGTGTGCGCTCACAGATATTTGCGTACTTTTTGGCTGGACATAACATAACACCATTACACCACAGTATAACACCATCTCGATGTTCACGATACTCTTCGATCTTGTGCCCACGGTGACCGCAGTAGTGATAGGATCTTCTGAATTTTGTATCAGCAACAGCACATCGGTATCAAATTTAACCAATTGAGAAGGATTATGTAGTGGATATGTATGTCTGTTTTTATTCTTTTGGATAATTACTTTGATAAGCATATTTGTGTGTCATATTATGTTAGTAGAACCTTACCTCACAGCAAAGCCTTTTTAGCTATGCTCCCTTTCAAGTTATCTTTTATCGATCCATTTTAACATGTAATTTATTTTGGAGACGAGAAATCGTTTCGTCATTTGGTGACAGCCGAGAGATAATACGAGCGCAAAGATTGTAGAGTATATGAAAACGGTAAATAGCCTAGTGATTAGTTGGGGCCGATATTTTGAAACGCTTTTGAGATTGAATTTGGATAGGGGTAAACCAACTCGGCCACATTCTACTTTAAAACCCATAATGGACCTCTATTCAAAACACTTGATAAAATATCTATTCTATGTTCTGTAAACCAAAACAATGAAGCCTTGTTTTGTAATACTGACGTTTGACCTATCATTGGCGATGAATCTGATAGTTTGATGTAAATGAAAATGTCTGATAGTTTGACATGACACGTACAAATATTACCGATAATACTGTGCTGTCAAAAGGTTTTAATCGAACGCACGCACACACTCGACAAAAATTACTATGCAAGAGTCACTTAAAAATATTGAAAAGATAAAATATATTTTGATATTGGAACAACTTGAGAGTTGTAGGTGTTCAGATAAAACGTTCGCCAACCACAGATCCTTATCGTTTGTATAAATAATATAATATATAAATAGAAGCAAGGCTTAATTTCCCTTTAAATTTGCTTTAAACTCCAGAGGCTTCTTGAGTTATAACTTCAGTTGTGTATCCACATACTATAATAACCATGCAATATGAGAAGATACACAAACTTTATCGTGATTGATTGTAGCTACACAGACCAAACTCAGTTGTCTTAAAAAAAATTGAGTTTGTTAGCAATATTTTGATTTTAGAGGTTTATGTTACGTTTTTTCCGCATCTTTCTCGCTATTTGTGAACCTACATGCATCATGGCCGCAATGTGAGGAAGAATTAATGAAGAATGGTTGGATTACTCTGTCAAGCCTAAAACTCGTACTATTTTTATAATTCACAATATGCGACTATTTGCTTTTGCCTTATGTAATTTTTTCCGTATACGGACCTTTTACGTAGCCTCAACTAAGATTCTAAACATAAAACTAAATAACGGGAAACATTTTTCTTATGGTGAGAAATCACGTTTTACGGTAGGACTCAATGTAATGGACGAAAAACGTTGGGTGCATTGATTATTATTATAGTACATAGGACATGGCATCATGACTTATTTCCGATGACATTCGACATTTAACACGAACTTTTTTTTTATAACGTGTGTAATTCGTCGCCAGTGATCTGTCGACTACCAAATGAAACCACCGTTGCGATTGGATGCGAATTTATTACTGTCATTACAACGTAATGGTGCAGGCACGCACACTTAGTACCCACACATACACAACAAGGTACCTATTAAAAGTAAAGGAAAAATGGAATTTTGAACTAGAATGTATTGTACAAAACAAAAAAATAGTCACAATGATGGGAAGAACAAGTCGGCTTCGTTAAGGGTATGTTTACACCCATCATATTATAGTGGTAATATAATTCTCTATATAATAAGGTATTTTTTAAGAAAAAATAAAATGCTTAAATAAATATATCAGCTCTACAAACGCCAAACTTCAGGCCTTAGTATTTTTGGAATTATAGTCTTTCCAACATCGCGTGATACGCTCAGTATCAGCATGACTATCTATGTGTAAGTGGGAATAGAGCACGTAACTCAATAGAGCTTGAAGGAATAGCTGCTTCAAGCTTGCAAACAAGCACTCGAGTAAGTAGGGATCATGCAACGCGTGGCTACGGCGCGGCGGCGCGGCGGCGGGCGGTATACGCCTATGAAGCTACTTTGTAATTATGCTTCATCACTTCACTTGAAAATCTCCTCACTTGAAAAGATCCTTTCTTTTGAACGTGAGCTCGCGTATGTGTATGCGGGGAGCATTTTTTGTGGTAACTGTTTAATTTATTATTTTCTCAGCTACTACGCTATAGTGCCTAATGCATTGTTTTAGTGGTCTAATACCATTTTTGCCTTTCTAATGAAACCGGTTTGGGGCACATCAGTTGGATGGTTTCAAAGTATATACCGGACATAGGTAGAAGCAATTTTTGACGGGTTTTTCAATTGGGGCAAGACCAACAACATGACAGTTTTGTCATTTAGTTTTTTGACGTATTCGTAGTAGATGCTTTAGTAATTGTTACAATGAGTTCAATTTCGCTCGAAAATCGAATTAAAATAATTAAAACCCACTATGAAAATGGTGGTTCTGTTAAAGTTACATTTCGTAAAATACGTGATATTTTCGGACAACATAATCGTCCTTCTGAGACCGCTATTAAGAATTTGGTCGCTAAATTTGAGTCGACAGGCTCGGTACAAAATGTGCCAACACCAACGCGTGTTCGACCGGGTCGTTCAACTGAAAATATCGCAGCCGTGAGCCACAGTGTTGAAGAAGATCCAAATTTGTCAATTCCTCGACGTTCTCAACAATTGGGGTTATCCAAAACCACCACATGGCGAATTTTGCGTAAGGATTTGGCTTTGAAGCCTTACAAGGTTCAACTGGTGCAGGAATTGAAGCCGACCGGCCATTCACATCGCCGTAGATTTGCTCAATTCATTCAGGAACACCCGCAGGAACCCGCTGGTTTTTCTGAAAAAATCTTTTTTCAGACGAAGCCCATTTTCACTTGTCAGGGTACGTCAACAAGCGAAATTTGCCGCATTTGGGCTTCTGAAAATCCTAAAACGATAATTGAGAAGCCTTTGCATGCTCAACGTGTCACTGTATGGTGCGCTATGTGGTCTGGAGGCGTGATTGGGCCCTGTTTTAGATATTTATTCTTATTTGCCAAACTTTTCTCTTCGTAAAACAATAAAAATTAGAATCATCTTCATCTAAATTCTTTGTTTTATTTTGTTTTAGAAAACAAAGTTCTGGTTGAAAAACCCTGTATAATATATACGTTGATTTGAGTCAATACCGAATTAACTGGTCAAGATAGAGTAGGAGTAAGTAGAGGGTGAGTAGAGGATGGGTAAGTAAAATGTATATGGCAAATCGACAGGCGGAATCAAGAGTGACCATAATGAATTAACTTTACAAAACGTTTGATAAGAATGAATATGTTGTTTTGTTAAAGATTACGTAATTCTAATGTGGATGATAAGCGCCCTAGCAATCAACTGAGTACGTTGGTTGGCATATCAAAACAGAATCGTGAAATTTCCCGCTCGGTCAGTTCGCGCTAGCGTAGAGGCGCTGCATCCGTACGAGACTGGACCAAATTCTTAACCAGTTTTACCGCAATTGAAAACGTAGCTGTTCTGCTAGCTAACTACAATGCGAGGCATGCTTGCACTGGAAATGAATGTCTAGGTGTGACATCGTGTGTTCATACGTTTATCAGCCACTTACGAACTTTGTAGGAAAGCTATGGTTAACAATAATGGGTAATGTCGCTACGTTTAAAAATGCGATTCAACGTAAATTACCGAAAAACTTATTTCTGTCCATTGATTTTCACTTTTAATAGCCATTTAAAAAAAATATAAATTATTATATATTTTTTTATTTTATTTTTATTTACCCAACTTGCCAAATTTTGATCTGAATAAATTTATGTTGCCATCACGCTAAGAAGAAGAAAATGGTGAATAAAGGAAAACTAAATAAAATCATAACCGTCGCATGTGGTGTATGACACCCCACGGAGAGATGCTAGTTTTGAAGCGACTAAAACAACAGCCCTAATTTTATTTAAGGAGAAACTAATTCTTATTTTTAGAATTCCATTTTATTAAGTAGGTACTTATTTAACAGGCCTAAAGCGAAACCTGAACTCCTAACGGGTCTTCAATACTAAAACATCCTGTTTTGAAAAAACAACAAAATGTGTTAAGTTTCAATTAACACATTTTTTTTTTGTACCAAAAGTACGAATACCAGCGCCGGAAAATTAGCGAGAAGTGAGAGTCACCGCTAGTGTTCTGCCCGCTACCCAAACGCGTATCAATGAGCGAGAACTCTCTTTGAAAGCTAGTGTTGCTGCGACAAATAAGTACTCGCCGATGGCGGTAGTATGAACAGTCAGCAATCAACTATGAATATGCATCTCTTTAACTTACACGGGACCTACAATCTTTTGTACGTTTCTTATGCGAGAAAATCTTTATTAGCTAAACTAATCTCTTCCTCATCTGCGATAGCACAAGTGCTTTTAACGCGCCTTTACCTAAAAACACAGCACCAAAATAGGGTATTTATTTAACCACCCATAATATGGTATCTCATATCAAAATTCAAACAGTACAATGAGTTTGTAACTTCGAAACACTAGAAACTGTATTTACACCAGATAAGTAAAATTCTGCGAACCGGTCCCTAAACGGCATTCGTTTGGGAGAAGTTTAAACTTGGTTGAACAAAGAATCCCTCAAAGGTGAAGGTGTAGCGACCGAAACAAAAATACAAGTATTATGAAGTTCGGTAACATAAGCACTAACCGGAGGCGGCGAAGTGTTTGTGAGTGTACGAGTCGCAGCGTGATGCCGGCCCGACGTGATCCGCATACCGGGGCGTCCCCGCGGGCAAACCGAGCTATATTTGCTTTTTTTACTACCGTATCCATATTTCAACACCAATACCCGCAACAATATTTGGAAGTACTGAGAGCGCTAATGCGTGCGTGGCAGGAAAAATGATATAAGTTTCCCATTTGATATTCTCGACATAAACGTACAGGAAAGCTACAGTTGAATACATAGTTAACAATGAGCGGGATGACCACGGTTAACTATTCAGTGGGAGTTTTATATATTTCAATTGTACGTGTCGATCTGCAATCCGCTTAATGTATTACAAAACTAACCAATACAAGTACAAATCTAAGAACGATCAATTGTTTTTGAACACTCGGTATATGGTGATATTAAAAAACTAAATTCATGTGTTTAAATATTCTGAAACTTATAATGTTATTACTATTAAGATAAGTTTATACAGCTGTAGCCTAAACAAGATATCTGTATGCATTAGGAACGGTACAAATAAATCACGAACGTTTTGCTAATAACGGTTTATTATCTGCGGGCTTGTATCCCAACACTATTCCGCACTAAATATTCGACTCCAATTGTCGCATTAGTATGCTGCACAGTTCTTGTTAAACTAATTCGAAATAACAATATAATATAATCTTCATGTTGTTACTAAATTATGAATATAAACAAATATCTTACAAACATCACATACACAGTAACAATTATAAGAATTTGTTATGTAGCAATAAAATAAAAAAATCTGTAATTATAATAACTTTTTAAACAATAGTTTTCGATGTCGGTGCACACATACATACCAATTTTGAGGAGTTGGGATCAACAAACTATTTTTAGATATTATTTAAATATTCAATTGTACAAAAGGCGTCAAAAATCTAATGCAAGGTATTTTCTTTGTTACAGTTTGCCACCAATTTACTCGCAGCGTAATCGGCATGCTGGGAGCAGTGGCTCCGGATTCCTTTGATACTCTGCATTCATATGCGAACACTTTCCAAATGCCATTCGTAACGCCCTGGTTCCCCGAGAAGGTATTTATATTATTTGTATTGTTATTGAGTCCCATTGAGTCTACGTCGACCATTACGATACATCATTAATCTAACTTGTCTGAAGAACTACCGATTGGCATGTAAAACTTTTCGCAAATGTTAGAGCTGTGCAGGTGGCTACATACTGATCTAACACCATTTGAGTTTCATCGACACGAAAAAAAAAAGGATTTAAAACTAAAACTAGAATTTCAACGAAGATTCATAATAGCATAGCAGTTTTTGGCCGACTCAATTTATTGTTATCAATACTACTGTACAAATCATCGTCTGCCTGTTTTGTTCCTATCAACCGCTTCAATTCACTTCTCCGGAGTGTATCAAAATTGCGCCAACTATCGCTTCTCTTATTCCACAGAGTGAACGATCTAAACCAACAGTTGAAGCATTGCAATTCAATGTCTGTGTTGATTGTATACGCTAACTAAGTATTGTAGAACCTTGTCAACATCGATTGCTCTTAATTGCTTGATACCAAACTAGCTGAAGCTACATTTTCCTTTGAATATTAATTGGTCTACCAGATCGCAACTTGGAAGTTTTTGCAGTCCAGCCAATTATACAATATTCTGCTAAAGAAACATGTTCCACCAAAAGTCGAAAGGAAAGTTTTTGGGCCGTACCGACTTGCAGGAGCGCAAGCCACAAGCAAATGTAGTTTATAATATCACTAATTGATAGGGCTGGCTCTTCTTTGGCTAAAGAATTATCATTGCCGTTCATCGTGGTTTCTTTGGTTACAGAATCATCGTTGTCATTCACACTGCCAGTCTTCTCGGTACGTTTCCGGCGTTGACAGCGGTGTGAAAAAAGACAACTTTGACGCCAAAGTGTTCTTTTAATTTTGTCTATAGCAAGCAAAGTTAGAGTGGGCGAAGATACACAGCCAGCAACAGCAGCGAGACTGTGTCGCGGCGTTTTTGCATTTGTTTATTTAATTTATACTTTGAGCACACACAATGTACAGAGGCGGACTTCATTTCAAAGGCATTCTCTACCAATCAATCTTTGGGTGATGCAGGGACAAACTATGTTACATTTGCATTTTTAGGACTAGGATTCTTTCCTGTATTGTAGGTGCGTTTACAAACATTTAATTTAAACACAAGATACACAAACAGTCACACCCGGAACGCAGCGCAGCAGTCAATCGCTCAGCCACTGCGCCGTCATATTTCATCATCATCATTTAAATCGCTGCAAAAATTCGCGGTGGGCAAGGGTTCTTATTCAATTATTGTATCAAAGTAGAAGAAGACTGCAATCTAAAAAGAAGAGTGCTCTTCTTTTTCTCGTATAAACATCGTTTCTTGAACTTGTAACAGAATCCTGTTAGAAGTGCAGGTAACTGAATTTAATAAAAAAAAAAAAACGTCTAAAAATATGGACAATTGGAATTTCGCGGCGTACCCCTGTTCTGTTGCCTTATGATACTTAAGCAAGCCCACACATATTATTATAATAGATAATTAAAATTACCTACGTACTTTGAAAAAAAATACATTATAAAAAATATAAGTAACGAATAGCATGGCATTAAACAAAGAATGGAAGCCTCCATTGAATCGAGAAGGGCCAAAACGATATAATGACTTACTAAGCACTCAGTTCGTAAAATGTCAATTTTCTTGATGAAAGTTTCAGCTATGGAAGTTACCGGCGTCATTTTTGTTAAAACGCTGTGTACAGACTATGAATCATTTGTTTTTTTTTTAGAAATTGTAAATTGACGTTGCACTGTTTGCTTTATGACATCTACACATATATTTAAACATACATAATGTATAATACATAGAAAGTATGAATAGTATACACATAGTACAAAACTAATCTGTTTTTCGTGTCTGTTTGTATGGCCGCTTAGTTTTTAAACTCACCCAATAGATTTTGGTGTGGTTTTAATCTTAATAGTGGTGCAACATTCGTGAAAAGAACCATGACACGATACATGCGTTATGTTAAAACGCCAAGAGCATATGTATACATTTTTGTGGTTTTCCACAGGTACTTCTTCAATTATTCAACACGCTAGTTGCTAGGTAATGCCTACTTTTTACGGTATTTTGATCTTGTTTTTGGATCCTTCCGCTTTACAAACTCTTGAATAGGCTGTATTTTTTGCATGAATGTATGTACAATCTTCTCATCTCAAGCCCTGGCAGTCCGGCTTAACGTTGTTGCCGTAGCAGCCCATAATGTGGAAGATGTGAAAAATATATGGCCGTGGCGTGGTTATCTGACAGGACGTGGCAACCAACCAGTTTGCGGGCGGGACGAAAAGATTGCTGAACACGAGGAATAATAGAACATCTTACGATCGGATATCATAGGGCTATCCGAAGGAAGTCCGAACAGAGGATCTAGAACCCTCAAGGGAATTTACTCATTGCTCTAATTACGGGATCAACAAGCTCTGGGCGGTACTCGATTTATCGAATACAAATCCCTTGTGAACAACATTGAGAAGATCGAGTGTGTCGTTCAGGGCTTGCATTTTTTACACTCATAATATCACTAAATTATTCGTTGAAGTTCATACAAGTACCTACGTATACGACCCAACCTTGAAATAATGTGACGTGGGTGATTTATGTGTGATAAGATAATATAATTTCGAGTATTTCTATAGAAGCATACTTCAATGCCAAATTGAACAAACAAGATGAGATGACCACCTTTAACACGTTGGTTGCAGCCAAACAATAGCCGCGCGAGACCCGTAGTAAAAACACAACAGGTGTGTTTTGCCGCAGCGAAGATGTTAAGATACTTTGGAAACTCGCTGTGGTCGAAAGACTCGCCATCCGCCATCACGGATTCTCTATTGCGTAGATGAAAAACGCAAGACAGCATTTTGCTCGGATTGGCGAGGTAGTATGTGGCTAATTTACCAAGATCATCTGACAAGCGGAACCTCAACTTCCTCAAACGTTATAGCTTGTAAGGTGAGGGCAAAGTCATCTGCATAGAGGAAGCGGAACGTGTTCGGGCTTGATAGTTCGGTCGTTAGTAAAGAGGAGCGGTGCCAAGACACTACCTTGGGGTGGGCCATTTTTTAGTACTATCTTATGACTTTTTTCAGAAATGAGTTGGACCTGGAAACGGCGGGCGCGGTGTAGTTTCCGGAATATTCAAACAAACTTTTGATCGCTGATCAAGGTCTCCATTTTCCACAACAGCCGTTTGAGTTTAACTGTATCGTAGGCAGCTGACGGGTCTACAAATATCTGTGATCATTCCTGTCTTGAAACAATATTCGATGTGATGGACGAGTTTAAGGGTCTGGTTAGTGCAAGACTTGGCGCTTGACATGATTTGAAGCATATTGTGTTCATACTTCGCTACACTGCAAAACATTGTTAAAAATGTCTAGCAACATTGTATATGTATGTATGTACTGTTAGCGTCAAAAATATCGGGACGAACAGACCGTCCAAAATGATATCAACAACTAAGAACATTAAACTTTATCTCAATTGGATAACGTTCTTGTCAGAATGACAGATGTCGTGTGCTGTCTTCATTCTGAAACCTTCCTTGTGTCATTGAGTTAATATTTAATTTGCATAGTTGTTTAGATCATTTTGGACAGTCTGTTCATCTCAATATTATTGACGCTGAATGTACATATATGTATATTAAGTATAGGTACAACATTCCCCTGCCTAATGGATACATGATGAAATAATCTTCTCATTTTCCAATAGGGCCACCGAAGTATCCGGGTTCACTACTATTTTTACTTCCAAACTCCTTATTTTGCGGAGTAATTTTCAGTATGCATTATCAATATTCGTTAATTAACATCATAGAAAAGAAAACAAACCATATGAGGGAATGAAAAGGTGCGTATAGAAATAATAATCTGTAAGACTACCAACACAAAGCATCTTCTTAAACATATCCCAGGAGCCCTTCTACCCAATTTAAATGTTCTAAATTACTTGCATACATAAGTTATAACTTAAATATGGTGTTTCTAAAAGCATTTCAGAACTAAAAACTTGTGCATATTACCTCACACGATCTAGACTTAAGCAACTGAGCCTGGGCACTTGAGTAACTAAATGATTCAAAAACTACCCACACTCAAACTTCCAGTGCCGCATGCTTGAGAAGCAAGCCAGTTTAGTTTCTCAAGGGTTTAGTGTGAAACCATTAGATTGTGACACAACACTTTAAAATTATATTCTATGTGTTGTGTCACATAAGTAGCTTCGCGTAAATTATGTAAACGCTGACAACTTGCAAAAACTTAACTATGTTTAGTAACTTTACTCCAAGTGGTGTTATGTGTATTTGTACGTTATGCCGTCGCAGTCTAATTCGATTGCTCTTTAATAAAGAAAATTTAAGGATACATACAAAAAATTTGCTTACCTATGCTGTTTTGTTGTTAATACTCCTCAAGCGTACAGTCACGAGCAATAATATACATATATACTCTGTCATATTTTCTAAAATATCTTAACTTCTACCATTCCAAAAATACGTGTACGACGATTTTATCTAAATTACCTAACCATCAAACTGTGTCAAAACTGGGTATACATTGGTTTCGCAGTAATATAAATGAAACAAAATCAGTAAAAAGTTTACACTTCCAATGTAATTATTATAATCTTAAGATGTTACTATTATAATATTAAGTATCCATGACAATTTATTTAACATGAATGTATACAAGTAATGGAAATTATATACGTGTTATAGGAATTGTCATGGATACATTAAAATGACATTGAAAGTGTATACCTACTTTTTCCTGTTTTTGTTAAGTTTATTCATATACCATTGTTTAATATAATAGTTTCTGAATTGGACGAATTCAGTGATGATGATTAAATAATCATCATCAGCCTGTATCAGTCCACTGCTAATAGTTCAAGCTACATGTGTCGGATACTTTTGTTTTTTGCTGTATACATTTTATTTCGGATCCTATACCTAAGAGAAATCGAACATAGCTCGTTGCGCGACAAATACAATGCGATGAATACATTACAATTTTATAAATAAATAGTGGTTGGTTACTGCACTAAAACAAGAGCTTACAAAATCAGTGTTGTATTTCGTTACCAAACGTAATCATTATTAATAAAGCCTATTAAATATAATAGCGTAGTTATGCTTTGTTTAAGTTTAAACCAAACGTTATTCAAATATATATTTATTGATTTTAAATTACAATTTAATCAAGTATATATATTATTTTTTGGTAATCTATTGTTACCGAAAATTTGATAAGAATGTGTAGTTAATTTTGACACAATTTAACGTTTACATAATTATTGGACACAGTTAGCATACTTATTTTTACGATTTAATGTTGCTACATGAACTTGAATTTTAAGGGCGTTTCTATGTTATTGCTCGTGACTTTACAAGCAATCTCTTTATAAGTCTATGTCGATCGTGGAATCTAAGTATGTATATTTCTGTTATCTAAGATATGAAATCTTATCTGTGTGTGAAATTATACAAACATTATGGGCATAACAACATTCATTCGCATATTAAAAAAGACAATAGACAACAAAAAGTAAAAAAATATTCTTACATCTACCGAAGATCCGTCATAAAAAAAATGTGACTATAACATAACATTATCATCACGCCTGTAATCCTCGAAGGGTTAAGCAGAGATGTACCTGATAGTACACCTACATTTCGCCAGATAAGTTTAAGTCCCATGTAAAATGGGAGACGAACTTATTGCCCCTAGTTATTGGGGTCAAATTTGTTGCAAATTAGCTCTAGTATCACCCATTTCAAGGACTGCACCCAATTACCAATCACCCTGTATATAAATGTTGACCACTAGTTAGCATAAAAATAGTCGAGGCGAACTGTTTTAAAGCATTGCTTGTATTTACAGGTGATCCCGCCATCTTCAGGAAACTCTGATTACGCAGTGAGTTTGCGACCTGACTACCACCGCGCTGTCATGGCTACTATCACACATTACGGATGGAAGAACGTTATCTACATCTACGATTCTCATGATGGTATGTTTTTATATTCCCACGTGTCGTTTTTAGTCTTTGTAAAAAAAAAACTTCTTTATATAAATATAAATTGATCAATATAATGAATCATATTGAAAGTACAACCTTCATTCTTGAAAAACATTAGTGTTTTAATAATTTCGTACCTTCATGACGCGACATTCTGGCTACTCATTGATGACTTGAGTTACACGTTACACTTGAGTAAGTAGCGTCGTGGACGACGGGCCTTCAGAAGTCATGCGGCTCTTTGTGATAGTTAGAATGTCTCCAGTTTGTGGTTGTTGAAGTCAGTTGGCGCAATAGGTGCGGAATTCGCTTCAGTTTAGCCAGAATTTTAATATATTTTTAAGTATGTATAAGACAAATATTTAATGAACGATAAGTACAATAAACATATTATCATCTGCCTAGCGTTTTACCAACTATGTTGGGGTCGGCTTCCAATCTAACCGGATGCAGCTGAATACCAGTATTTTACTTGGAGCGACTGCCTATCTGACCTCCACAGCCCAGTTAGTACTGGGTAATACGATACCCCTTGGTTTAGACTTTTTGTCAGAATTTCGGGCCACTGACTACCTGTAACGACTGTCAAACATCTACAAATGACACCCGGGATAAACGACTTAAGGTTCTTTTCGAGGCATGGAGGAAACTCGGTATGTAATGGGTGGTCACCCATCCACAGACAAACCTAGGTAAGCGCAGCTTAACCTGGAGATCCGAGTGGCTTTTATTGTTAAGGCGCTGTGCATAGTAAAAATGGGCTTCACAAAAACAGTTTTTTAGCAAAATGTATACATTTTAGAGCAGCAAAAAAAATATATGTTAATCTTGATCATATTTATGAGGGAACCGTTGTGTTCAAAACACGTTTTCGTTAAATTTTCCCGATACAAAAAAATCGTAAACTTACTATTAAATATTGAAATTCAAACAATTGTAACTCTATCATCTAAGAACAAATCTTTATAAAATTAAAAACAGTGATGTAATATATAATAATAAGGGGAACTGTTGTTTTTATTTATCGTTTGAAATGAGATTATTGTAAGAATTAACATATTCAATGATAAATAATTGGAACGGGACGAACGAAACCTCACGCCATTGCATCCTCTTTTGGCTTCTCTTTCATTTTTACGCGGTGTGACAGTGACCGCTGAGGCGTGTTGCTTGACGGATCTGTGTCATTTTTTTCAAAATCATTTACGTATCTGTTTGTTGTTGAATGCTGTTTATTATACTTATTTTGTGAATAGTTATTTCTAAGTTGTGGTGTTGGTGCAAATTTATGTTCGATTTCAGTCATAAATTGTGTAAATAAACAATCAGTGTACATCAGTGGCGAAGAGTCAAAAGAACCCTAAGGAAAATTATACTACTATTTTTTTTGTCTTCACCCCCATTTTCTTCTATTTTCGTTTTGCCTTAAATTTCGTTATAAGTGACCCGAAAAGCACGAAAATAACACCCATGATTAAAATAGCAAAAATTTTCGTAGGCGCCAAATTGGTCTTTTTTCATCATTTATTGTGTAGAATAAAATGTAGAGGAACTATGAACAAAATAAATGTAATTTTATCTTTTATAAATAGGCCAACAAAAAAAAAGTTGATACCAAATACGTTATCGACCATCTGTCTAGTTCTCCCCTACATACTTTCTATTTCTGCTCCTGTCGTTACTCGATAATCTTCGGCTTACCTAATTCCCTAAAAAACGGTGCTGCTAGCCGCGAAGTCACGTGTGCACGTACATACGAATTTAGATCTGAATTCTGACACCCGAGCGCCGGCTTATTTGGCGCTACCTGTTATTTCTTGACATGAAAAAAGTTGGCATTTTTGTAATGTTTTCATTCCTATGATGTATTAAATGGAATAGAGTTTTACATCACAGTACAGAACTGCGATGTAATACTCTATTTAACTATAGAAGAGACTACACAGAGTACTTTGTTCCCGAAGGGAAACCGGCAGGAATCGGCTTAGGTGCCTTCGGCCCTGGTGTACATTGTAAATAATGGGTAACAAAAAAAATATACGGAGGACAATAAAGAGATGTTATTCGATGAAACAAAACACATGAACGAAGTTGTAAAGTAAGTACCTTACTTTTTGTGCACACCTTATTTTGATTGTATGTATTATTTTATAAATGCGTAATTTCGACATATACATACATATATATGTATATCCATAGCTCGATTGGTGTAACTATCTCATGCGTGGGTCAATTTTCTACATCAATGTCTAACCCCGGGTTCAGACCTCAGAGTAAATGTATTCTTTTTGTTGATTTCTTTTGATATAATTGTTTTTTTTAAATTATAAAATTTTTTTTTTCTTATTTTCTTGTTTGAAATGAATTTTTATATTTATTTTTTAAAACAATAATGCATTTTTTCCAATTTAAAAACTTACTTGTTTAAATTTTAGATTACAAAAGGATTCTGAGCGTGAAAACCCTGGGACATCATTTGTAACACCAGGAGCCAATCCAAAATTAAATTATGATGAGTAAGTATTAAAAGATGGGCGAATGTCATCACACAATGAGAGCCGACGGATAGCTGATGACCCCGCGATCGCCTTCAAAAGAGGTGGTGTGAAGAACTTCGCGACTTCCAGCCCGATTGTTCTGAATCAATAATAGTTATTATAACACAGGGAGACTAACCTTACCGAACGTAGGTTCTCAGCTAAGGTCTAGATACCTATCCACTCGTCTATATGTCCACTCACTCGTATGTCCAGGCATTGTATTCGTACACAATGCGTTATTGCCGTGATTTGGAATTATGTATTTTGCTTTTCTGTTTATAAAAAGTGACGTGTTTTTTATTACAGAGAAATCACTGACGATGTGCTATTCGTTGAGCCGTCGACCGAATCTCAAGATATTGCATACCCACCAGTTCATGGACGAAGAGTCGTTGACATAACGCATCTCATCCAGCAGCTGCAAACTATATCCAGCCATAATTCTTTGTTCAATTGTAACGGTTGATTGCAAAGGTTGTGGGGGGAAAGAGAATTAATTTATCTCTTCGTCGGGGTTACCGCGCGCGTTGCAGTGCTGCAGTCGTTTTTTTTAATAACCCCTACCCGAGGCATCTACTTCATATAAAAATTTTAGGGAAAAGTCCCAAAAGCATCCTGAAAAAGTTTGAAGAACGAAGACTGATGAAAAGAAAATTAAACAAAGCAAAACCTCATAAAAAAAATCGGATGCTAAAGAAAGACAATGCTGTTCAATATGATTTTCGGCTAAGCGTGGACAAGATGTCCGGTTAAAAATATTTTTACTAAACAATATTATTAATTCTGAAAGAAATATTTTTGCAGATCCCATAGTGGCCAGGTACACGTACAAAAATCCGAAATGAAGAGTAATTAATAATATCTGTTATTTACAGGTTACAGCTCATAGCTTGGTCTGTCACTCATGCTGGACATTACCAATAAATAACTTACCTGAACAGCAAAATGTACCAAGCACATCAAGCGGTCATCGAAGAGAGCTATGTCTTAATTGCGGAAGTTCTATACGGTGTAGCAGATCTCATATTCTCAACACAAACTCGGACAGAGAAACACATATAAGAAATGCTATCAGTGAGTGGATAGCACCACAACAAGTAAGGACGGATTAACTTTTTATTAAGTTTACATTAGAATATTATGTGAATTACAATTATGCTTTTAAAAATGTTTTTACATAACACTAACTTGTTTACTGAAAAGTTATTCTAACTCTCCATGAAAGAGCAACATTTGATTTCTATGGAACAGAATAAAAGAATGTGTTATTTTTTATGTGTTACTTGTACCCTCTTTAGTTAGAATTCATTCCTAAATATAATTCCTAATATAATCTCTGGGCAGCAAAAAAAATTCAAAATGAATTGTTAGAAACTCAATTGATTAGTGTTTTGAAATGGCAATAACTAAGAATTAAATTGTTCTAGGTTCATGGCTCAGATCGCATTTGCCATCCATGTTGGCAACGAGCTGATCGAGTACCAGGTCCTGCTCCAACTGTCACAATTGTTTCACCTACAATTAACTAGCCCAATTTCACAAGAGCCCCTGACACACAAGCCTTGTTTTTGCCCGGATTGTGAATCATCACAGCGACTCATATTCGTAGTCCCAACATGGCTAAGGGTGAAGTTATTCACAGATTAGAATTTTTATGTCCCTAAAACAGCAGAATATGCAGATTTCATTTGCTACAAAATAACTGGGATGAGCTCCTTACAACTTTTTATTATATAATAAACGTGTGACTTAATAAAGTCAAAATAACAAATAATAACTAATAGTTTTATTTTAACCACCCAAATACAATCCTATGATATGTAAATAATCCGATTACATCAAAATACTACTGGCAAATTGATTATAGAAAATAATATGCTTATTACAAAGATTTTATCCGACAATTAATTTCAATTTTTCACATGCCATTTGAAGCATATTCTTGCATCTGGCTACAATTTTTTAATAATATTTTCTTTCCTATACTTATTTAGTTTTTAAAATGCAAGTATTTTATTAATAAAGATCTTGTCCACGTTTAGCCTGATCATCCTAACAAACTGAGCAATTGCCTTTATGTATTCTTACTGTTCATACATCTATCTATCGATCCCATCACCCCGTCCATAAGTCCACTCTTTCATTCGTCTCTCCGCGTCCGTCTTTCCTCACTTAGTATTCGAATACACCGTAATTTTCATTTAGTTGTAACCTACGTCACTAAAGAAAAGATACTAAAATGACCGCACTTAGCTTTTTCTCTCACTCTCACATTATACAGTGCGAGTAAAAGGGCACGATTAGCTCCTTTGTTTGGCCGCCATTCACAATAATTCTTTTCTGACACGTGATATAAAAGTCATTGCAAATTGCAACAAAAATTATACAGATAAATTAAATTGAAGTGTCTGTCACTTCAATTTAATTTATCTGTATAATTAGAAGATGTATGGTTTAGAAGACGCAGATTGCCAAATTCGAAATAGTAAAGGCAAATAGGCAGAAACGACAAAGTGTTTTGGTGTTTTTGGTTGTGTATGGTTTTTTGTTGCAGATTCTCAAAATGGCAAATTTTCAAAATTATGAAAGTATTATTTTTATTCCTCTATATAGTCGTAAAAAAAGGAACCCTTATAGATTCGCCCTGTCTGTCTGTCTATTTGTCCGTCCGTATGTCACAGCCATTTTACTCCCAGACTATTGGTACCACAATGTTGAAATTTAGAGACTAGGTATCTTCTAAGAATCGCTACATAAAAGTGATGTAAAATTATGAAAAAAAAAAATAGGTAAGGCTCTCCCTACATGTAACTGTGTGGGGTGTCTATCGACAGCTCTTGAAAATTGCTATTGAGGTTTCTAGTACACTTTCTTTCTTAAGACAATGGTTGATGACATTTGCTTCCGAAGCCGTAAAAAATGTGTGGCCCTCTCTAAAGTCTAAAGTAGGAGAGAGAAAATTCTGAAACAAAAATGTATGTAGGGTTAGCGGATTCGTCAGCGCAGATGGCAGGGATATCGCGTGATCATGGTGACGCAGCGAGTAGAGGGGGCGAACAATACAAGCGGTGCGCTCTCAGGAGTCTCAGGGCCCGGTCACTTTTGCTTGGGAGCTCAGACGTGACAGACGTTTGTTGGGAACAGTACTTTCGAATTATTTCGGTGTTTAACGGTTTAACATAACTGTGTTGTTTTCGTGATCTTTTATTTAAAAATAAATAGTTCTAGGAAGTTTTAGTTTTCCTTTAAAAAAAAAATGAGCTTCTGATCTATAAGAGTAGATTATAAAAAAGTCTCCGAAGACCATTTTCATGTAGCTGCAACAGTTAAGGTAGTTCCCCTTACTGCCCTACTGAAAGTTTCCACCCTGTATATAGATTTATTATTCGTCAGACGAATCTGTTATTACATAATTATTATCTCTAAAATCTTTTCTAGAAAATAACAATTATTGATTATATTATTTAAAAATAAGAAAAAAAGAACGAATTTTAAAACAACTTCTCGAAAATATGTAGGAATAAAAAAAACAGCTGTTTCCTACAAAACTGCAATACCTATGGTCGTAATGTATGGAACAGCTGTTTTTTTTCCACGAAAAATTTATTTGTGGGGGGATTCAGAATGATGCACTCAATACGTGGTAACCATTTTAGAGTCGGTGTCCCTTCCACCATCTATAAATAAGAATAAGAATAAGAATATTGTGAAGGACGGCACGGTTGAAATAATAAAATGTCGGGCATGCCACCGTCCGGGCGAATCAATCCGTCACATTATCTCCGGGTGTTCTCGTCTAGATACCGGAGAGTACTTGCATAGACACAACCTTGTAGCCAGGATTATCCATCAGCAACAAAATACAGCTTTGTGGAATTGGCGGTGTCGTAATGGTCGTCGGAATGGGCCCGATCCAGTTCTTGAAAATGGCAATATCACACTGTACTGGGATCAATCCATCATCAGTCTCGGGACTATTACAACCAACAAGTCTGATAAAGAGCGATCAGAGCGGCGCGCAATGATTGTTGATATAACGGTCCCGCATGACGAGAACCTCGTGAAAGCCGAGAAAGATAAGCAAATCAAGTATCTTGACTTGGCTCGCGAGGTTGTCGACATATGGGATGTGAACTCAGCGATCATTGTCGACTGCCAACAGCCTCGACCAATACCTGAGGAGGCTCTCGTTAGGCAGCTGGATCAAAGGCTTGATTCAGAAAACGGTACTCCTCGAGATGGCTCGAATTGTTAAGAGGTTCCTCTCTCTGGAGCCCTGACCGCCGGTAGCTCTGACCCTGTTCCCGATACCGGTAGACTACTATCTTTTATCTTTTTATAGTGATTTTATATAGGAATATTTAAAATAAAATGTAAAAAATAAGTTAAAAAATAAATAAAGAAATAATAAATCAAAACAAAATAATATGTGATTGCTGAGATTCGAACCTAGTTTTCGCCGCGGAGGCGCAGTTCAAAGTCGAAAAGCGGCGCGCTAGGCCAATCTTACATGTTACTGGAGTAGTGAAATTACGCTTCTATAAATAATGGACGTCGCGCATCGGCAAAAGTCGGCCGATGCACCTCGCAGTAGGCGGGACTACTCGTCCCCTTTTCATCTGCTTCACCCCCTCAAATCCATAACAGTCGTCTATTCACAGCGTCTTAAGCCACGAGCACCACAAACATATCAGATATAATAATTATTTACTGTGTCTATTTTGCAATTAGACGTGTTTTTAAATACATTTGTACCCTTATTAATATGCTCGACTGTGAAAGTATTAAGACGGGTAAATGTTACGCCTTTATTTCTGAGCGAAAAAAGCGAATTTTTAAAGTAGCCGCGTCCGGAATGTTAATTCAGGGCGAGGGATGAAATATTTTCAACTCTCTTCTTCGAATAATGACTGCAGTGTTTACAATAAAGAGTTGATTTCGTATTCATGACACGTAGGTATAACTAATTTAGTCATATCTGTTTTTTCATTACTTAAAGTTTAGTATGTACAGTCGGCCAAGAAAGTGGTGTACCACCCTAAGGTTGAATATCGCTTGCAGATTCATAGGTGATAAAGATTAGTTTCGCTTGCAGATCGATCTGACAACATCTATTGCTGTCTTTATCTGATTATTGATAACGACTATTACTGTTTGTAACGTGACAGCTGTTCTTAGTTTGAACTTGATGGAACCAATGACGTCGTAAAATCAACGGCGGGGGGCTGTAGATTTTGATGACAAAATTGTATCTACAAATTCAGAATTGTAATCAACAAGTTACATAAAATTGTAAAGGCACAAGGCGAGTCCACAAACCTACAATTTCTGTAAACTTGTAATTACAATATCAATAAAAAACAAGCTAAAAATAGATTTATCCTTTTATTAAATTTCTACAATCAATTTTAAAATACTTATAACAAACAAAAACATAGCATATATTGTAATATTTAGAAGATATTGAAAATTTTTAAAAATTAGAAACGGGTGTAACCGCCGTTGGCCTCTATAACCTCTAAAAGACGAGACCTCATTGAACCAACAAGCCGTGAGCAAATATCGGTTCCCGCATTTCCTCCCAGATATAATTACAGTGACTAATAAGAGCTTGTTTGGTTCTTTCATTTTGATGCGACCATCGTTGGACCATAAGGCCCCAAAGATTTTCTATCGGGTTGAGGTCCGGCGATCTTGAGGGCCACTGAATTACCCTTACGTCAGTGTGTGAACGAAACCAGGCTCTTACGATCCTCGCATTATGAATTGAACAATTATCTTGAACAAAATCAAATTGTGGCACTTCGTTCTCCGGGTAAACATTACGGACTGTCGGTAGCATTGCATTCTGAAGCACGTCGATATAATTTACAGCCGTCGCTCGAGGAGGTAGAGAACACAATAATAATTCTCCTACACCATCCGTACTCATCCAGCCCCAAATATTTACGGAAATTCGACCTGATTCTCTATTTGGGATTACATGATCATCTTTATACCGTGTTGAATTATATCGCCAAAGGTGAAGACGTCCATGCTGACTGGATTTAAACGTTTTTTCATCACAAAACACTGTATTAGACCAATCAAACTCTAAGTGCTCTCTGGCGAAGTTCAGACGAGCAAGTCTGTGAGCATCCGTCAAATATATTTTCTTGGCGTAATGCCTGTGGTGCAACCCCATGTAATGTAGATGATTCCTTATTGTTTGGGCACTCACATCGAACATCTCCGCAAAATGTTTTGTGGGCTTAAAACCATTGATTTCATATTCCCGTCTCATGAATTCTCTATCGTTATTGGAGAGTGCAGGCCGGCGATCACTTCTTCTGTGATCCAACAAACTTCCCTCCTCTCCTTCACGACGAATCCAAAAGCGGACAGAACGCCTCGATATATTCAAATTCCGGGATATCGCACTGATACTGCTTCCCTCATTAAATTGGGCAATTATTTGTGCTCTTTCGGCAATGGTCAAGTTGGCAGGCATTGAGATGATTTTATATGCAGTTGATTGAAAAATAACACGGAAAATATATCGATTTTTTGCATATATTTGACAAAATGTCAATTGTCAGTTTTCTTTTTCAAATGGAATTCGGTTGTCTAAATAGTTTTTATTACTTTTGTTTGGAAACATTTCAATTGCTTTGTAGAAACTAATGTCCTTTTCATTTATACTAAAGGTTAAAATGTCATGTACTTATATGTGACATATGACGTATGAATACTAAATACATAGGTTTACGTCATGATAATGTTGTCTCTTTCAGTAATATCTTTTTATAACGAACCTTGTTGTAATTTTCGATGACCGGGAAACTAAATCAAAACTGGTACACCACTTTCTTGGCCGACCGTACTAGCAATTCGTTACTAAAACAAAGCTTTGGTTATAGTTTCATATCAAGTGCAATTAACACTACACGGCCGAGGTGAATTCTAATGATGGATTCACACAGCACGGTGGCACTGCCGGCGGCTTGATCACAAGCAAAGCCGCCAAGAAGCCAGACGCAGCAAGGCAGACGCGGCAAGCGCGGCTGTGAATCGTACAAGTCATATTTCAGTATTGTTTTGCTTGCCGTGGTTGATGTGAATTGTACTGTTGAAACTTTATAAACGTAGATATCGGTTGCCAAGGGCGCATATCTGATGGTGGAGTTCTACGTAACACTAGTTTGTTCCAAATGATACAAGATGACAACTAGAAACATTAGAAGGAAGAAATACGCCAGTGCCTCTTTATTTCATCGGTGATGACGCATTCCCTATCAAAGAATACGAAACGACACCACTCTCATCGAAAGCCGTGCTCGAATCCCCCGCTGCCGGCGGCACTACCGCCGGTTTTATGTGCGGCATTCGCAACAAAGTCACCGGTATCTTGCCGGCGAGGCCTCCGCGGCCTACCGCCGGCAGCGGGGGATCAGTTCGATCACGGCTTTCAATGAGAGTGGTGTCGTTTCGTATGTATGTCGATGCGTATTCTAAGTGACTTCTAACAAAAGTACAGTATAGGATTTTTAACGTTTAAGCTTGTATGAATCACTTGGATAATCGCATTATGAAACCAAGGGATTTCGAGGCTTAGGCGACGATGGCATCAACATGCTTATCAGAAATAAGTTTGGAATCGTGATGGACCCCCAAATCACCAATAGTACTACATCTAGGTAGTATATGACCACCAAGAGTATATGTTGTCGCTAGTGGTGACCGTCCACGGGAATACGTTACTACAACTGAGCATTTTATGGAATTGAGACCAAACTTGCTTTTTTGGCAGTATACTTCAAGACACTGTCAGTCAGTTTGAAATGCGATCATGTGCGCAGTTGATGATATGGTAGCATAAATTTTCATATCGTCAGCGAAGCACAGTAATTTGGATAAGGTCAGACAGGAGTCAATGTCGTTGACATAGATGATAAATAATAACGGGCCGAGCAACGAACCTTGGGGTACTCCGCTGGGGACTAAAACCCAGCCAGATATATAATTATTCTATACGCACTTGCGACCTGTTTTCTATATAAGAGGAAAACTATCTGATTAAGTCCCCGCATATACCGACGGCCTCTAAAACGATGCCCTCGAAATTCTAAACAATTTTTTCTGTTAAAAGTTAAATTCAATTTTCTTGGATTTAAGTCAAATTACTGATAACCAAAGGAAGAGTTTCGATTCCTAGATTATATTAATAACTGTAAGTATAAAAATTATTGACAATGACCATTATAATTTTATTACCATCATTAGAGCCGACTTAACGGCGTAGGTAGCTACTCAAAAGAAACTGCACTGAAAATTTACCTTTATAATGTTGTTAAATACCAAACTTACTGATTTTCAATTTAGTTTACTTTATTTTTAGTAACTTGTCACAATTTTTTATTTATTTTTCGTTATTGTATATATTTGCAGTCGGTTCATGTGCTCGCCATGGCATTTATTTATGTATCTACTGAAACTTCTTTTACTACATTTTCAATGTACTTACCGGAACGCGTTCTTTTTCCTTAACAAACAATAAGTAAGATTTATTTCTAATAACACAAAGTTCTTGGATCAGAAGAAGGCTAACCCTACCACTGTTATGGCATTATAAAAATGACCGGATCCTAAAGGAGACGTCTGTTTGTATACTTTGATACTATCTCGGAAATCCCACGCTTAAGTAGTCGGCAGTTTGTAAAATAACCCCGTAGCAACTTAAAATAAAGCGCTCTTCTTAGTTCACAAAATCACCTAACCTTTAAACGTTATTTATGTTGTGATTATACATGCAATTAGGTACCCACAATCTATTCGAATTGTGACTCGTGTTTCCCAAAAGGTTTGCAATCCTTCACTTCTTAAGCACTATAATAGGTACAAAAATAGCTTCAAAGATGAAACAAGACTCATCTACTCACGATTACCACGGTGATAAAGTAAGGCTTCGCGTTACTTCGCATCACCATTATTTCAAATCATAATATCTAAGACAAACCAGTTTAATTTCATACACCACCAGCTACAAGATTAGACCAAGCAATGTGCTATAATTTTAATAAAGCAGTTTCTAGCACCAGCTAGTAAATTAAATTATGTTTAATGTACAAAGGCTAACATAATTCTCAGGAACGTTTAATAATGCTTAAGCGAAACGTTCGTAGCGATGCGACTAATCTCGATTAACACATTACTACAAATATGCAATAGAGTTCTATCCTCGACAATCGTAATACATAATAAAACACATTACCCTTAGCAGCCATAGTCAATAATCAACATAGCCCAAAATACGAATAGAAATGTTTAATATCGTGAGTAAAAAGTATATCAACCATTTGTCAATGGAATCATATAAACATGGATATAAATACGATTTTTTGAGACGTGTAGTCACGGATCCGATGCGACGTAAAATTCATTTTATGTCACAGTCGCAGGATCACCTCAGAAAAAGGAGCACTTTGCAAACGGAAAAGCCCATTTACATATAAAATGTGGTTGAGTAGGTACGTATACTGATAGCTATGAATACGCACGTTTACTAAGGAAACTGTTTCAGTAATTTTTGTTTTATCCAATGTTAGAGAAGATGTTTTACTTTTGTTTAAATAAACCAGTATAATACTTTCATCTGTGACAGCTTTTGCATAGATAAGCGCTATAATATACATAGGTAAGTTGATATTTTTTCAACGGCTCATAGCAAAACTGGTAAAAAGCAAATGAAAGTCGTAACAACCAAAGTTCACCTTAAAACGAGCCACGCTAAGAGAAAAAATAAAAATGAGAAAGACATTAAAAGCAAGTGTCGTGGCAGGGGAGTCGCGGGTGCCGGATGCTGTGCAGATGCTAAAGAGGTACGATGTAAAAACCAGATTTTTTACAACATAAAAGAAAGTAGAGCACTAAAAAGACTTATGATCAAAAAGGATTAGGTTCATAAGAAACCGCGTACAAATATAACTGGAATAACGGAAATATACTGGAGATCGGAATCGCGACGAAAACGGAAGGCAGATCGTTCGGATATCCAAATAACACCCTCTTCAGAACGTCTGTAACGTCAAAGTCGATCCGTGTAGGACACTAATTTGAATACCATCTACTTATAACTTAAATTTTCATTCTGACTTTGTCTTCCTTAACTCTATGTAGTCATTGACATTATGAGATCAAATCAACTGGTCCTGCCCGTTATGCCCCTGCACAGAAGATATTAGACGAAGCGATACCAAATAGAAAGCGACATTTTATTACTAGTAATTAAACTGTTTCGTTTTCTTGGAAAAGTCGAGAACTTTCGAGAAATCCTTGTCGTAAAATTTTGAGTCCATAAATTCTAGGCAGGAGTCACATATCTACATCAGTGTATAAAAAGAAAACATTTTTCAAACTAAGCTTTAAAACCATCGTTATTAATAATACAGACGGAACTAAGTGAAATCACGATTTACAAAAGTCTTGTTCATAAAATCCAAAGAAAAATGCTAATCGCGAAATAGAATGAAATAAAATGTCATCTGAGATGTCGTAGCTATACATATTCCCTGTGATTTATTGGGTACGCAACATAAAAAATAAGGTAGCGGGAAAGTAGTAGGAGGAAATACGACCTGAACCGAGAACTCTCCCCGGAATGAGCTCGTGGAGCTTGTCTATGAAAAGTTATAATCTGAAATACTTACTCCTGCCCTAGAGGTAGTTTGGTTTATAAAACTTTTTCAGTTTTTCTGAAGTGTCATTGAGTCAAGCCGGCACATGAAAGACGTCAACAGAGGGGTCCCCGTGTAAAATATTTCGAATAAACGTCGAATATTTCACGAAAGTTGCGAAGTTACGCATAATATAAATAAATTGCCTTCTTATTTTAGTGAACGCTTCTGTATAGTCTATAGTTACACCTGGTGGTTGTCAGATGCGAGTACGTTACTGCATTGTTCTACTACATACTACATGTATAAGATCCCAAAAAAAAAATAGACAAAATTTTTACTATGGGTCTGCTGAGTTTAATTTTATATTTCAAGGTTAGTCATAACGAAAACTAAGTGACTAAAGTATAGTGTAGGTATGAAGATATACTAAAAACTCAACTTAGATACACTAAAATAACGGTTACAAATATAATACAGTTCATCTGAAGAACCGTTATTTTGTGGCTACTACCAAGTTCCTAGTCTTGTTTTTAAGTGGGCATTCATGTTCTCGGTTGATGAAAGGTAAGGTAAGAAGTAATAAAGTTAGCTTGAGTGTTAAGCCAGATAGAAGATACTTGTTTTACTACATACTGTACACCGAAATTGCTACACAGCTCTTTAAGAACAGAATCACAGATTGAAATGCATAGGGCCAGTTTGTAGCAGGCAGATTAATTGAGATAATTAAACTGATTAATTTAATTATCACCAACACTGGTAATTGCTGGTGTACAAAGGTATAAAAGGCTGCGCTCTTTAAGTATGGTAGCGCTGTGGAAACAACATAAAAGGATTCCACGTATTATGCACTGTGTTTGCTACGTCGAAGCACTTACTGTTACCATGGATTTTAATGTTACAAAAGAAATGATTCATACATTTTTTTTAATAAAGCGTCCGATTTTTATTTCTACACTAGAAGCATGTACTGAATCAATGGAAACAGTTAAGCGTCGATGTCCTACTCTGTATGAGGTGGCTTTTATATTTATGCAACTTGTGTGTGCCTGATCAAATGTCTTATCTCATATGATACTAAGGTTGTACCTACCGTCTGCGCCACCTAGCTTACCGTAGACTAAAACTCAAGTTTGTTATTTCCTTAGCCTCTATTGTGCCACTGCTGGCCAAAACCTCATCCATAGCCTTCCACTCTTCTCTCCGTGCGGTTTTCTCCGGCGAATCTCTCACAATTGCCTCCAAGTCTACAAACTCAAGATTAACTTCATTTTTAAATGTCATCATTACTGGTGTCGATTACCGTCCCACAATGAACATCAATCGCGGTCAATTATATGTATTTGCACTAAAATTCAAGCTCAGCACAAAATCATCATGAGTTATTTGCGCTTCGGTGTATGTATGCAGTAACATTAAGTGTTCTCTTTGTTCTCATATTATGTATTATTAGGGAAAATAGCATTCAGTCATTTGCGGTACACGAATGCAAAGCAGCCCTGACTCGCCCGGCAACAATGCCCCCCTTGGAAGGCAATAACGCCAGCTTCGTGCTGGCTCAATCCCTCTTTGCCTATTTATCGTATGCTCTCTTCCTTCCCCCAGTAGAGACGGCTGCTTCAGACTCATTCTTGTTGCGTTAGGAAAGGTCGTTCAACGACATTAACTCTCAGGTAAAAAACACGTTGTGGGTATCTAGGAACTATTTTGTTACAAGTTTTCGAAAAAAAAAATGCAAATATTTTTAGCTAAATGCAAAACGTAAAGCACAATAATAAGTAATAACTCTTCTTTGGTGATTCAGACTATCAAACTGGACAATTTCACCGAAGAAAAACAACTTCATAAATACGTGGTAACCATTTCAGCGTAGGTGTGGGATTCCACCGTGTATAGTTTAAGGAGCAAATAATCATTATTACAGCATTTAACTTGAAATCTGATGTAACCGTCGGGGCTACGCAATAAATCGTCAGAGGTGCGTATAGCTGTGAGATTTTATGACAGCGATAGATTACTTTTACCGTCGCGGACTGTTATTGAAACTCCCTAATCGTCAACTCGATACAAGCAACAATAGAGACGTGATCCCAACGCATTGTCGCTAAAGAATAGGAAGGATTTACCAAGACTGAATAAAACAAGTTCGCATCTCGACTGAGCCGAGTAAATGCTTTTGTAATCACACTGCACAAGCGGTGTGGGCCAAACGCAAAATAAACTTCTGAGCCTCTGTTTAGTTATAGCTGTACGACTTCATTATAATTGGTTTAGCAGCAGTCCATCGCTTTGTTAGCTTCGTCTTTGGGATGTCGTGTTTATTGTCAAAATTTTTAAGTCAACCGAATCTCAAGTTATGTGTTCCAATATAATATAGTCATTAATGCATGTATTAATCTGATTAATAAAAACCACAATAATATCTGAAATCATAAGTGCCGGCACCTGCCTACATAAATCCCGACTTAAAAAAAAAATTAAACGTACATAGTATAATCCCAATCTAGAACTTCTCTTATAACCTAGGGTTCATTTGCAAATGATATTTCAACGGTCCACCACCATCAATTTGCAATAACACCGCGCCGAATAAAATTTTATGCATAGATATTTTAGAATAACTAGCAGATTCAATGTGGATTCTAGATAGGAATGGTCCTATCGACTTCCAATTTATTCAGCGAGTTTAAGGTATAAAACCCACGGATTTTGCCTCTAACCACGCACAACCCGGGATTCTTGCTTGAGCCGTAATGAATTCTATTACTCTTGCATTATAGGTAGAGGACCAAGTTAGTTTTCACACAATTAAATTTTGTATTGATGTTCGAAACTATCCGGTATGGATTTCCTTTGTAGGTTTATTATTGAAACTGTATTATTAAGAAAATAATCCAGTACTGTTAGAATACATTTCCGTAACTGATGATAACTTTCGCTAAATTGTTTTTAGATGCGACGTTTAACTTGAGCATTAGTAAAATGAATACTACTAAAACTTGAAACTTTCACAATTATTTACATAAAACAATAATTACTCTTTACATATCTACAAAAAACAGAAAGCGCATTTATGTTTACTCCGTAGATACCTACTTTTTCTTGATTTTCTTGCGATGTCAAGATAAGGAGCTTTCCTTTGAACTCCAGTAGCCGATTCACATAAATGGTTAAGACTACCGTATTTCTACTTTTGAACAGTGATCCTTCCGTAACATAGGTAGATACCTGTACTACGACTATTGAAATGACCTTTTCATGAACCAGCTAGGTAACAAAAATCAACAAGAATGGTCGCTTTTGTCGTCAATGAACGGTTTTATGTTTTTGAAAAGTTGTGTGCAGTTGCCTCCAGTCAATTTTTTTTTAACTTTCAAACCTGACTAGACAAGCTAACCCTTTGATGCTTGTTCTATTGATGGTAACCTATGATACTACGGTACCTATAGTATTGGTAGCATATAATACACAATAATACAGATATATGTTTTTATTTAACAAGAACAAGTGTGTATCATTAGAAATTATGTAAGGTAAATACCACATTTCATTTTCCCAGTTTTACTTTAATACGTTTGAACGAATTATAGAAATGGGAATATATTTGATTTAGTCTGATTCATGATTGATATCACCATGAATAAATTATTCTTAAGTAACACATTTCGAGCTATGTAATAGATATGATTAAAATCGTAACAATTCAATGTATAACATTCAGAGATAATGATGATGTTTAGTGATGAAAAGCAAAAAAAAATCAAGCAGGAGTCAAATCATAGTTAGAAGATTGATGTCGTGTGGGTACCTAAGTGGTGAAACAGATGCTTATTAATATCTTATTATTACCTATCAGATAACAAGTTATACCGAGATATTAAATTGAAGTAGAATCTGTAACTATTTAACATAGTTTCTACTAATAATTTATCGTTGCACAAAACAGAAATAATGCACAAATTGCTCTACGGTTCAAGTTTATCGACGTTAAGTGACTATAACTAAAGACTGACAGGGGAGCGTTTCATACTCAGTCACGAACTGTGCGCAATTGACTTCTTGGCCAGCGACTGAAATTCCATTCATCTCACACAATATAAGAAAAGACGTAATCATGTCTAGAGAGGAATCACGTCCAACGAGCGACAACGCCGGAATTCCGTCTGGCCCGACGTCCCCCGCAGTCTCCGCTGTAGATAATTTTCTTTACAAAAAGAAACGGATTTCTTGCTTACGGTTTTTATAAAATTAGGGTCGACGCAATTTATCACGTTTTCCAATTTTCTTTCATCGTATAGAAAATGTTACACAGTAATTTTCAATTAAACACTTCTGAACTAAATATTATAAGTACATATTCTTAATCGTCTTAGTTTAAACTCGAAAATCGAGAGTATTTTATATGGCACAGAAGGGAAGCTGTAGATAATAGGTAGATTTACAAAATAAGGTAGCTTTGCACTAACAAAATGCAATACCATTCAATAAAATGACTCTTAAGTTTTTCTTAAATCTCTTAACCAGCTAAAGTAAGTAATATGTTCATTATTCACTAGTCAAATAGCCTATAAAATCTACTGTTGAACCTTTCTCGAGCTTCTGCGATAAGCTTGAGTCGTTACCGAGTAAGACATTTAAAGATAAAGAAAAAGTTTTGGATTCGAATTCGGCCGATGCTGCAAAAAGAAGTATCGAAAGTTAGTGCAGTTCACGACGAACGCGAATGCCTCAAGTCCACCCGTCTGACTCCAAACAAGTAAAGACTTTACATAGCTTTGAACGAAAATAGGATTTTCTCAAAAAAGGAAGCGCAGATACGTGGGAAATTCAGTTTGTAATCCGGCAAACAAAGACTGCTAATTTATTTATTTAAGAGAGTACTTACTGATAAAATCGCTCCTAGTAATTTAAGCATACGGTAGTATCTTTATGTAATATGATGCCCATGTTTTATGTAAACAAGCCTCTCCTTGTTGATATGCAACTTTCTTGGTATAAGGAGAATGGGAGTTAAAAAAAATGATTTGAATTTCCGTTCGACATATTCAACGACATCCAATTCAGTGAGATTCTCCAAAATATTTATGCCCGGCTGTTTATTTACGGGGCGCTATCTCATTCTTCTTCAGACATGTGACGTATATAGAATGTGTGTAGAATATTTTTTTAAATTCTTAATAGATACCTTAAATACCTACCTTCCGCCTTGAAAAGTGATTGAAGTCAGTCGTAGTGCATTTAATATTTTTTTTCTGATTGATCTCAATTTGAATTACCGAAAGCACGATTTTTTACTGATTAAAATGGATTTCAAGCAACGATTTTCAAGCGAAACTAGTACTGCTGCATCTGATTCAGATGTTATTGTTTGCAATTAACCGAAGATGACGTGAGTTACGTAACGGATAAAAGGTGTTAGATAGAAAAGGGGCGTTATGACGCGATATGAAATTGCAATGAGGCGACTGTCCTACCAAGGGAGGGCGAGTCTCAACAAATCCTACGATAACGCCTTCATTACCCACACGTCAACCCTCTTCTCCGTGCGTCTTCGTCACCGCTTCAATCTTTTCGCGGATATTACTCCTAAATTATGACAAAAGCGCCAGTTTCGGAGCTGCATAATGAATCCCTACTAGTGATGAATGGATCGCACCATTCATCATCATTTTGGATTGACGTTTTGATTAAAACATTCTTGAACACTGACATTCATTTTGTTTTGTTTTTGCTGATTGCCATTATTTTGACTTTGGCGTAGATTTCGAAGGTACAAGCCTTTAAAACCAGATTAAGGTGGTTGAAAAGGCTAACAGTGTCTAAACTGTTAATATATTGTGAGAAAGTTGCATGATATAACCAAATAAACAAACATAAAAATGGTTACTCAAAATAATTCACGATTTTCCACTACAATATTGTTTCCAATAGTTGACTTACAACGCGACACTATCAGCAGCGCGCTGTTTTTGTTTCATTTTAGATAGAATGGAAACTAAACATTGAGTGCTTACAACATACACCCATTTAATTTAAATACCAATAAACATATAAGTACCAAAATTGTATTGTGAACTCAATCAGTTTTACAAGTACTGACATCGAGTAACGAAGACCTCAGCCACCCGAATTAAAATTCTTGAAAATAATGCTATGTTACAAACAAAGCACAATTTTCAGGTATTTCGTTTATTTTGGCTGACTCTTAGAGTTTATATCATAAGACTGGCATGGAAGTTCAAGAAAAATGAGCTATAAAGTAGGCCTAAACAATACATGATGTAAGTCACGATTTATCAAACCAAAAGACGATCATTTGAGCTTGTACATAATATGTGTGAACAAATCTGAAACTTAAAAATATGTGTATGCAGTTCTTGACTCTACCGCGGCTCACCCATATTAATGGTAGTATAATTCTAAAAATTACCTCTTGTTTTACTTAAATATTTTGATGTGATCTTCTTCTTATCGTGTGGTTAGTGCCTAACCTGGTGTCAGAGTTTTTATGCCGCCCAAGGGCCTCTGACTTGGCTTTGACATACCGTCGAGAAACATCTCTCAGGCATGCTGGTTTCCTCACGATGTTTTCCTTCACCGAAGCAAGTGATAATTATAGGTACAATACGCACATAATTCCGAAAAATCAGTGGTGCGTGTCTTGGGTTCGAACTCGAGACCTATGACTTGGCAGTCCAACGGTCACACCACTAGACTATCACTTCTGCCTTTTGATGTGATATTCTGAATAAAAATACAAATACGGCAGAATAAGTTGATCTTCTTCACACCAACCAATATTTTACTAAAATCATACTAATTATGTACCTAGGAAACTATCTACGTGCCATATGCAAGCAATCAAACTAATGATTATTATAAAACATTTTGTACAGACGCCAGCCAGCACATCAAGCTACCCGAAACTGTAAAATTTTCCCAATAAACCTTGAACCTAATTATTTAACAATGAAGTCGAAAATCTATTAAATTCGACAGATTGTTATAGCTTGATGTGCTGGCGGAAAAAGAAGATAAAAATTACCTAAACAAATTTCTGAATAAAAGTTATCGGTACAACTCAAATATTATGCACAGCAAATTTCCCGTACCTTAGTATGGAAATAATGCTATCCTGTAGTTAGGGGCAGTAAGCCGTATAATTTGCAAAAAAATAGTAGCTCAAATAAACTTCAGGCCACCGCTCTAGCTAAGGATCTTGACAAAATATGCTGTACCATAATTGCCCCAATCAATTTGTAGGGTTACTTCGTCTGCAGCAGTTGTACCAGAGTCTGCAACCAGGGAACGCAACGTTCCGCATTTCAAATGTGAAGCGAGTCTCCAATGCGTCCGACGTAGTCGAGTACTTGCGAGCTATAGAAAAGCTGGACCGATGGAGCAACAAATATGTTGTGCTAGATTCAACAACACAACTAGCGAAAGCCACACTAATTTCGCACGTACGTGACGTGCAGCTCGGCCGTAGGAACTACCATTATTTCTTAAGCGGACTGGTGAGTAATTCCTCCGATCATTCTTAGAAAGCTGATTGTGAAATTTCGAGATTCCGACTTTGCAAGTTTGTCTAATAATATGCGGAATGTCAATGTCATTAAGAGAACTTTGAGCTTAAGCCAGGATTTGCTTCGTCTTAAATGATAATTTCATTCCAATTGCTACAATTTTGCTATAATGGGGTTGTAATAATCCCACAGTCAGTCAGTTGTTGACCGTTTGTATTTTGAAATTGATAAATATTTTCAAAGCACTCAAAACTTCAATTTAGTTTATAAGTTATAAACAGAACTGAATACCTTTGTGTAACAGATTTTAATGGAACTCGACGGAATTATTGTAACTTGTAAAATGGCTTTGTTATAAACCAAAGAACATTCCTAATGTTGGTCCATGTGTCTATTTGTTCGTGTCCGTTTTCAATTATTTATTTGGTAAAACTTTTCTGTAAAATTATGTGTTGATCCAGGTAATGGATGATCGCTGGGAGAAAGAAATTACAGAATTCAGCGCTATCAACGTTACTGGATTTCGACTGCTGGATTTTTCCCGTAAAAAAGTCCGTGACTTCATTGATGCTTGGAGGAGGGAGACCATTTCGGTAAGTTTCGTCTGTTGTTTTAACGTTTACATAAACCTAATGATGTCTTCTGTGATTAAAATTCACAATAAAGTAAACGACAAGATATCTCAAAAAGGTGAATACAAAAATGATAGACATGTTTAAATTGATTTTAATGTTCTGAAATATCTTTAACACGTGATTTAGGATTACTATGTAAACACTTTTAGTTACAAGTATATCACATAAATTATTTGAACTCCAATATGAGACTATATAGATCTGAGACGATTATAGCAGTGTCAACTCGTACAGTTACTTTTGTATGATTGAACAAGAGTTCAGTCAAGTGTTATTTCATTATTTCAGAAAGATGATTAAGTATAAAATTTGTTATATATTTGAAAAATAAGCAAGCAATGTAAGTAGCGACCTCTGCCGTTATAATATATGGAGACACAGATTAGGTGCTTGTCATTCATAAATGCGTCTTGTCCTTTGATGAGAAGTCACACGAACGGATCAAGGGATCGCTTTACGTGATAGAAATATTGATTCTACAAGAATTGGTGCGATTTTCTACTTCAGCACCTAAATGGAAATACTTAATTTCTAAAGTAGTAACTATAAGTGAGTTTGGTGAAATCACATACATTGCAGTCGAGACTAAGAAATAACATACGTACCTACATATATACTCCTAGTATATCCATTAGTCAGGACTTAGAGCTGATAAAATCTGACATACTTTTTCGACAATTGTTTACTATTAGTACAGTCATTGGGTTCGAAAAAAGACGTTACTTGGAAGGTTTTCCGGGAGTTTTGAAAATTGGTATTTTTATATTTTTTATATTACCTTTCCGAATTTCAACTTTGCTACCTCGTATCTTTGCCGCACGCGCCGCCATATTGTAAAAAAGTGTGTCATACCCTTTCATATCTCCTTTTCTTTTACTTTATCGATAAATATTTTTTTACAAAATTAAACTACTTCAATATGCGTTTCGGCTGTTAAACTCACACTGTAGTGTGTACCTCAAGTGTAGTAGTGTACACACTACAGTGTGAGTTAAACTTCTGTGTAAACTCATTAGTTTACACAGAAGTTTAAACAGAAGTACACGGAACTAACCGAAACAGACTGAAGTAAGCGCCGCAAACTATTATTCATCTACTCCAACACATGTTCTTCGTATATTTACGAAAAATATTCAACTATGCGTCCCAGGTATCAAGGTTACTAGAATGGTAAACGAAGCAGGTATAAGGGCCTTAGTGTGGGCCCTCCTTCCCTTCTACGGAACATTTGCTAGCAGAACTCAATAGAAATATTTAGTTTGGGTCAACACTATATAAGGCTATTGCCTTAGATACTGTTGACTCAAACTAAATATTTAATTATTTATTTTTGTAGAGTAAGCGGTGCGTTTTTTATTTTGTTTCACCCAGTAGGGTAAAATACAATAAAAAACGAGCCGCTTACCCTACCTCAAGGGGGAGTAGAAATGTTTTTTAGCCGAAACGCATGTCGAAGTTACACTGCGGCGTCCGTACACCAAAATTATTGTTTTATTTAAAAAATAAATCACATAAACTAGGAAAAACAAATTGCTGAATTTTATCGTAAAATTAGTGGGAAAGGATATATTGTCGAAAAACTGCTATTAGGCGCCATTTTTTCAATATGGCGGCGCGAGCGGCAAAAATACGAGTTATGAAAATTTAAATTCGAAAAGAACTCATCAGACTCTATAAAATACCAATTTTCAAAACTCCCGGAAATCTTTCCAGGTAAAAAGATCAAGTGACTGTGCTACATCAAAATATCAAATGACTCTACTACATTTTGTCACGATGCAAGACCAACTTTCGTAATTTTACATATTTTCAAATAGGCGCAGGCGGCCCTAACGTATGATGCTGTTCAAGTGCTGATCGATGCCATCCTTCGTGTTATACGCAGGAAACCTGAAGTTTTGCGAGCAACGTTAAGGCGGATTAGTGAAAATAACAGCAATACTATGGATTGCAACCCTAAAAGCGAACTTATACCTTTCGAGTACGGCGAAAAGATTTCCCGAATGATCAAAAAGGTACGTAAACAAGGCTAACTAGAGACTATTGTTAATTAGAGCGGAGACACGATGTTTTATGTTGTACTAAAAATAAACGGTAAATTAATGTAGGTAAACATTTTATGCAAGTATAATAAACCTCTATTCCCTGGAGTATTTTTACATTCCCCAGTGCTCATGCGAATGATTGATACCAATTCATACATACAATTATGATTGCGCGCGAATGTTTCGTTATTCAGCCGAGTTGGATATGGGGAGGTGTCGTGGTTGTTTATATGACGAGTGCGTAAAATTACATTTGCGTATAGTAGATACGTGCTGACAGAATTTATATAATGAAGAATATCTAAACGGTATTATTACTTTACAAAAGCTGCAGAAAACCTAATTTTGACTCCTCAGATAAAAGTTATATAATGAAGTTTGAACTAGCGACCCTAATAAAATTATTACCATCACAAATTAAATGCAACTGACAATAGGCACACTTATGATTCTTTAGATTTGTTCTGGCCTAAAGTAGGTACATTATGTCTCAAACTCGACTAAGGAAAACCGTGTGGATTTGAATTTCTTAGAAACACAGCAATGATTTTCTGTGTACAGTCACATACTACTCAGAAACTACAGAATTAGCTTAAAAGTTTTCAAAACATTGTGTATAGTATAAATTGATGAGTGGGAATACTGCCAAAGGTATGATTTTTGTTGGTACTGATTTAGAAAGAAGACGAGATTTTAACAATGATTACCCATTTATATAATACGTACAGACCTAATAAAATGTCGGATACTAAGAATACGTGCCGATAACAACTTGAAAACTAGCATTTCCAGTTTGTGAATAATCTGTTGTTGAACTTTTAACTATAAAAGCAAAGTAAAGCCAGCAAAACGTAGAAACCACGTGGAATGACATTTCGCTTATACGACGAGTATCCTCTTCCTTTGTGCAAGCATACATTGTGAAGAGACGAGTCAAGTAGCCGTGCTTGCCGTTATAATGGCCATTCTAGCATGTAGTTATACAGTTTGTTTGGTTAACGGTTACCGATACTTTAGGGGCATATGATATACTGATTTCTATCGACAAATACACGTTTATAAATACTCCTAACCCAACACCTTGCTAATAGCAGCCCACTTGGTTTTTTTAAATCGGCCGATCTAGAGTGTGATCAATGAAATGAACGGGGTACCTGCGACATTGTGTAGTCTATGCGCTGGGTCAGGGCTATGTTCAAATGGCTATAACTCTTAAAGTAATGGGTGTAGAGAGAGTTAATATTTCAATATTATTCTGTAGGTTGACTCAAATACGACGATTAAAAAAACAAGATAGCTGCCATTCGCGGGTAGTTTAATATATGCCCTTAAAGTATTGGTAACCTTTGTGCAAACACCTTGTAAAATATTTTGTCAGTCAAACGTGGCGCCACTGTCGCGTTGTGTGGTCAGATGGCGTGCCGCGGTGTGCACAACACTTAACCCCACGTCAAAATCCGTGGCTGCTCGTGACGTATTATCTTTTACATTTTATGTTATATCTAATAAATATGAGTTCCATTGTGTCAGGTCGACCACGCAGTAATGTTGGAACCAAATTTTAATTGAGCGGCATTATAAGTACACAGGTGCTGAATACGGGTCCCGTCTCTTATATCGGATGTGCGCAGTGGGTGGGCTGAAGGTTCGGAGGCTCTGACGATTAATTAGGTTTCGTTGGGTGACGCGTAATTAACCCTCGCACTTGCTAACTGCCTCCATTCGCACGAGGGGAATATGAACCCTTACCTTTTGCATTTTTCCAACTTCCACTTCCGCGAAGTTGTTCTACGCGAGTTATCATCTGTAATATGAGCGCTTAGTTGTAAAATAAAACTGGCGATTTGTTGTTTGTTGTTTGCAAGAGATTCTCATATTTTGTTTTAGACGGAGGTTGATGGAATAACTGGCCATATTAGATTCAATGATCTAGGGCATCGCAAGAACTTTACTCTGCAAGTCATGGAACTGACAGTCGACGGTGATATCGTAAAGGTATGCCAAGTGTGAAAATTTAATTTAATTATTTATCACAAAATAATAAGGTGACAACAGATCAGTTGGACATAACTTTTGTTATAAAGCGTCTAGGATTGAATGAAAATAAAGTTTTCGCAAGTTGGTTGGTGTATGGCTTGTTAACTAGAATTTGTTGTAATAAGTTATAATTAGTGGCGCGGTCACGCCCATTCCTAAGAGCACGTTCACTGTGCCTAAAATATATAGAACGGCATCGACTAACATAATATTACGTATTTTTAAATACTAACACACGAAAATAAATTCAGTTTTTATCATATCAGGGATCAATATTGGTCGTATCAAGTACGACGACTTTATTTTAATACCTTACACTTTTCGATACAGCTAACTAACCTAAATAAACAGGTGGCGACTTGGTACGACAGCAAGGGCCTCATCCCCGTCACCCCCAGGCTGGCTCCACTAACCGCCCCGGGATCCTACGACCGCAATAAAACTTACATTGTGACCACCATCGAGGAACCCCCATACATAATACGCGATGATCCTGAAGACCCCGAGTTTGACGTTAACGAACCATACAAGGGATTTTGTGCTGAGCTCACCAAAATGATATCTGATAAGTTGGAAATCAACTGTAAGTGAAACATCTAGGAAGCATAATTTCGGATTACGTTTTTATGAAATTGATTTATTTTTATTTGACATGAATAATAAATAGTAGGTTTTCGTATCGGGTGTTTTTACCAAGTCACTTTATTGCTCTTTCAATAATTCAATACATCAACGTTCTTAGAGGTACCTAAAGATCCTCTCAGAGATAAATGCAATTGCTTGTAATATTTTACAATCCGTAAGTACTTTTCCCGCAGAGAATGTTCCTTTTTGATCGATAAGTTACGAGCGAAGTCCGCCGGTTGTTTGATGCTCTCGCTGGGTGAAGTTAACTTTGCACAACGTTGCAAGGCATAGCACAACATTATAATTACAAAATAAAGAACTATAGAGAAATCGCTTATATTATAGAAAAACAAATGCTCGAGTTGTTGGGGTATTAATCAAATCGATTGACCTGTAAGAACCTATAAGAACAAAGTCACATAATAACTAACCTAACCACTAGTTCAGCAGTATCATCGACCGGATAAAGTTAAATTAATATTTGCTTACTATGCGTACGCTAACAGAGAATGACGTAGGCAAACAGTATCAGTACGCGTAGAGGGTGCTATGTCAGGTAGTGCTGCGTCCGAGGCCTAATAATATCTAGTACCTAATACATCTAGATACTACTAATAGATGCTATAATAAAAAATATTAATACATATTTAATTACAGATGAAATAAAATTAGTCCGAGATGGCAAATATGGAAACGAGAACCCAAAAATCCTTGGCGGTTGGGACGGAATTGTTGGAGAACTTATAAGAAAGGTATATCGCACGCGCATACTAATATTTTTCTAATAGATACTGATGACCACAAACGAGGTTTAAAATACATAGTTTAAACCTCGTTTTTGGTTTAGGTGTATACTAAGTCTATGTATAATATAAGAGTAGATGCTTTTTGGAAGTTTCAACAGTACGTAGCTAATAGGTATTCAATAGCTACTCTAGAGCATACAGCAGTGAAAATACAGTTAACGCGTATCTTTTTTGGGTCGATACAATTTTCATATCCATGCGTTATAAGTGCTATATAGCTCCAATTCATGTCGCGGCGGGCTTCTTTCACGTCCCGGCGGTTTTATATGATATATGTATCTACATACAATAAGGCGTGAACATATAGTATTATGGTGTCGTTAAACGACTCGCATCGTATCGGCGTCTCAAAACTCATTCAATATAATAACATATCTACACTACACACACCTACTGTTTAATAAAATTATATGGAAATGTATTAGTTATGGCCAACAAAGTTATGGTAATACATACAAAAACAATCTCTAGAAACCTGGCTGTTGGTAGTTGGTATTTGTATAATTTCTGCAAAACCAATCAAAGTATTATTCAAAATTGTTCTCTAGCATTGAAATTTTAATTTTACAGTTGAATCGAACTATTTATGTTTTTTTTAAGTAACTTGGAAACGACTTTATTATTGAATGAAGCGATTTATAAACGACATTTTTTAATTAAAACACGGCGTTAACCGATGACAGATATTCCTTTTGTTCTTTTTTACGTCTTCATATTATCGCTCAAGAGTAGTTTTTTATATAGCCGACCGTGATGTCAGGTAATGTTAACCCGGAGTTACGTCAACTGGGCTTGACTTTAATCATAAAAGCTTTAGAAAATAATAACAGTGCAACCTTGATCAATTCGCACAAGTAGGATACTTTTGACCAAAGCTGGCCAGCTGTGGTCAAAAAAAAAAATGGTAGGCCTACCATGACGTATTAAAGCAGGAATGTTTTAATGCAATACCAGTGTGAGAAAGAGACAGAGCTATACAGGATGTCTAGCGTCATCTCTTTCCCATACTGGAATAATAATAAAAACATTCCTGCTTTAAGACGTTATGGTAGCCCAGCTGTGGTCAAAAGTATCCTACTTGTGCGAATTGATCAAGATTGCACTGTTCTTATTTTCTAAAGCTTTTAAGGTCTATGGATCGTTATATCGTCTATGGACGCTTCAAAACTAGAAATTAGAAAATGTAAAAGTAGTTAAAGCTTACCAACTGCATAACGAATATTCTGGGTTCCATTGTTATAATCCCTTAGGAACATCGACCGAGGATAGGTCGGTCTCGCTATCTGGTGGCCAGTGAGCAATAAATATCTTTGTAAAATCCCGAAGTCCCAGCAGTGTCATTCCAAAGGCTGTTATTGCCGACTATTTTCTCTACGTACCGGATTCGAATTTATCAAGTCAGATATTATTATCATTTTAAAATCAAAAATTGGTATGTGGTGTACATAGGTGTTGGAGGTACAGCGATTAAATTCGTAACACAAAAAATACATTTATCTTAGTTTCTCATTCTTTCGTTGTTATAGTTTTTATTCATATTGAACACCCTGAGGTAACTGATTAAATATGCGCTAATACATTGCGTGTAATTAATCCGTTACCGTCCGTCCGTCCGGTTTATCCGTTTATATCTTACTAGCTTTTTCCCGCGACTTCGTCCGCATCGAAATTTTTATGTGTACCTAAGCGTGATAAAAAAAAACTTTTTTTGCAAAAAAAAACCGACTTCCAAAAACAACACTAAAAAAGTGGAAAATAACTTTACTTTCGGAAGTCGGTGACTATTGTTTGTTTCATTGACTTTTTTGCCACCGACTTCCGAAAGTAAAGTTATTTTCCACTTTTTTAGTGTTGTTTTTGGAAGTCGGTTTTTTTTTGCAAAAAAGTTTTTATTTCGCCCTTTTTAGTTATCGTAACACACACAAATCCTTGTCAAGTATCAATTTCGCAATTTCTTTTACTTGGATGACATGTTTTCCAGTTATTTTGATTTCAAAACCAAACTGCTGAACCGATTTTGATGAAATTTCTATGGGACCAATCGAGAAGTAGATCCATTCAGATAAAAGAAGAATTTTTCAAATCGGTTCCGAAATGACGGAGATATGAGGTAACAAACACAAAAAAAAAAAAAAAACATACAACCGAATTGAGAACCTCCTCCTTTTTTTGAAGTCGGTTAAAAAAGATAGTATATGTCCTTCGCCAGGATGTAATCTATCTCTTTGTCAAATTTCATAACGATCCGATCAGCCGTTTTGTCGTAAAAACGTAACAAACTAAAGAGTTCGTTTTGAATTTTTAACCGACTTCAAAAAAAGGAGGAGGTTCTCAATTCGGTTGTATTTTTTTTTTTTTTTTTTTGTGTTTGTTACCTCATATCTCCGTCATTTATGAACCGATTTGAAAAATTCTTGTTTCATCTAAATGGATTTACTTCCCGATTGGTCCCATAGAAATTTCATCAAAATCGGTTCAGCAGTTTGGTTTTGAAATCAAAATAACTGGAAAAAATGTCATCCAAGTAAAAGAAATTGCAAAATTGATACTTGACAAGGATTTGTGTGTGATACGATAACTAAAAAGGGTAAAATAAAAACTTTTTTGCAAAAAAAAACCGACTTCCAAAAAAAACACAAAAAAGTGGAAAATAACTTTACTTTCGGAAGTCGGTGGCAAAAAAGTCAATGAAACAAACAATAGTCACCGACTTCCGAAAGTAAAGTTATTTTCCACTTTTTTTTGTGTTTTTTTTTGGAAGTCGGTTTATTTTGCAAAAAAGTTTTTTAATATTAGTATGGATTAGGATTTTCTATATTTAAATCGTGCTATTCAGTTACACATAAATGTCTGTTGTGATTAAAACTAATGACAGGTGAGTTTATTTTTCGATAAATTTACCGACTCATACTAACCCACCAGCTTGTACCAAAACACTACCAAAATGGCCGCCCTTCCTTAGCTTATGTATTTTGCCATCTGTGCTGTAAAATCGCACGTACGTCGTACTACCGCGCTCAATGACAGTCGACCACTTTTCAACCTTATGACTCAGGGCATAAGGGTGAAAAGTGATCGACCGTCAGAATTGTACATATAAGAACATGTAACAAACTGCACATACTTGATGCTTACCGACCAAACCAACATGAATATCCATTTTCCTCTTTAGCACACTTGAACTTCCTCAGTCCAGATGGCTGTTATGACTAGCCTAACAGCAAATGAACCCAAATGGTCCTTTACGATACGACTGTCCAAATCCCCTTGCACAGCGTGTGGGACTATTTTAATTCGAGAACGGTGAAAAAATGTCTGTTGGTAATTCTTCCCTTGGTCTCTTTTGTGTTGTTATTCGTCTGCTATTTCAGACCATTTCTAAAAACAGTGAGTATTTTCAATATAATTTTTTGCTGTTTACACTAACACAATAACACATAATTATACAAAACAGCAATAAGCCCTTTTTCAAACACGCGCAGATCCGCTCGCAAGGGTTTCTTTGTATATGAAAAATAATAAAATTTCAAAAATTATAATTACTTAACGTATGAACCGGAAAGAAACTATGTAGGTATTTTAAAAATATTTGTCTTTTACAATGTTGCATCAACATTTATCAATACGTGTTATCTTAGGACTTAAGCGTGTAGGCCTGAGGGCCGCAAAATCGTAAGTAGTTATTAGTTGTTTAATATAATTCATATTATTATCCTATTATGATTCTGCTAAAGCGGATATTTTAGGCCCCATGATTAAAAGTAGGTTTATCAAATCAAATATAAATAATTATTTATTTCAAATAACCATGGTTCAGAAATCCATAGCGTTCTGACATCTACAAAAAGGTTCATGAAAGAACGGTTAAACATAAATTTAATGCGTAGTCTAACATAATATGATATCAATAATGAAAAGTAGGTTCTTATTCTAATATATAAATTTCAGGAAGCAGATATAGCTATTGCGCCACTGACCGTCACATTAGAACGAGAAGCCGTCATTGATTTCAGCAAACCATTCCTCTCATTCAACCTTAAGCCTAACAAGAACGATGCGAATAATAATACAGGCGCCATCTTTAGTTTTCTTCAACCGCTATCAATGGAAATATGGGTAATAAGAAGTATATTTAACGTAATCAATAACCACGAAACCAGTTTTAAACACAATTGCAAAATTGATAATCAGAGATCGGAATAGGTAGAGTGTATTTGCCTAAGTTCAAGGAAGTAGGTAACATGTGGATATTTTTTTTCCTTAGCCTATATTGGCCCACTGTTGGGCAAAGGCCGATGTTCATAACAACTCCGTATAAAATCCCGGAATGATTTTTATGTTTCGAAAGACAGTTGGTAAATTAGATGGTGGTATCATCCACATGTGTGGTTACTTCCTTGGAGTTTAGGCAAGTATACTCTACTTATTCCGATCTCTGGTGACAATACGTAAAACTCTTTTCCAGCTGTCCATCGTTTGTAGTCTCTTCGCCGTGAGTGTGGTTTTATTCATCGTATCTCGATTTTCTCCATATGAATGGCGAGTGGTTTCCTTTACGGATTCGCAAATTTCAGAACACTCCGACGTCGCCACCACAAAGGTAATCACAAAAACAGAATAGTAACCATTTTTTACATAGTAAAATAATCGTGAGACTACCTCTTTAGTTTAGTGGTCACAAGAGCGACTGCTAATCATGAGTCCCTGGGTTCGATTTTCCCGTGTCGGGCAAATTGTTATTGTGTTTTTCTATTAGGAATTTCTCAGTAGCAGCCACGGAGTCTGGATTTGTGCCCGGTTGATGGCGACAGGCTCGCCCTCTATTACATGGGCATTAAATATAACTAGCGAAATGTGGGTGTACTATTAAGTACACCTCTGCCCAACCCTTCGGGGAACACAGGAGTGATGTTATGTATGGTAATGTAAAATAATCGTTTATAATAACAATAATTGAATGAACGTTTGTTTAAACTTCCACACGAAATTGCAGACCACCGTGGTGAACGAATTTAGCTTTTGGAATTCTATGTGGTTTTCGCTGGGCTCTTTTATGCAGCAAGGCAGTGACATTAACCCCAGGTCAGTGAATATTTTAATATTTTATTGTCTTAAGTAAAAAACCGGCCAAGCGCGAGTCGGACTCGCGCACAGAGGTTTTAGTGCTACCAAACAATAATAACAACATGATTTACACTCAACAGCAGAATTATTTTTTTCCGTAGTATGTTAATCAAAAACAAAGTTACTGCTGCAATTTCACGAAAACTTCCCAAATCGCGAATACTAAATATCAAACCTTACTTAAACCAATTTTCGTTGAAGGATCTTTTTACCACACATTTTTTTCAACCCTCAGTTTCATGTGTGGGGGGCCACTTCTATTTTTTTTCATAATTTCACATCGCTTTTGTATATAACGGTCCACAGACCAATCAACACTCAAAACAACTGTGTAGTGCCAACAGTCTCAGAGTAAAATGGCTGCGACATACGGACGGCCAGACAGGCAGACGGACAGGACGAATCTATAAATGGTTCCGTTTTTTGCCATTTGGCCACGGAACCCTTAAGTGGAGATTCCCATAAATCTCATACACCAACATGTTGGTAACTTGTGGTATAATAAAATCCAATTAAACACTTAATTAAAAATCTAATTCGCTAACCTCTACCGCGTATTTATATTTTTGTTTTGTCCGTTGGATTATATTTAAAGTTTAAAAAAACCATTTTGAAAATAGAAATTAATTGTGTGAATATTTTAGGTCGGTATCCGGAAGAATTGTGGGCTGCGTGTGGTGGTTTTTCACTCTGATAGTGATATCATCGTATACGGCTAATCTAGCTTCATATCTAACACTGTCTCGCATTACGGAACCCACCCAGACATACAGTAAACTAGCTACGTGCCCAGAGGTAACTTCATTACTGTTGACATAAACAATCCTTTAAAGCTTGTAGGAAATGTGGAAAGCGAGGCTTCATTACCTGATGTTAAATTTCTCACAAAATATATATTCTCTTGGGATTTTAAGTGAGTCTGCATTTATTCAAAAAAATTAAACAATACTATCTTCTTCAGGACACTCTTGAAAAGCCAAATGCCGTTGTATATCCCGAAGAATTGCCTGTTGATGAGCATGGATGGCTTGGATTCATCATGGACCGCTCCGCTACACCTGAAGACAAACCTTGTGAGATGATCGTCACCCTTACTCATACTGGATTTAAGGACTTCGCTGTCGGCGTTCCCAAAGGATCCAAGCTGCGGTAAGCATTTTGATAGTCCTTTGACTTACGCGACACTTTAAGTCCTATGCGAAATGAGCGCGCGATATTTTTATGGCGAATGTTTTGCGAATTATTCTTTCCTAAGCTCTTAAAAGCGCTTCAGAGTGTTTTCATTTGATAGTGTTTTATAGGGATGGTGTCAATATGGCCTTGCAATCGCTGAAGGAAGAGGGTGAAATACCAAAACTTGTTCGTAAATGGTTCACCAAATCCGAATGTGATGCCGCTGACGTTGTAAGTAGTAACAACTAAATATGCATATTAGTAGTTATTATTTGCATTATTTTATTTGTTTAGCCTTCATACTTTTAATTTTGATTTGAAATTACTTTGATGTTCGTTCTTTGGTTACGTCTAACATTCTTTATGTAGGTTATAAATTGAAATGAATTAGGCACAAAGACATAGAGGTTTTTCGGCAAGCATATTCACCCTGAAAACTTGACAGCTAAGTAGGTAGGGCGTGGTGAGAGATCGCTAAAATGATACTACGAAATGTTTAGAGCAGCCCTTTGGGCAGGGGCCCATTTTCAGTTTTCAATAAGGGCCAAAAATAACTACGGGCTATTCAGCAACATTGATTTTCATCTCATCGTACAGAGTCTGAATGAAAACGACTTTAATACGCAAACATTCTCGAAGATATTGTGACCTTTCACTAAATCTGAATCTAACGATTCTGAAAAATGTAGTTAGGACATTTTTAAAGGATACTCTATGCAGCAAATATCGCTAGTGAACAAGAAACACTTTCAAAGAGAATGATCTTTTTTGTGCTGAATATGCTTTAAAAAAATATTTTGACACAAAAACGAATTTGTAATTTGACTTTCTGTTCTACCTTTGAAAAAATACAGTAGATTACGAGATTATTATCTGAAAAGTGTCGGCTAACCAATATTTACAAGCTTTTCATCGAATAGATGATCTGCTTATGCTGGAAATGACTAGCTTGATGTGACGTCATGCGTTTAGAAGGTAATTTCTGAGCAAGTCCACCTCGCGGATTTTTGTGTACATCTTGGTTGTTGGTGGTACCCAATAAATTTAAATAATATTTATGTTTTAGGAAATTAAAGGATCCGAGTTGACACTGAGCCAGGTGGCTGGCCTATTCTACGTTCTGGTGGGAGGTTTGTCTCTGGCGCTGGGGGTTGCTTTGATCGAGTTTTGCAAGCACGGTCGCGCGGAGGCGGCTCGGGCTAACGTGACACTGCGGGCTGCGCTGCGGGCCAAAGCACACCATACTTCTAACGCAGAACGCAAGACCCAATCCCAACGTAGAACTCAACGCGAACATGAACGCCTTGGATGGAACGGCGGTGCTTACGGAGGAGTAAGTTTTACGTATTAGTCCATTTCATTTATTTACTAGCCGTGGGCTTCGCTCACGACACGTGACCGTGTATTCTTTTGGCATTTAAGGGAACATTATGATATGGGAACGGGAAGTCATAGTACGTAGCCTAAGATCTTTTACAATATAATAAACTGACAAAATATTAATTAAAACTAATTGTTAGTACCTACATCTTTGGTTTAAGTATTCGTTCATGAACTCGTAGGCAAGTTCTGGGATGACTCAATTTACACGATACGCTAGTGTAGATGGCATTCCGCTCAATCCACAAGTTTATTTAAAAAGCTCCTCGGTGTCATCCAAATAACAGGCACCGGCGTAGTCTATGATGGGCTGAATGATAGTTTGCGCAAGAGGGATTTTGGTGTTCATTGGCAAGAACCTCTGGAGGCATTTCAACGAGTGGAACGTGTAGTGCACTTTGCGACTAACTTCAGCAACATGAACAGAGCATGAGCATGATAAGTAGGAGTCAATAGTCATCACCAAGTTTTTAGCTTTATTTGTGTAATCTATCTGATCTCCAGACAGAGTGGAAACAGCGACGCAACATCGAACCTATTCCGCATAATATGCGGTGGCACGGTCAGACGTATGGAACAGTTGATTTTATTTAAATTACCTATGAAAAATGTCTATTTGGGAGGGTGCAGGTTGATGCACTGAATATCTGGTAACCGTTCACGTGTCCCTTCTACCATGCATATTATTTAAACAAAATCTCTTTAATAAAATATTTTGTCAACAGTACTACAGCCCCGCAAACCAGATCGGCCAGGAGGAGACGGCTATGCATTCGAGCTTCACACAAGTCTGATCCGCGGCTCGGGAGGCGACGACGTCCCGCCGTCGTGCATCCCACTCCAAGCAAAGGTCCAGCTCGGTGGACCTCTACCAACTGTAACCAACTCGGCAATCCACATGAACATTGATCACCCACACTGACTACGGACCCAACGGCTTTTGCCTCTGCTCTACGTATGATTCAAATTAAATCATCATCATCTGCCTAGCCTTTTCCCTACTATGTTGGGGTCGGCTTCCAGTCTAACCGGATGCAGCTGAATACCAGTATTTTTACATGGAGCGACTGCCTATCTGACCTCCACAACCCAGTTAGTACTGGGTAAAACGATATAAATATAAAAACAATTTCAAGCTTTTACTAAAGCATTAATAACAGCGATACATTGGAAGACCCCACTATGGGCTTAGAGTCATTGTAAGTCAAAATGTAAATAATTTAGATAAAACTTCTAAAGAAAATGAATTACTTGTACGAACACAGTACTTCTCATAATACGTTTTGAAAGTTAATGCTGAATGAACGAAGCTGAACTATTTCCTTTTCCTTTTCTTTCTTAATGTTAGGTATGGACTTCAAAGGTTTACATGTGAAGGAAAATGACGAATTATGTTTATGTACGTTCTGTAAGATTATAACGTGTCGTATGTTTAAGTGGATTTTACGGCATCGCTGTTCACTTAACTAAGCACATTGTGATATTATTTCGAAGGGAGTACTTGCGTAGCTAATACGGGTTTTTTTTATCTAACTAACGCATTTCAATGGAGCATAGCCCCCCTCCCCCATCCCCAGCATTTATTAACGTAAAATTTTTAATTCAATTATATACATACATCATGTTGGTATTTGGTTATTTTCGAAAAAAGCCTGGCGTATTTTACAAAGTAGATGAATATCAGGGTCTTATAATTACGTGTTTAGTAAGTAAAACTTTTTTAATTAGGTGACATAATTTAAAATCCTGTAATTCTAAAAGTTATACCAGGTAGTTAGATAAAGATAAACGTTAAATATGGCTAAGTTACCGCTGTGAGGGCGCAGTGGTACTCCAGTCGTTGTAATTAACGACTATTTGACTGCAGAGCGTACTAAATATGCGCAACTTATGACGATACGATTGCCATCGCGATATAATGAAGGCACGTAATCGTTACAACTACAACCGCAACTGTACAAGCGCCGGTTGTACAAATGCTACATAGAGCTAAAATTTAATAGGGGTCTGCATGACCCGGCCTGTTGTTTCTGTACATCAATCACCACGCCAATAAGCGGGTGAATTTGTTTTAACATCCTTCTTCTATGAATGTTTAATGACAAACATGAATTAACGGATAAACAGACGGGACATAAGAGAAGACGGACTGAATACTATCTATGTAATTCTATTAAAACTATGAGGTAAACTATACCGTGAAAACCTATAAAAGAGGTCAATTTTACTCGCGTATAATAATTCCAGAGACGTACAGTATTTGCAGTTGATGCATGCATTCATCGCGCAAATGCAGTGTGCTCATCACATTAGATATGTCATTACCGTTAACGAACGAATCCAGTCCACTTCTGGAAGTTTTTACATAATTGATGTGCAACAAGCATTAGCTGTTAGTTATTTAGCGGTTACCGTAATCACATGGAGATGTGATATTTTAAATAATTACAAATCGCGCGTAAATATTATTTTTACGTGACGCAGTGGAAGGTGTGCATTGAGGTATTTTGTGCGCATAATAAGGGTGTTGTGTAACTTACGCACACTATGCGTGTACTAGCGTATGTTACACCCACGCTATGCATGCACCAGCATGAGATATTATATTGCATGCTAACATCTAGTCATCATGTGATTTATGTAGCTTACTGGTTATTACCGTTAGCATTATATTATAAGCACCATATAACTATACATAAATCTTATCTGTGTTTCAGAATTTCAAAATAAAAAGTAGTTAAAATATCGACGTCTATATCACATACCAGTTTTATTAAAATATACCATAGATAAAGTAATTCTAAATTAAAAAAAGTAGGTAAAAATTTCTGTGTGATAATGTTATCATTAGGTAGGTAAAATAGATCAAATTTAACACACTAACTTCGTTTTATATTAATTTAAGAGCTTAGTTTATTGGTATTATTAATATTTTATGTGTTTATAAGTAGAAATTGTCTTCTTCGAGTTTCTGAAATTGAACTTTTACTTACGCCCACTTTCAGTTTACTCATTTATGTTGTGTATTTTTTTAGTTTGCGTAAATGTTGTTTAAAACTTATGAATTAAGATGAATAATTAATAATGCCAAAGGCATTTGTAAGTCATATCAAAATTATAAACGGCAGTAAAAACATTAGGAAACTAGGTATGTCTTCAGGGTTTATTTTCAAGTCATATATGTATTAAAGAAACTTTATTTGACATAGCTTCTTGAATTAATTATGCTTCCGTCCTAAAGCTATTTTAATAATTAATTTAGAAATATCATTAGCTGGTAACTTTGCGCTTGTCTGCCGAGTTTGTTTTTCCGTAAAGTATAAATAATAATGCTTGTTTTTTTTACTAAATATTGTGCCAAAATTAAGTATCAGCATTAAGTTCAGAATGATTTTTAAAACGTTAGTAATATAATTGACACGGTTATTGTAAAGCAAATTAAACAAAATGTGCGGTTAAATCCGTCCGTCTGTGAAAGGCTGAATTTTACTCCGGCAGCGGCAGCGGTGTAAAGCGCTTTTAATTAAAAATAAATTGAAAAAGATTCACCATTTTTAGCTAACAGCGATTTTCATAATAACACTTCAGTTATTTGAAAAGTCCGACATCGCTTAAAAATGCAACATTTGCAGCTCATGTTATTTGTAAAAGCCATTTTTTACATTTTTGCATCTCTATACCTACAATTCTATTCCTAAATATTTATATTATATTAAAGTATTCTTCAAACGACTGATTTACATAATCGTTTCATGAACGTAGTTTAGGTATAAGGCATAATATTTCAGTAACATTATGATAATCGTATAATATGTAATCGAATGTCTAATTTAAATGGTACATATATCTGTGGAGTTATCTTCCACGTACTAGTTATAAGATTCAAGGCTCAAGGCTCTTGTAATCTGTAGTATGACGTCATAGTTTCAAGTGCATTGGTAAGCTTTTCACTACCGAAGCCAAGCCTACACTAAAATATTTCCACATCAATCATGATACACAACACAAAAAGTTAATTAATGAAATGAAATTGATTGAATTGTGGTAAGTTAGTGATACCGCTCCATAAAGCGACGAACTGCCTCCGAGTTATGTGATTATTAAAACCCTTCTGAACTAAGAGTTGCATAAAGTCTAAGTTGGGAAACGTACAAGGCGCCTTAAGTGGTACAGTGATAGGACAATGAGCAATACAGATTATAAAATCAAAAGAAATATCAAAAAACATTGTTGCCTACAAAAGAAAATAGCATCTATGTTCGACATCGTAATTAATTACAAATTTATTATAGCTTAAAATATTCATGGATTCTATGGATACCGATCTAACCATTTCAGCCATTTTGCCAATCCTCAAAGTAAAATAATAGTGAGTTACTCTTTCTCTATGACGTCATGATACAGGTCGCCTTTTGAAACTTAAACATGAATTTAGGTAACTATTACCACATATTTATATAGTTGTCGTAACATAATTACTTCTATGTGATGACTACCTACGATATATGATTGTTATTGTAAACTACGTATAATAAAGTACTTGAAAAAAATATCTACTTATTGGTGTTTTATTTCAACCACCCAATATTATACCCTTTTTTTTCTTTTTGCCTTTGGAAATCCTCATGGATGTCGTCCACCCTGGGGTAGGCGAAGCGGTATGTCAGACTTGGCCCCGGGTGCTAGATTACTTGCGCAGTTCGTCAAGTTCCCCCAGCCAGGTTTTGGCCCACATGCGGACCCCGTCGCCATCTACGGCCATACACGACCGCAGTTCCTCGTGTGAAGCGCGCGGGGAACAGGGCGTGCCACCGCCTGGGGCCAGCGTCTGTTTAGGTGACAGAATACCAGAAACGACCGGAAACGAGAGATTATCCGCAACACAGAACGCCGCGACAAAGTCACGGCGCTGCAGTGCCCATGCTGGACACTCCTCTAGAGTGTGCTACACCGTGTCGTCGGGCCTGTCTCCGCAGTGACAACCGAGCGTTTTAGTAAATATAGTCGTAAACATAGTGGTGAGTATTGAAACTTAAAATAATAATACAAATACGAACATAGAGAAAGAAGAATAGTATTAAAGGGCGTCAAAAATTCGTCCACATCGCTGTCAACAGGATGATGATGTAGTGCGTAACCTTTTCGACAATAGACTTTTCGCAAACAAGGCGAGCGAAGCCTTTTTGACAACGGGTGCATGTTGTCTTTTCGACGCCTGCGCCCGCGTGTATATAATCGAAATTATAAAAATGCAGTCACTTATAGGTTAATGAATCGGCCCATTGTCCATTGCCAGCCATTGTTGCTCATTGAAGCATTCTAAACTAATTCATAATCAGTTAGCTTAGTACAGATTTCGTGGTATGCGCACACATATATACGCATATATGTGGTATGCGTGGTACGCATTATTCAAATCATAGAATGCTCCTAGTATCTCGATATTAAATAGCATAATAACCGAGAGATCAACTAATGAAAGTATTCCGGACACCAAAGTAATGTGATAAGGTATCGACGCAGACGTTTTTTCCTCGATTTTATAGTTTAATCGTTTTTGCCCACGGCTTCGCCCACACGGAGGTCAGAAAATACGCCTCGGAAACGTACCAACGGGATAAAAAGCATCCTATGTCCTAACATCGAAATCTGATCAGTTGTTAAAAAAATGAAACAAGGCAGAGTTGCTTACCTATTTATATCGTAATGTTTATTATCACCCTTATTTAGTGTGGTTTCCCACTGATGAAATGATAATAATTGAAGTGTCTCAAGTTCTGATAAGATTTCCCAATTTAATATAGGTTTAACTCAGCATGTGAATTCAAAAGGTTTGCGCGAAACACTACTTCATCTAACTATCTAATGCTTATTTACCTAAACAACTGCTTTTCTTCTATCAAGTAGTGGAGATAAAATACACAGCGAGCAACTAAGTGTCAATGCGGTCGCTTAGTTCAGATGGAATGTGCCAAAATCTTTTTTCGTCATTCGTATAGTAGCAAGAAACGAACCAAGTTGGCTCGAGAGCATTTTTTCCCAAAGATGTCATAAATCAGAAGGCGGCAGATGGTGTTGACCTACACCATTATTGCCATGTTCCTAGCTAAGAATTATTATTACCCTCGCTTTAGGTACGTCGTTTTCAAGTAATAAAGGAAGTCTTTGGTCTTGTAACTTCGGAATTGATATTGGATAAGGAGTAGTTTACACAATGCTTGAAAAGTATTTCTTATTGCACTGTTTTAGTTAGTAAAACATTTCATTGTAGTTGTTCAATGCAATGCTTTTTACTTTGCATTCCCGCATAGAGATGGGATTCTACCCGGTAAATTCCCGGGCAAAATACCATTTAGGTCATGGGTTTTTATTTTATAAGAACGGAGTTATTTAAAAGAATTTTTAATGACGTTAGCGTGTAGAAGTGGACTGACTTGACACATGAGAGCTTAAATAGTCCTGGTGGGTTAACATGATCTGTTAGTGCAGGAATGTTTTAGTATTATTCCGAGAGTGGGTAAGAGGTGGCATTAGACAGCTGTCTAGCGCTGTTACTTACCCACTCTCGGAATAGTCCTACAACATTCCTACACTAACAGATCATGGTAACCCCGCTGTTCTCTTTGCGTGAAAACGTTAAAGTTATAAGTTAAAATGACTGTCTCAGCATATCGCAGTTCACAGCTGGGACAGGCCTGTCCCTAAATGCACCACAACAATCTGTTTTCCACCTTCGGCATCTAGTCTGTCGACCTTTATTGGGGGCTTGTTCCACCTCACTAGGGGCCGTCCCACATTACGCTTGCCGATATGCGAACTCCACTCCAGCATTTGTTTGATTCATCAGCCGTCCTTCGACAAACATCAACAACAACAAAATCGTTGCAGATGTACTTATTATAAAACTCCGAGGTGCTTTTACGATTATTAAATTTTATTTTATACAACTTTTCTTGCTTCATTTTTATTTAAACAGTAAGTCTAACTGTAGCAAAATTATGACTTTTCTGTAAAAACCTTTCAAAACAAACAAAAAAAAAACAGTTTCTATTTAGTTTCCAGTAAGAGTATAAAATACTGCATTTCGATACAAGGACGCTTAAAGAAATTATTTTTAGTTTTGTTTAAATACACTAATAACTAAAATATCCCAAGACTGTGTTTATTACTTCTTTGACTGCCTGATAGAATAGGTTAAAATCCACCAGATAGAAATAGATCATGCCTGGTCTGGTTGACCAAGATCGCCCGCATTAAGTCAAATAGCTCACATCAAAAGGTGGTAACAATCATCTAAACATGTTTTGAGTGCGTTACTGTTATATTTCACAAATTTTGAAAATTGATTGACACGACCCAAATCACTATTTGTTCATATTTGCAACTCACAAAACCGCTACGAAACCCGCAACCGTCGTTGCTTGTTATCAAGTTTAATTTGTGGCTACTGAATATAAACTAGTGTTGGTGTGCCTGCATACCTGGTAACTTAACGCTTGGTGGTAACTTAACGCTCACTAATAAACGAAAATTACAACAAACTTAACATAACTTCATCTTCGGAGAAAGTCGGTGTGATGGTATACTCGTACTATGAAACGAATATGATACAATATGGTAATGGAGGACACAGGGACTAGGAAAGTCTGTCGAAGACAGGAAGAGCGGTTTTAGCAATTTTGTATTGAATAAAAGGTGAGTTAAGGTCTTTTCGAACTTTGAGGCCCGTGACTCCATCATACGGGCACAGCTAGTTATGAAAGTTATGAAGTACACAAGGAACCAAATGTATTTTTAACGATAAGATTTAAATTCAGCATTTTTTTAAATTAAACATTTATCGACCAAGCGGTTGGTCGATTCTTCACGTGACCAGAGGGCTGGCCTTTTTTTTGGCCAAAGATTCAGCATTGACATCCAACGTGGCAATGCTGCCAGCCTTCTGGGCAGGTTTCCTGTTGACAGCGATGTGGACGAATTTTTTTACGCTCCGTAATTGTAGATATTTTTATTCTTTGTTTAGATCTAATATTAGTTTATAAATAATGTTCATATGTAAATAAATAAAATAAATAACATTTATTAAGCAAATGTAAAGTCAATTTACCACTAACCACTTAAATTCTGTCAACACCAAAGATATTTTAGCTGCTAATGATAAAATCTATTGTCGTCAGAATGGCCCTCATTTAAATTAAAATGATTACTTTTGCTTTAATACCGTAAGCCACAACAAATAATTTCTTCTCAAAAACTTTTGGCGGAACGTGGCCTCTTTTGTTAATTTAAAACGAAATTTAAGCCGAGAAGGTCGTTCTCTAATTTTTTATTCTTTTACGTCGTTTCTTATTGGGTTAGATACGAGGTTAATAAACCCACTTAGAATTTAGACAGACAGATGTAAGACATTTTCACCTCTCACTCTTAATATTACTTACTTAACTACCACAGAGTGATGAAAAACCGATACACTGTTGAACTTTTTATCCCGTTTTATCGAGTCCCGATAAGTAAGGTACCTTTGTATTTGCCTTTTAATTTATACCAAATTATTAAGACTCTCGATATAAGGATATTAACTACTAAGAACTTTAAGGCATTTGTCTGGGCCTGTTATCGCTTATCATTAAGAGAAAGCTGTTGCGTGAGAGGGTGAGTACAGCTCACTGATAAAGCCCACTTGCCCAGTCCAGTCAGTTTTATGGAATATCGGGATCGCAAAGTAAACCATAAACACGGAAGATATCCCGTAAGTGACAGTGTAAGTTGTCATACATTTTTTAAATATATTTTAGTGCTGATTTTGCAGGTGGTCCAGTGTACCAACTACTAAAAAAAATGGCCAGGTGCGTGTCAGAACATGCACAGTGAAGGGATCCGTAGTCAGGATGAATAATCAAACAATACACTTCCTCGAAAACTGGCTGTTATCGCACTACGATTAGGTTCAACAAGCAATGTATTTCACACTCATGGATTATTTTCATTAATAACACCCGAGGGTTTTATTTTTCCTGATTTTGCCACAGATTAAACAACTGTTCAATTCCTTAATAGTCGCCAATAACTTCTTTTTTTCACAGCAAAGAGGCGCATGTTTTTAAGGCCTTCATTTTTAATGAAAATTTAAATTGTGGTTATGAACAGAATATCGTAAATAAGCATTATTATGTATAAAATAATTTGCTTTTACCAACAAATTAACATTTATTAGTGTTCTAAATTAAAAAGTATTTGGATTTTCTATTTTTCATATTAGGCTGTTTAGCGTCTTCATTTCATACCTTTGCCTCTCCTCCAAGCTGGCGAAAGCAAAGCGCGGTTAAAAAGCAAATCATTCAATTTCCTAATAGTTCATGACAAAATACTGTAACATTTCATTGAAAGTGTATTGGAAACCGTCGTTTGATACACGTGGGCATTTGTTACTGCAGTTCTCGGCTCCATAACACCCTTGCCTGGCGGCTCGTTTGTATATTCCGCCTCGGCCGCAATAACAAAGTTTCCCCACTTTTATAAGGAACAAACATAACGTTGTAGTTGATAAACGTGATCTCCTACACAATCCAACTGCAAATAATAGTTTAGTTTAGTTTTATTATATAGTTATTTTAATACCATAGACTCGGGTTTCCAGTAATCTATAAGTAACAAAATATTTATTTTTCGTTTTTCTAAATTTTAGTTTCAAGAGCTTTTCGGAGATAAGAGGAGGAAATTGTAAATTTTCGTATTTTCTTTTTTATCTCAGCTGAATCCTTTTTTTATTTACTATGTTGGACCACTAAAGTTCCCCAACCTTTCACGTCCGTCTTTGAGTTTCAGAGCTTTATCAATTATCACTCCTCAATCTCCTGTCCTTCATCATCTGCCTAGCCTTTTCCCAACTATGTTGGGGTTGGCTTCCAGTCTAACCGGATGCAGCGAATACCGGTATTGTAGATGAAGCGACTGCCTATCTGACCTCCACAGCCCAGTTAGTACTGGGTAATACGATACCCCTTGGTAAGACCGGTTGTCAGACTTTCGGGTCACTGACTACCTCTAACGAATGTCAAAGATCTACAATGGACAGCCGGGACCAACGGCTTAACGTACTTTCCGAAGCTCGGAGGAAATTCGGAATGTATGGGTGGTCACCCATCCACGGACCAACCAAGGCAAGCGCGGCTTAACCTGACGATCGACCCGAGCGGCTGTTATTATTTAGCATTCTCCTGTCCTTATTCCAATTTATTTGGAGTCGGCGCAGCGGGTCTTCTTCTTTCATACTACTAGTCATCTTATCAGACACCTCCTTTCTTGCCAGATCATTATCTTAAAGCCATTACATTTGTACTCAAAACTTTCCTCACGACATTATCCTCTACATCACATAACCATTCCACGTCAGCCAATTACCACACAACAAGCAGTATGCAAAGAGGACATATATGAACCAAATGTCAACTTATCGGTCCATTAGATTCGGAGCAAATTGGCTGAGACAGACATACTCGTACGACTTATCCTATAAAGGTTCCGATTTTTCAGTCTGATGTACGGAACCCTAAAGAAGAAAGAATTTCTGACTGTTCTAAGCAAAACATAAAAATAAGTGCAGAGTGACAAACAACATGTGTAATTGTATTATATTTATGTATGTTTAGTACAGTCACGAGCACCAATATGTAAACACTTCGCAACTTTTAAAAGTGATTTTCTACTACTGTTCCGATTAAAATTTCATGTTGTTACGAACATAGTATTTTGGGGCTCACATTTTCCACAGTATCACAGTTTTGTATCACAGTTTATAACCAGTATCCCTTGATACTGGTGGTTACTGGACGTACTTCTGCATATCTTAAGTAAAATTATTTAAGTTAGGTAATTACTTATCTCTAAGTGTGCCAGTTTAGGTATGATGTTTAAATATAAATTAATAATATGTTCCATTTTATGATTTATAAAATTAGGGACCCTATTGAGTTAATTCAGCCACGCAGTTTACTCCTACCCTAACACTTTATTATCACCACTAATGAGTATATTTTTGCAAATCATCGACTGTTTTTTGTGTTTTCACTAGTTTTTATTCAGCGATGTTGAGTGAGGTAGTCACCATCTCACCGCGCCACATGAGCTGTGAGGTATATGTATCAATAATGTATTTGAATTCTAAACAAACATACAGTTACAGACAGAGGACAGCTCCGTGCACTATGCAAATACTAGATTTGGGTTTAACACTGATTCGTGGGCACAGAGAACAGGGAATCCTATTAACATTCATGGTTTAAGCTTTGCGGACATCAACAGTATCTAGACATAAAGCATACATTTGTATGTAAGCTTCATGCAAAAAAAAAAAATACCTGGTTGCTCATGCCATGTGACAGCAACTACCAGGTATTTTTTTTATTGACGAGATAATGAACGCTTTAACTTTTGCTATGAGAAGTAATGACAACCGTGACTTGCACTCACCAACAAAACTAATTTAAAGTTTCTAAAGCAAATTGATCAAACCAAAATTCATTTTGAAATTTTGTCAATTATCGTCAATAACACGAAAGCAATGGAAGACGACAAGCTACCGTGGAAAAATGATAAAGCCCTATTTAAATAATGTATTTCTTTTTACTCGTGACGTTGTAAACGTAACATAAATACGTTTTTTTTAATCGAAAATCAATTACCTTATAGCATTTTACTCGTAGTTACATTGTTTGCAACAAGCATAAACTGTATCATCCAAAGATATGACGAAAATAATTAAGCGAAACGAGTATTTTAAATTTTAAAATCGACATAATTATTCACGTTACGTTTACACCGCGCGCTCATGCCTATTAATGATCCTAAACAAAATATTTTGTTTTAATTTTTTTTGCCATCTATACAAATAAATAAAATTTAAGTGTCTATTTGTAATACCAAAATAACAGCTTTTTACTGAATGCATATGAAAGTATATACGGTACTTACTATATCACAAAATATCGTTTTTCTTTTTTTCATTTTTGTCTGTGTGTATGTTTGTTCTGGCTAATCTCCGAAACTGCTGGACCGATTTCGACGGGACCTTTGCTGGCGGACAGCTGATGTTATAAGGAGTAACTTGAAAGTAGCCTTTTATTTTAAAAAAAGATTACGGTTCCGTGTAAAAAAATAAAACCCTTGAAATTTTTAACAAAATTATAGGAATAGAAGTAGAAGAAGTTGATACCCAGCTGACCTAAACCTACATTTTCAGTAAGACATTATATTCACTATGATTCGTCCGCATAGAAAGCGACTCGGTATTGTCATTTAGCGGGGACGCAATGAGAATGTTTTCTCGTTCCCAACGCAATTTTAGCTGTCATGGAAGTTTGCCTAGCCTACACATTTCTCGAGATTTTTAGCTTTGCTGCTTTATATTAATTTTATTTTGTACAATGCATGCTGATCTAGGACTTGAATGGCGCCGTAAGCTGCTATATCCAATATGACAAAATGGTTTAATTTTATATTACCTACTTAAGCTGTCATCAGCCGCTTAAATTTTTGTTTATAAAAATGAAACGTCTAGAAACAAAAAGAAATAAATGTTCAAAATTAAAACCCAAAAAAACGTGAAAAAGTTTCATGGCAAAGCAAAATAACTGACTTCCAATACAACTCTAAAAACTTAAAACATTACTTTACTTTCGTTTTTGGTTTCATTGACTTTTTTGTCACCGACTTCCGAAAGTAAAGTAATGTCTTACGTTTTTAGAGTTGTATTGGAAGTCAGTTATTTTGCTTTGCCATGAAACTTTTTGTATGACCCTTTTTATTTGAGATATTTCACACAAATTCATATCATAAGGTGAAGAAAAGTGAAACATTATAATTAGTAACGTGGTGCAGGCTTTAGTGTAGTGAAACGAGTGTGTTACCGCCATCTAGTAATGTGCGACGGTACTCCTTGCTGTCTTTATCTTAGACGCTCACCAAAGTTGGCGCCGATTCCTTTGTATATTCGAACTAGTAATCTATAGTAAAGTTTATCATCTTTAGCTTAAAATAACTTGCACGTCATAATACGATAAGATATATTCATCTACGTGACAGGTTGATAGTATCAACTTTAGTGTCAAGTAGCTTACAACTACAAATACAGTACATATTTATTCATATTATTGTTGTCAGATTCCCGAATGTTTCACTCCACTTAACTTAAATATACGATTAGATTTCTACTGTTTTGCAGTCCTATACTCGTACTAGTTTAACAAACAGTATCTATTTGCCACTTCTAATATTTGTATAAATATAGGGGGCCCCATATTTATATATTAAACTAGCTGATGCCCGCGGCTTCGCCCGCGTGAAGTCTGGTAATGTCCCACTGGATCGTACTACCAGGATAAAAATTATCATATGTGTTAATCCAGAGTATAAACTAACTTTGTAACAAATTTCATGCAAATCCGTTCTGTGTTTTTTTGTGTGAAAGAGTAACAAACAAACATCCATCCTCACAAACTTTCGCATCTAAAAGAGTAATGTACCTATAGTAAGCTAGAAGGTAGGTCCGATTAATCCTGGCGTCTCTGTTGAATCTAACTTCGCGAAATTTAAGTTTTCATAGACCAACGAAAGTATGCTCTATTCCTGTTTACACGGAAAATAATTACGGAAAATAGGGATAGGAATAAAAATGCACAAAGCGCGAAAAACTTCGTAGATTTTTATGATTTCATCGCCACAGCATCGAACACACACGTCTGTGGTAAGTGGAGGCTCTACGACAAACCTCTGATAGAGCTCTTGAATTTGTATCAAATTGTGTTAATTGTCCTCATAGCAAATAATTTAAAGAGGCGTGTTGAAACTGTAGCTCCCAAAGGAAATGTTCGCTGAACTGAATGAAGTGTCTTGATTATACTTTTTGCGGGCATTTAATTATGAATCTCGACGTAATGCGCTCATTAATCATAACGAAGTGCCGCGAAGAGACTTTACCGTAAAGTTCGCATAAAAAACTTGCTCAGTATACCTATGCCACCCGGTAAACTTTAGGTTTACATACCTAATGTACCTATACATCTAATATTAAAAGACGTGTGTGGCGTATTTACCAAGTATCAGTTTCTTATTAGTATTTTTTATAATTAAAATTTAATTCTAGAGACGTGTTTATTTTACATTGCAACAAGAAGTTGTTGTGAGATCATGAGATCATCAATACAAGGTGAATTTATCAAGTGGGCGTGGATGTCCAAATCTTAACTATCAGGAATAGTGAAAAATACTCAAAGGTGTCTACCACCCGATTTTGATGAAAACGAAAACTGCAACTGCCAGAAAATGTATCAACACCTTACGTACTACGTGCACTTAGAATCCAAAAAGTCTGTTGTCTACTTAAGCACAAGTTAATTTATATAAGGTGCAAGCGTTACCACGTTTTATTAGATCATTCCGAATCCGACCACACAGAACGAGGTAAGCACGAAATTAAAGGAGATGGAAAAAAAATCGGTTCATGGGATTCAAACTTGGTAGGAATATTTGTTATTGGTTTTTAACAATTTCATTATGTAAAATTATTTAAAAAACCTATTTTGTTTAAAAAAAAATCTTCTGCACATGGCAAGTTACGGTGGCTCTCAGGCTCGGCGGAGCGACGATCTTCGCAGGATAACTGGATGAGAATTGCCGAGAATCGAGTTCAGTGGCGTGCGATTGAAGAGGCCTATGTCCAGCAGTGGACTGTTGTAGGCTGATGATGATGATAAGGCAAATTAACAAAATAATGGTTTTGGGTAATAAACATAATCAACCAAAATTGTACCCAGTGATGCGACACAGGCTAGATGACGTCCCAGTGACTTCTTGTCGATGGATGTCACATGACTTCGGATTTTTGGTTCTGTGACGTATGAGAACACGTCACCTTTAAAAGGTGAAAAAAAAACATCGTGAGGATGTTTGTGACCTCACGATGTTTTACTTCACCGTTTTGAGAGTAAATAGCCGTCTGATTGGCGCGACATTTTTATAATGATCTATAACTAACCGTTATAAGTTATGCTTGAAATGAATTTGTCGAGTCAGTGTGGAAGCGCTGAAGCGGAGCTCACCCCGACTAAGCAAGAGTCATCATCTGTGACGAAGCTTTCATCTTGATTGCAGGCCCGCGATCTCGCCATTAAAAAAAAAACGTATTAATGCGATAGTCTTCACACTTTGCATAATTATAATCTAGCCGCCACAGAATCATTTTGAATGCTGGTCTTGTAATTTTGTTTTATGCTAAACGTAGATGTGGGATGTTTGTATTAGGTATTGTTCTAAAGAATTGCCAGTACTATGTATTTGTTTTTACTTTTGAACAGACTTCAAAAAACGAGGAGGTTGTATGTTCATGTGTTTGTGTATGTCTTTTAGTGTTCCGATGCCAAATGGCAAAAAACGTAACCCCGTATAGATTAGTTCTGTCCGTCTGTCTGTCTGTCTATCCGTCCGTATGTCACAGCCCTTTTACTACGAGACTGTTGGCACCATACAGATCTTATCTGGAGAATAGGTGCCTTCTATGCACTGCTACACAAATATGATGTACTTATTATGCAATAACTAAAATATGAGTGGCCCTCGAACATGTAAAAAAATATTTCTACTTATATGTGTGCTCCTAAAAAATGATATCAAGGTTACTCAAATGCGTTTTTCTTTAGTCAATGATTGATGAGATATTTACCCCCCCCCCCCCCCTTAAAGCTACTTTACATAAAAAAAACTAAAGTAAGAAAACCAAAATTCTGAAAAAAGTTGGGTTTTTAGAACTTATAAAAAACTTTCAATGAAAATTGGTTTGAATAAGATTTGATGTTTAATTTTTGAGATACGGTACCTTTTTGTGAAACTGCAGCAGTAACTTTGTTTTTCATTGACAAACTATGAAAAACAAATTTAGTTTTACTGTTGAGTGTAAATTGACCTTTGAATGAGCGTTAAAAATAATTATATTATGGTTTTTGATAAGTACAAACATATTTTTTTTAAATTATAATATTAATAGGATTGATAATGACTTGACACGAACCGTAAAGTAGCAAAGGACGAGGTAGCAACACGGCAGTCACAGTTTGCTGTTTCAAATTAATTAACCCCATCTAGTGCACACGCGACTTTGTGATACAAATGAACATGTAGTAGTTTCTTAATATAAAATTGTAGGCCACATCTGTGTTTTATTACAGCGAACCAGTTGGTGTGACGTTTTTCGTGACGATGAAGCTGGCAAACCGTCTACAATTCGCGCCGTTATTGCACCGATTTTGTGTTTACTTTCATACAATCGTAGCTTAGTTCATTAGTTTCAGCATTATTTGCTCTGCTCCGAGTTATCATTTTTCTAAATTGTCGAAAACTACACTTGCAATAGGTGTATTTCGAGAAAATTTCCTAAAAGATAGTGATACAGTGATCATTAGGATCAGCACGCCTTTTGACCATAAGGCATAAGTAACACAAACGGGTAGTGCAATTTTATTAGCAACATTCCATTTCATTATTATTGTTTAGATTATGCAATATTAATTAAGTTACTATGACCTCTTAATGCAGGAATGTTTTATTTCTATTTCGAGAGTGGGAAAGAGATGGCACTAGACGTCATATTAGGGCCCCAGGGTCTGAAAATTGACCCGAAAGGCGGTTACAGGGATTTCGCAACTAAACTAACCTGTTGTGTGTTTGCTCGATAATGTTGTCTTGACAAGAACGATAGGAAATTTATTTGAACCGTTTCTTATTCTAAAAAGTGCCTGGTAAGAATTACGTAAACATACATGTTTGGTATATTCTTAAAAGCTTGGACGGTGGACGTTCTTTGAAGATAAGCCTAGCCTAGCCTTTAAACTTTTAAGAATATATCAAAGTTTAGTAATTATGTATGTACTTTTAACGCACGTTACAAGCTAATTCTCATTCAGCAGCTGGCTAATAACTTTTCGAGAGTCGCCAAACGTTCAGTAAGTGTATGATAGAAAGTTTCGTACAACAGGCAGTCTAGTACAAACGTATTTTGTCTGTTATGTAGATTTTTAAATTATTTCATACATTATGTCGAGCTTTTTCATAGGGGGCATATGAAACTATCATGCATCAACTATCATAGCATGTGTCGCAATAAATAACTACTTTATTAACGCAAACGCTGAATGTGGTTCCAAAAAAGCGGGTTTATGTTAGGTATCAAACCGTTTCCTATCGTGCTGATATGATTTTAGTACAGTTATGTAAAAGAAAACTAAACTAAACTTGTTATTAAGCACTGCTGTAGTTGTTCGAATTGTTCTTTACAAAACTTGAATTGAAAGCCTTCCAGCGTCAATTTGAATGCAGGAAAACTTTGCAATAGCTTTTATTCGTTGTCGGAAAGCAAATGAATTTACGACTTACGATGAATCGAAAGTTTTTTACCCGACTACAGCGAAGCCCACGGGTACGTTATACGTATGTACGTTTCTTTGTTCCCTCGCAACTCCTAAACGGATGAGCGGTGACGCGAGTGTCACTGATTAAATTATAAAAAAGAAACATTGTGGATTTTGGACGCCATATTGTAGGGTACGATGTTTTTTTAATCTTGGGCTGGAAGATTTAAAAAAATCGACTATAACTTTGTGAAAATGAACCAATTTTTGTGTAATTTAAAATGTGCTTGATTTCTGCTTTTCAGGTTTTCAGTCGAATTTTTAATGACTTTTTTATTATTATGCGAACTCTTTTTTTTAATAGGGGTATCACAATGAAGAGTTTTAATCGGTGAAATAATTCGAAATGACAAATCATGTAAAAAGTGATAAAATCGTAAAATAATTTAAAAAAGTCATTCAAAACCCGACTGAAAACCTGAAAGCAGAAATCAAGCACATTTTAAATTACACAAAAAATGGTCCATTTTCCAAATGTTATAGTCAAATGAGTCTCGTCAGTTAAATCGTTCACGAAATCATTGACATTACTAAACTAAAAAGACGAATAATTATAAAATAAAAGTTAAAAAAAAACCAACTGTGGTACAAAAACCGTAATGCTGAAAAATAGCACATTTAAAAAAAAGCGCATTTAAAATTAAATTAAAGTTGGGAGCAGGCGACACCCATTTGAATCATCATCATCTGCCTAGCATCTTCCCAACTATGTTGGGCTTGGGACCGACCCCCGAATTTGAAATTTAAATTATGAAAAAAGTAAAGTTGGGAGAAAGCCTTCTCTCAATTTTTATTCAATTTTAGATGTGCTTTTTTCAGTTTTTGTACTGCCTGGGTTCTTAGTTTTTTTAATAACTTTTTTTATCTCCATATTTTTTAGTTTAATAATGCGAAAGATTTCAATTGTTAGTCTTTTTTCTGAGCAAATATGGGTTGCGATATTTGCGTAAAGTGTGATGATTTCGAAACGCTCAATTCCGAAAGCTCTATGAACGATATGATTGGCTGCATCGCTAATATGGCTGTTGCTCGTTGATTTCGCACTAAAATGTAAATGAATTTATCAAGTAATGTAAACCCAGGCACGTGCTAGATGCATTAGTTATTCATTGAAGCTGCCCCATCATCACACGACCTATGGAGGGGGTATGTCCAGTAGAGTATTGACTAACCCGAGTGTATCACATTACAACATTACCTATCAACTAATTATTCATTATAATGATTTTAGCAATAGTTCTGTGCTTATTTCGGATGTTGGTGAGCTGACTTTAACTGTCCGCTTCGATAATAACCATAGAAATATCTTATATCTATGATAATTACCCAATCATTTTGTTTAGGTGTTTTAGGGTTGTATCGACAAATAGGTGAATTTAGGCATGTTAACGAAAAAGGGCCAGTGGAATGTATTCCGAATTGAAATTGGTTGAATGCAGTGAATGTGGACAATCGCTATACACAGCGGCACGACCGCTAGTTAGAATAATTCGTTTTAACTTCGCTTTCAATCTGTTTGTTAATTTTTCAACATTATAAGAATGTGACCTGAATGAAATTCCCAATAAGACGGCGAGGTGAAAAAGAATGATGTCTTATCATACTGGTGCGAGGGGTGCGAGCGAGATCGATGATCAGCAGTGCAGCTCGAAACCGGAGGCCCTCTGTTCCACTCAATTACCTCTCAAGTACCTAAAGTAGAGCTGTGATAAATTCATGTCGTGACCTGCATCAACAAGCTCAGGTAAACTTTGAGAATTTTATCTCTTCTTTTATCCTATTTTCTTGCACAGCTTGTACAGAAAAATTTGAAGCGACACGTATTAGAAATATCAAGAGGCTGTTTAAGGTAAATTTAAAGAACGTGGCTGAAATTATAAGTGTATTTCTTTCGCCGAGAACTTATTTGCATATCGCTTTGGGGAAAATGGAAGCTTTTCATGCGTCGCACCTTAAAGTGTAAACTCAGATTTTTGTTTATTCATCCAACTTAACTAGTTAGACTTTTTAGTATTTCCTTTTTAGTCCTTGACGTATAAAATACGTGTATTTGTTTTTTTTTTTTGTAACTGCCTAATCGGAATATTATTATGTTGAGCAAGTATCTCGGCTTGTCTGATAGTACTGCGGCCAGGCTTCTCTGTGTGCGCGTCCCCCATTTTTCTGCGTCAGAAGTCTATGAGGAAAAAGGACACTATGTGTAGAACTCCACGCATGGTCTTTTTTTTCCTCATAGACTTCTGCCGCATGCAGTTCGCACTTACGGCAGATGGGGTCACTTGAGAGTCTGATTTCATCATAAGAAAATCATAAAACTAACAATTCACATGGCACGGCATAGTTTTAAAACAAATACGTATGCATCGTTTGTTATCGTTGTCCAAGAATTTTTGTATCATTTTTTTTTATCTTTGCACTCCAACTGTGTGGCATCGCTGCCAGCGATAATTGCAATATTCTGCATGCGTATTCATCCCGACTACGGAATTCTTTACTCTGCGCATTCCGATCACTTAACCGGTTTTTTCATGAGGGTTACCGCAGGGACGTCTTTTTAGAAAAGAATAAATGAAAGCTAACAATGTGAATGTTCAGCTGCAATTTGCGCCGTGCGTCGTTGGTAGCCAAGCTGCAACGTCACACTCCCGCCCGCATTGAATAATTTTATCCAACGCGAATGCACTCCGGCTTTGCACCTATCTCTGAACTTCACAGAAGTTAATCCGCTTTTTAACAGACTTCCAAAAAGGAGGAAGTCAATTCGGGTGCTTATATGTGTATATATATTTTTTTTAATGTATGTTCGGGAATAACTCCGTTATATATAGACGGATTTGCACAATTATTTTATTCGAAGGGGTTTATCGCGAAATAGTCCCATTTAAATTTCATGTAGATCTGATGATGAGTTTCGGAGACAGACAACGGAACTCTTCAAAAACTGACAGCAAGTTTGTCGTGATTGCTGCAATCGCTTGGATGATTATTGTTTGCACAATATCATAACATAACATCTCGCCTGTATGCTCTGAGGAGGTAGGCAGAAGTGTACAGCACACCCAAATTTCGACAGTTAGGATGCTAAGTTCCATTGTATTGGGGAAAAGCCTTGCCATGGCATGTATTGTAATCAATGTAAAATAAATGCATGGCAAATATTTGTATAGGATATTACAACTAAAAATGGAAAAATAAAAACCTTTTTTGGAAAAAATAATACCGACTTCAAAAACACAAAAAAATATAACTTTAGATTCAAAAGTCGGTGGCAAAAAACTGTATCCATAAAAAAAAGTCACCGACTTCTGAAGCTAAAGTAATTTTTCACTTTTTTGTGTTTTTAAAGTCGGTTTTATTTTTTGCAAAAAAAGTTTTTTTTTTGTTCTAAAGTTTATGTTACGACGCGACGTCGACAGGATTTGAAAACCGTCAACTTTCAGCTTGTATTTAAATTAAAATAATTAAACTACATTCTTCGGAAGATAAAGTCGCACTTAATTTTCTTAAGACCACAAACTTAAGACTTACCTCAGTTTTCAAGTATCGTTCTCATCTTAATATTCGAATTGAATAAGAGAAGTCACAGTCGACGGAATTATAAACATTTTTTACAGTGTTAACTTTTATTTACTGAATAACTTTTATTTATCAGCTGAGTATTTCCCTCTGCTGGGCAAAAACCTCCCCAGTCCTTCCCAACTCTCCCGATGTTTTGCCTTTTACGGCCAATCAGTTCGGAGTGAGTCCAAATTGTCACGCCAGCGTTTCTTGGGCCTGCCTCGGTGACGACGAACGTCTTGAGGCACACACTGTGTGACAATTCTGGCCCACCTATCCTGACCCATCCTGGAAATGTGGCCCGCCCAGTCCTATTTTGGTCTTGCAGAATTACCGCCAACATCGGTGATGTCTGTCTCGGAGCGTATCTTTAATGGTGTTGCGCATTCGATAGGGGAGTTTGACATTTAAAATGAACTATGGTACAAGGTGTAACATAATAAACGCACAACTTCTTGTATGGTGGACTCTCTCGGACCATGAAACTGAACAACTGTTGTTCTAAGAGTTTTTTTTTCAATGGTCTTTCTATGGTAAAACATAAAAAACTTTATGATTTTTCAAAAGTCAAAGTTGTTCAGTATCATTGTCAGAGTCACCACACGAAAGGTTGTGCGTTTCTTATGTTACATTAAAATAAACCACTAAAAAGTGGAAAATAACTTTACTTTCGGAAGTCGATGACAAAAAAAAAGTCAATGAAACAGGCAAAATTCACCAACCTCCGAAATTAAAGTAGGTAATCTTCCACTTTTTTATAATACATATAGGTGTCAAAATGACGTTTTATTACAGAAATACTCAGGTTTATTATTTTCACGAACTCTTCTTTCTGCAACAGCGGGATTAATATGCTTACTTTTGTTTCATTTAAAAACCAACTAAGCCCGCGGCTTCGCATACGGAAAAGTTTTTAATTTTCCGGGACGAGAAGTACCCTTATGCGCTGATCCAGGTAAAAAGTGGCTCTCCGAAATTTCATCGATATTGTACGGTGACAAACATGTTGCCGGAACCGTAATTCGTGGATAATTTAGCATTCGTCAAGCTGATCAGAAAATTGTATAGCTATCCATATCCTTTCACTTAACGAAAAAATACAATTTTAGCTTGCCATTGCACTTCAAAATCTACGAAAACCTTCGTGACAAACGTAGAGCAGTGTGTAACATATAAACAAGAGTAATTTCGGTCGGATGACTTGTTTTTAAGTGAATAAGTAATTTACTACAGAATGCCACCTGCGCTCGGAGCATCAAATAATAAAGGTCTGATGGTTTATGGCGATTAGGTACAAGGGAGACTGTTTCTTAAAAGAAAAACATTAGTGCAAAAGAAATTCACTCTATTTCTTTGTCACATTCATTGTGAGCGCCCGAAATAACGATAGTTTGTAGTTTGTAATTATAATTACAAACTACAAACTATCGTTCCCGCGAAGCGGAAGTGAGTGTTATGACTTTGACCGGTATGTATGTTCTTCTGATCCCTCATAATTTCTAAACTACTTCTCATATTGACAAACGAGGTATAGTCGGAAGTGCCTTAATCAGCTGCTGGTTATAGGCTATGTGACGTCACAATAAATTAATATGGCGCCCTCTAGAGGACATAAAGTCATGAACTAATACAATAATAATGTCGTGTTGGATATCAAATGAAAGGACTTAATTAGCATATTTCTAAAAATGTATAGGTATTTTATAAGCTGTTTCGCGCGGCTTTGCTTGCATGCTCCTGATATTTGGGAATAAAATCTAAAATCACGCCTCAGATAATTGAGAGCCACACATATTTTCTCTCCAAGTCTACCCAAAATGCGTGTAATTATTATAATAAATACGTATTTTTTTTGACTATGGACTACATGTTAAAAACAGATAACCCCAAAATAAATTATTAAAAAAACATTACGAAACACTACGACAAGAAAGAGGAGGCGCTAGGTTTCGCACAGAGGCGCTGCTGAGGGTCTGTTCTGGCTGTTGCAAGCGACATGGCTGAGCATGAGGTCGTGGGCATGATTCTCAGGTTGGACAAGGTGTTATTGGGTGTTTCTAATAGGAATTTGCCAATGGCAGTCTGGATTTGTGTTCGGCTCATGGCAATAGGCTCGCCCACCCTCCCCTATTACATGGAACTTGAACATAACTTGCGTTTGAGTGTACTATTATGTAAAACCTCTTGAAGACGCTTTGGCAATTATAGGCGTGATGTTATGCTAAAGTAAGTAATACATCTATATCAAAAAGAAAGTTTAAAAAATTGGTATCAATTAGTAACCAATCAAATATCCGATAAATGTTTTTTTGCACGGAGCATCTTAATAGCTAAATGGTTATATGTGTGCATTGTAAAGAGCGGCAAATATTATTTTACCTGGAGCGGCTCAATAACTAGATTGGGCCCTGCATCCATCCTCACAAACTTTCGCATTTATAATAATAATAAGATTATGATGTCTAAGTACTTGGTGCCACAAGCAAAACGCATCAAACTCAAAGTCAAAGCATTTATTTCATTCAGATTACAGGCACTTTTGAATGTCAAAACACAAAAAAAAAACTAAGCTACAGTCCCAGTCACAGGGCATAATAACTTGTGAAAGTACTGTAGTAGCCCATTCGAAAGCGTAGATCTCTATGGAAATTAGAATGGGCAAGAAACTCCATGGACACTCTTTTAAATCATTATGTTGTTACAAAGTCTTGGTTACATCATTCATTTTTTATTCATGTTTTATGTCGAGATTAAACATATATGTGAGAACGATGTAGAAAGACGTGCGAGTAAGAGCGTCCAGAGCAAAAAGATAAAATTAACAATTCAAAAATACAATAAACCATGGCAGCTGCGAGATGACCAGTCCCTACTGACAGCGCCCGTTCACGAACATGACGCATGGATCAGCCATCATTCAACTCAACCATTTTGGAAGGAACTAAACGACCCGACACACGCGCCACCATCAGCGAGACATTTGAGTGAGCATGACATTCTCTCAAACGCCAGGGCAAATTCGAGTCAGTAAATGGTAGCTTTATCGTACATAGAACTCACACATGTGCTATACAATTATATAATACTAAGAGATGGAATCTACGAGTATACAATACAAAGATATGTTTACAATCTTCTGCAGCTTCCACGATAACTTCACAAAGTAATCAATTAGTTTGCCCCTATGGTTGTGGAGCAGGACCAGCAACTTATAGTATGCCTGCCTACATAGTGTGCGTTTTAAACAAGATTTAAACTTCGTCTCATTCAGTTGTAGAATGCGAGGAGGTATTTTATTGTAACATTTTAAACAGTACCCCCCATCAGTAACTCGTTCCGTTAAAAAAAAAAAAAAACATCAGGAAGCGGTCCAGCGCTGCATGTCCAATCCGTGCATAACGTTTAAATTGGTTCGCACGCCAAAACGTCAACCCAACGTGGCTGCCGCGTACTCTTTGTTTGAGGCTTTACCAAGCGTAATCGATGTCCCAGAAAAATTGTAAATTCATATCTAAAAAGTATAAAAAAGTATAAGCCGCATCGAAACTTTGAATATAGCTATACTCGTCGAAAAATAGGTGGTCGATACCGATTTAATATTTTAGCAACATATATGCAATTAATGCAACGACGCGACGTAGGTACAATTTCTTACAATGGTGTTACTGGAAAAGCGACGTTAAATAGAATATCACCGAAACCACTGGATCAGACAGAATCCTTTATATCCGAAAGCCTGTACAGCGCTGCTGCAACGAACGTTATTGATACGCCATCGCAGTAGATGCCTATGTAACATTTAACTGTAACGTATGGATAAGCCGACACGTGAACATTGCGCTGAAAACCTGCAATGGATAGATAAAACAGGACTCGTCCTTTCCTTGCTTCGCATTCATTCGCCGAAAGAGAGTCCTTTATGATTAAACACGCATATTTTTCTGTTAACAATAACCACATCCCTTTATATTTAATTAGATAATATAGAGAATCATACTAAAAGAAACGCAATTTTTTAAGTTTTGAGCGCCATTTTGTGAACATTTTGCCTTATTTGTTAATTTTCCAATTTCTTTAACTGGATGAAGTAGGAACTTCCAGGGTGATTGGTAATTGTAATCCTTGAAAGGGGTTATACCTACGTGAGCTATTTGGAACAACACCCCGATTCACTGAAGCTTTCTTTAAAAATCCAAGACAGCGGCAAAAAAATAAAGTAAAAGCGTCATAATTAGCCTACTAATGCACCAACCAATCGTTGATTCGGCTAGGCAGCATTCAAAAAGCTGCGCAATGTTTTCTCGTCTCAAAAATCGCTGTATATCAAGCAAGACACAAGTCAGTGACCAGTGCGTATTAGACACTGAAATATCGCCGCGTCGTCGTCAAAATGGTCTTCATTGGCCTGCAGTGCGTTCCTACTTCGGGCTAGTGTTATTGGGTTTTCTATTAGGAATTTCTCAGTAGTAGCCGGGAGTTTAGAAGTTGGTTGTTTTGACAACTAAGCAACAACTCCTGTTTGACCCGCGAAGGTTTTCAAGGCAAGTTTAGTGTCTGGCAATATTGTTATGGGCAAACCGTAAAAGTTTCACCTTTGATTTTTTTTTGCGTGACAGCTGCTTCGCGGGTAAGCTTTGTTCTAAGACTCGATTTTGGCATAATCCACAGAGTAAGCAAGCTGCAGTGATAATGGGTCTGCCACATCAACCGTAAATACAATAACCGTCGGGGTAGACATGTACTGTTAGGTGCTTGCTTGAATGGAGACCGCAAACACCGCGAATCGGCTAACGTAAGGCCCGCCTCAGCCTGGCTAATTAGCTCGATTACGTATATCGTGACTTCGTAACATTAGTAATGTATTAGAAACACGTTACGCCCTGTTCACGACCTCAGGCGATGCGACTCGCGTCAAGAGAAACGCGCCAACGTAGCTTGTTTCCGTCACGTGCGTATCTTAGCGTGGTAATTGCATTGGCATACTCTGTGCAATTTCGTTCACATTCTCCGCAGTCAACGCCGCAACACACTTGCAACTGAATTGATTTTCCAGATTTTCTCGAAAACATCAATAATACAATAAAATGAAAAAAAAAAAACATTTTTAATTACTACCCATTCGTAAAAACCTATCAAACTTTGCCAAGATCGGTTTTAGATAGCAGTTTGCTATTCCCTGCACGGGCCTTTGCTCGATAATCTGTTATTTTATTTGACGCTGGCGACGTGACAACTCGGAGCGATGCAACATTTTACCTGGAATGTTCAGCGGGTATAATTCCGGGTACTATCTACGCATTTAGCAAGATAAACGCTGTACGTTTCACACTAACCTAACAGTGACAAATCAGTACAGTGGTAGGGTAAAAATGTTGTTAGTGAGAGTTCTATATCGCCCGTTGTTAAATCGGTTGTAATTTTCATTGTTGAATTTTTTGATGAATATTTACTACATTCTGTTCATAAACACAATTAAAATTTTCATTAAATATGAAGGCCTTAAAACATGCGCCTCTTTGCTGTGAAAAAAGAGCAATCATCGCCAACTACTTATAAGGAATTGAACATTTGTTTAATGTTATCTGTGGCAAAATCAGGAAAAGTAAACCCTCGTGCGTGATAAATGAAAAAAAAACACGAGTGTGAAATACATTGCATGTTGAACCTAATCGTAGAGCGATAAGAGTCATTTTTCGGGGAAGTTTATTGAAAAAGACTGCAGAATTTGCCAAGGTCGGAAGAAGAAAGAAGATAAGTTAAAGCGTCAACGATTCCTCAACCAGCGAGATACTGGCGAGTGCTTAGAACTCAGGCGAACCCTTCTTAAACAGTCAATAAGCGTAAAATAAAAGCGTAAAATAAAGTTATATCCCATAAACGTGGAGTAGAATATGAAGCTTAAAATAGTAGCTTGTGGTATTTCATCGCCCAAAAAGTTAACTTTTCTGGGTGCAACTCCGGACGGACCAGTGCAGGGAGAAAACTCAATAGTGGAAATAGAGTGACCCATTTCCACATTTATGAAGTTAATGGAGGACTCGATAGATAAAAAAAAATCTTTTGAAGGACCGATAAACTCAGGCCAAGTGCAAGTCAGACTAGCACACGAAGGATTCCGTTATTTCGTACCACCTTACAATATCTAACACTATGAGCGCCGAAAAAAACACGTTAGACGGACCTGGCGAAACCCTTATTACTACCCAGATTTACTACGGAACCCTAAAAATAAAAACCTCACATTTATATTGAAAAGGCTACTTAGCATTTTATATGCATACTAGCTAGTAGCTACTAGTAGTCGCAAATTATCCCACAAGAACGTCGTAAACAAAATATAACTTAAATACATACAAGCTAATCAAAGTAAGATTAAGATAATGGTTCTAGTGCGGCATCGGGCTACTGGTAATCTTAATGATTTCTGGAAAGAAATTAAGTCAGACTAGATAATGAAAGTTGTTTACCAGTAAACATTGAAGGTGAACAAGATAAGAAAAATATAGCTAATCTGTTTAGGAAACATTTTAATGTGCAAAATGTATTAGAAGACAGCAACAATATTCAGCAGGTTAGTGGTAGTCGAGCTCGTGAATTGAAGAACGATCACGTGATTGTCTCTCCTAAAAAGCTAGCATCTATCTTGATGAGCATGAAAAGAGGTACCTAAGTCTCCGGGCCACGACGGCCTTAGCAATGAATATCTGTTGTTTGCGAGCAAACATATCTGTGAAGTACTAGCGTGGCTCTTTACACTCTGCGTGAGACAATGCCATTTACCCTCGGAACTTATTAAAACTGTAGTAGTTCCGATTACGAAAAATAAAACTGGAGATATCTCGATCATGCCTAACTATCGGCCCATATATCTGGCTACAATCGTGGCCAAGGTATTTGGGTCCTACCAAAATTATATATCAGAACGAGTCATTCACTCTCATGCTGCGGGCGTAAATTTCGATGATGGACAGTTTGGCTTTCGCCCACAGGTTTCCACCGTTATAGCAATATTCGGACTGAAGCAAGTTGTCAGTTATTCCAAACAGCAGACGACCACTGTGTACGCTTGTTTACTCGTATATATACACTTGTATTTTAGATTTAAGTCGTGCATTTGACACACTTAACCTCGAAAATTATGATGAATGATGGACCAATTTTAAAAGATTGATTTTGATTTACTTCGCTCTTTTTATCATCTTTCTATGAATGTTAATAAGTCAATGTTTTTGATTCGTTCATCTAATTTAAGTGATCATTTTTGCTATTGCATTCGTATACATATTGTTTACAATTAACTAAAGTGACGAGTTGGGGAAAGTGAATAGTGTTACGCGGACTCGTTTTTACACCTGCCAACCGTAGACTACACCAAGATGGTGCAAGATGGCGTACGAGTCGCCTATAATAATATCTTTAGACAACTGATGGGCTTGGAACGTTAATGTAGCGCTTCAGAAATGTACGAGTATACCTTAGCCCGAGTCGACTCGTTTAATGCCATCCAAAGGAAAAGGATAGCATCATTCATGTCCAGGGTTGATAGATGCAAAATGCAATAATTTGCAGTTTGGCAGACAGGCTTATGACGACAGCAACATATTTCCGTTGGGTACAAAATCACCCATGTATAAATGGCTATGTACTTGCCTGTGTTTTACTTTATTTTATGTTTAATTGTAATATTTTGTTATTTCTCTTCTGTATGTGTGTTTTCTGAATGCGTGTATGTCTTTTTTTTTGTTTAGTTATAAGTTTCTGTGCCTCAAATTATGTGTCCAAATAAAGAATTATTATTATTAAGGCAGATTCTCTCAACCTATGACTATAGTACTTAATTAGGTATCAAGTAAAATCTTAAAAGTCCAAACATTAGTTCCCGATACCCAGGAAAGCAATCGTCACCCAAAAAGCAATCGCCTTGTGTTTCGAAATAGGTCCACTTTTCTCAACATACTCAAAACGAGATTTTTTGTGACAGTGTTACGACTACGAGGTAACAGTCTCATTAGATATCTGAGTGGCAAGATGCGTGTCAAACGCAGAAAACCCGCATTTGGGCCACACCTCATTAATATTTGAAAGCTGCACGTTCGGAAGTGACGTGACTCGTAGGTACTGAAATTGGTAAACGATATAATAAGATATCGCAGAAAATAAGTCACGTTAGTCTAGTGATCGACTACAACAGCTTCTTCTTGCTTGCATGTGGAATATTTATTTATTTATGTGGGTCAAAAAAAATCAGCTGTTCAGTACATTTATGTTCGCCCAACTCGTCAAAATGTATCTACTGAACAGCTGATTTTAATTACGCGATTTCAGGGTTGGTCCCATAGTAAATTTTGTTCGTTATAATGAGTACAATGACCCCTTAAGAGGATTAAAACGACTTAACTTTAACCATGTATAGTATAGGTAAGGTGGGTGGACCATGGAAGGCCATGCTCCTTCGAAGGCCAATTATTAAAATTTCGTAGTTATTGCCATGTGATGACAAATTCCTTCTATCTACATAAACATCCATCGAACTAGAAATCACAGACGCGGCGGTGAATCGCTCGCGCCACTATTTTGGCAGTACGGTCCCTTGCTTCATTGATATCGGAAATCGGCGACGTTAAAATAAGGTGGGTGTACCATAGAAGGCCACTCTAACAAATAAATAGTTATTATTCGTTTATTTACTGGATAAATGAAACTAACAAATATTTAAGTAATACTTTGTTTTATTACGTAATATATAAACCACTTCTTTTTATTGTAGATTTAATGGCTATTTATTAACTTTTAATGTTAAATGACTGATTTATTATAATGGCCTTCTAAGGAGCCTTGTTCCTAGCAAGGCCATTTTTAAGAGTTCAATGAAACTTAATTTTAATCAATATTGATCAAATCTGAAATTTAAAAAAGTGGTTTATATTTTACGGAATAAAACAAAGTATTACTTAAATATTCGTTCGTTTCATTTATCCAGTATATGAACGAATAATAACTGTTTATTTATTAGAGTGGCCTTCCATGGTACACCCACCTTATAAACAACTTCTTCTAATTATTTGGTGCTTTTCCTCTAACCTCAGCTTCTAATTTCCCAAAATTGGTGCTTAGTCCAATTAGGGTAGGCAAGGTGTAATACAGTGAGATGCAATAGATGCAAAGAAAAAAAACAAGCTATAGAAGGGTATAAAACCTCCCAAAGTTGGATGATATAGGATTATTTAGTTTAACGCATGTTTAACGATATGTATGCAAAAAAAGACGAAGCTACGAAGCATGTTTGACTTTTTATGACTGCTCACAAAAACGCTGATGTGTGGTTTATTGTACTTGTAATTGGTGCCAAACCACCATAAATATTTTCGCCATATTTATTATTGCCAGTTTCTAAATTGAGTGATTGAAGAGGAGGTCCTCTTGACTCAAAATCCTCTTGTGATTGAAGAGGGTGTATAAATTATTCAAAATTTTAAACATAGGTAAGTGGGTACGTACGTACGTACGAGTAATTTTGACATAACATAACATCACGCCTGTAATCCCCGAAGGGTTAGGCAGAGGTGTACCTAACAGTACCCACCCACATTTCGCCAGTTATGTTGAAGTCCCCCTATTGCCAACAACCGGGCACAAATCCAGACACTGGGGCTGCTACTCAGAAATTCCTGACGGAAAAACCCAATAACACTTTGGCCGAACCGGGAATCGAACCCAGGACCTTATGCTCCTGGGTTCGATTATGACCTTATGCTCGCAAAGGAGGAGGCGGAACGTGAGAGAGAGCGTTCCTCCTCACGTCCCAGCCGCCGCGGGAGACGCACCGGGCGTCGGGGGCCACGTGGTGGCCCCCGGCCACCGTAGACGCGGGCCTGTGGACGGTGAGCTAAGGGCTAGCTCGCCGTCCCTCCGTCTTAGGACGACAGGCCGTGTCGACGGCGCGTTCGTGTTCCACGCGCGCCTCAAAGAGATGTCAGCATAGGGAAGGGGCCCGCAAGGGCCGATGCCTGCCGGGTGCTGCGGGTTGTTCGAAAGAGATACCGCGGCCCCGGAACACAAAGGGCGATGAAGGAACATGGATGGGTTTTTTTTAGGACCTTATGCTCAGCAGTCGCGATTGCTATCAACTAGACCAACAAAGCAGTCAAAATTTGTATAGTCAATAATTTTGAGTAGGTTCTTATTTTAGTATGACACCAATAATTTCACTGTCATACGATACTGAAAATCTTAATGCTAGAAGGGACACCGCAGGCCACATCCGAAAAATCCTGCATACATAATGGTTAAATTCATTACGAGTCTTTGTAACCAACAAGCTATTGTGCATGTGCGCAAAGCGTGAGCGAGGGAGAAAATAAAGTAAAAAACAAGCCAAGATCAAGTCGGGCTCGCACAATTTAGGTTCAGTACCCAACTACTTTCATTGAGAGTGTGCAGTTTGTAAAAAGATCGCTGTTCTGCTGTAATTACAGTCAATCATCATCTGTCTAGACAATTATGTTGGGGTTGCCAAACTAACAAGATAAATCTAAATACCGCATACACAAGTGCTGCATATCCTACCTCGGCAACCCAGAGGCTAGGTAACACGATACTCCTTTGAAACACTGAATGTCATATTGTCAGGGTTCCGGCTACCTATAACGACTTTCAAAGAACGACGAATGACAGCCGGGACCAACTGCTTAATTAAAGCGCTTTTGTGAGACCACAAGACAAAACATTATAAGGAACATAATCATTTATATCCATAAATAGATCTTTCAAATGAAACTTTACCGTTTACACGATAAAGACCTTTTTTTTAATAGGACATCGAAACATTAACATTAAAAACTAAAACAGTGTTACTGGTAAAAACTATTCTATATTATCTGAGCGCGGGTCATTGATCTCGAAAACAAAACTTGGAAGAAAATGAACTTATAAAAAAACCGTTTTCCATTCAAGGCCGGTACCCTATAATACAAGAATGTATTCGTAGCCGGTCATATAAACCATAAACAATCAGTAAGTAGAATGTGAAGGAAATGAGTGGAAAGCTCTGTGTTTCTTTTTAGAAAAACGTGACACGGTCTCAATGTTTAAAAAAAAACTGTAGGCTCTAAGCTAAAAGTTGGACATAAAAGTTATTCTATACCTCTTGTTACATACTTTAATTTTGATTTTATTCAACTTGTGTTAACTGTTATATTATGAGTAAAGACTGCTTGATTCTAAAATGGCATAAATTATAAAATTTCGATTTTATATGTTTAAATATGTTTTGGTTTCGGCCGAAACTGGGACCGTGGCCGAAGGTTCGGTTTCGGTGTTTGTTGAAAATCCTGTTTCGGTCGAATACTCAATATCCCGCAGCTAATACAAAGGGTGTAAATAGACCCTTATCGAAGCCGAAGTAATTCTTCCTGTCATTGCGATATTTTTTTTGTTCTGAACCATATCTGGGAACCTTCTAGTTACGCAGATATTAGAGGTCAAAGTTCTAACTTTTGTCAAGTTTTTTTTTATACCTACTAGTTTTTAAGGTTTACGTTTATTCAAGGTTTACTTTAAATAACTCCAAGACCCGTTTACTATTCGATGCATCCATCAGCATAATGTTTTGAGTGCGTTACATTGAGTTTTACTGTGAAACCTGATTTTTCACCCCAAAAAATAAATCATTTCCACCGTGTACACGTGTGTTATCAAGTGTGTGTGGTGTTATCATTTTTGAGCTCTCTTCGCTTGCTCTTGGAGCCTTTTTCCCTTTGGTGTAGTCGAATAAGTAACATCTATTTCTGAATAAAAGGACTAAAGAAAAGCTAACTTGGCTGCAGTGGAGATGTTCAATCTTGACAACACGGTTGGCGCAGTGGTTGAGCGATTGACTGCTGCGCTTCGTGTCGCAGGTTCGATTCCCGCACGGAACAAATATTTGTATGACCCACAGATAGTTGTTCCGGGTCTGGCTATTTGTGTATGTGAGTAGTAGTGTAGTGTTTTAATTTTTCATTTAATGTTTTTAAACGCCCCCACTAGGTATTTCTCCTAGAAATACGGGGGTGGTGGGGGAAAAGGTATTTTAAATAAAAAATCTTTTAATTCCTATACTGTTCAAATAACTCTTTAAATCAGTAACTTTTACTTCTAATATAAACAAGTATGAAAAATGTCGAGATTGAAAATCTGGATCAGGATCAATTGAAATCTACATATAATTAGATTTCTTGAATCACAATGAATGGTAAAGGGGGTGCATAAACAAACAAAGGTAATTTACATCGTTTATTCATTTCTAACATGCAATCATAATTATTTTAAATAATTACACAACAGTGATACTTATAGGTACTGTTATAGCGTTGAGATTGTACCAAAGCGAATCTTGAGTATTCTAGTTGCTTAACCGAAACGGTTAGCTACTGGTACGTACGTTGTCCTGTACGATAATTTACCGTGAAATGTTGGGAGTCTCCCGTAAAACATGTTTCTATAGTTAAAACCAAGTCAGTATGAAACTGCCATGCTACACCAAAGGGTCTTGGTCAAAATGGGAGTAAGTCCAACAGAATTGAAATATTTCTCAAATCAAATCATAGATAAGTACTTAAGTCGAGAGCGGACGAGGGCCAATTGAAAATTTTGGAATTTCCAGTATTTTGTCGAAGATTTGAATTAAAACACTCATTTGTTTTCAAAGCAGATCTTGTTGAATCCTACCCAGGCCGGCGAAGTCCAAGAATCGACAAAGGACTGTGTAATGGAACCCCTTTGTTAGTCTAGATTTATTAACAGTTTCAATATTAGATCATTGGCCAACTACACTTACGACTTAGGTACTTGTTAATATGAAGGGAAGTCCTATTTTTAAGCAATTATTTGAGATATATTTCAATTCTGTTTGTATTACGCCCAGATTTCATAGAAAATGACCCATGGTCCTAAAGCGTATTGACACGGCGATGATCAGATTGCCGTGTCAATAGGCTTTTAGCCTTGGGTGATAGTCAGAATTATGTTGTTCCTCACCCAAGACGCATAAAAATTATAAAGCGACAATAAACGTGATCTTATCTTAAAATAAACTATTAATACTCTTTATTTTTAGAGAATTTACATTAAATAAGTAGTAATAATCATATAAAATATCAGATCTCAATATCAAACAATTAGGTCAATACAAACAATATATTATTATGTTAATAATTAAATACTAGAGACAGTGCGTATGCATGCACTGACAATCGTGCATTGACTAATAACACGAAAACAAAAAGCTTTCAAGCATTTTATGCGAACCAAGTTTAATACAAAGCTCCGGAATCTATTGTGTATTAAAGAGATTTAAAAAAAAATATAGCAGACATTGGGAATAATTATTTTCATACAAAAATTTTGATCCCAAACATCGATTTTGACACACGTATGCTACTCGACAAGCGAGCGTATGACACTAGACAGACCGACTTGTGACAAAGTAGTAACAAATATTGGATTACGATTTTCTTAGTTTTGTCTCCTCTATCGCTCGTTACTATTTTAATGTCTTTGGTACCAACAAACCAGACACGCAGATGAAACAAAAGTAAAACAGATGAACACATTATACAATATTAGACTACTATCAAAAATGTAGATACCAAATCAAGTCTTTAATACCTTCGTCATATTATTGGGCTATTTTTGTCTGCTCCTTGCACAGCAGAATATTTCTATATACCAACTTAGAGGTGTAATGTCAATACCACAGAATGACATTCAGCCATCTTCTTCGCCGAATTAAAAACCGACATTGACACACATTTAAAATTTAATTTGAAAATAAATGTTTTTGCTATTTTTTATGATGTCATTAGCCACTAAAAAAAAGTTTTAGCTTTATGTCAGCTCGCCATTTTGTTCAAAGGTGTACGCCATTTTGATGTTTGCCTAATGCCGTAACTTCAGAAAGTATTGTGTGTCCTGACTTGATGAAGAAAAGAATTAGAAAAGTGTACAAAATATAAAAGATGCTTAACTAACATTAAGTGTTTACCAAAATATTTAAATTGTGCATTAGTAATAAATTGATTAAAATTCGATACAAAAATGTGCTCGTCCCTGTTAAAAACAACAAACGTCATTAAGTATTTTACATAATTATCGGTAAAATTTAAAGGCAATCATAAAAGTTAACTGTACCTATGAACAGTGTAAAAACTGTAAAACGTCTCTTAGCGCCAGGAGCAGGATACCATTCCTCAAATCATCGCTAGGTGGAGATCAAGCCTGCGCGGCGTGATTAGACCTAGGGGCGGTACCCATTAAAGTATTGACATAACACATTATATTAAGTTGTAGTTTTATTTTAAAAATATCTAGTCACAACACATATATTCGAAAAGTTCCACTTTCACTACAGTTTTACTAGGTTAGCATTTATTTAAAAACGACTGGATAAAAGTTGATATACGGGATGGAAGGGACATCGACGCGAAAGCGGTTATCGCGTATTAATTACATCATTCTGAGCCCCACAGAAATTTTACATCGGTAATTTAAAAAAATAACAGTTTTTTCATACATTTTGACTGTGTAGGTACTGCACTTTTGTAGGAAACAGCTGTTTTTTTAATAATCATGTATCGTTTAGTACGATAAATATTTGAATAAAACTGATTTTAAAAATATGGAACATAAACATGCATAAAGACGATCTTTCCATCAGTGATGTGCGAGGTAGCTAAGCGTTGAGCGAGGTTGCAGCTAGGCTACGAAACCCCATATAAGAATATTTTCACCAAAGCCGAGTGTATCACATAATTTACGCATCACACACAACACACGCGCATCCCCAGCTCGCGTTCTTAGCCTTTGACCCTCACTTCAGCGAATACCTATGCAAAGCACTTCACTACAAAGAACCCTTTTCCACCAAAGACAAGCCAACACCAAAATGTCCAGGTATTATAAATCCCTCAACACCCAGCTTAGCACATACCTGAAGGAACGGCAGCCTAAAGCAAACGTGTGCTTGAAAGTACATAATATATAAATTAATGCTACCTATGTAAAAACAAATAAAATTAACAATGTCATAATAAATAACTTATTTTAAATAAGTTAAAAAGGGTTGAGTGAATAACATTTTTTATACGTAACGATTCAAATAATAAATATTATAGCACAAACGTGCTCGTTTCCACTCACACTAGGCTCCACCTAAATTAATTAGATGTTTACGCTCGGTTGAGAGTTTATATTTCGACAGTGTAATATTATTTTGGCCATCGTTTAGTTGTCGCTTTGTGTTAGTGAAAACGGGCATTAGTGATAAAACAATTTAGGTACAAGTAACTACAAATCTATGAAATACGTATTAATAATACTTGAGGATGAGGGAATGCTTGAAATTCAATATACATACAATAAACTCACACCTTTTTCCGTGGGGGTAGGCAGAAACTACAGAATTTGAGATTGAACTAACTCGTAACACACAATATTAAAGAAATTAGATTCCTGATTCTGTTGCGCACCGGAAAACCAAGTAGGTAAATGCCAGTAATCATCATCAATTTTACATAATATACATAGTAGGTTAACATTTTAATTCTATTCAGAAACCAACTAAATACGGCCACGTTCCTGTGAGAACTTCAGAATAAAAAGTATGTAAAATACACTCTTACATAGAAATGCAACTTCGTATAATTTCAAGTCAACTTGTCGACTACTTTTCAAGTTTTGCGAACATATTATGGAAGTTGAATTTTTGTATAATAATAAAGATACTAAACCCAAGGAAGGCCACACGTCAATATAACCCTAGTAAACATAATTATTTTATCTGATTAGTTTGCAACAAACGGCCGGATTAAAACAAAAACATTTGGCACACATATCTGCCCTCGTAACAGTAAACGCAGTACTTGCAAAATGGCGGTTTTGAGAAAAACGCGGTTAAGTGTTTATTTTAAATCTCTACTTTAACTTATCTGGTAAAGTAGAGTAGAGTGTTTTTTTTTTTAATCTCTACTTTAAGTTGTCAGTTAAAATAGAGATTTAAAATGCACTCATAACCGCGTTTTTCTCAAAACCGCCATTTTGCAAGTACTGCGTTTACTGTTACGAGGGCAGATATATATATATATATATATATTTAATTTACCAATTTTGTACTGTGTGATCCCACAAAACTTCATTCCAATAAGTGTCTGCGTCTTTTTTTAAAAGGAAACTAAGAAAAATTTTGTGAGGTTTTTGCCCAGCAGTGGGACGATGGCCGTTTACCAAAAAACATTCCCTACATTCGTCACATACTATATTAATTCAAGTTGAATAGTTGTTTAAGAACAAATAACACATATTTGTGAAAAAAAAAACAATACTATAACCTAAATACATAGTTAAGGAATGCATAAGATGTTAGGAATATAAAGGAATACAAAATGAATTTTTCAAATTACTTATCGATTAATAAGATATTTTTTTCTGGATAGCCGAGATAGAGTGCAGTTAGTACTCCACTTGACGTTAGATCGAATGAAATATAGATCTCGTATTTTTCATGGATCAATCAGTGGCGTGGCGTGGTGTGGCGATTGGCACATGAAAAGAGAGCCCTGTACCGCCGCAGTGGGTGATGATGCTGATGAATGCAATCAGTTGCATACAGTAAATTAATCAACTGCATTGTTTAATGTTCTGCTATCGTTTCTAAAATGTTTGTGCTGTCAGTTTGAGCTCCTACATTATAGTGGGAGTGTTTCCATTATTTTCTTATCATTATTCTTCTTAGAGCGGCTCAGATGCAAGACTATTAGTATTAATTATTAATTTTACTAAAGTTTTAAGAGGAAGTTTCATGGAGTTCAATTTCATGCAATTGTGGAAACGTTAGAACGGGCTAAAACCTCGAATGAGTTCGCCGTTAAGTAATTTGCATTATTTTTCCAAGAACATGAATTCCCTTTTTGAAAATAATCTACTTATTACATTAATTATTCGAATAGAATTGGAATGTTTTCTATTTTCTGAAGTCTTTTAGCTTATAGAAAGCCTCCCAAGTCATTCTTTAACGCATGTTACATACATAAATCACCAACCTACACGTTACAGACAACAATTAACATACAAATTTGATGATCAAAAATACAACAAAGTTAAGGCTGCGGTAATGGGATGCTTGAAATCGTTCGTTGGCGGCGCTTAAACGCAAGCTGTCTCACCCAGTCTTGTGAGTAAGCGAAAAGCACGATGAACAGACCGTAGGGCACACTCTACGGTGTCTTCATTACGTATACGTTTTTCACAATAAACCCAGAGGTTTATTGTAAAAAATTGACCTCTTCACCATTTAACTAGTTAGCTACTCATTTACGCCCAAAGTAGTGTGAAATAAGAGTTCAAATACTGATCTTTCGAGGCTAATACCTTTCAAATTACTTTTGATAATACTATTACTCTGCTTGCGTATAGGCATCGCTACGATGATACAAAACTTTGGATGTTAGCTGCCAAATAGTAGAGTTATCACCCCACAAAGTTTGTATTGAAAGCAGGCCGAGTAGCGCAGCACTAATATACATATTGAAGTAACATGTTTCTTAACATACAATTTTACATAATAAGTAATAAACATTGATTTTTATTGTTGAACACACATTGCCGTTTAATATACGGTACGTAGATAGCTTATTTACATCATTCGATAACTGGGTATAACATAAATGTAATATAAGTAAACAAAGTGAGTGGCCTAGTATTAATAGAGAAGTTAGAGTCTTCGATAGAAACCGCAGCCACAATATAAAACAGAGAAAGTAGTCAATCAGAGCATCCCCCTATCTCTGAATTGTTCCTGAGACCTGTATCGGCCGGATAGTCAGTGACATTAAGATAGAGTGCAACACGGCGGCCTGTCGACCGCTGTGACTCCTCAAAACACTGGGTGGCGATATCGTCAGACGACGACCTGCGATGCGAAAGCTGCCGATCACGGACTGTCGGGGAGTCACCCCGGACAGGGAAAGTTGATAGAACAATCACGCTCACTAGCCCTGGCAAGCCCTGGTGAGGTGCTATCGCTGAATGAGTCTCTTTAAAGGATTTTAATGAAAGTTGTTCACATTTTTCTAGCACAAACAAACGACCAAAAAACATTAGTGCGAAAAATGCTTTGTGATAACATGCAACATATCTATAAACCATCATCGCTTAGTATGGTTTCATCATGGTGGAGAGGATTTTATAGTCAATTTCGGTAATGTCCTTTGATTTTGTTGACTGACACTCACAAAAATCACGATCAGTGGCTTTACATCGACTAATGTAAACAAACTATATATTTAAGCGTATAATTTTGTCTTAATTTAGGGTTTTCTGACTAATAAGCAGCACGAACTCAAACCAGCCGGCATCTTCGCAAGTTCAGAAAAGCAGATTGACCGTCTAGCGAAGTCGATTTTTTCACAAAACACCTGGAATTGAAAAATGGCATGGTGAATGACAAATATTTTGTACACTAATGAAACTGATCAGGGAAGAGTCACTGTCCGCTAACAAAATCGCGGCCTTTATTAGGGAGCGATTTCAAAGAACAGTTCCAGCATTATTCATTTGATCACTTTACAAGGTGGAAGGGACACCCACACTAAAACGGTTACCAAGTATTCAGTCCATCATTGTGAACCCCCCATAGTAACTTAGAAATAAAATGATCATAGAATTTTTTTGTTGGTTATTAAAAATTTATAGCTGTTGCCTACAAAACTGTAATACCTACACGGCCAAATGCATGGTACAGTTGTTTTTTTTTACCTTACACAAAAAAGAACTGACACCCTTTCTAACCTTTTTACTATTCTGTGGTGGGGTAACGAGGGTAAATTTTGAAGTCCAGCTGTCATATGTCACCCTTAATATTTATAAAAACACAGAAAATAACGTTATAATGGTGTAAACCCCCAAACATATTGTGTTTCTACACAGAAGTAATTAATTATGGAAAAAATCTAACAAAAGTGAATCGGGCTTACACAATTATGGTTTCAAACCAAACTACACAGACAAATCTGTGAAATGGGTGCTGGCCTATCGTAATTGGTGTAATAAGCGTAATTAATACACCTATGCTAGTTCCTAAACTATACAGCTAAATGTCATGGGGTCAAGGAGAACATTATCTGCACCATTTATGATTTGGCAAACTAATTGTTTGTTAAGGTTACACCCACACTGAGACCTAATTCTCGCCTACGCAGAGCACCATCGCATAAACTGAATAAATAAATAAAAATCGAATAAAAATTTCACATGAATTAGAAAAATCACTGTGTTAAATCTCTAGTGGTTTTTATAAATATTGCTTAACTTGCTGGTTTCGGCAACCGGCAAGCGTGTTTAATAAAACATTTTGATTTGGTAATTATAGATATACTTTTACAGAAAAAATATTGCAATAATTATCCATAAATCACAGTAACAAACCTTGAACGCTTCAGGTATTTCCTCAATAGCCCTGTGTATGAGCGTCCCATTAACATAAAGACAGTTAGCTGCTTCATCTTCTGGGACCGTCAATGTCTGATACGTAAAGGTGGCTTCACGCTCGATTCTCTTAAGCAACTCTTTGGCCTCCTTACTGGCACTAACACATAGAATGTCAGAGCCTGCTACAGTGATGTAGTTCTTTAAGCCTTTAGCCCCTTTAGAAATCTGTAATAAAAGGTATAGTCGGTAATAAAGGGATCACTCACACCAGAAAATTGTTCTTTTATTATTCAGCTTCTTCTAAAGAAGGAATTGGGGAAAGCCTTTGCCCAGCAGTGGGACAGTACAGGTTAAACAGAAACATAATTTAAAAAAAAAACTTCTTCTAAGAGACTGGGTAGTATGATTGCCATAACTAAATAAAAACTGCGGTGGTGAGCGATAAAGGTGTGGTCTGGAGAAAGTTACTTTTTTAAATATTTTGTTCTAGAATATCCCATTTTCTTCAACCTCAAAATTGTCAATTCAATGTGTGTAATAGGCCCATGTACGATATTTCTAGTAGGATAAACAAAATAACGTAACTGTATGTGGAAACATGCAATAGAATGAAGAACATAGAAGTGTAAGTTACAATTAATAGAATTACTGACAACATTATTTCTTTTATTGTAATGACTCATGGACTCCCATACCTCAGAGATAGATCTTCTCAACTTGTTAATGAGAAACACCATGTATAAGGCGTTGTCAGGTGATTAACCAAGGCTGTTGTAATTTATACATTTCAAATCAAAGGGAGTTGTGAGACCAAAGTGGCATTTGCAGAAAGGGATATGAAACTACCCCTACTACAGTATGCTGCTTATAGTTGTACCTTTATTGGAGTGCAGGGGAATTCAGGAAATGCTTCAGCCACAGCACTTGCTCCAGCCTCATTTGTACTCTCAGATATACCAACAAAGAACTCTCGACCTGCAATGCATAAAAAACAATTATGTATCTATTGTTGTTTCATCAATATAACACTTACGGTTCCACCTAGAGTTTTAATGATTTGTCTGGACATGTCTGGTTTTTTGCCATAGGTCTTTCATTTATCTACCTTAGATTATTATAAATCAATTTACGTGATTTATAATACTCTATAAGGTCAGATAAATTCTGCAAAATTTCATATATGGCCTCTTAAGAGAACACTGAATAAAAAAGAGAAAGTCTAGACTTTCTTGCAAATATCTTGATTTTTCAATATGAATAGTAACCCTTGATGAGTGAATGTACTGGTCCACTGCTGGTCAAAGCTCACCCCATAGCTTTCCACTTCTCCCTGTTTGTTGTAATCTCCCACTAAACTCTAGGTCATCACCCTAGATTATCAATACCTCCATCGGCGACCACGCCCGTCGGTTCCGATGGATCAGCAATTACTGTTTTGGCATGTATCGTGGTATTGCGTATTTGGTAGCTGGGCTTGATAACCAATACCAAAACCAACCTCTCCATTGCCCTCTGGCAAACCTTGGGTTTCGACTTTTGGCACTACAGGTAAGGATGGCAAGGACATTGAATATAAGTAAGTATAAATGATAATGGTTCTAGGTATACTGACAAAGAGAAAAGGTCAATTTAGTATGTGAGATATCTAAATAAAGCGGCATTGCTCCAGCTCTTTGTCAGGGTCCCTAATCCACTGACTAATTTACCTGTGAATAATATATCTGAACAGGATATATTTGCTTCCGGATCCACTTGATCAATAACTGTTTGGCCCAGGTCCTTTTGTAAAATTTCTTTTAAAATTTTTGTCTGAAACAAAGCATCAATACTTATTCTATCAAATACAAAAGTTTATAGATAGATAGCGAACATTGACAGATAATATACTGAAATATCTGTCAAGTCTGGTGTCCCTTTGGACTTAGACAATGGACTAGCTACCTACTCCCGTATGCTTGGTTTGACTGCACCTTTTGCTGTTTCGTGGCTCTGGACACAAAGCTGTTGAACTGATACTTGGTAAGAAATGAAAGATTTAACATGGTTATTAACTCAATGTAGAGTGGTATTTAAATAAAATATGTAATCTTTCTCTAGCAGTTTTTAGCCTTACCACTAGATACAATAATGTTAGACATAACACACAAAAACTTGCACATGGCATTCATTGATCTGGAGAAAGCGTTCTGCTATATTAGCAGTCTCTCCAGTTCTGGAACCATAGTGCTAGATGGCACGCTTATCCCAGTCTACTCCGACTTTCGGTATCTCGGTTCACTCGCGCAAAGCGATGGACACAATATGCTGAGCAACAATATAATAAATAGCATCAGCAGATGAATTCGCACAAATAAACAAATCTGATTGTACTTACATTGTTTATTTCCACCGTAGAATTGTTCTTAGGCAAGAAGGCGATACCATGACATATGACTGCTATGTCTTCTATAAGGACTTTTTCATGCAGGGAGCCTAGCAGATTAACTTCAATTACTTCTATATTTAACTCCCTCAGGAGTCTCATGTAACAATCATGCTGACGACGAACTTCTTCATATCTAATATCATCTCCATGACTAGAACCTGGTGTCACCTTACCCACCAAAGCGTGAGTATATTGGTGCATTTTAAAATCCATTTGTAAAACTAAATTTACGAAAGCTTAGTATGTAGTCAGTGGCCCTAAAATGGCTAATTAATTTTCCGCAAGAAAAATTTAAAATTTCGTGTATGATTACGATTAGGCAAAAGGTAGTCTTGACTTGTTCATGCACAGCCCAGATTATAGTATTTTGAGATGATTTTTTCGTCTCCTTTTCTGCGCTAGAAGTTTTATGATACAATCCACCAGTCTCGATTTCAGGTAGGTCTTGCTGAAGGTTCCAAACTTCCAAGAACTTTTCACAGTTTCACACGGTCGCAATGCCGCAGCCCACTGCAGACTGCAAACTATATAATTATAATTATCTAAAGCTGAACCATGGCTGAACGCAACCAATCGTAAGTGACAAGTAAGAATAATTTATCTGCCAAAGTTGTCATTTTTTTTATAATCTTTATTCATGACCATAGATACAAAGTCTAACATCCGTACTTATAGTCATGTTAAAGTAATTACTTGAGCTTTAGTTATTACTTGTACAATTTTTTTAGCAAAAAATGACAATACTCTTATTGGTTCCGAAAGTAATCCTCTTCTTAACTTGACCCGACTTATCATTCCTATCTCAACCCGAATATTGCGATATAGATAGGTTTTCCCCTCTCCTCTTTCTTAGAATAAAAAGTACATATAAGTGTCAAATCACAGTTTACAATACATTCAGTCAAAAAAGTATCGGGAATGGATGATTTGTTTATGGTTCGAAATTAGATTTTTTTAGATTGGCACAACTGTTTTCCATTTTGGCGCGGAGTTTGAGTTGCATCTAATAGTTAGATTAAAATACATTGTTGTTTTTAGTGAAATCATATTTAGTTATGGATACACCTCACCCGTCTCCTTTAGATTAAGTTAAGTACATATTTATGTATGTCTACCTTCCAGCAACTAGATATCGTTTGCAAGCTCAGCGGTCTATGCCCACCGAATGAGCCATGTATGCTTTGGAATTCAGAATAAAACTCTCCTCCAAATTGGTAGTACGTCTTCTTAAGTTAATCCTTAGTAAAAATCCTGAGTAGTAAAGTTTAGTGTTAAAAAGGTTTCTCACGCTCCGAAACCAAAACTGGCGCAGACAGTAGGATTTCATCTTATAAATCCGTAGTTTCGCGTTTTTCAGTCGTCCAAATTCGATCATAGAAAAATTAGGCGTAAATCTACGAAAGCAGAGGAAATCCTTCGAATCAAAAGAAATATTCTTTTGAATCGCGTGAGTTCAGAAATCATCGAGTGTTTTCGCCAATCCTATGTTCCCCTATTCCTGATATACTTTCCATAAGTTTAAATGTTAGTTTCGAGATCTAAACTTGCTCATTATTTTATTTTAAAGGTTTTGCCCAGAGAAAATAGCAAGTATAGTTTACAATATAAATCTTGAATTCGACCTTTTGATAAAGAAAAACACGTGGCTAGAGCTGAGAAATGGCCATATGTCGTGGTAACAAAAATAAGATAGGTGAAAGCCAAACTGAGAAACAAAAAACATTTATGTTCGAAGTTTCAACCAACCCAAAGGTTGAAGTCACAAAGTCATTGTTAGTATATTGTGTTCCAAAATAGTTTGCAGCTTTCTTTTTTCTAAAACTGTAGTTAATGTTTATGTTTATGGGTATTAGACGGTATAGTTAATGTTAATTTCCTGCAAGCGAAAGGGCGCCAAGCTGGCTATATGAAATCGGAAGGAGACGCATTGCTGCGGAGGAGCGACATGCAGCTGCAATGGAGGGGCTGCTAAATATTACGAGGGAAATTTTAAAGACTTTGCGGGATGAACAACATGGTTCGCGATGATGTCGTACATAAATCCTATATAAGACCTCATCAAAATAAACTTCAAAATTATTGTTAATTACATTTTATTTAAGAATTAGATTTTAAATCAAAATAGTTGGAAAAAATATATGTCATCCAAGTAAAGACAAAGATTTGTGTGTGATCAATGCGATAATTAAAAAGGGTAAAATAAAAACGTTTTTGCAAAAAATAACCCACTTCCAAAATGTATTTTTTTTTTTGGAAGTCGGTTTTTTTTTTGCAAAAATCTTTTTATGTTTTAGAAAAAGATGATTCTGATATCAAATCAAATCAAATCAAAGCATTTATTTCAAGTAGGCCATTTACAGGCACTTTTGAATTGTCGTAACAAAGACAGCAATAAAAAATGAAGTCCCAGTCACAAGACATAATAACTGTGAAAGTATTGTTGTTACCCATTCCAAAGCGTAGATCTCTATGGAGAAGAATGGGCAAGAAACTCCATGGACACTCTTTTAAATCATATTTTTTTTTACAAAAAATATTGGATACATCATTCTTGTAGAGATAGTACATTATGTGAGAACGATGTAGCAAGACGTGCACGTTAAAAGTGTCCACAGTACAAGAAAAGGCAATTAAAAAACAATATAATTAGTTCAAATAAACCGTGGCAACTCTCATCAGCCATCATTCAACTCAACCATTTTGAAGGGAACTAAATGACCCGACAAACACGCCACCATCAGCGAGACATTTGAGTGAGCATGACATACTCTCAACCGCCAGGGCACATTCAAGTCAAAAAAAAAAGTAGGTTTCCTGTGAATGATAGCTTTCTAGTACATAGTACTCACACAATATAGGCTATGCGGCTATATAATACTAAAAAGATTGAATTTTGCAAAGACAGTTGAACAATCTTCAGCAGCCCCGACAATACTATTTAATGCTATCAATTTATGCCCCCTGTCCTTGTGGAGCAGGACCAGCATTGAGCCAAGCATTATTATCAGCGATATAATCGCCCAACTTGTAATATGCTTGCTTACACAGTGTGTGTTTAATGCATGTTTTAAATTTCGTCTCATTATGTTCAAGAATACTTTGTGGAATTTTATTATAGCATCTCAAACAGTACCCCATGAAAGATGAGTCTACTTTAGCGAGTCTACAGCCTTTCTGAAGTAATTGGTCCCTATTTCTAGTACATATTGTAATTGTGTCTGTCACCTCTTTTTTTTAAAAGATGCAGATTTTTTCTAACGTACATTATTTGTTTTCATAAATGTATTGGCTATGTACCGTCATAATGTTAATGTCTTTAAACAGTTCCCTTAGAGAATCGCGCCTACGGAGGCCGTATATGGCTCTGATGGCTCTTTTTTGCAGAATAAAAATAGACTCGATGTCTGCAGCCCGTCCCCATAACAAAATGCTGTAAGACATTATACTATGGAAGTAACTAAAATAGATAGTGTAGAGATAGATAGTATAGAGCCCAATTTGCTTTAAGTACTAAAATATATTTCACTTCCACAGGCCGGACCTCATACATTGATGGCTGTACATTTACAACTACCTGAGTTGGATGATAACTACCCATTGGATCATCACGAACCAGGGACCGTACAACCCCGGTTAAGAGTTAAGCCTTTCGAAGGGGTAAGCCGTTTATGAGGTTACCCTTATCATTATGTAACCCCTTGAATGGGTTTTATACTAGAAACCCTTTGAAAGGGTTACATGATAACCCATTGAATGGGTTTTATACTAGAAACCCAGTGAAAGGGTTACATGATAACCCATTGATTGGGTTCTAAACTAGAAACCCAGTGAAAGGGTCAAAACCCTTATAATATATGGGTTTTTATAATGAAAGGCATTATAAAAACCCATATATTATAAGGGTTTTGTTCGGGTTATTCAATAAACTTGTGCTAGGTCGGTGGTACGGGAATGGCGGCCTGGCGCTCATTGCCTATTATTCACTAAACGGTATTATACAAATAGCGAGAGTAGGTACGAGCAGGAGCTCCAATAGAACTATAGTTGCGTATTTTGAGTTTTTGAGGCGCCCGCTGCATTCTTTGATCTATCCGCGCCGAAAGTAGCGTGTAGACTTTTTTTATCAATTGGGATGCGTTTGCCTGTCTCATGCTAATTGATTTATAAGGTCCACACTTCAAAATGAGCAAAGGTAATTACTTAGTTCTTTTTTGAATATTAAAGTACTTTGTAGATAGTCGTGAGTTTTTGTTTGTCGATAGTTTGTAGGCAATAGTATTGCCTACAAATAGGCTCACTTGCCCCCTATTACATGAGGTTTAAAAACATAACTGACGAATGTGGGTGTACTATTAGCCTATTAGGTACACCTCTTCGGGGAATACAGGCGTGACGTTATATGATGTTTGTAGATAGTTTATGCTCAAAATCCATCCAAGTCCACCTTGTATCATTTTATTATACTTAATCATTTTATATTTGGTTGTATAAAATATTACTAAGTATATCAGAGTGAAGGAAGTTCTGATGACGAATCTCAACACGTCAATCAGATCCATGACGAATTGCCAAAACCATCATCAGGAATGTTTTTGTCACCTACATTAGATCCAGATGTTTCTACGCCTGATTTATTTCTGTCATAACTTATAGCTTATGCTATAGCTTAAATTTTAAAGCTCCCTTAGGCTCTCTAGATCCGGCTCGCTTCGCTCGCTCTAGCGTTCTCTTCATCTTGAAACTCTTACTCAGCTCAGGGGCTGGGTCGTAAGTCGGGTTTTGAGGTTCAAACCCGGGAGGGGTTTTGACATCTAAATCGACCCCTAAATCTATAAATAAATTTTACAACTATAAATAAATCAACCGATCCGAGGCGGAATGCAAAAAAAATATCGCTTGCTAATACATACCTGTGTTATCGTAATCAATTGAATGAGCAATGAGTAAGTAGGAATTTTGTCTTTATTTTATTAAAAATGTCGTTTGAAATAAGATAAGACATTTAATTAAAACTTTTTACAGTCCGTTCAACTGATTTTGTTTATTACTTAATTACTAAATTAAGTAATAAACAAGAACAGACATGAAAAAAAAAATATTAAGTCATTTCGGTATCCGGCCAGCGAAGCTAAAATGAACTCTATTAACAATAATGATCATAGATTCCTGTTTACAAGCAGATTCGTAAGTAGCCTCAAAGGCGCCGCCGCCGCACTGCGCGGCCGGTCAACGCTTGCTATTCCGTTTTGCAACCTATGCCCTTCAACGAGAGATCATATTACCATGGGGTCTAAACTCGAACAAATTATAATTAGTCATGTAAAGAAAATCATAGATTGCAGCATAGGTAACGATTATGAAACGAACAATCACTAAAATACGTTAAATGGCAGATTTTGACTGAAGTAAGATTAGTAAAAATCAAAACTTCCTTGTCTACTCACTCATAAATCACGTAATTTCTACAAAAAAAGATAAATGAAGCTTTACATCAATTCGATCCCATAGAAGTAGCCATCTGTTAATCATTTCCTTTAGAGCTCTTTGCAAAAGATGGCGTTTTACTGAATATGTTATAATTATGTCACATAAACTGCAGCGTGAAAGCTCACTCACACAAATGAAACTGTTCCGCAAACTCGAGATGTTTTTTGTTGTTGTTTTGTTATTACTTGTCCTTGAACGAAAATGGTCCCTTAGGCCACGGTAATATTATCTATACAGTATTCCAACTTCATACAAACGGGCGAAGCGCGAGCTATACCTACGCGCCTCGATCTCGGTGGTGACGAACGGACGGTGTGTTGTTTTTTTAACAACAACCGCGCGATTTTTTCACTAAAAATAAGTTCAAGTACATATTTAATATGACGAGTAGGATATATTGTGCTGTTTTTGGTTGCATGAATTCGTCAATAACGCACCCAGAGATATATTTTTTTAGATTGCCTGGAAACTGAAAGGCAAGATTATAAAATATTTTTACTTACTAGTAGGTAGGTACATAATGTGTGTCTTTTTAATGGATAAGTATTTCCTTTTATCTCCCGGGAAAAAAGAGCAAATACCAATCAAAAAACAACAAGCATTTTTATTGAACACTTCCAATTCAATTCACAAAGTATTTTATTTGTTTATATAAAAAAGTATATTTACAATCACAAAACTAAATGGAAACACAAAGTAGGCAAATGTAATTAAAATGCTGGAGGCGGGCAGCCCTATCGCATGTTTACGTACCGCGCGGCTGTAGGCATTTATTTCAAAGATACGGCCCAGTTACAATTTACAATACTGTATAGATAATATTACCGTGCTTAGGCCGTTCAAAAGAGTTATCCAAATATTATGGGTTTTTGATTGACTGCTTAGAAAACCCTATCAAAAACCCTTTCAATGGGCAACCAAAATGATCAATTAAGCTGTTCACAAGGGTGACCCACACCACATCGTATGGGTTTTTGATTGACTGCTAGAAAAACCCTATCGAAAACCTTTTCAATGGGTAGCCAAAATGGTCAATTAAGCCGTTCAAAAGGGTTAGCCACATCGTATGGGTTTTTGATTGACTGCTAGAAAAACCCTATCGAAAACCCTTTCAATGGGTAGCCGAAATGGTCGATTAAGCCGTTCAAAAGGGTTACCCATATCGTATGGGTTTTTGATTGACGGCTAGAAAAACCCTATCCAAAACCCTTTCAATGGGTAGCCAAAATGGTCTATTAAGCCGTTCAAAAGGGTTACCCATATCGTATGGGTTTTTTATTAACCGCTTCGAAAAACCCTAACGAAAACCCTTTCAATGGGTAACCAATATGGTCCCTGTCACGAACGCGCCACTCACAAAGAGTTGACTAACGTTGGACTAACTAAAGCTAAATCAATTGCAGTACAGTAGTAGCACTACTATAATTTTAAATGCACATGACAAATTAATCATTAAGATTATAGAGACTGTTTGTTATCCAAACAGAATAAAATAAAGTCACCCATGATAAGACATGGCTCTTTAGTTAATTTAAACAATAAGATTGTTAAAATATAATGAAAAAAGCAAATAAATTAATAGATATTGTTTAAGTTAATTTAAACTGTGCCTATGTTTTACTTTTGTCTTCTTTTGTCTGTGTTTTTTTTTGCCTATTATATACTTATACCGTATTAATTAACTTTAAATAATAATAATGGCTTAAAAGTTTCAAGCAATTCCTTTCTCATTTTAATACCTACTATCAAATCTACATATCTACTGCTATTGGGAGGACTATATACACCAAGAACATTATTTAACCTATACGAGTAGAAGTTTCGATTGAAATGCATATATTTTGAACAGATTCATTATAGAGTTGTTTGAGTATATTTTGTTTCATTAGGTACCATCCAACACTAAAAGAATTGAAATGAAAGGTACTTAATTTAAAAAACGTCCAAACAGATAAAGGCAACTTAATTATTTGGTTACTTGAACGTAGAAAATTAGGTAAACTAACCGTATTACTAAGAAAACAAAAACCTAAGATGAATAATTATGTAGGTGACACCTACTAATTCTATACCTGTGTAAATTGAAAAAAAAACATCAATCAAAAGAAAAAAAAACAAAAGCAATGTTGCTGAAATATTAGACGAAATTCAAAACCAATCGCGATAAGTTCCGTTGTGAAAATATAGAAAATAAAAGAAATTTTAAAAGAATTCACAAAACAATACCCAATAGAAAACTAGTAAGTACAAAATGAAAGTGTATTTAAAAAGTATTATTATACGATGAGATATCCGGCGCCAGCGTCTTGCGCGTCAGGCGCGCGTGCACCCCAACAAACCCATTTTGATGCGGAGTTATTTTAAAATTATGATATCTCCTAAGATGTTGATTGAAATCAAGTGATGTCAAGGACAATTTTATTCACAAGTATTTACTTGTGATTAATAACATATTTATTTGGATAAGGATTAATATTATGTTGATAAAACTCCTTCGCAAATAATGCATTAATTTCGAACAAATTTGATTACCATAAAAAAACGTTATAGTGAGTCAATCTTAAAAGATAGATATACATAAATGCTGTCGCGGACTTTTTTTTTTTTGAAATTTTAAAGGGGAACACTTCCATCATACATGATTTTTGTGTAACTTAAACCGTTTATGCAGCGCACGCAACGCAAGCTCTCAAAAAAGGAATATTTTTTCCCGGTTTTGTAACATTTTTTATTGACGCTCCGCTCCTATTGGTCGCAGCGTGACGTTTTATAGCCTATTATAGCCTTCCTCGATAAATGGGCTATCCAACACTAAAACATTTTTTCAATTCGAACCAGTAGTTCCTGAGATTAGCGCGAAACTCTTCAGCTTTATAATATTAGTATAGATTGGAGAGTTAGGTATTATCATTGCCAAGATATTTAAGAGACTTTACAATAGCATTTATTATGGTTTAATATACGGTTTATTCACAATTGACTCTGCGTTGAAAGACTAAATATTATGAAATGACTTAACGGGAGCACTAATGGATGGGAATTCTTTATGATCCGTGATAATAATTGGTGCTTGCTGATACGGGTGTACCTACTCACAGCGGCATAAGACTGGGTTGAAACTTAGAATTTATTTCTTCTTTATTTCGATTTTTCTTTGCTTACCAGGCCATACCCTAGAAATAGCCAAATGACTACTGCAGTTTATACAAACTATCTCCTGTTCATCACAATCCTTTTAGGAGTGATGACCAGCACTAGACGAGCACATTTGGGCACCTTTGCAAACTTTTGCAGAGAGACTAAATTTAAGGCCTGGACAAATGTCCAGGCCTTAAATTTAGTAGGAGTATTGTGTAACTGGACCAATGTCCAGGCCTTAAATTTAGTAGGAGTATAATGTAGGAGTATTGTGGCAGTGTCGTTGTTGCAGCAAAGGTAACTGCAATGGTTCCTAAAAGGGTCAGTTTTCCCCATCTTTTGATTGAAATCACTTCTAAGTAGGTAGCAAGTGATGTTTTTATCATGGACTTATACAAAATGGACGGAGCGCTCATCCCAGAAAAGTGACCAAAGAGATATTTATAACAGAGGCTGTTTAACTCTGTCTAATAGAGTGACCAAACTTTTTATATAACAAATAAGAAAGTTCGTTTTGACAGAGATAGGTTGTGTCCGGTTAATACATCAACAGTTGCCCAAAATAGCGAAATTATAATTTATGAGAAAAACAAAAACTGTAGGTACATTTAAAATAAGAGTTTTTCTCGAATATTCATCACCCACGGTTTTTAAGAAAAGAAGTTTTGTTGAGACACATGCCTTGTGTAGAATAATCAACTACGATCGGGTAGGTTTGCCTGGCTTATGATAAAGTAGGTAAATAATAAGTTTATTCGTACAAAAATTCTGCATGCACGCAGAATTTCGTTGGGGACCATGGCCTTTTCATGCAGTCGATTAAACCCGAAGCTTATTTAAATCTTCAAAGTGACTTTTATTTGGATTGAAACGATAGATACGCAGATAAAATAAATATCCCACAAAATAAAAACAATAGGGCATAGGGTCACAACTTAGAATAATCTTTAGTTATTATTCTAAGAGTCATAGGTCACACAGCCAAAATGACAGTGACGTTGTCTAATCCAAACAAACCACCTTTTTATGACCATGGACACAAAAGTCCTTCAATCGAAATACAATGCGTTTCAAATAAGAATTCGCGCTATATTCTGACGTCATCGCTGTATAATCGAATAAGTTGAGTAGGGTAGCAATAAAATTAAAAAGTTATTGTTGCAAAACTCAATCACACTTTGCCCTACCCTAGGAACTAATGCTCAGCAGAAGAGGCTGCGACCAATATCTAGATCAAAGAGGTTGTCAGTTTTTTTTAGTTTGGTTAATAACTTCCACCGCTAAATTTGTTATCATGAAATTTCCAATTTGCTTTTCCATTAAGGTGCAATGGACCGGGGCGCAGTTAACCAATGAACAGTGTTTCGTCTCGAATAAGCTAGGTGGACAAAAGTACATTTCATTATTCTGATTTTATAAAGACTCGTTAGGTCGTTTTATTAATAAATAATTTTAATTTTGCGAATAAAACACAAAATAAAAATAAGAAAACTTATTTTGTACTAGCTGTGCCCGCGGCTTCGGTCAAGTGTCTAAAACTAATGATATAAGTTTTGTTTACCTACTCAGAAAATTCCCTACAATATCATTTGTTTTGTTCATTTAAGATGAAAGCGCCAAGGTAGGCAGCGAAAATCAAATTTTTTTACGTCAGTGTCAGGTTGTACCTATTGTACGTTGATTAGAATATAAATATAAATAAAGATAAAAAGAAACTACATATGATTTGCGACAGTAATAAATATGTCTTTACCTATAGAGTTATAATCATTAAAATCATCAATATAACCCTTTAAGTTCATTTAATCCCATTGAACGACTTTTTCTTGATATAATCATTGAATGGGATACAATGAACTGTATTTTAGTAATTTAATGAATTGTATTGATTATATATAAATGATTATAATTCTGTAACTATGTCCCTGTTTAACACACGGTTGCATAGTTTGTTTAAGGTGGTAGCGCCAGGGTAGCCCGCGAAATTCGAATCTTCTTACGTTTTTTGCAATTGGCGGTCATTGCCAAGCTGTACATTGAACAAAATATGATTCGCGGCTGTAATCGGTATGTAGTTACAGAATTATAATAATTAAAATCATCAATACAATCCTCAAAGTTCATACAACCCATTGAATAACTATTTCATGAAAAAGTCACCTTATTTACAAACTAATATTAGATCTAAAATAGGAATAAAAATATTTACTATTACGGGGCGTCAAAAAATTTGTCCACATCGCTGTAAGCAGGAAAAGTGCCCAGAAAGCTGGCAGCATTTTCACGTTGGATGACTATGCTGATTCTTTGGCCAAAAAAATGCCAGCCCTCTGGTCACGTGAAGAGTCGACCAACCGCTTGGCGATATCCCGAAATAATTATAAGCTTTAAACAAAACGTTTCTGCAATAAGATTGTTTTGTTAAAGGTCATTCTCGGGCCCCTGAACTTGCAATTGCATTAAACTCATAAGTTAACTTTGGCCCCTATAACTCATCACTGTGAAATGTTAGAGGTAAATAATTATTGGAATAGGAGGTTTGGGGGTTTTGTTATTATAAGGAAATAAACCATTTCCGATAATCTCACAATGACTTTTGTCCACCTAGCATGTTCTACATGAAATGCTGTGCGATGGCTCTGACTTACTATAATTATATACGGTCTATTCGTAAATACTAACTTTGTACGTTGATACCACGTATAGAAAGTAACTGGACTAGAATTATGTACTTTTTATATTTTATTTGCTTTTCATTATTATTATCTAACTGCTGCATGTCGACAGTAAGTGACAACGCTGATTCCACAACATAATGTACATTTCTTAAGTTTGATGGTATTTCATTTTTTATTATTTTTTAGATTGAACATGTACCATGTATTGGGGCTTACAAGGTAACTATGAAAGCTTTAAGGTATAGGGTGGGTGGCTAGAATGCTTACAACTTTTTTTTGTCACCATATCGGTTAGAGGTATGATATCCATTTTCTGGAAATAATGCTACTCTAATGTACATAAATAACACGTGCTATAATAAGTCATCCATTTGAGATGGGGATCGTATCTGTTCCGCTTATACACAGGGTATTCATAAAAATGACGAAGCGCTCGAGAAAAGGTAGGTGGTGCCCTTGCGCTTCGCTTGGCTCTTCTTGGCGGGGGCACACTACCGTGCCCCCAGATGCAGATACACAAACGGTTACCATGCATTCAGTGCATCATTATAGGTTATGATAATACAGGGTGGAAAGTGAATCTCCCCACAAGGAAAATTAAAAAAAGAATTATATACTTAATGCATGGTAACCGTTTGTGCGAAGGTGTATCTTCCACCCTGATTATCGTAAACTATTTAGAGAAGAACAGTGATAAGAAACATCCACTAACTGAATGAAACTTTATCCTGTGCTATTTTGTATGTACTTTTTCTGGTCTTACTTTGAATAATGAATTTGATATATCACTGTCATTTCATATATACCTATTATAAACTAGCTGTTGCGCGTGACTTCGTTCGCGTGGAAATTTTGATGTATGTGTGAGAAAAAATGCCTATGTACTAGACTAGACTATAATCACACGAACACTATCTCTGTGCCAATTTCAACCAGATCCGTTCAGCCGTTCTAGCGTGATTGAGTAACAAATGGAAAAACTGGGTTGTCCATCTTCTTTCAGTGTTGACCCTGCGCTTTGTTTATAGTCATGGCAAAAGATGTTTTCAGATGGAACTGCACTCTTTAAAGTTGAAAGGTAAATCCGTCGGAGGTATAGAAATACGGGGAATCAAAACATTGTCTCCTTTTGCAATTCCAGTAATAATTATTGCCTTAATAATATTCCATCCCAGATGCACAATCTGTAACTGTCTGTCATTAGTCAATTACATAATCTGAGTCGTGCATCCAGGGGGCTTACCATGATCTGTTAGTGCAGGAATGTTTTAGGACTATTCTGATAGTGGGAAAGAGATGGCGCTAGACGGCTGTCTAGCGCCATCTCTCATAGATCATAGTAACCCACGTGATTACGCATCAGCAGCACCGGAACACCAACTTTTAACCTGAGCCTATGAGAGTTAAGGAACTTTACAGGTTACGACGTGACCTGTTCGGTGCCCTTGTCATTGACTCACAATTAGACAATGTAGTATCATCAGAAGAATGTAGAATGTAGATCAAGTAGACAATGTAGAAGGTGAAGGTCCACGTAATAACAACATAATTTGTTCATTGATCTCAAATTATTTTTTTTATTTGTATAAACATGACGTACAATATTATTATAGGCTCTTTATTTCCATAATGAATGACTTATAAAACAAATAAATATCATAGGATTATCGTTACATATTATGTGCATGCATAAAATAACAAAATATTACTTACAATTGTTATCATGATCATTAAGTCGCATTACAAATAATTTTTAAATAACTAATGCTCTTTTTTTCATTAAATATTAATTTCTAAATATTAAATAAATTCATAAATAAATAAATTCAATTTAATTTCCAATCAATTTACAAATTTCATTTAAGTAGATATATAATTCAATATGGACCCCTCAACGGGTGAAGGCCTCCTCCATTTCGCTCCACGTCTGTCTGTCTTTTGCCTTTGTAATCCAATCTTCACCGGCATTTTTTATTATTTCGTCAATCCATTTTTCTCTCGGTCTACCTCTTTTCCTTTTGTTTGTCGGTCCTTGCCAGGTGGTTACTCTCTATGTTCATTTCTCTATGTCCATACCCACCCATTTCCATTTTAATTTTTGAGAGTGTTCCAAAGCAACTATTATATTTGTTGTTTTTCTTGTTTCTGTGTTTCTTTTCTTGTGTATTCTTTGTATGTTTAGTATACTCCTTTCCATTGCTCTTTGGTACCATATACAACCTTCGTGACTGTTAATGAATAAATAAAGCAAAAGTTTTTTTGTAAATTAATAAAAAGCCCGAAAAACCCGAAAAACCCGGGTACCCGTTTATTCCCAAAACCCGAGACAGAAAAAACCTGTCCCGAAAAATGGCCGGTTTTCGGTTTTGTGATTTATTTATTACTGCTTTTGAAGTAGCATATTTACATATTGCATAAGCTGATTTGATTGTAAATGATTAAATTAATCTTATTCAAATTTTTTGATTGTGATTTTTAATCGTTAATCAGATTAACTTTCGGCCAACACTGTTCTCAGCTCTTATAGTCGTGGGTATCATATTATAAATTTTTGGGGTCATTCCCAGAAAGCTTTTTGCGCCTAATGCTGTTTTATGAGTCATTATTTTTAGCTCAATAAAGTGTTGTCTACAACTATCAGTAACTTTTATTTGGCACATTGATCCTAAACACTTCTTTTGCTCCTTAAACACTAGCTCCCTATCTGATGAATTTCCCCAGAACATTAAGCCATAACGTAATGTAGAAGACACAAATATGCATGATATGCAGTTAGTACAGTTTCGCGGCTTGATATTTTACTGAGATTATGTAGAGCGTACTGGAATTGATTTAGTTTTTTTTTTTATTATATGTTCAATATGTTTACTCTATTTCATATTCTCGTCTATATAGAGTCCCAGTGACTTTGTGTGCTTTGTTTCTTCTATAGTTTTGTCAGCGTAATTAATATAAAGCTTATCGTGATTTATTCTTTGTTTGAATGACGTAACATAGGTTTTATCTAAATTTACATCAAGATTGGTATTATTTAACCATGTTATTAACTTGTTTAGATTTAGATTTATATCCATTTCATAGCTATGAGATTCCCTATTTTGTACTGTGAAAATAACTGTACTATCATCTGCGAACAAGGTCATGGGGTGTTGAATAATTCTAGGCATATCGTTTATATCAGCCCGACGATTTCATTTGTTGGTGCTAAAATTGCCCTCTCACACAACCATTCTCTATTTCCCATATTTGTTTGTATATTGGGGTACACTTTATTTTGTAGATCATCTGTGTTTTGTACAATATTGCACTATTCACGGTTTATTCTAATCATTCCGTCATTATCTCTTGCCATAATCAGCCTATATTTTGTATGTTTGTTCCTTTGTGGCGCTTTAGAGACCAAACGAGTGGGCCGATTTTGATGATTCTTACGTCAATCGATTTGTGAGTGTCACTCATGGACGTAGTACTCGTATATAAACTGGACTGAGTACTTTACCAGAAAAACGTGAAGAAAGAGATATTTATAACAGAGGCTGTATAACTATTTCTAACAGGCGTAATATGTTTATAACAAATAAGAAAGTTCGTTTTGAAAGAGATAATTTGTGTCCGGTTAACACAATAACAGTTGCTTAAAATAGTGTAATTATAATTTATGACGAAAACAAAAACTGTACATTTAAAATACGAGTTTTTCTCGAAAATCCATCTCCCACGGTTTAAAAAGAAGTCATGATAGTAAGACCAACACATTGTTAAGACACATGCCTTGTGTCGAACAATAAACTACGATCAGGTAGGTATGCGTGGCTTATGATAAAGTAGGTAAGAGTGCATGCAGAATTTTGTTGAGGACCATGGCATTTTGATGCTCTTTTTCCGTATGCTCTGCAGTATGTAAATGGAGGAAAATAAAACTAAAAGGGTGTGACAAACATTATAATTTGAAAATCCAGCGGCTCGAAACAAAACTAATGCTATTTGATTAATGCGATAGATAGGTAGGTACTAATTATATTTCTCATGCGCATAAAATTAATAGTTTTAATGAAAAATAAACGAAAGCATAAGAGTCTTTCCTCCACATAACGTCTAATGGTGGATCCACACGGCCCGGCGGCACTGCCGGCGGCTTGACCATAAGCAAAGTAAGTGCCACCGGGAGGCGCGGCAAGCGCGGCTATGAATAAAAGTATTGTTTTGCTTGCCGTGGTTGATGCGAATTGTAACTTATTGTACGTAGATATCGGTTGCCAAGCGCAATCTGATGGTGGAGTTATACGTAACACTAGTTTGTTTCAAATGATACAAAATGAATCTGGAAACTTACCACAACAACGAACATTAGAAGGAAGAAATATGGCAGTGCCTCTTTATTTCATCGGTGATGACCAGTCATCGGAATAGGTAGCGCTAATGTGCCTAAAGTTCAAGGAACAGAAAAGCAAAGTGGAGACTTGATTACAACTAATTTTTTTTTCGGAATATTTTATTATTACTTAAGTACAACTAAAATTAATAAAGTAAAACAACTATCGAATTAATTTACTGTTTCTGCTTAAAAAAAAAGTGCTTGATTTTTATTGTTTAAAAGTACCTAAAGGTATCCTTATCTTCGCTTGAACGCCGTTAGTAACTGCGGAAGCTAACTTAATGTTCATACCAGCTTCTTTACCTGAATTAATAACAATAGAAAACGTATCTACTGGCTTTTTGAGAACGTTCTCTTTGTTGTCGAAGTCGGTTAAAAAGGAAAAATAATTAATTCAATTAGTTTACTGTACTGATTAATTAATAACATTATTATTAAATGTACTTAACTGATTCCGAGACATACCGAGTTTCAGAAAAAAATATTCGGAAAAAAAAAATTGTCGTAAGGAACTTCCCACTTTTCGTTTCTGTTCCTTGAACTTTAGGTACATTAGCTACCTATTTCGATCACTGGTGATGACGCATTCCCCATCAAGGAATACGAAACGACAGCGACACCACTCTCATCGAAAGCCGTGATCGAACTGTTGCCGCCGCTGCCTGCGGTAGGCTTTGTTGCGAATGCCGCACATAAATCCGGCGACACTGCCGGCCTCTGTGTAGATCCACCACTAGGCATGGTCACGCTAATGATTGTTAGTGAACAAAATCTATAATGTTCCTTTCGTGTGAAATGATATGCCACAACCACCATATTATTAATTTTTACATGATATGATAGAATACTTTTTTAAAATAAGCACAATACAAATAAAAAAGAACCGTAGCAAAATTTAATATTTCTCATATAATGACTTATGAAGTCGAAAATGCCGCCACAAGACCATTGATGACAGATTTCAGTGTAACCACAATTATTTATAATAGCTTCCAAATAATCATAATAAATTGTAATTTTACTCAATAAGTATATTAAATTAATTAGTTTAATATACAGATTAAACCTATAAAAGAAAATAATTAAAACTCATCTTAAACTTAAAAAAATATAAACTTACATACGTAACTTATTTCACTTGTGATACAGTTAACTATCGGTGTAATATTCTCTTCCTTTAACATTTTAATCTTGAGGAAAGTGGGAAAAGTTTTCTGCATTTTCCGACTTTTTTAGTAGGTAGGTACTCCCACCTGGGTTAGTCCCACAGACATTTTTGATCAGTATTAGAAACAGTATCGATTGGCATCAATAATTAATATTTTTGTGTAAATGGCAATTTTCTTGCTAACTGTATTTTTTTGAAAATTTGTAAATGGGGATCAAAAAAAATATGGATATTCTCCTAAAGATTTTCGTGTAGCTGCAACGATTAATTGCCGAAATTAACAATTACACCTGTAAAATAAAATCCTATAAAGCCTAGACTTTTTATAACGCCTATACGGACGTATGGCATTCAGCGAGTCCGCGTAATACTGGTAATTTTCCCTCACGCGTCACTTTAGTTAATTCGACAGTTTCGTCGTTTTGTCATTTTCGCCTATTGGACAGTTGTGTGAATTCGACAGTTTCCATAATTTGCACTTACAAAAAATAAAACAACCACTGAAGTTTGTCTCTAACAAACATAATTATTCAATAACTAGTAAATGTGGTCATATAATGTATGTTTATAAAATTTATTTTCAGGCGTAAAAGAATTTTGTTAAACCATGGCACTTCTACCTTAATGACAAATTATGTGAAATAATAAGAAACAATAATATAAATTAATTAAATAAATAAAACAAAACTAGTTACAAAATTAAAAACAATTGTTTTTTGCAAACGGTCACGTCCAAAAGGATTAAATAATTGACTCGCCCTAAACTTTTTTCATCTGTAGCGGTATTGACGGCAAGTCACCACAAAAGCTGTTCCATTCTTAAACTTTGGAATCCATCATCAGATCATTACCTACCATAATTATTTAAATGGGACTAACTTGGAGACATTCCTCAACAACTAAAAAAAGAATCGGTTAAAAATACCAGTAAAATAAATAAGCTTTGCACGACATTTTCCAATCTTCAAAAACAAGTAGGTATTGGTCGTGCAGCTCGGCTGTCAAAATAAATAACTGTTTGTCATAATGCCTTCTTTCGCACTATTTACTATGTATATTTCATTTCAAATTTGGGTTTTTTAAAAAGAATTAACAAGAACATGGACTTAATATTTAAAGAGGACTGAGTACTCCAGAATTCGAAAAAACACACAAAAAAAAACCATTATAGTCACTTAATCATAGGCTTACTTTTGTTAGGGTTAGGGCATCATAACCGATGCAAGAGAGATAGCCAGAAGGGAGCCCTTTGTACGAACAAATATTACACCGACAGTCTCCTGTATCACAAGCAAAATAAGTTACGTATGTTTATATTTTTTAGCTTAAAGATAAGTTTTAATTATTCTTTTATAGGTTTACAATCTGTGCTTAAAACTAATTAATTTATATTGAGTAAAGTTACATTTTATTATGATTATGGAAGCTATTATATAATCATTATTGTAACACTGAAAACTGTCAACAATGGTGTTGTGGCGGCATTTTCGACTTCTTAAGTTGTTTTGTAAGAAATATAAGATTTAGCCACGATTCTTTTTAAAAAGTGTTCTATCATGTCATGTTAAAGTGAATCATGTGGTGGTTGTGGCATATCATTTTACAGGTAAGGAAAATTATAGATTTTGTTCACTAACAATCATTAGTGTAAGCCTTAGACGAAAGACTTAACTTTCGTGTATTTTCATTAAAACTATTAATATTATGCGTATGAGAAATATAATTTGTAACTATCTATCGCATTATTCAAATAGCATTATGTTTGTTTGTTACAGCTTCCCATCAAAAGAAGAATTAAGCAAAAATGGTTGAATTTGATTCCCGAATCTCAAACAATAACTAAAAGTTCTGTTGTGTGCAGCCTTCATTTCAAGCCGGATTTTTTAATTATAATGTTTGTCACACACTTTTAGTTTCATTTTCCTCCATTTAAATACTGCAGAGCAAACAGTAAAAAAGAGTTGAAAAGGCCATGGCCCCCAGCAAAATTCTACATGCACTCTTACCTACTTTATCATAAGCCACGCATACCTACCTGATCGTTGTTGATTATTATTCGACACAAGGCATGTGTCCAAAGAGTATAATAATAATAATAAGGGAGAAGAGAGCCCTCTTGTACCATTTCGAAACATACTGATTCGAAACGCCATCTGGATTTCTTACCGGGAACTAAGGCTCTATAGGTAGCTATAGGTAGATACGAATGCATGCATGTATACCTTCTTCTTAAGTATCTAACAAAGAGTAGGTATAATGACATATGTATATAGGTCAATATTGGTTTACTTAATTATAGGTGGTCATTCCAGGTGTTTCCTGATTTTTTGCAAATAGCAGCTGTGTTTACGTCCTATGTTGATCATTATGCGATTAGTGAATACCCTATAATGATGATACATTTATAAATTACGATCCTTTAAATTTAATAATTGCAGGGGCTATTATAATTTTTAAGGATCGTGATTCAGTAAGTAAACGCACCATAATTATATTCATTTTGATCAACATATTCGTACGATGTGAAAATATTAATATCCGGGTAATAATCCAAACTGGACGGAGGAGAAACACAACTCCACGTGATCCACGTCTGATGTAGGTAGAACACCCAAATAATTAAACGCAAAATTCAAAACGAAGTTTCTTATTTGTTATGAAAATTTTTGGTCACCCTATTAGAAAGAGATAAACAGCCTCTGTTATAAATATCTCGCTCGTCATGTTTTTCTGATAGAGTGCTCAGTCCATTTTCTATACTAAATCCATGAATAAGAACCACTTAAGTCAGAAATTACTCTTCTTTGGCATGTGATATTTTTTCACACACTATTAAATGAGCTTTGTGTAGGTACGCGTATAATAACTGGCGCCTCCGCCATATATGTACATATAATGGATACGATTTGTAAAAGGCGTTTCGAAATTGAAGTAATTAGGCATCGTCTTTAAAATCTTAATTTTTACTCCACACTGTCAGCCCTTCGGGCTACGTCTCACTTTTTCTATGTCTTCTGATTATGAAATTAGTGTTTATCACCCTTTAATACAACGTGCCGCTATCATCTTAACTGACCGTAGAGGTTATCTACGTCTCTATAGTACCAATGCGGCAACGCCACATTTCGCCAGTTATGTTCAAGTCCCATGAAATAGGAGTGAGCCTATTGCCATCAATCGGGCACAATTCCAAACTCCAGTCTACAATAACTACCCAGGTAGATATCGACCCCAGGACGTCATGCTCAGTAGCAGCGCTTGCTACCAATAGACTATCGAATGAGTACCTACATTGTATAATGTTGTAGGTACCTACATAATTGTTTCCAGGGCAGTTGTACATTTTAATTTTACATAAGTTAAGTCAACACTTCTTAATAATAATCAGTTTCATGCATTATTTCAGAGCAAAAAACTTATTCACGTTACACTGGAAGAACCCACTGAATTGTATCGTAATAAGATTCATACTTCTAAACCCAAAAATAATAGCTGGATGTTTAACTGTTCTGCTAAAGACGAATGTTTACCGATTACTTTTTCCTATATGGCTGAACCATTTGCACCCAATCTGAACCTGAAATCTTGCCGTATGCAACGCACTACTAGAATACGCTTATTTATTTGTCAGACTGTAAGAATTCAAGATTTAAGCAGTACTGAAAAAATTTTATTCTTATCCAAGGTTATGCCAGGTAAATATTTTGATTTAGTCAATTGTTTCAAAGAAAATGGTACTCGAATATGCTATATACATGACGACGATGCTTACCTAGAACTTGATGACAATTCAAATAATACGTTAGCGAATAGATCGCGTGAATATATATGTGATATACCCAGAATACTCGTTCCGCTTGCGGACTATTGGGAGAAGCCTAGCGAAGTACTCGTTGATATCAAAATAGGTTATTACGGGAAAAAAATAAGATATGCTGACACAAAGAAAAGATACAGGAATAAAAAAAATCTTGAAAAACTATGTGATGAGAAATTTCCAACAAAATGCCATTTTGTCCGATATTCGCTTGTTAGAAACCGTGTTTAGAACACTAACGTTTTTACTACAACGCCTACTTAAGTGAGCAATAATGCATAAACACGTCTGACTGCATGAACGTTTAGCTGTTAAGAATTTATTTTATGAGTACCTGACACTTTGTACAACTTTAGTTTTTCTTCTTCATCATTTTGTCTTTGCACGGAATACAGCCCTTATACTATCGGAAACCTTTTATTTAAAGAATTACCTATATAATTCTGGACATGAACCCCCAAAATGGTCCGAACGACCGGATATTAATGAGGATTCAATAAAAATCTGTGGAAATAACAAAAATACGGATTGATACTGGAAATATTGAACATTATTGAAGTTGCCCGGTACACGGAGTACCTACACAGGTCAACGTGAACTTCGACTTGGAAATCTTGCTATATTTGGAGATATTGGATAGCTGGATGTGTATAAATACAGTGTTCAGTGGATAATATAAGCAGTGATGGTCTCGAGTTCGAACCCAGGACACGCACCTCTGATATTTCAGAATCATGTGCGTATTGTATAATTATCACGAGAGATATTTCTCGACGGCATGTAAAGCCAAGTCAGAGGCCCATGGGCGGCATAAAAACTCTGACACCAGGTTAGGCACTAAAAACACGTTATAGAAGAAGAAGTGGATAATATTATTAATAATACCCAGTACCTACTCTTAATTAGGTTTGTTTTATGGTTATATTTCTCGTAAGTTTCCGAAAATTGTTGAGGTTAGTAGGTACTACCAATATAATTATTTTAGTTATTTTGTTATAACCAGATAATTAATTTATTTGCAGTTATCTAATTACATTGTTCATTGTAGTGTTTTTTCATTTGGGCTCTTACCCTTACCCAGCATGTGTGAACAGAAAGTGGATTACTCTACTCGTGTGTATAGGAACTGCGCGTTTTTTTTTTTTTTTTGAATCGCATCTCGCAGTTCATCCTAGGAGGTTGTCGTCTGCTCAACCGGACTATCCTGTGGATGCCTTGAATTTAAGGCCTCCAGCCAGGGCAAAAAACTTACAAACTAAGCGACTACACGCTAAGGGCACCCCCTATGGGGCTCGGACCTCGGCTTAGGGCGTCGCTGGGGGAGGGCAGCAAGGGGACAGGCTGGATCTGAGTGGTATTAATTAGGGGCTGGTTTAAAACTACTGGCACAGCATCGCGGGCTGGCTCGAGCAAGGGTCGGGGAGGGCAATTACCGGGACGTCGCGACGGACCTCGACGGCGAGGGCGGAAAGACGGCGGTTTGGATCGGGGTTTACGCTTGAGCGTACTAGTTTCCCTACGGCTCTCCTGGAGGAGAGTGATAGCGTCGTCGGGTGTAACGAGTGTGTGCCTTGGTCGGCGAACCTGACTGATACGCGAGGGGTCGTATCGGGCGGCCGATGCGATCAGGGGATTTCGGTGTTTTATTGCACGATCGAAGAAACGCTTGGTGAGGCGTTTCATGAACTGCAATAAGGTGGGCATCCTAAGGTCTATGTGGAGACGTTCGTTACGTACGTAAAAGGGGGCACCCGTGACTCTACGTAAGTATCGGTTTTGGAGCGTCTGCATCCTGTGAATATAGCGGGGCTTGGTATGTGCGAACACAACACAAGCGTACGACATGATGGGACGGATCACTGCGGTATAGAGACGCAACTTGCACTTAAGTGACAACTTACTCTTAGCCTCTACCATAAAATGAAGCCTACTCATAGCGAAGGCAGCTCGGTCGCGAGCTGCTTTGGTATGTGCCCCGAAGGACAGGTGTTGGTCAAGTATGACTCCTAAGTATTTGGCTTGCTTCTCCCAAGGGATAGGCTTGCCGTACATAGTGATCGGACGGGAGGAACTGCGCGCTGGTCCATGTACATATATATGGTCAATAGCCGCATAGCACCACATAAACTGCTAGCAAATCAGTGGGGCAAACATTTGTATTTGTTCTGGTCTGCCCTACTTAAATTATTTCAGAAATCGATGTGTCTAATGCAATATAAGTATATCCTTATAAAGGGACTTCTGTACTTGTGCCAGGTGACAAGCTTTCTTAGGATTTCCACAGTCTCCGAGACATAGCACGCAACGAAATTGTTAACAAAATCCGATGCAAATGGGGGAAATTATATTTTTATATTAATTTCACGCGGACGAAGCTCGCGGGCCACAGCTAGTGCAAAACAAAAAGGCTGAAATGGAAAATATGGGCGGGCCCAAGAGCGTCGCCAGCTTTTGAGTTAGGATTTTAGATTTTTCAGGGGTTATATTTACTATCTACGGATACCACCTCAAAAAAAAATCCGCTCCGAGGGCGAGCGAAGCGAGCTTGAAAATGATTATCCTACCCTGGACAGATTAGAATGGTTTTGACCCTTACAGGAGTTACTTGGTCGACTTACAGACCAAGCCAAGATTCAAGTGGAAGCAGGCTGCAAGAGCGAGCAAAACGAGCTCGAAATTATTTAACACTACCTGGAACAGATTAGAATTGTTTCAACCCTTCATACAAAATAACTACATGGGCGACCTATAGGGAAAAATAGCGAAGCGAGCACCAAAATTCTAACATCATACCTTAACGGGGAAAGGGTCAGGGTAGGTATCAAAATTTCCACATGCTCCATTTTTTGGAACCTCATTTAAAACATTGCCTAATAAGGTCTCGAGGCAAGGGGCTCTTTATTTATTTTAGCCTTTATCTACATTGGTCGATCATGCGAAAATCCAATAGGAGTGCAACCCTGAGGCAGAAAAAAGCTACCTCTGCCTGTTTTACTACCATAAAACGTGATTTTTTTAGTTTCATTTACAGAATGTTTGTTTAATGGCTATTTTATATTTATATTCCACGTAAACGTGGATTGTGTTTACGTAGGTAACGAAACCATCTATCCAAATACCTAAAAGTACTTTGATAGGTACCCGGTTTGTGTAGCAGGTTTTTGTAGCGGGTTTACGGCGATTTTTCGTTCACGAAGAGGCGGAGCGTGCAGCGGTACCCCGGTTTCCAACACACACGCAATTGTGCAAAATGTATTTACGAAGTATAAACCTTCATTGTGTGAGATATTCCAGTGAAACTTTTTTACATTATACCTACGAGATTTTTCTTTGTGCAACATTCGATTTTCGAATGTGCAACATTCGATTTTCGAATTTCAATTGTTTTTTTATTCAGCTTAGACGGAAAAGATGGATACTTTGAAAATCCGAGTAATCTTTGAATACGAGTTCCGACGCGGAACTTACGCGGCAGAAACGGCTCGCAATATAAATGCCGCGTTTGGAGAGGAGACTGCTAATGAACTCTCCGTGCGTTTAAACGCTTTCGTAATTGAAACTTCGACTTGAAGAACGAACCACGTGGCAGACCGCCCACACAGGTGAATAACGCTGAATCGAATGCGGTGGTGGAAGCCGATCCGAGTCAATCTACCCAGGAATACCCAAGAACCTACAATATTGACTCCTTTGCATCAAATCATTATCATAAAAAAAAGAATGGATGCCTCATGATTTGACTGATCTGCAGAAAGAAATGCGTGTTGAAACTTGCGCTGCCTTGTTGAATCGGTACAGAAATGAAGGAATATTAGATCGAATTGTGACATGTGACGAAAAGTGGATTCTTTACTATAACCGTAAGCGTAAAATGCAATGGTTGACCCTAGGTCAAACGCTGGAACAGTGCCCTAAGCAAAGCTTACCAATAAAAAGGTAATAGTAACTGTTTGGTAGGCTCTTCATGGTGTTATTCACTATAGTTTTCTCAGGTTTGGTCAAGCAATATCAGCAGATGTTTACTGTGCCGAACTTCGAACAATGATGGCGAAACTGGCAGTGAAACAGCCCCGACTCATGAATCAATCTTACCATTATTGCTTCATGGTAACGAAAGACCTCACACTGCACGGGACACCGTTGTAACTCTACCATAAAAACCATATGTCATCCTCCGTACTCACTAGACCTTGCTCCAACTGAATACAAGTTTTTTCGTGATTTGGACAATTTTCTACGTCGTAAAAAAATTCTTCCCAGGAGGCAGTACAAAATGCTTTCACACAGTTGGTCGAATCTAGATCCCCAGAGTTCTATCGCAAAGGCATAAATGAACTTCCGATTAGATGGCAGCAATGTATAGTTAATGAGGGTAAATATTTGGATTAAATAAATATGTTACATCTTGGAAAAAAACGAGTTTTAATTTTGCAGTATAAATCGGCAATTTCATACTTTAACCCCTAATATTAACATTTACGCAATATCATTCTAGGTAATCCTAGGCTGATAAAATTTTCCTTTTTGCCTAAATTAATAAGATGAACCCTTCTTGCTCCCTGGTATGTTATTGTGCACAGCACTATTATTGATTATTTTTCACAATATTAAAACTTCACAACTAATGCTATTTTAAGACCTAATCTAACTTAAATGTAATGATTGTTTTTAGAGTTAAAAACAGAAACTGGAAGTTCCAGTAATCAGTAATCAAATATGTCAGCAATTTTTGCTGCAATATTTTTTGAGATTAAAACAGGAATTTAACACAACTACAAAAAAAAACATTTAAATCTTTATAGACAATTATTTAGGACAATGATGATTTAATTTAATGAAATCCAAAAAAAAACTGCATGATGCCAAAAGGCTCTTATCTAAGCAAAGCAAAAAGCCGGGCTGTTGCCGTGGACCTCTGTCTACGCCGCGCCGTGGACAAAGACAAATGAGCTAGTGTCAAGCCGGGCCGTTGCGTAGTTGTTGTTCGTTGCCGTGCATTTGCCGTAAAAAAAAATCCAATGACATTGACTTAACCCCTGCCCCCCTTTGGCCCTTCTTTCCCTTGGGAACCCTTCGGGTATTTATTATTCTGTCTTTGGAACCCTTCCGCCTCCCTCCGTCCCTCCTTTCCTTCCTCCACAAGTAATAATAATAAGACAGTCTTTCGTAATGTAAATAGATCCACGACAATTTAATTGCTCAGACTGATAGGTTTTGTGATTACTTAGTTAAGAACTGCAATAATAAGTTTAACAATTTCAAATAGTGCTTGTAAAATGTCTGAGTATGGGAAATTCGGTCCGTTAATCGGTGCCATTGACGAGGGCACTTCAAGTGCGCGGTTCATTATTTTCAAAGCGAATTCATCAGAAGTCGTAGCATATCATCAAAAGGAGCTTGAACAAATTTTCCCTCAAGAAGGTTGGGTTGAGCAAGACCCTTACGCGATTTTGGAAGTGGTTACGACATGCATTCATAAAGCTGTGGAGAAATTAGTGTCATCAGGAGGATCAGCAAAGGTATTTTAATTTTTTCTCCTATAGCGAGTACCAACACGAGTAGTGGTAAATGTGGAGGTTCACATTTACTCGTCGACCGCGACAATGCAAGTATCTTAGGTGCTCACCAGGACCCTAAAGTACTGGATCTGTATTCCTTCTATGAATCAATGTCCATTGCTGAAAATTATCCATCATCAGCATCATTTTGAAATCTTCATCTATTTGAGAATATTTGGTGCCTTCCCACTGTCACACAGAGAGGGTGTTTGTGGTAGCTGAGGACAAAAGCATGAACTCTGAAACCATAAGCATGGGGCTTTAATATTAATTTTCGTTCAAAGTACATGCAAATTTCATAATTTTGTTATGCCCTCATTCACTGATGACTGTGCCTCAGTTACCAGGCCATGCCACAATGCATAGCACAGGCATATCACACCAGCACTAACATTATTTGTTATTCTCTTGCCACTGACACCTTACCTGCTTTAAACCAGTTCCCAGTGGTAGTTAAATAATTACAAAAATATGATTATAATTTACCAAAAGGCTGAAAACAAAGATTCAGTGTAAACAAGCAAGTGGAGTATTGTTGGGCTCCATAATGTAAGCTATTATGTAATATGTTTTCAGATAATTGGCAATTTTTTAAAATAACTTAGTTAATCAGCTATTTGTGCATGTGTAAATATTCTGAAGAATATTGTTGTGATGGCCTCGCCTCTTATGCACAAGGTAATTGTGTGTTCTAATCCAGGCAAGTACCAATGACATGGTTTCGTAGCCCCAAACAATATACTTAATAACAATATTTTTAACACTCATTCATAATTATGTCAATTAACACTCAGCAGCAAAACTAAATTTGTTTTTCATAGTATGTAAATGAAACACAAAGTTACTGCTGCAGTTCCAAAAAAACCCCATATATCTCAAAAGCTAAATATCAATAAATCTTATTGACAAATATTTCTTCTCTTACTTTAAAAATTAGACACCCCTCTAATTTTCCAAGAGGAAAATTCAGGACACAATTTTAATGGCGAAGCGAATAAGTATCTCATCAACCATTGACTTTGACAAAAGGTATTTAAATATTATGAAAGCTGTTGATAGACATGAGATAATACATAGTTTTTTTTTCAACCTTTGGTTACTTGTATGGAGGGGCTTATTTTTTTATTCATAATTTTATTTCACTTTTTTGTAATGGTTTATAAAAGACACCGGCTCTCCAAATTTCAACTGTGTGATGCCAATAGTCTCGGATTACAATACCTGTGACATTATGGACCGACAGTCAAAAAGAGGGACAGGGTGAATCTATAAGGGTTCCATTTTTTGCCATTTGCCAATGGACCCCATACACAAATAATACTTACATGACATGTATTCGTATGACATCATTTAAAAAGGTCAACCATAAGTATCTCTACAATAAACATGTCATAAGTTCAAGTTAAGGAAAATCATTCAAGCACCCATTTATCTACTCTTTAATATGTAGCTGTAGTTTGTTTTCATGTGCTAATCTCTGGAAGTTCCAGTCAGATTTGATTTTTTTTTTTAACCTTCGTGAAGAATTCTTCAGGAAGGTTATTTGAAATGGCCAGGTAAAAGAAAGTGGCTCACATCGAGTTACAAAAAAGTTAAATAAGTCACGGGATGCCTAATACAAGATTGGTTAATTTTATTAATTCATTTAGAAATTTTAAATTGAAAAAAGCGAGCTTAGGGCAAAATAATAACTGCCGCTCGGACAGATGAAGATGATGGCCATATGGAAGGAAAGAATTTTGGCAAAACTATAAGGGTTTCTTGTTTTACTATAGAACCCTAAAAGCAAAGCTATTAAAATAATTGTCATTAAATCCTATCATAGACTAATGTTGAAAATCATGCCAAGTCTGATGAATCTTAACTATAAATGTTCTAAGATCTCATGTACAGCCAACTCTCGCGAAAATTCACTATCTGTTGATTTATTGTTCTTAATCCATACTCTCCTATATCTACCAGAATTATCAATTGAATGACTTTGTGTAAAAGCTACTAGATTGCCTATAATGTTACCATTGCTTTAGATCAGACCCCTGTAGGGAGCGGTGGGATTTTTTGGTTCTAGAACAATTGCCAGTTTTCTTACAAATGTTTTCCTTCACCATTTTTAAAGTGGTTGTGAAGAAATAAATTAAGTACTTTTTAGTTTTGTTTCATTGAACAGAAAATGTGGAAATGTTTTACTTAATGTTTTATAAGGTTTTGCTTATAAATTACAGGATATAATAGCAGTTGGAGTTACAAATCAGCGAGAGACGACAATAGTTTGGGACCGAAACACTGGCAAACCATTGCACAATGCAATTGTTTGGTTGGATATGAGAACTTCATCAACTATTGATAAATTGTTGGATACTGTGCCTAACAAAACAAGAAACAAAAACTATTTAAAGGTAGATTATTTCATTGTTCTTATTTAATATTATTGAAACAGATACGTCTTGAAAACAGCTGTGCTGCAATAAAATCTTTATACTATCATAAAATAGCTATGATAAGATTAGTGCCTTATCTTTTAATATAGCAAAGTAAAATATATTCTATATTAAAATGGGTAACATAACTGTGTCTGTTTATGAAAAAGTTAAACATAGGAAACTGAGGTATGCCTCAACAAAATTTAACAACAAGGAAAACCTTTGCTTAAGTTTATTTATCATGAAGCATATACATTTTTTTTTTTGTAAAATTCAACCTTTCGAATGCTATTGAAGATTCAAGACACTATTAATTCATTAGTCCGCTGCTTTGATTTTATTCTTTCAATATTTATTGTTTGTTTTCAATGATTTTACAGCCACTCTGCGGACTTCCTTTGTCACCCTACTTCAGTGCTGTAAAATTAAGGTGGCTCAGTGACAATGTTGATGCTGTAAAAATTGCAATGAAAAAAGGAACATGCTGTTTTGGAACTGTTGACACTTGGATAATATGGAATTTGAGTGGTTGGTATAGTGGTTGGATTTATATTTTCGCCAAATCTGTCTAATATTTAAATAAGCATACCTAATGAAGGGTTCTGCACAGTAGTTTCTACCTGTAGGTTATGTTCAGCTGGAGAATAAGATTTTTTTGGCGTCAAAACTATATAGACTGGCCCCCAATATGTTCGCACTTTTTAACTTCCTTATGCTTTATCTTCTGAGAAATAAAAGGCAAAACATAATCATCAGCAATTTACCTACCATATAAATTAATACGAAAATAAAAACTGAATAGGTATGTACCTACCTAACCTCTAGCCATAGAGGGCGGTTCCGTTTATATGAACATCTCTGGGTTATTTATAAAACAAACCCTCTTGAAGTCACAAATAATGCCAGGCCAGCAAGACAACCAGATTGCGTTTATTACTGGTAATCTAAAAAAAAATCAGCTGTTCCATACATTTTGACCATGTAGGTATTGCAGTTTTGTAGGAAACAATTGGTTTGTTTTCAAAAACCGACGAAAAGTTTCTTCAGAATGATGTATTGAATTCGCGGTAACCGTTTCAGCGTCGGTGTCTCTTCCACCTTGTATATCAATACCTATTACCCGTCTTCAGAGTTGCGCTAGCTACTTATTTAATAAATTAATTTGACCAGTGTAAATTATTATATAACAATTTGGTGTAGATTTGTAAAGGACCAGATTATAGTAGTAACAAATTACAATAATGGGGCTTTATTGTTTCTGGATATCAAAAATATATAAATGATATATGAATGATAGATAAATGATTGGTCACAGCTGTTTTGCGTTCAAAATGTTGTAAAAGGACACTAAGAAAAGTAACATACAAAATAAATAAAGTCAGTAACGCATAATAATATCGTAGTCCCATGTGATATTAGGGGCATTTCACAGCAGTGAAGTTGACAGCGAAAAAAAAGTGAGGTTCCGAATACGTAATATTTTTTTAATTTGAGCTTTTGTTGTTAATATATGGGGTTTTATTGAATTTGCCTGATGAAGGCTGTCTTTAAAACTTTCTTTTCATATTAAAGTAAATTATAATAAAATAATAATTTAAGTGTTTTGTATAGAAAATGTAATATTCTTTTTGATTTTTAAATTAAACCGGAAGTAAATATTTCAAATATATTTTTTAATAACTTCGATCATTTTAATAAAACTTTTTACGCAAAATTAAGCTACATTTATACATTATTCCATAAAAATTTGATCTAAATTAGTTTAGAAGATAATTCAATTAGAGTACGTACATATCACATTGGGAGCTTGCTTAAGTATGACCTTTTTGCACGAAGCAGCCGGGTTTGTGCAAAAAAGGACATACCTACATAGTAAAATTGCTGTGAGGTTATATTTATGTATACAGACATCCATTTTCTGAACTAGTTTTGCACTTGCTACCTACATTTTCATGATTTAGAACTAAATGAAGCAATATTGCATCAAAATAAAAATATTTTATTTTATAATTTTTACAATTTTACTATTGCAATCGACACTGGGATTTTTTTATATAATATGCCGTCAGTAGTTGGAATAAAACAGTGGTAAGTTTTTGTCTAATATTAAAATATACCCAACGTTTTACATCAATGTTTTAATGTGTTTTTTAACAGACTTCAAAAAAAGGAAGAGGTTCTCAATTCGGTTGTATTTTTATGTTTGTTACCTCAATACTCCGTCATTTATGAACAGATTTGGAATATTGGTCTCATAGAAATTTCATCTAAATCGGTTCATTAGTTTTTTTTTTCAGTAATGGTTTGGTAAAGGAAGCCCGCGCGGCGGTCCCATAAACTTTTATAAACTTTGCTTGAGAATTTTATGAGTTAGGTTCTTTAATACGTATTTTTTGTTCTTGGCCTATGTTGACGACATGATGGTTCCTTAATAACTTCTAGTTAAAATGTAAAATTGTTGCAAGAATTTGCGTGTTATACTACAACTAAAGAGCTAAATAAATACCTTTCGCTTGTTATATCCATTACGTGCTACGAAAACTTTTTTGCAAAAAAAACCGACTTCCAAAAAAACACTGAAAAAGTCTAAAATAACTTTACTTTCGGAAATCGGTGGCAAAAAAGTCCCTGATTTCCGAAAGAAAAGTTATTTTGGACTTTTAGTGCTTTTTTGTAAGTCTATTTTTTATAAAAAGTTTTTTGTAGCACCAACTGGCTATAACAAGCGAAAGGTATCATGCTCGGAGCATCGTGCACATACTCTGATTGATGTATTTCTTAAACTACTTTAGATGCCATATTTCATTTTTTATGGTAAAATTTATAAACGTTAAGCTTCATTTTGCAGTGAAAAAAAAAATTAAAATGATCAAATTTTAATAATGTATTTGAAATATTTACTTTCGGTTTAACACTTGGAAAAAAACTAATTTGAAATCTAATTTAAAAATAAAAAAGAGCATTAAATTTTCTGTACAAAATACTACAGTTATAATTTTATTATAATTTACTTAAATATGAAAATAAAGTTTCAAAGGAACCCTTCCGTCAATTAGGTGAATTCTATAGAACCCCATATCTTTACAACTAAACCTCAAATAAAAAATAATATTAGATGTACACGTTCTTATCCTTTAGAAGTACAAATATGCCCATCACCATCATCAGTCCACTGCTGGACATAGGCCTCCTCAATCGCACGCCCCTCAACTCGATTTTGGGCAACTCTCATCCGGTTTCTACCAGCCACCCTGCGAAGATCGTCGCTCTACCGCGCCTGAGGGCGTCCCACCTTACGCTTGCCGATTCATGATCTCCATACAAGAACACGTCTACCCCAACGGTTATCGGTTCTATGGCTAAAATAGCCGGCCCATTGCCACTTCAGCTTACCTATTCTGTGAGCTATGTCGACAACTCCGGTTCTCTGTCGGATTACCTCGTTCCGGATGCTATCCCTCAGAGAGACTATAAGCATAGCCCGTTCCATGGCTTCCTGAGCGACCTAAAATTTATGGACCAACCGTACCGTGAATGTCCACCTTTCGGCCCCGTAAGTCATAACAGGCAGGACGCACTGGTTGAAGACCTTAGTCTTTAGGCTCTGCGGAATTTGCGATGAGAAGACCTGACGAAGTTTCCCAAATGCTGCCCAGCCCAGCTGAATCCTCTGTTAATCTCCCTCTCAAAGTTGTTTTAACCAAACTGCAGAGTTTGCCCGAGGTAAACATATTCTCGAACAACCTTGAGAGGAACGCCATTGTCAACAATAGGTCCTGGGGTGTTCGTTAAACATAACCTGGGTTTTGTCCAAGTTCACCCTGAGACCAATGCGTATTGAAGAATAGGCCATCCAGCATCTGCTGCAACGACTTGCAGCACATCGTTATACTGGCTGAATCGCTGCCGTCGGGCAGCGATTCACGATGACACGATGATATGACGATGTCATCTGCAAATCTCGAAGTGTGAGATGTACTCGCCGTTGATGTTAATGCCACGTCCTTCCCATTTCAGCGTCTTGAACACATCCTTCAGCGCGTTGGTAAACAATTTCGGGGAAATTACGTACAAATATGCCCAATATGAACGAATTTCAGAACCTCACTTTTTTTTCGTTGTCCGCTTCACGTGAAATGTCTCATTATTCATGCTTCAGATTTATTACAGGTTGTTGCATGAACCATATATTTTTATTTATACAAAAGTAATGTTGTAACTAAAATAATGCCTACAGGCGGACCTAACGGTGGAAAACATGTCACTGATGTGACCAATGCATCAAGGACTATGATGATGAATATTGAGAATTTGGATTGGGATCCTTTATTGCTGAAGTTTTTCGAAGTTCCTAAGAGCGTTTTGCCAGAAATAAAGTCCAGTTCTGAGGTAAAAAAACGATAGTACTGATTTTTTAAGACCATTTAAAAATAATTTCAACATTATCTTTGATATCATGCGCACGATTACGATTAAGGTACATATTCATACTCGTAAGGTCAGGAACAGTCGGTTAAAACTTTTTTATGTCTTAATTTTATTATTGAGCGAAATAAAAATATAGGAATAGTCGTTACATTCATACAAAATTAACTTTTAACTTTTACATAAAACACTGAAAAGATGTTTATCAAACCATTTTGTGTAATCTCAGTAATATAGGGTAATTGATAATAGGGTGCATTCTGCCAAATAGCCAAAATTTTGACGCCGATAACTTGGAGTCCAAACTAGATTGTTTTGGTCAAATCTAACTTCAAAATTTTCCACCTTTCCACCATAAACTACTGATTGTGACAAATCTACGCTATTCAGGATGTTAAACTGATACTTTCCTGATAGTTCATTAACGAATTAATCCTAGGCCTTTGGAAATTAAGCGCCATAGAGGTCATACTCTGAAATTTTCTTGAAACTTCCCTTGAGTTTCGAGGCAGTTTTCTCAAAATAAATGTACGAACTAGCCAGTTCCAGTTTGCATTAAGCCGAAGCAGCGTGCGCTAAAGACATGAGCTCTCGATCAATTTTGAAGAAAGCTTAACTGCATGCTCGGTGTCGCTACACGCATGTATCACCAAAAGAGAAAATGAAAGCGCGAAAACCTTAGAATAGTTTAGACTTATTGCTTGTTGCAGGTATATGGTAACATTGCTGATGGGCCAATCAAAGGCACCCCTATAGCAGGCTGTCTTGGTGACCAACAGGCGGCCTTGGTTGGCCAAATGTGTTTACAAAAAGGACAAGCAAAAGCAACATATGGAACTGGTTGCTTTGTGCTGTACAACACGGGCGATATTCGCGTGAACTCCGCCAGAGGCCTTTTGACTACTGTTGCTTATCAGTTGGGCAGTAAAAACCAAGCGTCTTATGCCCTAGAAGGATCTGTAAGTTTAAAATTACTTGGTCATCGTATAACATCCTACTTTTTATATTTGTACGCCGTTCAGGCAAAACATGACTGACATACACTCACAGACACAATTAACCGCCCACCTATACCATTCGTCGCCCTGTTTGTTTACGTTAACTATGGCATATTCACAGTTTTATTTTTGTCAAGTGGCTACTCTAATTAAACACTTATACCCTTATTTCGTTTCCTAAATTTGTGTCTCAGTCGGGTTTTTGGAATTTAGTCGTTTGGCATTGTTGCCGTTGCGTTACCGTGTTAACATATCCTGTTCTTTTCTGCCTCAGTGTGTGAATATTGTTTAATTTGAGTTTTTAGCGTTTGCTTATTGTTTGTGACTGTAAAAAATGTCACTCAGTGCAGCAAGGGCAGTGGCTTAAGCTGACGTTGGGTACAGTCAACGTCGCATAGCTCGTACACTCGTTGTACCTCGAATCACGGTACGGGATGCCATCAGACGATTTCGGTAGACAGGCTCATACACCCGCAGGCCAGGACAAGGCCGGGTCAACATCGATGCACTTCAACTCGAGATGACCGCTTCGTTGTCAGCAAAGTGTTGAGAAATCGTTTTTGCACCGCTACTGAAGCTCGTACGCGTCTTTTTGAGTTGAGAAATGTCAGTGTGAGTGAACGTACCATTAGAAGAAGACTGGCAGAAAGAAATCTGAGGGCATTTCGTCCAGCTCGCGCACAACTGCTCCCATAACACCGTAGAGCTAGACTTGCTTTTGCGCTAGAATATGGTGACTGGACTGTGGAGAAATAGAAGGACGTACTGTTTTCAGATGAGAGCAGAATAGCTTTAAGAGGTCCAGATGGACGTCAGCGTGTCTACAGGCGCCAAAATGAAAGGTTTTGCTCCATGCGCTATAACCTAAACAGTGGATTACCGAAAAAGGTCCGTAATGGTTTGGGGAGGTATCTTTTATGAGGCTCGTACCGATTTTGTTAAGTTGCGTGGAGGAAGTTGTTCAAGACTGTGCCATAACTTTCGCACCACTCATTGGTGACAACTTTAGATTAATGCATGACAATGCACGTTGCCATACCGCAAGATCCGTCACTGAGTACCTTAATGAGGAAGGCATTCAAGTTTTACCATGGCCTTTACGCAGTCACATTTGGGACAACCTTAAAAGACGTATCCTAGTAAGAGTACCAGCCCCTACGACCCTAGGAGAGCTCAAGACGGCTGTGGTAGCGGAGTTGCACAATATCCCCCAATCGGATATCCAAGGTATCATGGATGGATAGCGAAACCGGCTCCAAGAAGTCATTAGAGCCCGAGGCGGCAACACCCATTATTAATGTTTTTTATTGGACTACTTTTTTCAATATAAAATTGACAAATTTTCATCGAAGATTTTCACAAAATCGATTTTTAGTATGTATCCTTTATAATAAACGACTTTTTTTTAAGACTCATCATTTATTTTTTACTTTAAAAGTAGCATTCACTGTAATTGCCTCTCATAAAATGTGGTCTGAAGTTGACGATTTCTGAAAATTTAAAGAAATACAAATAAAGGGGGTCGTTAATTGTGCCTGTGAGTGTAGTTTGATGTGACATCATGCATGCCCATGGTTTGGACAAATAATAACTATTTCTACTTAGTCGAGCGACACGTATACGGAAAAAGTGTTGCAGGTGTCAGTACACTGAACTGTTCTCTGCGTTTTTTCCGTAAATATGTCGCTTGGCTGTTTAATTTGCGTGCCTAGTTATAAGCTTTGCAGTTTTAAACATCATAGGTACAGCACGGTTAGTGCAGTAACCGAGTGATCGACTGCTGCGCTGCGTGTGTAGGGATCGATTCCCGCACGGAACAAATATTTGTATAGCCTACAGGTAGTTGTTGTGAGTGTGGCTGCTTGTTATGTGAGTTTAAATGTTTGTAAACGCACCCACAGTACAACATAAATTCCTAGCGTGGGAAAAAAAAACAAAAATGATGCTGATTAAAGTACCTAAGGGGTCGTCCTTTAATCACATGAGGTTTGAACAGGGGGGAGGGGGTCAGAAAAAAATCACGATTAATCACCACGGGGGGGGGGGGGGGTATAACGTGAAAATCACGTGAATTTTTTTCGAGAATGAATTAAATGTGTGACGTGTAAAATACGTCTTATGTCGTCAATTAAACAATCATTGTTTAAAAACCCGAGCAAGCAATTTTTTGTCTAATACACCCGAACAAGCGAATTTGTAATAAAAAATACGTTTTTTTTTTTGTTAAAACGAATTTTAAAACTGTTTGATGTTTTCAATAATAAAAAATACACGTGATGCTGGAAGGGAGTGGGAGGGGTAGCCTAAAACCTCACGATGTATCACCAAGAGGAGGGGGGGGGCTATAAAAGTGGGCTTAAAAACCTCACGTGATTAAAGGATAGCCCCTAAGTAGCTAAGTAGTAAATTGCAAGATTGTGAATTGAATTCCAGGTAGCTGTAGCTGGGGCAGCTTTAGGCTGGCTTAGAGATAACATTGGTCTTTTGGAAAGTGCCAAGGATTCTCAAGGGATAGCTGAAAAAGCGACAGAGAATGGCAGTGTTGTATTTGTACCAGCCTTTAGTGGTTTGTATGCACCATATTGGCGCCAAGATGCTAGAGGGTAAGTAGTCATTCCGTTAATGTAAATTGTCATATTAGATTCTGAACATTAAAAAAAAAAATCATTATAATAATAATGATTTCTCTCTATACTTACTCACTATCTAATCTTACTACTATTATAAATGCTAACGGAATTAAACGGATTTTACTGACAGTTTTTACCATCATTTAAATTTTAAACAAAGCATTTGCTTATTCTGGGGCGGGTTGCTAGTAAGTACTTAATATAAACATAGTATGGTCAGATGATGATAGCAAAGACGCATAAATGGACGATAAAAGTCACTGAATGGTACCCAAGTAATGGTAAAAGACAAGTGAAAAGGTGGGAGGATGATCTGCCAAAAGGTTCGCGAAGAATTTCTTTGGACTGGAATAATTGGAGGGAAATAGATGAGGTGTATATCGCAAGACAGCCTAACCATTAGAAAATGATATTAGTATTAAGTTAATGTAAATACTGCATTATGTGTTGAGAAGGTCAGAGTAAATAAAAGCTATTTTTATTTTATTTATTTTAATGTAAACATATCGATTTTCAGTGTAATATGTGGCATCTCTGAAGATACTAACTCAAATCACATTGTAAAAGCGGCATTGGAAGCTGTTTGTTTTCAAGTGCGAGATATTTTGGACGCTATGAATGAAGATTGCGGAATACCTCTTCAACTACTCAAGGTAACCATTTACGGCATACACACATACATACATACAGGTTAAAATCATAACCCTGTCGCGGGCCTGTGGACGGTGAGCTAAGGGCTAGCTCGCCGTCCCTCCGTCTTAGGACGACAGGCCGTGTCGACGGCGCGTTCGTGTTCCACGCGCGCCTCAAAGAGATGTCAGCATAGGGAAGGGGCCCGCAAGGGCCGATGCCTGCCGGGTGCTGCGGGTTGTTCGAAAGAGATACCGCGGCCCCGGAACACAAAGGGCGATGAAGGAACATGGGTGGGTTTTAGTCAGTAAAAGTCTGACACTCCCTCCCGCTCAGCCCAGAGCGGGAGAAGTCATTTGATGATTTCCAATCCGAAAAAAAAAAACCCTCCTTCTTGCTTCGCCGTAGTCGGGTAAAAAAAAACGGATTGTTCCCTGGCTGAGGCAAAAGACTTTCCTTTGCCGTCTTTGCTCTACCCACTACGGGTAGTTCGGTTTTCGCCCTAACATCCCATCTCATGCCATGTATTGCACACAATCATATTGTCGTTGGCTTGAGATGTATATGTATATCTGCCAAGATTTGCGACCAAAACTATTATCATACACCTGGGCAGATGGGGTTTCGTCCCCCTTGGGGCGGTCGGTGGCGTATGTCTGAGTCTTACTGACAGGTTGTAGTTGTTTCTTCTCGTCACTTCTGGCTAGGGTACGGAGACACCATCACAATCTCCACAATCACTCCAGCAGTGACGATGTTCTAGCGCAAACCCCAAATCTGGTCAAGGGGAGAATTGAGCTGCTCCTCGCCCTGTCATCCTGTGTGGGAAGCGCGTGCGTACACCTCGTGATGCCAACCCTTATGTGCTTGGACGTCGAACTTCCCCGAGTCTGTCGCCTTCAGACAGACTTATACGAACGAATACGAAAAGCAAGTTAACCATTATAGATAGTAGTACTATAAAATGTTTACTAACTGTATGGTTAGGCCGTTGACTGTCGTCCACAGGTTGTAGGAACAACCACTACTATGTTCGCAACGCGATTGGATCCCGCACATCCGGCTCGAAGGACCATTAAGATGTATGGTTAGGGGCCTTACACCTTGAGTTGATGCTGATTGATACACTGATTACTGATTGATTGATATTTATTGATAAAAGTATGATTGTATGATAGATGAGTGCACGCGGTATGAATGCTATTCGTGTACTAAATTGGCCGGCCCGGCGCAGGTAAAATGCTGACATATCGATATGAAGACTGTGCTGTGCTTGCACTGTACACTAACCGTATATCACTATCCTGTTACAGGTCGATGGCGGCATGACTTCCAATGCTTTAGTCATGCAAATGCAAGCTGACCTAATTGGGATCAATGTAATAAAAGCTGGATTTGCTGAAAGTACCGCTTTAGGAGCAGCACTTGTAGCGTACTGGGGAGTAGAACCATCGAAACAGGGCTCTGCTATACCAATGACAAGTGGTACCACATTTTCATCTCTCATCAGCGATGATGAACGAGACATGAGATACAAGCAGTGGAAAATGGCCGTTGACAGATCCCTCGGATGGGAACAAAACTAAAGAATGATGTCATCAGAAGCATATTAATTATCCAAGGAAGCTTGAGGCAGTTTATAATTAAAAGGAACAACACAAACAGTTATCAACATACATGATTGAATAAAATATATTGTAATTGTAACATCGATTTTACAATACGTAATATAGACACGTTAACTTTCGGCGAAGTAGACACAATAGTCAAACGATCGCGCTATCACAGTGAACCATATGTGGCTCATTGGAGCGCGAAAGGGTTAAGATATACTTAGTCTGGGTTATTACATTTATAATAATTTACCGTACTATCCTTGAGCTTCGTCCTTGTAAGCTCAAGGCTAATGGACCTTGAAATATAAAAAAATATAAAAAATTAAGAAGCTATTTATTGTTATGAGACTAGTCTGTATCTCCATTGTTATACAATCTTGTTTTTCAATAGTTTTAATGTTTAAATGCACTTACGCAAAGCTGAAAAATATAGGTACTGCATAGATGTTTAAAAAAAACTCTAATTAAACTACTTTAATTAGAGCTTGTTTAAACATTAGCTAGCTACCTAGCGAACCGGCCTAGTGACCGGTATAACCAAAAAAAATTAAACAAGAAACCGGCCAAGGTCGGACTCGAGTATAAAGCATTCCGTAGCACTAAACAATATAATTAAAAATGGGTGTTATTTAAATGGTTAGCATAGTATTCGTATTTTTGTGAACAGAAAAATATAATCTGTGATCAGAAATAGCTAATTGATCAGCAACTCATGGCCAGCAAACATTCCAAAATCAATCAGCAATTTATGTCATTCTGGATGGCTGTAATTATTTTTGTACAGCATATTAATTATATAAGCTACAATGAGCTGCTCCTGTTTAATAAAATTTTGGTAAGCACTCAGAGGGTAAGCAAAAAAATTAATTTTGAGCTGCATATAAAAGTAGCAAAAATACTTTACTTGAAATCACAAAAACCACACAAATCTCTTTAAAACACGTTGTTACCACTGCAATTTGACTGCTAATAATCGCCGCATAATCATCGAATGACAATACTCTCACGTGATTGGCTCCTCGTGTCACGCGCCTGCTCTTACTCCGCCCACTTTTAAAGTACATTGCCGATTTTTCAACAAAACGCAATCCAATTAGTTATTTTGCTCACCATGTTTTAAATATGCATACCAATCAAATACACTACTTAAAGACATGTTTTCTCTGCTGATCAATCATGAAATCTTGCTGATCAAGTAGTTATTTTGCGGACTGAATGTTGACTATGCAAACTCATGTTATTGTAAGCTGCCTATTTATGATTTAATTTTTGACCATTATCAAAATTATTTGCGGAACAAGGATTGCTGCCTGATTTTTATAATTGCAAACAAAATCTTTGTATGCCGACCAAATTATTTAAATGCTGTTTTTTGTGGCTCACCAAATTTTATAATTGCTAAACATTTAATTACTTCTCTTTAAAAATAAACAATATTGATCCTCATTCATATCTCAACAGCAAAACTTTTGCTTTAAAACTGACTTCTAAAAAAGGAGGTGTTTTTACCGATTTTGCTTTCGGAATTCGGTGGCAAAAAAGTCAATGAAACAAACAAATGTCACCGACTTCCGAAAGGAAGGTTATTTTCTACTTTTTTAGTGTTTATTTTGGAAGTCGGTTTTTTTTTGCAAAAAAAGTTGTTATCGTTACAAAGTTACTGCTGCAGTTTCGTGAAAAAGTTGAGATTAGACTTTTTCATCAAACTGCAGCTGTCACTTAGTTTTTCATTAACATACTATCGAAAAAAAAATTGTTTAGGTATTGAGGGTAAATTTACATATGAATGAAGGCATTAAAAATATTGTTTGGTGCTGCGGAACCCTGTGTGTGCGAGTACGACTCGGACTTGGTCGGTTTTTATTGTTATAAACCTATCACATTTGTCGACTTTCGCTTTTTAATATAATTCGACCTTGTTTATAGCCTCTTGTAATTAAGTGCGTCTTGCAAGACGCACTTAATTTAACTAGCAACGTCGTTGTTTTTCAATTTCAACTTCAATAGATATGTATATAATATCTACTTGCATGACTTGTCAATAAATTACCAGATATTATTTAAAGTGACTGGCTATAAAACATCAAGATTTGAACAGAAATACGTATACAATAAGGGCAATTATTTATATACAAATTAAATTATATAATTTTCAACACACTGAGCAATTTTTGTCAATATTATTATTAAAAAAATATATAATGTTTTTTTTTTTACAAAAGACAATAAAAAATAAATAAAATTGTTTTTTTGTTGCCCTAATTGTGTTGGAAAACGTCGTTTGATATTAGGCGTGAGCATTTGTCATTGAACCTTTGGCTTCAGGGAGGTGATAGACAAAACGTACTATTCTGTTACACGTGGTATCTATGAGAGATTAAAATTGTTAAATATTTTAAGGGATAGTACTCAGAACTAGGATATTAATAGGATCGACACAGTTATAGCAAAATTTTTACATCTATTTCATATGATCATAAAATTCGGTTGGATAAGCCTTGAATTGTTATGTGAAACAAACACATGTTTTTCATTATAATTTCTGATGTTTTGTGTCATTCCATATTGAAAGTAATTTATATTCATGAGTACTATCACTCCTTAAAAATAAGTAGACGTTATATAAAACAGTGATGTTTAAAATGTAAGAAACAAATGTAAAAACATTAACTGATTAATGTAGTTCTTGCTAACAGCTATATTCGTTATTTATTGTCGGCCTTAATGATGCGTATGACGTACAATTTATGGCATAGGTAAATAAACATTCCATGCTATATGATAGCTTGATCGGTTAATAATTATAATGTAATCGTACAAAAACCTGTGATCAGTCGAAAACGTACTATATTATTAAAAAACAAATCAGCGCAATATGTGAAATGCCTTATATATTGTTGTTGTAATTTTTACTAGCTCTGTTAAAAAAAAATCATGTTTATAAATTATGGTAAAGTAAAGGCAAGGTTGGTTTGATTTCCTCCTTGCGGTAACATGTTACATTTAAAAGCTATTGACCAAAACAGCGAATGCAGGACAAAACAATACTTATGTCCATTTTATTTAAGGTTGCAAACCTTAAAGCTTATTTTGCATCATGTTACCTGGAAGAGGCAATCGAACGTCATTTGAAATTGATCATCATTTCAATCATCAATCGAACATCATTTGTAACAGTTATATAATAGGTAAAAAAACTAGACCAAAATTCGGACCTGAGTGTGACCTTAAATTGAATTCAGAATCTTAGAGTATTACTATATTTCGGAACTAGAAAGTCAATGGCACCGATTTCCTTGTTCATAAAGTGAACTGAAAGAATCGACATCTCTTAGGCTGAACAGACTTTATTATTTTAACGAAATCATTTCTTTGATGTTAATGAAACAAAAACCCGAGAAAAGGATGGTGACAAGAACAAGAGTCGAATTAGTTACCTTAAAACTTTGAAATTGTTTTGTTCGACCGTCAGCCAATTTTCAATTAAAACTTACATGTAGTCTTTGACGTTTTATTGACTGCTGAAGTAGAGTAGATAGTTCCATAAGCAGAAATGAATGTAACATATTATCTAAGATTTTGAACTCAAGCTTACTAGGTTAAACAATTTTTTTTATCGGGTTCAATAATAATATACTCATTTTTTTATTTTGTTTACAATACTTAGTAAATGTGACCTTTTAAGAAAATTATAAGGTAACTGATACAGTTGTAATAATATAGAATTATAGACCATAATTATGATCGCTACAGTTAGCGAATATTGCTACTGAATCCTTAAGTTACGTTTGTAATCAATCAATAATAGATCTATATGATAAATATTTAAGGTACAATTCTGGACGCGACCGCAGACCGTTAACGGTTCCATAGATGGCGTTTTCATCCAGTTACATAGAAACCTGTTTCCTCGCTGCGGACTGTCATTAGGGTTAGGCGGTATTGTCGCTACCGTTTGTGGTCTGCGGTCGCCTTCAGACTTGTGGTGCCTTTAGCGCCAAGACTATGTCATGATTAGAACAACAACATAGTACTTCGGTCAGTTACAGTCTTGAGTAGGTAATCAATCTTAATAACGTACCGTAACATATTATAAGGGAAAGAAATTGACTTCAAAACGTCTTCAGAATAAATGAATTTGGGTCAAGAAGTTGTGTTGCAAAGTCTGATAAGTACCTACTAAAAATCGTACACCAAGAAGTGCTATCATATTACTATACGTAAACACACATTTTGTGCTACCAGCTTTCTGTCATAATTATGTGAGTACCTACACTAACATGATTATTTTAAAAACTTCTTTTTATCTTACATTAAATAAATAATAATAAAATATTTGCATGCTTATGAATAATTTCACTTAAACATACGCCAACACTCACAATAACAAGTTGTTTGGCCCCCGAAATGGGAATGTGCGTTATTTATAAATGTTACGTTTAAAGAGCCTTTCCAATTTTTTCTAAGCCTACCAATTGTGCCTTAGAACAAATGAAAATGATTGCTTGAGAGGTAAGAATGCCTCAAGCGAAACAGTCGAGGTCAAATGATTATTTAAAACACTTCCGACCTATTTAGTAAATAATTTAGTAACTTTTCAAATTCAAAGAAATAATAATTATGTTCTAGCTTAGTTTATTAGCTAGCATGACTTCTATTCGATTGCGTCAAATTAAATCGTCTCCCGCACGCTTGTCAAGTGTTGCTTGAAGTAGGTACAACTAGTCGTAGTACTTATAACAAACCTTTACTTCTGTGATACGAAATTGTGCAATACTTTAGATAACGATTACTGGTAAGGTGTTCAGTTTCAGATTAGATGATTGTTATCAGTTAACACTTGAGTTACTGGTTTTTCTTCAAAGAAACCAATAGCTAAACTGTAACGGTCAACCGTACCAGTTTAGTCACTGGTATTAACCTTTTCAACGCCAGCCTACAAGAACGCGATGCCTCGCCAGCGCCAAGCTATGAATGTATATGTGCAACGAAATATAATATAATCTAATGAACTCGTGGCGCTGGTGGCACGAAAATCTGGAAGTTCTTATGAAATCCGTGGCGGTGAAAAGGTTAGTGTAATAATACGACGACTAAGTACATAAAAGGCTAGTAACAGCTTGGAAAACAGTTTACTGATTAAGCTAATGAGAAGTCTTCTCACTGAAATCACTCGGGAACTGGAATGTTCGCAACCCATTGGATTAAAAGCTATTTTTAAATATAATCGCTGATTTACAGAATTAAGCAGATTGTCTTCTAATTCACTTATATCAAATCTTTGCTTTGAGTAAAATCGGTAATATAAATAATTTGAGTGATTACTGCCCCTCTGGGGCCCGCTTTATCCTTCCCTGTAGGTATATTATTTATTAACAACATAAATTACAATAATATGCTTTTGTGTTAACGTTTTGCTATTTTTTTAAAATTAAGTTTGGTGTAATATAATTAATGACTAAAATGAAATAAATGTAATAATAGTTATAGTATGGGAGGTACCGTTGATAGGGTTTAATATAGAAGATTTTAGAATTTTTAGAATTTGCGACGGTAACGAATGTGTTTTGTTTTTTTTTTCAAAATTTCAAATCAATAAACAAGGTGGCGACGACAATATACGATAAAAAATTGAACTTTTTACCTCATGACGTTCCCAGTCTGCATACAAAATCTCAATCGCATATATCCAGTCATTTAGTCACAGGACATTATTTTTAATTTTTTCAACATGATGTATCTGTTAATAGGTTAGCACCCAAAGGTTTATGACCCTTCATGGGTATAAACATTAAAAACATGTGGCCAACTCCCTACTTCAAAAACCTGCTCCAATTTTATTCTCTTCTATTTCCTAAAATGCGAATTATTGCAAATTATACCTTAAGCCTGGAACCAATATGTATAAATGGTGCCCTATTTCGTTTACAGTTTTATGCCATTTAGTTTTATTGAAAATTTCGTTTTTCATTTAGGATTTTTTTGGTTGTTTAATCATATTCCTACGAACTAGTATTGCCAGTGTTTTTATTTATTGTCATACTGACGTCTCCACCTTGTATTTTATAAATACAACAGTTGGGATTTGCTTCAAACGTCAGAACTTCATGAATTAGTCATTCAATGGGGTAATTTGAACTGAAAGAGTTGTGTTGATGATTTTTATGGTTATAGTTCTGTAAACACTTATTTGTTGCGGCCGCAAATCATATTTTGAACCTTACGGGCTATCCGCTTGTTTTTACCTTAACGAATAGCAATAAGATCTTTCGATACCTCTAATGCTGCCGCTGCCGTTGTGGCTGGCGGACAAAATGTTTTTAATACCAGTCGGAATATGATTGACTTAAAAGCAACGGTACCTCCCGTACCTTCAGAATAATTATATAATTTTGTTATTCAGTAGCGATTAGTAAAATGTTGGGATACAGTTTTTGTGTTTTAGATCCTGGGAATGTAGAGTAGTTTTGTAAGACATTTTTGTTGTTTTTATTGTATTCAGGTGGTAGATACGATTTTAATAGGTAAATAAAAATATGTTATGTTGAATTTGTTTTCTTTACAATTGAATTTTTCAAAATTGGGTTTTACCTGCATTCGAGCCAAGTATTTAAAAATAAATGGATTGATAACTGTTTGCTCTAATTCAAGTCTTCTAGTGTCGGTGAGCAGACCGAGGACTGGTGGTCCAGTGGTCTCCAACAGCCTAGATTTGCGAGTTGAAGCTCTTTGGTTCGAAGTTCGAACTCAAGTAGGCTCATTACATTGTGTAATTTATTTCATCACCGCTGCTCCCAAAACAATGAAGACATCGTAAGGAACCCGGCATATCCTTGAACCAAAAAATCGAAGATATTGGACCTTCCTTCCACTTGACACCACCAAAACGACACCACCGGTGGTGTCGTATGGAATCTCTAGTCCATATGACACCACCGACTATTAGTGAGGTTACATACAAAGTTGTTGATATGAAAACTCCAATTAAGTTCAAGCAGTTTCATTAATGAGGTACGTCATTTGACAAAGTTTATATTTATCTGTCACTCAAATGGTCATCTTGACATTGTTCATTGCAATTTGCATATTATTGTCGTTCCGTCCTAATCTTTTAATTTTTCAAAATGGACATGGATACTAATACTGAAGACATAAAATACATAAAAACTCATGGCGGAACAGCTTTGCTCTGGCAAACGTATAAATTTCACCGTCACAAGGGATATAAAAACGGCTCAGTGTTATGGAGATGCACTAGCTTCAAAAGGACAAAGTGTCCAGGTACTATAACTTTAATGGTAAGCATCCTTTTCATTTGACATTTTTTCGAGTATTCCATAGCCTTTACTTATTTTACTAGAATAAATTTTAATATTACTTTTTAGAATGACGTAATAACTCAGACCAAAGATCACACTTGCGGAAGAGACGCCTTTGCAAATGACCGTTTGCTGGTAACTAACGCATTACGAAATAAGGTAATTACATCTGACCAACCAATACCAACCTTATATGAAGATAATGTGTTTACATTGAAACAAAAAGGTCATGATTTACTGAATGCAATTCCAAAGTTTAAAAATATTAAACAGTCGCTTTATAATGCAAGAAATAAAGAACTTGGAGTTCCCGCTACAATTTTTAAATCTATCAATGAGGTCACTATACCGGTAACATTTCGCGAGTCTATATTAGCGGATTACTATTATGATGGAACTCGCATATTGATTTTTTGTCCCATACGTTGTCGTGAAATGATTTGTAATATCACTGAGTATTTCGTTGATGGAACTTTTGCAGTCTGCCCGACTCCCTTCCAACAAATCTACAATATTCTTGGTGACATAGGCAGCACTTTTGAAGAAACAAAAGTGATACCACTTATCAGTGCATTTATGACTAATCGAACACAGAAAAGCTATGAGTTATTATTCCACATGATTCAATCACAATTGCCAGAATTTAAACCTTATAAAGTACATTGTGACTATGAGTCCGCGGCAATTAACGCTATAAAAGAAGAAAATCCAAATGTAATAATAAAAGGCTGCTATTATCACTGGTGCAAAAATATTTGGAAAAATGCCAGAAAGTTTAAAAATAATCAAACCAAACCGGAAAAAAGAATTGTCGCTCTAACAGCGGCTTTACCGCTCTTGCCACCACGATGTACTTTAAAAGGATGGGAGTATATCAAAACCCAAATTTATAGAATTAATAATATAAACATGACCAGATTTATACATTACATCGAAAATTATTGGTTGAAAATTCACTCCCCAGATGTTTTTAGCGTATATGGTGAAAGACATCGTACCGATAATGTGTCCGAAGGTTTTCATTCGAAACTAATAAAGGGATTCAACAAGACAACAGTTACTTTGTTCAGAACCATGAATAAAATAAATAAATACTTAGGTATGGAAGCTTTAGAAGAAAAAAGGAAGAGTAAATACATTGTGGATGATGACTTTATACTTGATGTTCAAATGCAATTAATCAATGGTGATATTACTGTGGCCAAGGCTTTAGATGAACTCAGATAGAGGTTTTTTTAAACAGAGTATCACATCATCGGGTAAATCGGAGTAGAAACTTTTTTAATGTTTCCACAATGCTAGCACATGTGACATGATATTAAAGAATATAAGTATGTCACTGTGGCGTTTCTGAATTCACTTGTTTTCTGTTTTGTTCACTGTCATCGTATTTAGAAATATATAAATACTTAAAAACATAATTTAGAAAGTATGGAGAGTCAATCAATTTTGAGTTCACAACCTAAATACCAACTCTCGCCCGATGATGTGTTTGAAATGCAGGATACTCAAGAGTATTTCGTAGAGTGTAGACATGACGACGCCACACCAGACATTTATATGTCCGTGAAAACGCAAACGGAACAAAATATGAAGGATACTTGTACCCAAACGGACCATTTGAGTGATGCTCAGATTGTATTAAATACAGCAAAATTGTTGGCTGAAAGTTTTTTTCCCGGAAAAGAAACACTAAAAGAAAAGTTCATTAAGGCCTATTACAAGCACGTAACAACAATTGTTGACATGCTGGAAGACTAGTTTTCCGGTCCGTTCTTTAATACCTACATAACTACTTACTTCACTTAAATAAAAAAATAATATTTTATAAACTCTGTTTCATTAATTATCGTTTAACTATAGATAACTTAAAATAATGATTTGGGAGCTGTTTGTCAAAAACACGAGTTTCTGGACATCACTAGGGTGGTGTCATATGGACTAGAGATTCCATACGACACCACCGGTGGTGTCGTTTTGGTGGTGTCAAGTGGAAGGAAGGATATTGGACATTACCAACGAGCACTGGGCTAGCGTGGTAGATTAAAGTGCATTCACTCTCTTAGGGAGGAGGGCCGTGTCCCAGTTGTGGGAACAGTATAGGCTGATTAGCAAGAGCTGGTGACACGCTACACCTACCTACACACAACTCATCCATAAAACTGGAAAGAAATATGTAAGTACTTCGATATTTTTTTTAGACAAGCTCGCCTTAACGCTTGGAAAGCTTCGTGGAATCTTCTCGTTATACCACAGAGCTTATAGGCTAAGTTCTTCCATTAGGGCGTCCTCATAAGTTGTTTTTTTTATTTTTAGGCAAAAAAAACTACCTAAATCGAGGTGGGTGCGAAATTTTTCGAGCTTGCTATGCTCGCTCTTTAAACTGGGCTTTTCTCAATTGCTGGGCTTTTCTGATAAGTCGACAAAGTTACTCAAGTTATGAATCACCGACAAACGAAAACCTAACATATCCGTGCATGAAACTGAAAATGCACCAACCTGCAAATATAATTCTGCCCAACGATCGTAATGTTGAGGTTAATCCAGAGACGGTTGTTTATCGCAATATTTTCCTGGATAAATCCCGAGAGTGGCAGGTTTTTTTGTTAATAACTTAGGAAACATAAGTAAATACTTGAAAATAATTTCTAATTACCTTCCTTGTTTATACTTAATTACAACAAAATGACCAGGACGTGGCCACCAGGACAGACATCAATAATGGAAACAAAGTACTCAACTTAAGTAGGGGTTTACCGTGGAAGGCTCGCGATGAATTGAAAAAGTTAATTTGCAATAACGCCTGCACAGACGCCTGTAATAGCGAAGGGCAGAAGTGTACATATTAGTACACTCACATTTCGCAAGTAATGTTTGAGCCCCATGTATCTAATAGGAGCGAGCTTATAGTCGTAAACCGGGCCCAGACCAGAATCCGTGGCAGTTACAGAAATTTCTCTGAAATTCCTGTAGCAGCCACTACAACACAGTCAACCGAAGCCAGCTAGAAATCGAACCCAGGATCTCATCATCATTAGACTAACGAGGCAATCCTAATCAAATATAAGTAATCAATTCCGAATATTTTCCATCACGTAGGTAACTAATATCACTTGAAAAACTACTATCTATGCGAAAATGGAATTGGGCCTGGACAAATCTGCCGTATGTCAGACGAAAAACGGACCAATTTCACGACTCAATGGCAAGCAAGCGAAATCGCGTTCGCGGTAGACCTCGATGGAGACGGCCCAATGAGCTGGAATCCTGTGACAAGGACTGGTTTTTTTAGTAACCGGTACGGTAGTAAGAGTTCTCAGATGCTCATTTTTAGCCTTATATTAGTTTCGAGATTGATTCTAAACTACAATCTATTACGTACTTACTAATTCTGTGGCATCAGGCAGAATAAATTATAACATTTTTTTTTAAATCCGGAGCCTCTGGTGGCGGTGGTGGCAGCTGCCCCCTCCTGCCCCCCCTGGTGACGCCCTTGAACGTGACGCCAGAGAAGACTTTGTCGCAAATGCTTGTTTGTATTGATATTAGCTATTGATAAACAGGTTTTTATACGTGGCCGTTATTTTGAAAATAAAATAAAATGGCGGAAGTTAGGCAGGCCTCGCTTTCATACAAAAATCTTCCAACCCCATTATTCACTTTTTTAAGCCAATGACTAAATTCCACAGTCAGAACAAATGCATTATAAGTAGGTAGGCTCTAGGCTTCATTGTTATTCAAAAGAATACTTACATATCCAAAAACTACCAATTCCTATACCTATTTATTTTCACTTCAGATTAATATTATAATGATTGTCGTTTAATGGTGGCAATTCTTAGTATTTATTGTTCTTTTCTGTATTGCAGTGCTATTAAGAGCCCAAAATAACTGCGTGAAATTGCTATTGACCTTAATTGCTTTTCCCAGACGGATGGTCGGGTCGGGTTTATTGTGGTTTTTTGAAATTGAAAAATAAGACGTAAAGTCATGATTATGTAGGTTAGTGCACTAAGGTATTTATTAAAATTCAAATTTACAGGACAGTGTCAGGTTTCATGTTGACTAGAATATGGTACTTTTTGGATAAAGCGTACATTAACTACTAATATTTGTTTTCATTTCATTGAAAAAACATGGGTGGCTCGATTTTTTAGGCCAGTGAAGATCTGAAAATAGAAGAAAAACGATGAATAGCTATGGTATTTCACCAATTTCAATATCGTATTGTATCTCATTACGTACTTGTGCGTTATTGTAATGTAAAACGCACGAGTTTCTGTTTAATAAGGTAAAACGCACGGTTTATCAAGATACTCCGTCTAAAACGAACGGTACTTTTTTTAAATCTTAGCAGAGAGGGTTTATGTCAGAAAAGTGTTCAACATTTTATGAATAAAATTAACTCTGGGAGATAAAATATAATAAATAGACATTTAATTCTTTAATTTAATTAATTTTGACAATAAATTACAACCATTTATCTGTAACAAAAACACAAAATTATTAATTTACTTTATTAGTAATACTGGCTGTATTTGTGCCTTTGCCTTAAAAAAAAGCGCTGATGCGCGCGCATCGCTAATTTGTGAACAAGTAATAATCAATTTTACAAATTATTCAAATTTTACTATCTGCTTTAACAAGTGATTAAAGATTTTATTCGTTTAAGAAAGTCCGAGTTTTATTTATTTCCTCGCAAATATGTTATAAAACGTCGTATGACATACGTGCGCTTTAATATACAGCCTCTGCTTTCTTGTAGCCCTCGCCTATGGCTGGGCTAGCAATATCGCCTCGGCTGTGATTTTCAACTTACCGCACATAAATCATAATGTACTATAACCTCACTGCGTGTCAAAAACATAAATAATAGGTACCTACCTACTGCATAGTTACCTCGTACGGGGTGGAAGGGACACCGACGCGAAAACGGTTAAGTACCACGTATTCAGTACATCATTCTAAGGCCCCCACATCGAAATATATCGCAATACCTACACAGTCAAAATGTAGGGATCAGCTGTTTTTTTTTAAATTAACTATGTAAACTTTCGATTGGGGGGGGGGGGGGTTAGAGTGATGCGGTATCCATTTCCGCGTCGGTGTCCTTTTCAACCTGTACAACAGCGAGATAGATGCTCTCACAGACTGCCAGAATAATCACGAAATTTCAAGAACGATTAAGTTTGTAATTTCTACGGTTGTCTATGTTCAATTTCATGCCACTAAACAAATTAAACCTACTTACAATATAAATATAGGTTTCTTGTAAAAAGTAAATATGCAAATGCTTTTCTGGTTTTCAAAATTTCACTCTTAAAAGGTGGTTTAAAAGGAGATGTTATACGAGTATAGCTCCGACGTCTTTAATTCAACTAAAACCCTTTGTTTCTTGAGAGGAGAATAACCTATTTCCATAGTTACTAGAAAATGCGACATCAAGTAAGTAGGTATTTGATATTATTCAAAAACATTCACTTTATTTTGGGTTTGGATTAGTTTTATATATTTATAAGTCAATTAAGTCAACCGTTCTCACAAATCAACTCCAAATGCATCATGTAGCAACATTAATGTTGACATCTAACTAAATTCGCCACTATCTGTCACGAACTGACGCCGAGGTTCATAATTGGGTGTCTGTTGTGGGATGACCACTCGGCGTGGCCCTTTCATAACTATTAACAAGTAGCAAGTTAGCCCCTCATCGCCATAGACACATGTATGGTTGGCGTGAAGTTAAGTGCAGAGCCGTGTAGTGGCGCTCGTACGACAGCCTGACGGATGGCGGAGTGGGGCCACGCCGCATCTTGCGCGGCCCATGTGAACCCTCCACAACGACATACGAAACTTACCTATTCTCGTATCTGCTAATTATACTTTAATTTACTTTTTTATCGAAAGCCATATCCTATCAAGGTAACAGTTACTTACAACTAAACAAAAAATTGAAGAGCTGGAAGGATTTTGATATCTTGCGTACTGTGAACCTACACACCTACCTAATTGCTTTTTGTAAAGAAATCTGATAGCTAACAGACTCCGAACGCATGTGTTTCATTTGGAAAGGTTCCGTAGTCAACAAGGAACCCTTTTAGTTTCGCCACGATCGTCTGTTATTCAAAAGATTAAAGAAAAAGTAATAGGTAGTTATCTAATACTTAATTTAATATTTCAGCTAGCGACATCTCGACCAAAATGGCGAGATGAGTTTGACTCTAAACTAGAGTAACATAACAGCATCATTGAAAAGGGAGAGGCGGCCTTTGCCCAGGAGTGAAATTATACAAACTAGATAAATAATAGTATGTACGTATCTGTTATAAGTAAAAATGAATGACATTCACAGTGCATACGTGACAAAGTCATACGTTTAAATGTCATATCCGCAGTGAGTACAACAAGGGTATTTCGCAGATCTCAGTGCACATCCTGCATCAATATCCTGCTCGATTCACGCTTCCCAGCATCCAAAGTTGTAGAGCGTGCTATTAAAGCCTACACTGAATAATCTAAGCTAGGGTCAGGAAATCTTTATTTATATTTTCGTGAGATGTACATACCTATGTAGGTAGTTATTTTTATTTCTAACTATCTCCAATGCAGATGAAGTAGTGGGTGATTAATTCATTTCTGATTAATGGACTTCTCAAAGGATACTTTGCCGTTGCATAGAGTTTTACTTAGGTATACTTCCTTGGGGTCATGGAATTAAAAAGTAAAAAAATAATGGATTCATCCTCACCATCATAATATTTCTTCATTTGCATCTGAACTTATAACGGGTGTAAAAGTACCCTTACCGAAGACGAAAGGCACTTGTCCTTCCCGTCATTGCGATAGTTTTTTGTTCAAGACCATACCTGGGCACCTTCCAGTTAGAGAGGTATTGGTTGGTCAAAGTTCCAACTTTTTCACAAGTCTTTAATGTTATTACTCTACTTTAAACTAGGGTTGTTGCTGATGTTGGTTTTTATAGTACCAGCGGATGCTGATGCTGATTTTTTGAGACGGATGCTGATTTTTAAGATCAATAAAAGAGGGGTATTACAAATAAACGCGAAGTTGCAAGATTTCCTCGTTGAAATTGTAGGTATGTTTTTCATTAGTTACTTGTTAAAAATAATTCGTTTTCTCTTCTACAATAGCAATAAAGTGAATTTTAGGCAAAAACTCACGGAGACCTGATTTGGGGCCTTTGGGACCTCTAATTTGTAGGTTCTATTGAATAGACCATATTTTTTTTTTCTCATCTCAAAAATATCTTATACTTTTATAATAATAGAATATATTTTCGTTATGACGACCCGAATGGCGCAGCGGTAGTGAGGCTGCCTTGCGTTCATAGGGTTCCGGGTTCGAATCCCGGTAGGAGCAAGTGTTTGTGTGATAAGCATAGACATTTGTTACCGAGTCATGGATGTTTCTATGTATAATAAGTATGTATTTACAAACAAAAAAGTATCTATGTAGTATATCAACTATCTAGTGTCCACGACACAAGCCTCGTTGCTTAGTGTGGCACTAGATGGCGCTGTGTGTAATGTCCAGCGATATTATTATTATATATTATTATATTATTATTATTATGCTTTTTAGGTAAATTGTAAAATTAGCGTAACGCCGAAACATAAGAGGGCTCTTAAATAAAACATAATATACTATAAACTGTTAGTGAATGTGATATAAAATTTTGAATAAAAGACGTCGCACAATAACCCACTGGCGTCCAAACAATTTTTGTTGAATAAACAAACGGCTAAGGGAACAAGTGACAGCGTTTTTTTGTATAACTGTCTATAATTGGTTAAAACTCCACGTGGCTCGCGCTAAGTCCCGCTTTCAAAGAATACGTCACGACTTGAATGTCAGCATTAAAATCAGCATCGATTGTTGCTGATGCTGATGATGCTGATATTCGCAACAACCCTGCTTTAAACACCTCTACGACCCCCGTACTATTCAATGCATCCATTCAGCACAAAGTTTTGAGTGCGTTACATACCGTGAAAACGTGATTTTTTCACCCCAAAAAAAAAGTCGTTTCCGAGCAATAATTTTTGCGTAGAGTTACTAGTTTTATGAACAGAATGCTTGGAGGATCCCCTTAAACCTTGTTTTTGTAGATAAATATGTAGGTACCTAATAAAATAATATCCAGTGCCTTTTTAACAAAATGATCTTATATTTTTTCGAGGCACCAGTTGACTGAAAATAAATTTGTACTGCATGTTTATAGAGCAATCACTCAGAGTTGTCGCAAACTCGACGTATTGACGGCTCTATCTGGGAGCAGCTGATGCATGCGCGGTCTGCAAACACCTATCGCCCCATCCCCGACGAGCGAACGCGTGCCAAAATTTGATAAAGTCCTCGGTTCATGTTTAATCATACGACATTAGAGGCGAATGTACACAGTCAGTGTGTCGGGAGTGCGCGATCACTGCTGTGCATTATCATTTCCCATCAGCCCCCAGAGCTCTCAGCGGTCTTGTTGATTGACTGTACAAACGGTTTTTTGTTTATGCCTCAAATAGCTAGGACACTTTGTTGCGAGCTAATTTGAATGTTACTTTGAGCAAGACTTAATTAGTTATTTTTATTTGATCGATGACTCGCGTAAACAATTTTTGTCTTACAATATTTATTGAACCTACTGATACTTTGTACTTACTGAAGTGGCATAATAAGTAGAGTGATACTTACCCAAATACTTACCCAAATCGTTGAGCCATGATGCCATCTATTGACATCACTCCACAACACTACATTTGAATAAATAAGTTTAATGAAGAGTGCCGGGCAATAACCAACCAAATCCTCTTAGGTAAGGCCCTGAACATAATACTTACCTAAATGAGAACAGTCCGTGGGCAGTTGGGCACAACCGTGGGTTTGGTTTCATGAAGTACCTAGGTAGTAGACATTTGATAAAATCAATCATCGTCTTTATCGATCTAGAGTCGGTCAGCACCTGCTCGATTTTTCTGTAATAAATACTTCCCTACAAACGATACAGACACCAAAGAGAAAAGAGAAAAAGACAAAAAGAGATTAAAGATCACCACATACTGCTCGTATGCAGTTATTTAAAAAAAATATATTTCTTGCCATTTAAGTCAATTCCAGGGCTCTTTGTTTTAGATCGGCTTCAATTTAATCACGATTTCGACCAAATAGTCTTTTTCTTGTCAGACGAAAACTATACTACACGAAAACCTAATTCACAAGTCAAGACTAAAAAGAGCAGGTTAAAAATAAACAGATTTTCCAAGCGTCACGATGTAGGTAGATGTATGGTATGTTCCAAAAGTAGATGAAAGTGTAAACAAACCCTATTCTGGTTAAATTCTCACGTCGTAAAAGGGATCAGTGACATATTTAGAAGGTTTCAACTTCATATCTTACCAATATTTGCAACAAGTTCTACTGTTTTAACATTATTTAATTGTGGCTGTAAAGTCGGCGACGAACATCTGTAAAGTAATTACAATTTCGAGTTAAAGTTTTCAAATAATCACCTCACTATGTAAAAAAAACCGGCCAAGCGCGAGTCGTACTCGCACAAACAGGGTTCCGTAGCACTAAACAATATAATAACAATATTTTTAACATAAAAACTAAATTTATTTTTCATAGTATGTTTATTAAAAACAAAGTTACTGCTGCAGTTCGACGAAAAAGTCCCATATCTCAAAAACTAAATATCAAATCTTATTCAAAACAATTTTCATTGAAAGTTTTTTTTAACGTTGCACAAACCTAAATTTTTCTGTATTTTTCTCCTCTTACTTTAGAAATTAGAGGGGGGGACACACACAATTATTACGACTTTAGGAGCAAATATCTAATCAACCGTAGACTTAAGAAAAAAGTATTTAAGAAATCTCGATATAATTTTTTAAGAGTTATGGATACCCCACATAATTATATACGTTCTTTTTTTTTAAGTCTCAGCTACATGTATGGAGAGCCACCCCTATATTTTACTTTATTTTTTTAATATTTTCATAATTTTACATCATATCCCTATGTGTAGCGGTTCATAGAAGGCACTTACTCTCCAAATTTCAACTGTGTCGTGCCTATAGTCTCGGAGTAAAATGGCTGTGACATACGGACAGACAGACAGACGAACAGAACGAATCTATATTTGGCAACGGAACCCTAAAAAAATCTAAGTAAAGGACAGAATGAAAACAGGTGCCAAATTCAAGTTTAGGACAAAGAAAGAAGTCAGCTGGAGCCATATCTGGTGAATAAGATGGTTGCTCGATGGTATTTGTTAAGTTCGAAGGCGCTTTAACGTGGTGCAAAATCCATGAATTTTCATTCCACAAATCTGGCCTTTTTCGTCGAATTTGCTCTCTTAAACGCCGCATAACTCTCAAATAATATTCTTTATTTACCGTTTGACCTTCCGGTTAGAATTCCGAGTGCAAAATACCGCGATAGTCAAAGAAAATGGTCAACAACTTTTGATCGACTTTGGCGTGGTTCTTTCAGTTTCGGTTCAGTTGGAAGGCGCCACTCCGAAGCTTGTTGACTAGTTTACATGTCAAACTCGTAAACCCACGTCTCGTCACCAGTAACAATGAATGTTGGGTCGGAATTGACTCGTTCTAGCATGTCCTCAGCGACTCTTATGCGATTGTGTTTTTGGAGAAAATTCAGGTCTTTTGGGACTAGACGAGCGGCAACATTTTTCATACCCAAGAGACACAGAAGTGTGTGACAGAGTTCCGAGGCTATCTCTCTCAAAATTGAATGAGGATTTTCAGTCACTTCCTTCACTTTTGCTATGTTAACTTCAGTTGAAGAGGTTGATGGCCTACCAGAGCGAGGCAAATCTTCCATCACATCTCGACCGCTTTTGAACGCTTTGTACCACTCATAAGCACGTGTTTTTGATAACGTCGATTCACCGTAAGCCTTCTGTAACATTTTCAGGGACTCCGAACACGAAATTCCATTGGCGATGCAAAATTTAAGACAAACTCTTTGTTCGATGTTTTTGTACATAATGAAATTCGCAATACACACTAGATAATTATGATCTAACTAAAAACAGCACTGTATTCAATCTAAATAACAGATGCAATTCAAACTCCGCGCCAAAATGGAAAACAGTTGTGCCAATCTAACAAAAAAGAAAATATGAATTTGGAACCATAAACAAATCTTCCATTCCCGATACTTTTTTGACTGAATATTATTTTGTAATTTAATATTCTTCGACAGTTTGATTCTATTTTTAGCACGCAACAAATGGCACAAAATAATTACTTTATATACCTGTCTGATGACCGCATTCATACAAGTAAACACATTGAACTAGGTATTAATAAATAATAACTAAGGATACTTTGTTGGAAGGCTAGATGTTGTTGTTTACTACACTGAAAACTTCGCCATTCTCGTAGTAATTTTATTGACATGCAGTGCAGTTATTACCTCAGCAGGGAGTTTAGTTTGTTTTATATAGGCAATTGGGCACTGCCTACCTAATATCTAATTAAACCATCTTTAACTAAATAGTTATAATAACTAATATTACTACATAAATAAAATAGGTACAAATCAAAAGTATATATCGATCAAGTACGTTTTAAGTTTTGCTGTTTAGGTTTTGCTGCAATTTGAGGTTAATTATCTATTACATTTTTAGATCACTATTGATTCTATTTAGTGCCTTAAAGTTTTTTTTTTACATTGCGTTTCCAAAGTGAAAATCAACACATATACAATATTAGTTTATAAAATCTTCATTATTGCCCTTTTTTGCCATTTAACTCTTTTCTTCATAGTGGTCAGTAAAGCTATGACGAACTTGGGTTAATTGCTCACAATTTGTAAAAACTGCAATATTTCTTTATGTTTACAAAATATAGGGATGCGTTGTTTAACTTACATATAAATTAAAGTAAAAAGCCAATCTGGAAGACTAGATTTGGTAATATTGACCGGATATTTTTTTATTACAAAAATTTTTGTTGATGTCTAGACACTTTTGATATGTGTATATCGGTCATACTCATCAACATCGCCTTATTAATATACGTGATTAATCACGTGAGATTTTTAGGTCACTTTTATAGCCCCCCTTAGTTTTAAGCTATCTCTCTCTTTCCCTCCCAGCATCACGTGTATTTTTTTATTATTGAAAACATCAGATAGTTCTAGAATCTGTTTTAACAAAAAAAAATATAAAAAAACAATTGATTTTAAAATAAAAATCACTTGCTCGGGTATTTCAGACAAAAAATTGCTTGCTCGGGTTTTTAATTCATTATAGGTAAAACGTAGTTTACACGTAACACATTAAATTCAATTTTTTTGTCCCACGAATGAAATACACGTGATTGTCACATTATACCCCCCCATCGTGAATAACCGTGTTTTCTTTCTGAACCCCGTTCAAACCTCAAGTGATTAAAGAACGACCCCTTTCCTGCACTCTCGACGTCAGGGTGATTTTTCTTGCGTTTTCTAGCACTAATGAGAATTAGAGGATGTTAAAACGAACCATTTATTCCGACCCTCGCACTATTGCATTAAAATTAAAGGTTTGAGTTTTTTTTACGTATTGGTGAGGCAATTACAAACAGACTACAAAATATTAAAAGTTCCCCTTACAATGGAAATGTGTCGCCGACAACGACGGGCCATTCGTCATGCGCTTTCCTGACAATCGTACGCACGCTCCGGGCTGCACTTTAATGCTTAATACAATGTACCATCACGTTTAATTGACACTTAGATATATTTGCCGTTCTTTGTGCAGAGATATCAGAGATACAATTCAGTGTTTTGATACCACCAATTTCTAACTAGCACCTTAATTAGAATCTGGCTTGCTACAGTTTTTGCTGTTGTTTCGATATTTTTTTTCTTTGATAAGTATTAACTATATAATATTTTTGATTACATTATTTAAATTACCTACTTTTTTAACAGTTTCTGTACACACTAATACAGATAAAAAAATATTTTGAAAAAAAAAGTCATCCGACTTTACTTTCGGAGGTCGGTGGCAACAGTTACTGCGTTCCGAAAGTAAGGTTGTTTCCCACTTTTTATTGTTTTAAGAGTTTAGTTAGTTATGACAGTCATTTATGCACATGCACAATGTAAACCAATCATAGTTTCACGCTAGGGTTAAAACTAGTTAAGTATATGGATAATTGCAAAGTTAGCAGCCACGGAGTCTGGATTTGTGCTCGATCGATGGCAATAGGCACGCCCCCTATTACATGGGACATATACAACTGGTAAAATGTGGGTGTACTATAAGGTACCTACACCTCTGCCTAACCCTTCAGGAATTACAAGCGTGATGTTATGATGATGCTGATTATTGCACGGATCAAAATTATGATCACAACCCTCGCCAAGTGGTTCGATGTAACCACTTCATTATATGGTAGTTTATTCAGTTGTAATTCTCAAAAAACCTATGATTTAAGAAAAGTTTATTAATTAGTTAGATTTGTATGTGTGAGTTTTGGCTGATAATGGTGAGTTAAGATAACAGTTGTTTTATACCTATCTAACTACTTGTTAACTTATTCATCCGAAAGTTAAATGCTATTTCAGGGATAGTAAATTCATACATAGGTACAAACAAACGGTTTTCAGAACGGCATTGTATATTTCAGAGTAGGTACTTATTCGTTTTGTATTTCGCCCAAGTACATACCAGTGTCGTGTCATTAACTACTTTCTCATTTCAGTGTGTTCTCACCTTCTATGTCATGTATTCATGATGGCCACTAATTTTTCAGTGTTTTCGTCATAGTAATAGAGCAACCATTAGATACCTAGTTTAAAATAGGTTATCGAATACAAAGAGAACTATTGTACTCTCCGAGGACAGATGAATCTCTTTGGTTCAATATCTTTTCAAATTCACTGGAGTGTTCATGGCATTCGTTCTATAGAAAACTGTAATTTGATGGGTCTTCCGGTTAAGTAGTTTTTTCGAACGAAATCATTTACATTGTCAATTTTATGATGACTAGAAGTGGGTACTTACCTATCTATTCTATATTTTGTATTCTACTCTTATCTATAAGAAGGAAAATTCGATCCAGATTTTTTTTTAAACACTTTAACAACGTTGTGTTGTTTAATATCTTGCTTGATTTGCATTAAAAACCTAGAAATATTAAGTAGGCTGAAGTGATTGCAGCTATAACCATTTAAGGTTACATTTTTAATGAAATGCGAGGGTAAACGAAGTTCATTAGTAGCCCGGCGCCAAAGCAACACTCGTAAAAATGAAAAAGGGAGAAACGGGATTTCACAAAGCCGAGCTCAATTTGGATTCAATGAGCCGCGAATTGGTAATGCTAAACGCTCCGAGAGGGCTTAGATATCCCTACTAAACATAGTTACGTGTAGATACATAGCTGTTTGTTGGTATTTCAGTCCGTCTTTTATAGTTAAACCAATTAACTGCTTAGATTGGATCTATAATTTACTTATTTTCTGTATAATGTGTGTAGGTAAAATAACATGTACTTAGGTATCTATACATCAATGCCTACATGTGTTTGTATTTACTTACGTATCAACGTATTGATCATGGTCAAGAAGGTGCTACTGTGAACAAACATGATTATTCAATATTAACCACCATTATATTGTCCTGGGCAGAAGTTTCGACGCAATGGTTGCTTGAGGATGGACGTCGCCGCCGAGGCCGGCCGGTTCAAAAAGAGTGGCGATGACCTGGACGCGCACTGCGATGGTTGGTGAACCTGTATAGATGTGGGGAGGGTGTTTTCGAGCAGTGGAACATTAATCCCAAATTAAAAAACAAGTGTCTTTAATTTTACCAGAACGAATGTTCGGCGAAAAAAAAAATGATTAAATATTTGCTTTTGAAGTAAGTTTGGGAGTTTACCTACTAACTACATACCTAAGAGCTCATACACACGACTTCCGTCATTGACGATCCGTCATAAAACACGATACGTTATGACGGATGGACGTTCACATTGCATATTATGGAATCGTATTTGATCATGATCTGGCAAAAAAAAAGAATTGATGTTCACATTAGTTTCGTAATTTTTCGGGAGCGAGCGCATTAACTAATCCGTCACAAAAAAATCACGATGCGTGTTTTTTGACGTACTTACATGATTTTTGAAAGACGATACGTGATTTAAGCCGTGTCCGTCATTTTTAACGATTAGTGATGCGTGTGAACACGAGTATTTAAAAAGCATTGCCCCCGTCAAAAAAAAATTACGGTTCGTGAAAAAAGACGATACGTCAAAAAAAAAACGAATCGTCCTCGTGTGAACGGGCTGTTATTGATTCAATTCAAGATGACATTATTTGGTTTTCGAGAAACATTTAGCCGTTTAAGTAAAATGTACGCTGAAAATTACACTTCATTTTTATTTATGTCCTCAAACTAGATGTGAATCTTTAATATAAAGTAGGAACTCGCAGGGCTGTCATACAAATCGGGCCTATGGCTTAGTTGTGTTTACAGTGTCTCGGGCTGGAGTGGCAGCAATATAAAGATGATCGGTCGACACGTCGCCTCATGTATAATGTGCATACAAATTTAAGTGGGTGCCGGGTAAGCGCGGGTGGGTAGTGAAGAAGCGACACTGACGGCTCAACTAGCACATCCTTATGATAAGAGTGTGGAGAGAGAAGGAGGCTACACGCGACACGTGTCCGCCCAGCGTCGCGACGCGCCCTTCCCCTGCCCCCTCACCCCGACACGTGTAAGTGAACGTTGAATCTTGCTCACTACGCTCTCTACGAGTCCAACTACGAATTCGGCGTCGTTCGGAGTTTGTTCCGCTCTGTATTTACATGAAACGAGAAAGATTTTTGTATTCGATGTAGACAAACCCAGTTTCCGTTTTGCGCTGTAACAAGGAATTTTCTTATATACGTTCGCCTCACTTCTGCGCCAGTTACGAGTTTTCATTCAATGTTTAGCATTGATGTCAACTTTCTTGGTGCAGTTGTTGTTACTTAGCAACTTTAACACTTTTTTCTTTACCACTTATTCAGATGTTAGTTGCCAGCTAGTTAGTGTAGGACTACGTACTATAACTTCGTCGTATGTCTAACTTCGTTACGGAACAAAACGCACAATGGAATATAAAGTTAACGTTAAAGTCATTATTATCTATTTGTATATTGTAAATTAAGTCGATCTTCCAGTCTGCGCTATTCTTCTTATCTGTGCAGCGGGTTTTCATGCACTTTTCTCCATCATTCATCATCAGATACTTAAGACATATCGATATGTCATAATAATATCATATGTTTTGTGAAGTCGTAACAACCCTGCGATGAAGCGGCTGGTCGCTAGTGATCTACGAATTACGTATCTACACGTTAATTGCGGTTATTACTACATTCAAAGATTTAAACTCAGCAAAAATCCACTAGCTGCATTTTGCGAATACCTACTCGTATGTGAATCTTTATGAGATTGTCATTTGAAAAAATCCAACTACACGCCAGTCACACGTCCGTTAGTTTGAGGGCTTTGTAATAAGGTTGCTCCTAAACTCAGTTATTAGTACCTATACATGGTGGAAGGGACACCGGCGCTAAGAAGGTTACAAAAATTGTGTGGAATCGTCCTGAACCCCCCCCCGGGTTCAGGACGATGTACTGAATACTTGGTAAGTTGTTCTGGATCATCACATCGCGGCGTCCAGTGGGATTGTGTCATACGATCCTACGTCATCGCAACGCCCGCGCGCCCCACCTCTAGGCCCTCGAACATACCGAGGACACTCGCTCGCCGTCACTTATCGTCCGCATACATCGACCCTTTCTTATTTATTGTAACCAAATTAAAATTATAGTCTATCCATATCGAAAAACAGCAGTTTCAATAAAGTCGAGACCACCAGCATCTCAACTGGAGCTCGACACTCTAACATAAGTACCTAACCGTTTCAGCGTCGGTTTCTCTTCCTGTATTTAAACACACAAGTAACATTTACGAAGTAAATATTGAAATAAACGTGTCAACACGTTTAAATATCTTCCAGCAATTTAATGTTCAAACAAGATGCGCTGAATTCATTTGAAACTCTACTAATTGAGGAAACGGTTCAAAAGATAAACATTTGTGCCTTGTTGGGCCAATTTGTCTAATAAATAGAGTACAGGTACCTACTCTTATAACATTTCAACGTAATTATAGGAATGCTCCAAATAATGACACCTGGATAAGATGACTCTGCCACTTCAGTGATCGGTTGAGACATGATTCTTGAACTCTATTACGTCAAAAACCCCCAGAAAAGACGTAACGGTTCCCCGTTTAACAAATAGTAAAATTGGCAATTCACGTCTGCAGCTCTGGGCCTACAAGACGAACTGGGCCATGTCCTTCACCTCATCCATTAAAATCACAGGTATCTCTGAATTTTAATCTTTTATTTGCTTTCAAAATCCTGCACAACAACCAAAAAATTTTTTGCTTCAACATGGTGATCATGTGCGAACAAACCTAGACAAAATGGTTGAAATGGCATGACGGGTCAGACGTATTTGACGTAAATACGTGATACTTCAAATACGTCTACTCTATGACTGGTCCGTTAACTCGCTCTCGAAAAAGTATTAGAGAAATATTAATAAAAACTACTTAGCTTTCTTATCCAGGCGTCGGTGTCGTCTGTGCGCCTTCAACTTCTTCATCTTTTTACAAGCTTATTTGACCTGCAAAGCGTAAAATATGAATACCACGCAATCTCATCTCGTACAGCTACTTGACCGGCTTTTCATATAATTACTACAAAGACATTTTGAACTTCGTTATAAACCTGTTTATGAAGCACCCTTAAGGAATAATTCTCTCTCATAGGGTTGCTTATGTAATAATAACGCTTTTAGTACATTGAATGCTGTGATGTTCGCAAGGAAGCCTACACGAGTGTTTATATTAACATACAAAGTTTGGATGCTCCCTATTCGAAAGGAACCAGCGAGCCACCCTTAAGGGGTGGTGTTATTAGTATAAGCAAAAGACATAAAGTTCCCCCTCTTGATAGACGCGGTGTGCATACAATGGAGTTGGCATTGATTTTGAGTTAAATATCACCCCTTTGCCGACGTGGTGCATTGTTGTACGTCGAACGTGTACAAACATAGTGACATGAATTATTGTTACTGGTTCTTTTATCTCTTTCATTGGCGTCATTAATCAGCGGCAGAATATGCGTTTGATGGCTGCTCCTGTGGTGTGAGCTTGCAAGCAGCCGCGCCATGGCTGCTTTGTGCAAGCTTTACTGACTAAGAAATACGTTAGAATACCCCAATAATTATCCTTACACATTCTTTTAACAATAATAGTTGTTATATTTTATTTATAACATATTTTATAAACTCCCCACTGGTTTTAAAACTATTCATGAAATTTTTAATACAATACTTTTATTATAACTATTATAAAGTATTATTTTTCCTGGTAGATAATTACATGACATCTTGTACGGTCGGGTTAGTACCTACCAATTCATTTGGCATCTAATTCAAAACTGTCATCGTTTCACAAAAACGATGCTAGTAAAGATGACATCAAGAGGCTTATAATAAGCCAGCTGGTTATTGTCAAAGAGCCTCAAAGGGATACACCTGAGCTAACTCGGTTAACGCCAGAGAACAGATTTTAACAGTTTTTGTTTACAGATTACTATTGACAAACTGCGTCGAAAGCAGGTAATCTTCTATAGGATATTAATGCTTCAAATCCCGCCGGATGCGTTAAAGAAGCGTAGCTTTCCACAATCCCGAATAATTGCCGATTCCACTGTAGTTATTAATATTAGGTAATATTTGAGTAGGGTCAACGAAACAATTTTTTGTTGAACATATACAGTAGTACCTAAGTATCTAATGTTAGACATGATTGTGAATGTGAATATAACTGAAAAAAAAAAACATTTTAAAAGAAAAAGTTATTCAGCATAAACACGACAAATTTCAACTGACAACATTATGTATAATGTTATGATGAATTAAAAAATCTTTAAGGAATTGCGCAAACCGAAAATAAATTTCGAAAAAGTAAGATTTATGTTAGTAACGAACTACCGAAGTTAAGTGCAACAAATATATTTTTTAGATCGTCACCCTACTGAGAAGTCACTTAGTAATAATGTAGCAAATAAATGATATAATTTGATTAAGTAGTAGTATATCTGGTAGTCAGTAGCCCGAAAGTCTGACAACCAGTCTTACCAAAGGTATTACCCATACCTATAGTTTGGGAAAAGGCTAGGCAGATGATGAATCTAATTGTGATTGAATCTGAAATTGAAATAAACATAATAAATGTTTCGTCGTGTCTTATTTCTTCCGCCACACTCGGCTCACTCCAATACATGATTCAAGAATAGATATAGCTAAGCAAGTAGGTACCAAGTACTTACCTTCTGCCTTTTTAAGGGAGCTTGTTGTTTTGGTTCCCTATTTCAAAACTTCAGGTTCGTTTCTTACATGTTAAATTGGTTTATGGTAGAGATGTACCGACTAGTCACGACTAGTCAGGAAAGCCGACGAGAGCCGAGCCGAGCTGACTATCCGACCGTATTTTTAGTCGGCAAATAGTCGGCTTGACTGACTGAAATGAAACAATTATAGCTGTTAATAATTTAATTTCATAATCAGCTTTACAGTTAGTTACATAATCTAGGAATCAGGGCTCTTCCTTTGGTGGTCAATAATTGAACTTGAATCAAGAAAAACATAATATATTCATCTTTGTACAGAAAAATTGATTTAGAATTTCTGCGAGCGCACAACTCGGCACGGCGGCACGCGGCGGCGCGGATACCCGGCGGTTGCGAGCGAATGTTTTGTACTGTTGTATGATGAACTCAATGCAAGCGATTCAGCAGTACATGAAACGCCATGGATATTGCCGATGCCCCCTGAACTCCACCGAAACCAATAATCGGCTTGGCCGACTAGTCGGCCTTTTTCGCAACCGACTAGTCGGCCAAAGTCATAGTCGGTGCATCTCTATACATAAGTACAAACTCTATCATTTATTGCATTCCACAGGGAGTAAGTGTATACCTACTTAGGTAGGTGGTGGCTAACTTAAAACTTAATGAGATTGTTACAGACCCTAACACACACATCAAAATAGAACTTTCTCCAACTAATTTACTAAATTAGAAGTTTAGTTGTTGAATGTTCGACTCTTAAACGTGACAAATACTTACTTACCTATCTATGTGACCATAAAAATAACTTGCCGAAAACACTTTTTACTGGTGTCAGTCAAAACCTCTATGCAATTATTTAAAACGCTATTTCTTAATTAATAAACAGTTTTAACATGAAACCATAGATAAGTCTAGAAAGTAGTGCCTTCTAAACAAATGTCAGTAATTCCAAAAAGGGCTCACTGATTTTTGCAGTACAAACTAGCTTAAACCGCTATGAGATTTGCCTGTGACAATATCTAACCCATAGGTTAAAGAAACCTTTGTTTAAATTCCCGTACCTACGTTAAAAGTACTTAACCGGCATAGAATGTCGCAATGCCAAAATCCCACAGGCTTACTAAGTCAACTCTGCTGAACAAAAAATACAATATGTTCACTTCGCTTTGTCCTTTTATTCATATTTAATCTTCAAAGCGTCTACAAAAAACAATGATTTCACGGTACAGCATTAACGCATGTAGGCATAACAGAGAGCCGAACCAACCCAAAGCAAATACAAGACCATATATTAAAATGTTGTCAATCCTATTTACTGACATTTTACTCTGTGTTTATCTTATAAATCTATTGTGTGCATGGCGGTCGAAATTATGGGATTTTGTGTCAATATTGACGCGAGTCGGGTTTGTCGGTCGTTGCATTTAACACATCCCACCGGTTCAGATAAACGCATGGAACTTGTAGTGCACGGGAACAATGATAGATGGCGCTATGCGGACCGCGTTCCGCCGCCACGTTCGAAGCTTCCAGTATTGTACGCACTGTTTCACTTACATTAAACCTTTGGTTTTTCAGTCCAAGGTTTCAGAGTTTCTCAATGTACCTATTTTGCTTTTTATTAGATACCGATGTACTTATGAAGTCTACATGCACTAATTTAGGTTTAAGCACATTTAGACAGTGGACTGACCTTGTCCAAGTTTGTTTATCATTTGTCTAGGTCTCATAAACTAAGTAAGCATTAACTTAGTAAAATTTGCGTAATATAAAAATTCTATTTATTTAAGATTTCCACCCCATATGTTAAAGTTATTCTGGAATGAGATTTAAACGTGTTTTTACACGACACATAGAGCGAATTTAATTTAAGTTTTTTTTGTGTTTGCAGGGAAACTCAGCAACACGTTACACTAATTAATATATTTAAAATATGCGTAGGTACTGCTAATACCAATCTTTTTCCAATGCCTGGTTATCATGACAATATTTCACCTCGATTCATTATAACCTTTGCTAAGGTATGTATACTTATAGTGGCTACGACGGGATGCACGTTGCGCTCTATAATGCGATGAATTGAAATATACTGAAACCTAGTGGGTACATTATTTTTAATAATTATGTCGTACTATTTACTAAAAACTTAACAGTGGAATTCAGTTATATCCAGTTTGACTGGAACCGAGCCCGACATATCTATGTCGGGCTCGGTTTTGGTAAAAGGCTACACAAATAATGTTTTGTTGTAGAGTACATTGTGAATGGCTATAGGAACCTACTTATGTAGATGTACTAAAATTCATTTTGTTCTGACGCTATCTGTGAACGATCTTCACGTTAATTTACCAACGTTAACAATTGTGGAACTCAATACAACTTCCCAAATAAATATTATGATTTTATGATAGATTATTATTTCAACTTTTTGTTTTATTACTTAATTAAGTAAAGAAGTACACGTAGAAAATAATACTCTATTTACCCCTTAAATTAAATTATTAGCATGATATTATAAAAAATATACTTAACCTAAAGAAGTATAATTGTATAGTGTAATATATAAAATAAATATAGGTTTGCAGAAAAAAGACCAACTTCAATATTATGCGCCTATCGAACCACGAATCCCTATTAATTTGATATTTTTATTCAACCTTTGTCACATAAAAGCTCATCTCTATTAAATTATCCACAGAACGTGGAACATTTAAAAAGGTAAATTAAACGCCTCGTTCCTCGAACAAAGAGTTATTCGGTAAAGCGCCGTGTCGGCGGCATACATAAGGCGCGCCGGGATGTCATTAGCGAAAGCTCGGCCTTTCTAATGCCTAACTGCTCACCGCCTCCCATTGTCGCGGCAATAATGAGCAACTAACGATTTAAGCCACTGCACTCCGTTTATTATGTATGGACTAAATGCAGAAATTTCGATGAAAAATAATAACCTGCCGCAACACAAAATAGTGAGTATCTGTGAAAAGAGTAACATTGATGTAATAAGTATAAAATATTTGTAACGAAGCTAACTTTCTTACTGGACAACAGTAGGATTCCGTTTTTAGAGTTTATCGAAATGTAGGTATACCATTCTTAATACTATCTTTTGTGGTACCTAATCTGAACTATAACTATAGTAGCGAATTAATCGTTTAACTTGTTTCTTCTGATTCCAGCTAATGAAAGCCTTTTCTACGATCACAGTTGTATCGGTACTACTAACCGAAGTTAAACAAAAAGGAAGTAACTTCATCCCACTACGGGGGAATATTGATTTTAACGGAATGTGAGCTTTTGGTTGTCTCTACCTTGTTTTATTTTCTTCGGTTTATTTATATAAGTTACTCTTGCACATGAGCACTATACAAGATGGAAGGGGACTCCAACGCCAAAACGGTAACCACGAATTCAGTACATCATTCTGAAGCCCCCCCCTTCCCACATAGAATTTTTTAGGAAACAGCTTTTTTTCGTAACCGACGGATGCGTCCGTTTCCCTTCCACATTCTATAGTCTCCACAACTCTTTGATTAACCAGATTTCAGATCCGTAAGTAGTGGCATACGCCGGTGCATCCTTTAAACAACAAAAGTAAGATGATAATGTTGGCACTCAGCCGTTACGTTTGTTTTACAAATAAACTAACACATTTTAGACGTAATGTGAGGGTTACTTCCTGCGGTGGCCCAAAAAACAAACGAAATCCCACCTCGTGTTTGTATTCGTGTGATTTATCAGCGCTTGCGGATCAGCGCCGTCAAGCATTTAGATGATCCCATCATTAAACATAGGTAGGTACTCAGGGTTTATTCTACGCTATTGCTGCCAACGTTTCCGATGCGATCGATTTATGTTCGGCCAAATTATTCCGGTTTTCGATTAATCTAAAGCTTGAGAAGTACCTATGTGGTGTTTGGATTAAAATCAGTTTTATAGGGGCTAGGCCAAAATCATCCACCACGGACGTAACACGCTAAAGACAATGACAATAAATACAGCTACCGTTGCCTATTCTGCAGCCAGTTTTTAGTGAATCCTGTGACACGAAAAATAAAATATCAGGTAAATCTATCTAATCCCATCGATCTTACTTAATCTAGTTGGTGTTCTGATATGGTAGGGTTAAACCAGTTGTCAGTGTATCGTCAGACAGATTCTGACAGGACAGAAATTTAACTGCACTGACGGTACCAACCACTTGCGTTACGATCGCAGTCTTTTATCCTATATAAAGGGTGTAAAGAGACTCTTAACGAAGCTGAGAGGCAATAGTACTTCCCGTCATTGCGATATATTTTTTTTTTTGGACTATACCTGGTAACCTGCTATTTACGGAGTATATTCTATTCTACGGAGATATTGGAGGTCAAAGTTCCAACTTATTCACAAGTTTCTTTTTTAAATACGAGTACTAGTAGTAAATACCTTCATTTTCCCGTTTTACCGTAAAACATGATTTTACCTCCAAAAAAAAAATCTTTTCCCAGTAATAATTTTTGCGAAGGGTTACTTAGTTTGATGTACAGAATGCTTGGTTGAAGGCTTCGTGATGGGCCCGTTTACACCTTGTATATTATTATTATGCGTAGTTGCGTAGGCCGCCATCGATACCCACGTTACTCAGTAGTCATCCAGGACATAGTGCGCGAGACCTACATATAACATATACACCTACCTGTAGTCATTCGGTACAGATTGATTGGACTATTTACCTTCAGTTTCTGACTTTCAGCTAGTTTTCAGGTTCTGGAATTATACTTGTTGCTTATTATTTGCCTAATACTAACTTTAATTTTGAAATTTTAACTGAAATTATTCGTAGATGAGGTTTTGTTACTGTCGTTGGTGTCAAAATTACATACCCATTATATACCTAGTTACCTCCGTGCCTCGGAGAGCACGTTAAGCCATTGGTCCCAGCTGTCATTTGTAGACATTCGTTACAGGTAGTCAGTGGTCCGAAAGTCTGACAACCAGTCCTACCAAGGGGTATCCTATATCCTATACCCAGTACTAACCGGTTGTGGAGGTCAGATAGGCAGTCGCTCTATGTAAAATATTGGTATTCGGCTGCATCCGGTTAGATTGGAAGCCGACCCCAACATAGTTAAGAAAAGGTCAGGCAGGTGATGATGTTGGTGTCAAGTTGTAAACCGGAAAGAAAAAAAAAGTTATATCGGGCATGATCGTGCAACAATTAAAAATAGTTTAAATTTTTCATCTATTAAAATTTATATGTTTTGGATGTGTAAGTGCCAAAAAAAGGACCTGATTCTTACCGGCTTCCCGTTGGGAACAAGTGCCGCTACTTGGGAACCAAATTTCAGAATCAAAAACCTTCTAAACCATTCTGATTAAGGCTTTAGCTTCTATCTGGTGGCCTACCATGACTTCCTACAGCAGTATTATTTTAATGTTACTTGAGTGTAGGAAAGAGCTGGAGCTAGACGTATACGTATAGCTCCATTTCTTTCTACCACAATTGGTTTACTTACTTAAAGGTCTAATCACAAAATATTGGAGAGGTTCACAGTTCACACATACGTGTCACAGTTTAAGCACGAGTAAGGCTCTTACAGATACTTAGTAAAAACAAAAACAATGCTGGCCGTGGATGTGATCCACAAAATAAATCAAAGAAGTGATCTTCTTAATCACTTTACAAAACCAAACATAACAAACATATGAATTATAAAACATCAAGCAAAACCACGAATTACATGAATCCGATAGTCTAGCTAGTTACTGTTGATATTAAAATGTGTACAAATTGAAAGCTTAATTAAAACAAAACGAGTTGTTTAATATTTAGCGGCAGCAAATTGCCGTTGTGGTAGTGTCATCGTTCCATTTGACATCGATGCGATGCGCATTTACCGAGCCGAGTGCTTTATGAATGTTTGTGAATCACTCTGCTTTTGTAACGACTAGCCGAGCACAAACACCCGCTCGTGGTACACAAACGCGGGGCAGTATGCGTAACAGTATACATAGAAAGCCCTCGTAATGTTTGCCTTCGTGTGATTTATTGGCTTCGTCGGATTTAGAGGCACGCACTGGCGGGGTCCTAGTCTAGCGAATACGCGGTGTAACGTTACGTGACTATTAGATACATACACCGCCGCTTGTGATACTGGGTCGCCCGCCGCCGCGCGCCGTCTCGTCATGACTGATTTGTTCATCAAATACACTTATCATTTCGTCAACAATAAAATGGCAGTGATATTATAATACATACACATGAAAGGTCATGTGAATTAGAGTTTTTTATTACCTTCAATTGGTAATGTAATGAAAATGGTGCCTCTAAGGGTGGACGGAACTCTAATAGCTCAAAAGGGTAACTGAATTAAAAATTGCTTCAAGCAAAGTAACCTATAAATCAGTTACAGCGGTAAAAAAAAGACCTAGAAGGAACCAGCATTACGTCTACCTACCCAAATACATAATTTGCAAATAAAGTGTACCTACCTACGTATTAACAACAACCTAAGGCGCCAATACGAACCCAATGGACGTGAATTTCGGTAAGCGACGGTCGCCAACGGACAATGAAGAGGTGGGAACTCAGTGTCATCTGCTTTCAACATAATTAAAATCACTTTAAATAATGCCACTAAGCGCCCAACCCTGTCGAGGTTTTATTTTAAAAAGTGCTATTAGCATTAAATTTAGTTTTGCGGATGATTATGTCGCCCTCAGGCCCGGGAGCACATTAACTGCTCACAATTTTTGTGAATTATTGTTCCGAGCGTACTCCCTCGCCTTTTATAACACGCTTATACCAATTTTAACTACTCGGAGTGTTAAGTTGTAAGGAGAAATTGTTTGAATTGAACGCAAAAGCTTAAATGGCAAGAACTGTGTACCTAATTGAGAAATAAGAATGACACATTACTTTTTGCTTTGATATTTTAGTAACCAAGTGTTTGCATAATCGTTTTAAATTAATTTGACAGTATTGAATCGTGTTTTGTTTAATCGATTATGATGGCTTTTCCAGTTGATCAAACAATTATATTATCAGGCATGCATGAAAATGAACAACAAGCATACAAATCTAAATAATTAAAAATTAGCAAAAAAAAAAACAATAGAAAATATACTAGTAGGTTAACTCTACTTACCTGGCCTACCTCACTCGCTCGGCTCGCCGTAAGCAGTAATTTTATAGAAGAATGCTGAACGTGGCGATACTGGGGGTCTAAAATGGCCACTTTAGCAGAACATTATATGATAATACGAAAAATTAAGTTATACAATTACGTTACAATTCGTAGAATGGTCTCAAACTGATAATTCAATATATTAACTGTGTCTGTGACCATTTTTAAGAATTACTATGTGATTCATATTATTATCTTATTATGTTCTGCTAAAGTGGCCATTTTAGGCCCGCTGATCTCGTGCAGTGCTCATACGTGTGCTTTGACCTTTACTCTAGTTACTAATCATCCATACTAAACATTACGTACATACTAATAAACTAGTACCTAGTCAATAGGTAAAACCAGTGTAAGTAACGAGTTTTACGAATAAAGTTCAAAACAGCCTGAAGAATCGTAAAGACGGTCCCAAAGAAACTACTACGATTAATGTTCTTTAATTGTAATACATTTTGTTTTTAATTAAAATTAAAAATAAGTGGTGAAAGCACACGACACAGCGCCACCTACACACAATGTACACAAGTACAATCGGAACATAAAGTTCGCTCAGAACACGCTTATCGGCTAAATCGGAGGCAAAGAATCGGAAAGAAAAACAATCGTCCGGGGTTGGATTCTTTTAATTTATCCATCGCAGTTTTAAATCGGTGTTAAGATTCAGCAGTCGTAACGTTTTTTTCAATTATCGGCTTCGATCTCTACGCGGCTTTACGATAGCTACCGAGACTTGAACACGCCAAGACTTGGGACCCCGTTAAAAGGAAAAAAACGTATTCCTAAACTCACACTTCGCTTCGAACAGCCGGTCAATGAGTTCGATTTTGTGTGTTAAGACAAAGTTTAATTGTATTTGCTTATCACGATAAATCAGTATCATTATACAATTGCCTAATAATTAAAAGTAGGTCACTTATAAAATATAGGAGCAAAATTAATGTTTTCTTTGAAAATTGATTTGAAATGTTCTTTTGTAATAAAAATAACCGACTTCAAAAAAAAAAAATGACAAAAAAAGTGGAAAAAAACTTAACTTTCGGAAGTCGAAGTGACTACTGTTTGTTTCATTGACGTTTTTGCCACCGACTTCCGAAAATAAATTTATTTTCTACTTTTTTAGTGTAGTTTTTGGAAGTCGGTTATTTTTTTTGCAAAAAGGTTTCATTTTACCCTTTTTTTTAGTTATAGTATCACACACAAATCTTTGTCAAGTATCAATTTCACAATTTCTTTTACTTAGATGACATATTTTTTCCAGCTATAAGTACTTATTTATTTAAAAACCAAACTACTGAACCGATTTTGATGAAATTTCTATGGGACTAATCGGGAAATATTAGGAATTTTTCAAATCGGTTCATAAATGACGAAGATATGAGGTAACAAACACAAAAAAGCAACCGAATTGACAACCTCCTCCTTTTTTTGAAGTCGGTTAAAAAGCAGATAGAGTAAAAAAAAGTCTACATTTATGTTTACCAGCTGGCAACACAGAGTGTGGCAGCTGCAAAATATTGCGTAGTTGAAAAAAAGACCTACTCGTCTCTGCATTAAGGAGATTAATTTAATATCCCTCTTAGACATTAAGACACAGTTCAATCATAGTACTAGGTACTAGGTTCCTAATCTATAAAATCACCTGGACAAAAACGTTAGTGAATATTAAAAATCTAAACAACATGCTAAATAACAATTAAACAATACCAAACGACCTGATATTATAACGTATTATAAAGTTAAACCACCGTCCACAATAGAGTCATAAAAACGGTACCTTCTTACGTATAAACATAAATATGAGTAGTAAAACCTGACCACGCTTCGTGGCTTTATACCGGAGCACTATCTATAATTAAACAATGGGCCTGACCCACGCCCCTCCATTACAACCCAACGGCGACGTTTAACACATTCGGATAATCTCCCTAAATCGCCATAATCTCAACTCGGGACGAAACTTAATTCAATTCCACGTTAATTTACTTATTTGAAAACGAGAGCACCCGCGATACAGAGTTATCAGGGAACAGCCCCTCGGGAATTAGGGCCTGGTGAATGATCAGGATAATCTTTTTACGAATAAATCACGATATGAGGCTTGTTGCTGCTATGATATAAACACTGCGTGTGTCTTTTATTATTCATTCACGGCCGTTATAACGTTATAAGCTGTTCAAATAAAGATATTATGTTTTTGATGTCGACGTTTAGAATCAAAAATCAGTTCAGATCAGTTAGAAAAGTATAAAATTACATCATTATGTCTGTAATCCCCGAAGAGTTAAGCAGATGGGTTCCTGTTAGTAGACCCACATTTCATCTTGTAAAAGCCTATTGCCATCAACCGGGCACAAAATCAGACTCCGTGGCAGCTACTGAGAGATTCCTGATGGAAAAACCCTCACCAACACTTTGCCCGACCTGGTAGTGGAACCCAGGGCCTCATGCTCAGCAGTCGTGTTTGCACCCACTAGACGCGGGCGCTGCTGCATCCTGCATCCAAGCTTGTATCATTCTGGTCTTCTTTTGCAAACGGTGCCAACCTCCTTGCTTACTCATTCGAGGGTCAGATCAGAAAATTTTTGTACGGTGTTCTTATTAGGAGACCTATGGGAAAATGTTTGTTGCACTGTGTTTATACTCACCATGAGAGAAAGAGAGAGAGAGAGAGATATGAATAATACCAGTAATATTTTTACTTTTAAATATTCGCGCATTACTTAAGCGTGAAAATCAATCATAGTGTTCATCATTTCTCAAATCTAGTATAAGATGAGAGATAAGCTATGTAGGTGGGCGCAACTTGACGTTTATCAAAAACATCTATTAATAATGCGTCATTCAGATTTTTAGTAAGTTTAATGGTATAACACAGAATGGATTTTAAACGAACAGGTGAATTATTATCACTACTTTATTCGGTAGCTTTACTAAATAATGTAACTAATAGAACGATGCCAGATAATAATTTTATGAGTTTGTGCACACAGGAATGATAAATCTCATTATTTAAATCAGTACGACAGATAGGCAAGGAGCTGGGGCGGTGGTGTCGCCGTGTATTTTTAGGTTACGTCACATCGGCCGGGCCACGGGCGCAGATACGTCGCTGCGTCGCCGGCCGCCGCAAACGCCGCTTGACATTAACAAATTACATCGGCTGTCAACTTTCTGAAACAATATACCAGTTGGCGTTTAACTTATCTTGGAACTTTTCGTCTCGTGTAGATAAAATGTTGTAATACTAAAATGTCATTATGCTTGGTCGAGAGGCCAGTACTCGTAAGTCACACAGGAGATAATATTTCATTGGGCGCGGTACGGCCCGCGCCTCGATCGACGCTATCGTTTCAGTTAGTATCGCAGTTACCGAAGCGATTTGTTAAGTTATCTCCGTTACTTTGTTTGAGGTTGATAGGTCAACTTTAAGGTATCGTTCACGAAATCTATTTGTACAATTGATATAGGTAACTTACATAGGCATAAGTATTATTAGCTTCTCAGATTAACTGAGAAGATTTCTAAAACTCGCGTTTTTTACACCTAATGGTCTAAGACGAGGTAGGTACCAAGAATACTAAGCTTTTGCAAATCTCGTTAATGGGCCGAATTCCTGATTAAGTAGAAAATGGACGGACTCATGCATTTATCCCGTTGATCTCTGTTGTTGCTGTTAATGCAAATAACAAAACCATATTATCATCGATTTAAAGTCCAGTTAACTTTACATCACGGGAAACTCCTAATACGACCAAATAAAATGTTTCAGTTTGCTTAAATCGACTCCTTATTAAGACATAATCAGATGTTTACACATGCGGGTGCATAATTAGCCGCAATTCAAGATACTTAGCTTATTCTTAATTAGAAGTTAACCTGTCACACTTAAGTATTACGCCACACTGTGCTCTATTAAACATATTTAAACATCGACATAGATATTTAAAGATCGTCATACAGATAGATAAACTCAGTTTTTCTAATTTACGGAAAGCATAAACAAAAGATTGGTCACGGAATTTAAAATATCAACATTACAAGTAAGTAGTTCCGTTTGACGTGAATAATTTTGAACGGGATTAAACTTACCAATCTGACAGAACTCTACGAAAGATACCATCGCGGACATTTTGACGTTTTACAGTAACATATTACCTTTTTAGACAAACGGTACAAGTCAGCCCACGTTCTTTGACAATCGGTGGGCCCCGACTTAAAAAACTAATCACACGAGTTTTTTATTACTGTTTGGGAGTGAGGCTAGAAGTGATTTGTCCAGGGCAATCTATCATTCAAGCACTATGGGAATAATTAGTGTCAGCGAGCGCATCCGGACGGAGTGCGCGCCAACAATGAGCCGCGTGACGCACCATTCAAACAAACCATTAATAATTTTGAATGCTAGTTTTTCTAAGACGGATTCACTCTTGTAAATAAATGGTACAGCGGATTCTTAACTACCTACTTACGGAGACATTTTGTTGCGGTGACGAGCCGTTAGGCGGTTAATGTAGCCGCCGTGGATAAGAGACGATGAGTTGGATGGACTAATGCTGGGTACTAAGAACGTGCTGCATTGAAAAACCAAAGCGCGAAAGCTAATTGAATATTTCAAAATGCTTTAACGATTAAAAGTCGTATTAAGACGGCCGCTCGAGAAATGTGAATACTTTTGTTTGTATGTAGGTACACGAAAACTTTAAAAATGGTTGAAGGAACGCAAACGGTCACGGTCCCACACCACGTTTGTAGGAACCAAACCGGTGTGAACGACCTTTGTTTCGTTCCAAGATATGTTTTAATACGCATTTTAATAAAGCTCGTATTGTTTAGGCTATGGCGGAATTGAATACATTATGCTTGTCGTCAGAAGCATTTGATACAGCTACTCTTAATTAAATACATTAATACTGTGAGTTGGCATGTTTTTTTTTGTATAATTCGTTTTAGTTTTTTTTTTATTTGGTTTGTTTTTGACACTATCTAACATAGCCAGTTTATACTTGATTATTAAAATACTACAACATGTTTTATTCTTTATGAGAATAATTTATTTGCGTTCGATGTCAGCATTGTCTCGAGGAGGTGCCTACGTCTCGTAGCAGATCACGTATTACCTCTCTTAAAAAATAAAACATAGACCGCTGGGTCCTAGGTTCGAATCTCGGCGTGGGAATCGATCCTAACAGCTCATGCTCAGCGGTCGCGCTTGCTACCACTAGACGAACACAAACAATTACAAGTACATAAAACTGTTAGTTGCAAATCGCATCTAAGTTCTGTTAAAATTACACATGAATCATACCTAGTTAACTGTATGGGGGGTGTGAGGACAATGACGTTTTAATTCTAACTTCCGGAGTGAAAATTAGTAGCGACCTAGGGACACGCATTTGAATAGCAAATAAAAATTAACAAGACGCTGTTCACACGTCATTTAACTAAGACAAAAAAATTACACGTCTAACTTCGTTTATCCAGCATAACAATTTATGCTAATTAAATTAGTGAGTACTGGTCAAGTAATAGGTAACTCATCGTCGAGAGTGTTCCCTATATGAGGTAATTGTAACAAGTTTCAATTAAGTTTTCGATTTCGTTCCTACTTTTTTAAGTACTTAATTAAGTGAGTAGATTATATTATAATCCCATAATTCCGGTACTTTACCGGGTATTATGATAGGAAGAGTTTATACTTCAAGTTTTGTACAACAAATAACTTTAACCAAAAATCTAGAAACTTGCTGTGTAATGTTTTTTTCCTTACAATACTAAACGACCTGTTATAAAAAAAAAAAAAAACTAAATAAAAAAAAGTATACTTATTCAATTTCTTCATCTTCGTAGTTTCGAAATAGTGAATTCTGTATTAAAAAAAAACATAACATGTAATTAACTTGCAGAACCCTAAATGAACCAAAAAGAAAAACAATGGCGATTAACCTCCTCTAAGATATTTTGTGAATGGGCCTTCACTTGGTGTAATAAAGAACTCGTTCATAATTAGCGCTGTATATTAAATATAATGTCTAAAACGTGATAATAAGGAAGTAATGTAAGCAAGATCGTTATAATAAACATAGAGATTTCTTTATGTGTACAACTAAATGAGTGAACGTCGTCGTATTAATTGCTTTACAGCAGCTGTTAACGTATATGAAATACAGCTAGCTTCACGGTAGGGGGCCGTGGTATTATCTGAGTCTAACTGGAGCAAGCTATACCTACACAGCTCCCAAGCAAGATTAATGCTCTCAAAGCTGATAATTACGTATCAATAAATTTTATACAATGTCTGTCGGTGTGATCAACAACAACAATTCCGACGCTCGCTAGAATGGGATATTAATAAAATGTTATTCCTGCTTTGAGACTGAATATCAAAGCAGTGAAATCCGGGCTGATTTTTCGGTATCAACGGCGCGATTACACAGAAGACGCGACTCCGTCGACAGATTTAACGAGTCGGCCAAACAACGCCCTCACAGATATCTTTCACCTGAATATTTAGCTCTTTGAGTAAAAATAAATTTTACCGTTTCTCGGAATAACAACAGTGTCAAGTCAACTCGCTTTAGAGCAAAGATTATATTTGTCATCGACGATCGCATTAAGCTCGTTTACGGGGTGTCGCGGACGCGGTAAACGATTTAGTCGGAATAGCCGCCGAAGGCTCCCAGTCTCCCACACACAGAACAGATGTTTTGTCATCGCACCACCTTTCCACTACTAATACTCTCTCTTTTAGCCCCGACAATTCAAAAATAAATAAAATAATAATATACTCTTCGAAGACGTCTGTATACTATTTATAGAGCTGTCATTTCAGCTTAAAGACCTAATGAGCCGTTTCTAATATCGTGTGGTAGGTATCATTTGGTTTCCCTGTTTGTTCACGTAATTACCATCCACACGCTCTGAGCACTCGCCGCTCTTCATATTATTTTAAATGCTTATGGTAAGGGCTTAAGTCCGTCATTTTTGAAAACTTTACAATTGTTACAGTCACAGCTAGCTCAACTTTTCTGCCAAACACTGGTTCTGGTACACCCAGTTACCCAATCCTGATAAGTGATAAACTTAACAAAATGGTAACTGTCTCAGAGCCAGTAGCTTTCAAGTTTAAATCGCGGGATATGGTACTAGAGAATCCTTTAAAATGAAATGAATCTCCCTGAAACGAGAAAGCTATCAAGGGCAACAACATACCGTCGGCGCCGACGACAGCGCCGGAGGATTTGAGAAATATTCCGGCATTAGTTCGCGGCACCACCTGTCCGTTCACACTCGACCTCCGGAATTTTTCAGTATTGCCGATGCAAAGTTTCTCGTTAATATGCAAATTAAGAATTATCTGCACAGGGGACGCGGGATTTAGGGTCACTTTCAAATAACGCAAAGTGCGCAGCTAAATGAAAATTTGAACTTCACGCCCTGATTGTACGCGGACCCGTTTAAAGATTTAGCATAATTACGAGATTTTATTTTTGTTGTATATGTTTATCGTGGTATACATATATTTACATATATTTACGCGTGAAATTCGTGGCGCACATAATGTAACTAACGAAGTAAAAATTTTAATAATGTGTTACAGTGCTTAGTTTATTCAAGCAAACTATAAAGAAAGACATAAAATTCTTTACTGCCTGCATTAGCTCATTAAGAAAACAACTATTCTTTTACTAAGTATGGGTGCCTGGCGAATCTTAAAACACATTCGTTTGTGTATAATTAGGTAACTGCCTAGATAATTATAATAATTTGAATTCTGTTATAATACGAGGCAGCTCAACGTTAGCGCGGTAATCTCGAGATTGAGACCTGTTTCACAGTGGGTGGCTTTGTGAAGTTTTGAATGTAAGCTGAGCACAACACTGTTTTACTTGAGACTACGAAGTAGCTGTAAGACTTCCTATTACAAAAAGAAATATCAAAAGGCCACAATAATTAAAATATTACGTAGGTCAACAAAGCCCATAAATCATTACATCGCCGAGCCAGTGTAACAGCGAAGTAACAGTTGGTCACAATTGCGGGCTGCAGCAAATTACCGCTTGACCACATAAAGACTCCGTAGCAGTGCGATGGAGTGTCACCAGCCAATTAATTGCCATGCGTGCTGAAACAGATTTATCATGAGCACTTCTGAGGATTCCCCAACTCCACGTACCGATCGATTGTCTTTAATATTTAGGTACATCGCTCCAGTTTCAGAACTGCTATTTCATCGCATCATCATCCAATGCAAAATAAATCAATAAGCATAAAAAAGGCACTAATACTAGTGTCATGTGGTGTTTTAATTATTGCGTACAAATTAAGTTGTATTTGGAATGGAAGAAAACATAATCCCGTGGTTTTAATTCATGAGCGCTCTAAATATGCCAACCGACTTGGGCAGCGCTGATTGAAGTCCCGCATTAATTTATATTGTAAATAAAAGCTATTAAAAAAAAAACAACAATTGTTTATTTGAAATTCCAACAAAGTAACATTTAGTCGGTATGACAAAACCAACGCTGGACAGGATTGTTGGCGGAATACTAATATGGCTTAAATAAGAAATAAAGAATCGCATAATGTTGTGTCGTATTTGTAATATGGACGTCGATAAATCATAGGGAACCGACCACAATCGTTCCGATGACATGGAACGCATACAAAAAATAATACAAGCCATCATTCAGATGCCCCGTAGAATTGGGTGGGAGGTTAGTTCACCTTTAGGGTTGGAGACAGTATTTATATGAAGTCGCTATTAACGTATATTACAGATTTTATAATCAAAATTCCAAATAAAATATGGAAGTTTTTTTGCCATATCAATGTATATTAGTTTAATAAGCATATACGCAGTAATAGTCTTAAACGAAAAAAAAGATATTGTACTTCGATTACAGACAAACTGAAGTAATGTGAAGATTTTATTATAATTATAGACTACTATCTAATATAACTAATTATAGACGAACTAAGACGATGACTACAAAAGCAGTTTAAAATATGCATATATTATTAAGTCGAATCATGTTTTGCCAACCTTAACTGATCACGATTCAGATACAAGCAAAAGACGGTTTTATACTGAATGTTAATATGAAGGCTTGTCCCTAATTTATTTATCTATTGTATTATCAGGACAGACAGGATCGATTCCACGATGCTAAAATCTAAAATATTCAAAATTTCGCTTAGACGGTTTTAAACAAATTAATAGGATCCAAATTGGTGTCGAAGGAAGGAGGAAAATCTATTTCCTATTTATATATATATCTTATTATTAATGCAAAAAGGGAACATACCTAAAAAACCAGGAACCTCGAAACCAGATGTTTATTGGTACTCATGGTATGAAATAATTAAGTCGCATGAACATTTTGTACAAATATGCCGTGTTTCTGCAACCTCACTCGACACAGTTGCATGAAATTGTACATATCCACGTGGGAGAAAGATTTTAACGTATTTTAAAGTATGCATACATTCCCTTGACGATCCCGACTCATTGTTTGTGACCACAGAAAGAGCAAAACACCAACCAAGATGGAGATGTCCAATATTTTAGATGGCATAGCAGTCGCCGCTACGAAATCGGAATTCCTGCCTCAAGGATTCCCCTTGAGCTCGATGCTGAAAAACAGCTGTAAACATATGTTATTAAAGTCCTTATTTCATTGAAATAAACATTGTACAATGAGACTGTATCGCGACGTTCGAACAACGCTTTAGTAACCAGGTATGCAATAGATAACCATGTTTTATGCTAATCCTATAAACCGAAACATAACTTACAAATTTTCGAGAGCCTTGGTTAACGTTAAAGCTAAATCACGAGGAAGTGGGCTTTATTACCGAGCACCTACGTCCAAGTGTGCATATAAAATTATGAGCAATCAACCCGTAGATTGTTATGTTGACTTTTGCCCGTCATCGGCTATTAAGATTTCTTTGTTATAGAAACATGTTGGACTATTTACACAACACGATGCTCTGAGCGCCTTTGTAAAAATAAGTCTTTTTTTCCTTACGTTCTTGTCGGTCAGCATATATCGCTCTCACGAGTTTGAATGAAATCCTCAAGTCACTTAGTGCGATGTGACGTTAGAATTTGCTTTTAACATAATGAATCGTTTCGATAGCTTTATTATACGGACCGAATGACGGCGATATAGTCTGGTAAAGGTTCAACAAAGCGAGCATCTTGAGGTGACAATGATGCGTGATTGCTGCGTGAGAGTTTGTAATTGAATTATGAACTTAAATATCTACTTATTTCCCTATGAGTCACTCCATAAAGATGTTGATTGGCCTTGGGAAATTTTGTACCTGCTTCTGAATATTCATTTTTATTAGACTTTGTTATCAGTTGTGATAGTTGTGATATACTACAATGAACGTAGTGTGAGCTTTAAGGTTCCATGCGAGTCGTGTCGTTAGTTCTCACTTAACTCGAGCAGCGACAGCACGTACCCTTAAAGTGTTTCATCTACTTACTGATAATTTGGTGGTTTTATTCTAAACCCCTATAATTTTTAAATAAATTGATTACCTTAGCTTCGATTGCCGTAACGTTGACTTTTCGGTTTCATTGGGCGCTGCTAAGTCGTCGAGCGCACGATGCTTGGTCTGGTACCTAAATATCTGATATTTTTATTTGAAGTTTAGAACTCAACTAAAAAAAGGTTTGAGGCAATTATTAAGAATTGTATTAGACATGTATTTTGGGTGGGTGAATCGTAATTAAATAACGATATTTACTTATATATAATAATATTTATAACGATTTCTCGAGAATCAGGATCCATAATCCGATATTGGTTTCAGTGGTTTTTAAATATACAACGTCTTAATTATACAGGAACACACGTCAGCCTGTTTTCACTGATTAGGATATCAAAAAACCGCCGCGTACACACAAGAGTCGGTTCAATCATTTGGAGATAACCGATATTCGTACTGTAGGTACCTACGTCAAAAACAGAAGCAGCACCTAGAGTCCTATTTCAGTTATTTTATCTATGATAGCTGCAATCCAAAAGCAACGTTAAACTGCAAAAATAAAGATCACCGTAATTTCGATAGACTGTCGGTGACAGCAACCTAACATCAACCTTATTGCTACAGAAAAGATATCTCACAGAGATTTTGAAAGTGATTTGTCAGAAGGACGTTTTGTGTCCGCCATTGGCTGTTGAAAGTGGGACTGAAGTTTTACGTAATTTGGCGAAATCGAGCGTTTCTATTAATTTGACCTGACTTGAAATTTAGTGGGCGCAGCTTCTGCTGCGCAGCTTCAGCTAGGCGTTCTTGCAGTTTTTCCAGAGAATATCAAAGCAAACCTGTTCGAATGCCTGTAGAGATAGATTAAACAGACGTATAATATAATCAGTCTATAATGTTCCAAGTTCCAGTCTATAATGACCTCTCAATAAGAGGGTTTGGGCTATAATTCAACATGCGGGCCTAGTGCGGTCACATGTATTTGAATTTTCGGTTCTATAAAATACCGGTTTCCTCAAGATGTTTTCCTTCGCCGTTTTGAGAGCTGTGGTGATGAAAATAATAAATCTAGACAAAGTTACATAGTACAGTACAGTATACATACATAGTAAGTCGGGGCTGGTACCGCTAGCCCAACACGGCTTTTACCTTAAGTTACGACGTTTTTAAGACCCTTGTTGATCTGTAATGCAACTGATTTTTTTGCTCAAGAAAGTGTAATAATAAAATAACTTGGCAAATGACTTTAAGGTGGAAGCACCTCACGGAATCTAAATTTTCATGAAATAGTCATTCAATGGGATTAAATGAACTCAAGAGGGTTGTATTGATGATTGCAATGATTATAATTCTGTAAATACATACGTGTTACGGTCGCGAATCATATTCTGTTCAACATACAGCCTGACATAAAATGCAGAAAATGTAAGAAAATTTGAATTTCGCGGACTACCCTGGCTAGGCACTGACACTGTTTGACTTAGTAATGCAACTTATTCCAAATCGCATGATCCCAAAATGTTAGAAATGTTCCTTTAAAAAACATATCATTTTGCAAGCTTTGACATCAAATTCATAGTACTTTAATTAAACCAGTCCCCCTAGGCAATTATCGTTGAATTTATCAATTTTTTTTTGACAAAACATAACTACACCCCGTAGCCCGCCGACGCGAGCTTGGCATACAAATGACGCACCCAAAGGCTTTTTAAACTTACTAGTTTAATAACTGTCAAAGGTTTCGAAGAATCGTGACTTCAAGTCATCTGTCGAGTAAATCTTTGCATTGCCTTTTTAAAGAACTAGCTTCTTTCTTCATTTACGAATCTAAAAATTGCGCCCCGGATTATCCATGACGCTCAAAGGACTAAGGATTGTCAGGTTTTCGGAGAGTGGCGGGTCTAGGCCAGGCCCTGCAGCACCAGTATTTTCATTACCCTGTTTACTAGTTGACGAGATTAAGTGTCATTGTTAATGTGGTCATTGAATCTTGTCAAAAAGTAAACAGAAATTGCATGATTGATGAAGAAGACGAGGTAAATGCCCGCGTGCTTCTTTTTAAACTGCTCAGAAGTTACATCATAGAGGGCAAAGCGCCTTCTTAAGTAACCCAGGTACTCTGGTCTTTCTCGGTGAGCTGGAGAGCTGGTGAGCTGGAGTGGATCGATTGATTAATTCTCCTATCCGTAAGCAAAATTCACACTTTGGACGTGGCGTTGCGGACACCATCAGCCCGTTACACACATAATACAAAGGACTTAAGATGAGAGACGTAAGTAGTGAAAGATTATGATGCGATGCTACTATGCTGCTTCTGAGGTATGGTATGCAATACAATGCAAAGGTTCAGAGGACCGCCGCACCATCACCTTGTGACCCTTATTGAAAGTATCTTCCTCATTCACCTGCAGTTTACGTAGATGCCATGAGCAGCACAGCTAAGCAAATGTGCCATGTCAGCATTTCGTTTGCTTTCTTAGGTTATAAGGGAAGAGATCTATATAGAAGTAGGCAACACTTTATTGATGATAAACCCTGATGGTCTGACTAATTCTAAATATGACCCATTCTTAAGATAGGTACTACATACTCAGAACGTGAAACTTCACAAGGTAATTTTTCGTATGATTGGTTTTCTGGATGCAGTTTCTTGTGTCTGAAGATTGTTGTTCGAAACCAATACCCACATACCTATTCATTTATCAATTGGCGAAGTGTTTACATCGCACTTGAGAACCATGACGTCAGCATTGACGCTGAGTTTAATTCTTCGCTCTTGCCCACATATTTTTATTTCACTAACTTTTCACGCCTTGTTATAAACACTTGATAACAAGAACTACAATTTATGATAAGTAAATCGTTAACGCTTTAATTGAAAGTTATTAACACAATTCGAGTGCTTGTATTTCTCATGAATTCCTTTATAATTCCGTCATGAAGTTCTTTCAACGTCGCCATAGGCTGTTCCACGATTTGTTTATTTATATTGTGGTCGCCTTTCATCTAGTATACGTGAGCAAATAATGAATGTACGACATATCAGACGGCGGTGTGACGTCAGTCCGGACACGGTCACATCAAAGCACTCTGCATCGATGATTTATGCATATTTTGTTAGACTTCGGCCCAATTACGTTCATGAAAATTTGTGCACTTTCATAATAAAGTGTTTACCGCTGAAATCCTTTGATGTCTAATTGGGCGGATGGCGCGATGAGCTATACTGTTACTATACGTACGAGTGTCCCGGTAATCGTTGATTGATATATCGATACACTTTAAGTAGATTTACTGCTGGTCAAGGGTAGTCATCATAATGAGATATCATTGACTAGAATATCAGCAGCGGCTCTCGTTACTTTGATACACATAATAATATTTACAACATGATACTCGTTAATTACTCTTTAATTATTTTAACCCCTAAATTGTAACGTGACTCTTAGGCACTTTGATTCCGCCAGTTTTTTTTTATGATGTACCTAGATTTCAATTAAATAAACTTATTGTCGGTTACTACTCACCTTTAGTTTGTAAGCACCTAAGTGCTGTAAACCTGCTGAGTTTTTTTTTGTCCAAGGACCTGTTGCAGTTGTTTGGTATCACATTAAGGGCCCAGTCCAGCAAAAATGACAGCTCGGCGCAAGGTTATCACAGGATACAACTGATAACATCATTCTCAGCAAGTCTATGCGTGGAAACTTTTATAAGAGCACGTGGAGGAAACACGCGTTATTAATATGTATATTTTTATTATTTCAAAATTGTTTTTAATTCACTTTTTCAACTTTCATTGGTAAGCTTAAAAATTCAAGAACGAACATTTTTCACCAAAAATCTAATTTTAATTATAAAAGGTTTACTTGCATCGTTTGGTGTGGTTTAGGTGTAATTTTAAATAAGAAAACTGGTTTAAATAAAAGATTTTAAAATTAAACCGTATTTTTTTAATTTTGAGCTTTTTTGTGTTCCATTAAGTAGGTACGTGTATGTATGTCGGACAGTTCCCGCCAGAAAAAAAAAGATTATGGTCTTCTTCTTGCTTTCCAGGAGAGGAACAAAACGTTTTTTGTATAGAAGTAATCTTTTAAATAAGTAATTTTATAATTACTGGATACTAGTGTTTAATCTTGCTGTTAATTAAAATACTAAGTTCTGTATTCTGGACGTATGTGTAAAAATGTGTAAATACAGTTGTTGGTACTGGAAAAGGCGTATTCATTTCATTATATTGTTTAAAATGAAGTTCTTCTTACTTGACAGGTAAGTAAGATGACAGGCTGGGAAGTTGATTTCGCCATTTCTCCTTTCCTTTGTTTTGCGGGGCTGTTTAATGTAATTACAAAAAAAAACAATCTTTGAATAAATGATTTTTGCAAAAGTTTCAACTTCAAAATTCATTTAAAGTCCCTAAGTGCATAATGTTTTTATTTTATTTAGTGTAAGAGGGTGCATGTTGAAATTTAGCAACGTCGCAAATATCTGTCAATTTTTTTGATTATGTGATCAACATTATTTAATGAAATTATTAAATTTTGCTCTGTGTTGCACTGGCATTTTGACTACGTATTCTGCCACACTAAGCGCAAAAGCGGTATGTAATGAAAGTGAGTTTCGAGATAATTGAAGTTATGTTAAAAGTAAGACAGGGACATCTTTCTTAAGGTTTTTTCAAATGTTTTGTACAACATAGCGCTAAAAGGCTTAGTTCATTAGATGCGTATTTTTTAAGGGTATCCCATGGTATAAAAACAACTTTACGGTTTTGGTTTGAGATACCACTTTTGCGCTTAGTAGGGCAGTATTACACACTCGATAAGGTGTTGTTATGGTTTTGGGTAACTAAGTATAAAAAAAAAACTTTAACAAGATTTCTAAGTGCTTTTTAAACACCTACAATTAAATAATCAGTGCAACGATATAAGTTATTGCAATTCGTAATTAATATTTTAGTACAACAAAACGAAGGTTCAACAGCGATAATTTAATTTGACAGATTTTTGCGACGTTGCCAACTTCAAAATTCCCCCCTCTTGACACGATTTGCGCTCGTATATCTCAAGTTGATCCAAAATATAAAGAACTAACCCGCGGCTTCGCCCGCGTTGAGTTCGGTAATTGTCCCACGGGATCGTACTAACGAGATAAAAAGTCCTGTGTTAATCTAGGTCATTAATTTGGCATTTCATCCAAATCCGTTCAGTTGTTTTAGCGTGAAAGAGTAACAAACATCCATCCATCCTCACAAACTTTCGCATTTATAGATAGTAAGAAGTAAGTAAGAAACTAAGAAATAGCAGGACTAGTTTAACGAATGCCATACTGAAGGACATGATGATAAGTAAATGCTCACACACCACATCATGTAACGAATAAATATCTAATTTAAATACATGTAGTTACAAATAATGGTCATAATTAGACAGGAAAGAGATCACAAACTTTGCATCGGCCGATGCAATGGGCTGGAATAATAATAGGGTCTCTTGTTATTACAGGGTGCTTGCTATCCCTACCCACACTGGGTTAAGAATAGCCAAAAGTGCAAATGTCCACTAGTCGAAAATTTGAACATTCACACTTTTTATTGAACACAGCCTGTAGCTTGTTAGCCTGTGTCGGTTACCATACTGCACCTCTCGTCCGCGCGGACGAGCGGCGCTCACCGCCGCCCTTCCGCGCGGCGCATTGGCCGTACGAACGGTATCGTGTGGGAATCGTCTCAGATGTCAGTACCTACAAACCCCGGGGCCAAAATCTGGTAAAAATTTTCTACATTCATACTAACATTGTGTGTGTGAGAGTTTAAATGTCAGTAGGTCAGTTCAAAGAACAATCGGACGTTAAAAGTAAATGTTGGTTTTACTTGGAGACCGGTTGAGGGGCTCTCGGCGATATCGCAATAAGCACGTCGGAACATTCTTGACCAAATTGACTCTATCATAATAGATATTAACTACTATTATTTAAGATTAGTTTGTAACCGTCATTGTGTTGGCCCCGTTAACTATGGTTGAACGAGTTGTATATTGGCAAAAATGCTTCATAATCTACTAAAATACGCAAATATGATGCATAATTCATTGATCTTAATTTTAATATTTACCCCGTTATTTAAATGAGTCATTTAGATAGGTTTGTAACACATCCTGTGAATCCACCATCAACACGTTGGGCTTGGGACTGAAAAGATTGAAACAACCGACAAATATTTCTGTATTAAATTTTATTGCATCTATTCACACACCTTTCTGGGAAAACGGTTAAAAGACGTTTGAAGCCAACAAAATTAGACAACGTGTAATAATTATATCAACAGTTATTTTGTTTTAACTAAACCCATTTACATCACAATATATACGATGATATATATGATTCTACAGCTCTCTGTATGACATTGACACTATAATAATATTACAGTAAATGTGAATTCAGTAATTTAAGTACTTGTTGTTTAATGAAAAACATACATTGTCATATTAAGATATTCGTTTATCGTATATAGTCGAATATACATACTTTCGTTGTTTATATAACTATATTGAAGATTCACGTCTTCCATCCGTGTTTTTATTTACATCAAAAGGACTTCTAATACAGAAAAATTATTGCATTTACCTCTCTTAAATACTCACGTTATTATTACAATATATACTTACAACAGTGACGTATGTACAAAACTATAGACTCAATTTTGGACTTTCAGTCTCTACAATATTGAAAAAAATATAATATAATGTTCAGAAACAAATCAACGACGTGAATTTACATTCGTTTAACGTTTACAATTTATACAAGGCCATTTTTATTTAGTTATGACAAATTGCTACGAAGACGAATGTTGTGTGAATGCTACAGATGAGACAAACTTCCGTTCCGAGTAGGGCTGGCAACTACGAAACGTTACGGATATTGAAACCTGCACGAGGGAGGGACTACCACGTCATCACTTCCACTATATTTATAATATTAAGTTTTTTGTATCAGATCTTTGTGTTTCTTTTTAAAAATATTTTAACTAACAATTCTGCACATTAATTGCAGAATTGAAAGTTTATCATATTGTAACATAAAATAATACAATGTCATTACTTATTAATACCAGTGACAATTTTATTTTCAGCGAAACCGTCGCCATAGCTTCGCTTTGAAGAAAATAGAGTCCAAAAATTATAGATTATTTTCTACTTCTAGCCAAAGATAGAATAGTAGCTTTTACATTGTTAGTATTCAGAAAACTACACTTTTACCAATGGCTCGTTGTTCTATTAATAAAAATAAAAGCATGAATTAATCAGCATACATAAAACTAACAATCAAATTAATTAAGATCATTTAAAGTAATAATAGAAAAAGTTGGCACAAAATTCAATGGAAATTAGGTACCTAATTATGCGTATGTAACACAAACACGGTTTGTTAAGCTTTTATAACGTGCTGCCGTACGCAAACAAAAGTTAACAGCAATGCTAGATATTTTAATTGTGACAATAAATTTCATACAATTACGAGTATGTAACTATTGCAGCGAGCAACTTTTATTTGGACTCTAATTATTTTAATTTCGCAGGAAGCGCGACTCTCTTCCGCGTTTTACGTTTCGTTGGTCCCACATGGTTCAAAAGTTTTTGACTATACCTACTTAGAACAATATAATAGGTTCTCTGATTCAGGTGACTGTAATACTAGTCCTTGTTTAATAATTTTGTCACTTTCGTTTTCTTGTCTGGTCAGTGTTAAAATAATCCAACATTCAATGATAGGTGTTTGAATTACCCGTGTTTATGCCAGCCCTACTTATTGGGAATTTACTAGTAACTAAAGTTGATGAATTAGACATAGGTATGTAATTTCAGTTAAGTTTAACACAGACAATCATAGTCTTCTGACTAGAAAAAACTATACAGATTTTCCGAAATCCTCACCAAATCTGATATAAATTATGAATATATTGTAGATAAAAAAAAAACTTATATTAACGACTCGTTATACTACTGACCTCGTATCAATAAATATTAAAATTCGAATGTTAGATATTTTAAGAAACTATCAAACAATAGAAAACACTGGACGTAAATAGGCACTAAATATAAGTAGAATATTTGAAATAATAATTTACACTACATACAAATAATAGTCTAAAACAGTGTTGTTTATCTATGTATAAGAAACTTAACACATATTAATACCTATTTTTGAATGAAATCACTTCGTTTAACCACCTCCAATAATAACTACAGAAACATGTCGCAAGGTCCGTCTTGTATAGCACCTAGTATTGTCGGTCGGTCGACGCGGGCGCAGCGGCGCGCGGCGGCGTCGACGTCGATTGCGAGTTGTCAACCTCACGGCGCGGGCGGTGGCAGGTGGCGCACCGCTCGCATGTGTCCACTATCACAAATCTAAGCTTCTCTACCGGTGCATAATAATTATTATCACGTATTTATACGTATGTATACATATTTATATTAGTCTATCGCTATTTACAGGCTGAGTACACCCTCGCAGCACTCATCGGAGGAGATCGAAATTATTATCGATGCGCCAGCGGCGGGCGGGTGGCTTGTGGTCAGGCTCGCGGCGGAGGCGGTGGCTCGGCCAGCGACGATGTGGACGAAGAGGACGGCGAGGGAGCAGGCGGCGCCGGCGCGGGCGCGGCAAGCGCTAGCGAGCGAGAGTACTCGAGGAGAGCCACGTCCGCAGGGTGGGTCGGGGGATACAAGCCTCGGTACAGTTCAGGGCGGCTGTAGGGGTGAGCAAGGCGAGCTGCCGCCGCCGCAGCCGCCGATTGGTAAAATGCAGAGGCTGGCGAAGGTGGTGCCGGTGCTTCGCCCTCTTTGCTTGCCATGTCCGCTAGTGACCATATTCTTGGCTTAGCTGATGCTGGTGTGCTGCCAGGTGGAGCGCGGGAAGGTAAATGCTGATAAGCTGGGTGAATAGGCCTTTCGTAAGGCTCTGGTGATTCAGGACCGCTGTCAGCGCGAGATTCAGACCACTCTGATTCAGTTCTTTGCCCAAGCATATCCAATCTTTGCTGTGGTCTATCTCCGTCTTCGCTAGAGCCCGTTCCCGAGTCTTTTCCATCTAGAAGAGAAATTATTTTAGTTCAGAAAAACTCTATACAGCTTGAAATTCGTCAAAAGTTAAGATCCTTACGTATTTTATCAAAACCGCTACATCGGCGTCCAGCGATATGGTTAGAAATGGGGTTACTTGGAAAGTTGCAGGACTGTAACTACTGGCTAAATCAAATACATACCTGGTCCGTCTTTTCCATCGTTACTTTTGTGGTCATCATCATCATTATTATTGTCATCGTCATCGACCCTGTTTCTCGGCTCCCAGGTCATCTTGTTCTCTTTCTTGAGACGGCGGCGTGCGTTCGCGAACCACGTTGACACCTGTGTCAGCGTCATCTTCGTGATGATCGCCAACATTATCTTCTCTCCCTTCGTTGGGTACGGATTCTTCTTGTGCTCGTTCAACCAGGCTTTTAAGGTGCTCGTAGTCTCTCTGGTTGCATTTTTTCTTCTTGCGCCATTTAGGTCCATTCCATACCTAACATAAATAATGAATATTACTAAATTGTTACGTAATTAAATTCATACTTAAGCTTAGAGTAAATAGGTACCTATGCTAAATGCTTATATTGTGAAGCTGTTGTGAAGACGACGATGCAAAATTTTTAGAACATAATCAAGCGTATAATGGCAAAGTCCGATTTGGGCGAGATTTCCGATAACGTGAATCGAGACCGCCCCAATCCCTATCGCGCGCCCTCCCGGCCGCTCCGTGATCGCCACACCGAACCAATGAAAGCGCCAGCATAATAATTGAAATCGAGATAAGCCATCGACTGCTGTGCCAGCGTTAAGCTGCGGCTTATCTCAGACACAGCTACGTACGCATTTGTTTGTGGACCATGCGCTATTATTTGAATTGTACTATCTTTATTGTGATGCTGTATCTATATAAATTCTATTTAAGTTAATTCTCAACGAGTGTCGTTTGTTTACTTAAATATTTCAAGCCATAGACAAGCATCAGTTGAACCGTGCGAAATTCAGTGTTCTCTATTTCTTGGGTATTGTGTAAAGACCATAAGGATGGAGTATAAGGCAGTTCAAATATCAAAAACTAAGTAAGGTATTTTTTTTATGAAAGAATTGAAATAATGTACCTATCAATTATCTACCTCCTAAAAACATTTTTTCATGCCAACTATACATTTTTAAAGCTCCCCGTATGTTGCCGGTACCATATGCTGCCTTTGTAGAAGTATTGGAGACTGAGTAGGGTGGAAAATAGGGATGAGCAGTGGGAAATTAATAAAACTGTCACTTAATCGCAGAAGTGACGGGCGATGCCCTTGCCATTAAATTCAAGCAATCGATTTTGAACCTTTAGTGCAACAGATAAGGTCACGATTCAGTTAAACCCCCTGGCCAAATGAACTAGCACACTCCATTGTTAAGTTTGTTGTTGACTTAATTCTTCTCGATCCCCATTGAGTGAGATTCTCGTAAATAAATATGATAGAAAATCACATTTATTTCGTTTATATTTTTATGAATTGTTGTTAAGACTGGATTATTCCAAACATAGAAATATAAATACTTGTTTGAGCACTGTGATAATCTTAGCAGAATACAAGACATACTGGTAAAATAAACTTAATGACGCCCCGAAGTAGGCTATGAATAAACTTACATCCATAGAATTCAAGTGACAATACGAAAGTGGAGCGACGCCAAGCTTTGGCGCAGTCTACAAACAAAAAAGCTTCATTTATCCACGGCGTGCCACTTTCACAGCATCCGAGCTCGCGGGGGATCGGTCTGCAAGCTTCATTTTTTTATTATTTTGCTATCCCCGCGGCGTGCTTGCGCCCCGGCGCGGGCGGTTGCGGGTATCCACCCTCCTCACACCAACTCCTCGCCTTCAATTAAATCCCTATCTCTCGCGCCACCTCATGATTCCCTACTTAAACTCATAAAAATGAGATAAACACAAAAATATTGCTCGTACAGTCTGTCGTTATTATTAAAGTAATCCGATGGTGCTGCGGTTCATTCAGTTATTTTAAATTTTATGCATCAATTCATAGTTCATTGCATTAATGAACTGTATTTACATTATTTATCGTGCTAGCCTCAAAACAATGTCATAATTAGGTTTAAACCACGATCCGTAACAAAGTAGATGAGGACTTTTGCACGTCAGAAGGTAGGTGATCTTATTTATCAATGAAATGACAAATGATGAAATGTATTAGTTTTTTCTACCAATACACGTTAACACCTTAAATCGGTGATAGATTATGTAGTAGAGCCGCAGGTCGACATAAAAACGCGCGGACCGGGGTTCACCGGGTTGGGCGTGAATTGGAACTCATAATAATGAATTTAAAGTAAAAGAATGATGAAGCCGCAGGCTCACGTTTGTTTGAAATATTCGCTGTTTGCACCGAGGTCGTAATTTGAATGTAGTTGTATACAACTGTTGTATAGTCTGAAAGTTATGCGGATTTCATTTTATCGTTTGGCCCTCAAAAGACAAGCCTCGTGCTGAGCAAGGACTCTGAGGCGGACTGCTACATAGGTAGGCCTATGGTGTTGATGGCCAATTTTTTTACCGAGTACAGAAATCCGGTACCAATGCCGAAGCAAAGTACCTACTGTGATCAGATATTTGAATAACAGGTTCACGTGTATGTCAGATATTTGCATTAATTCTACAAAAAGGGTTAAATTCGTTTTTTCGGAAGATGAGTTACCTTAATATTTTACGTTCTGTATTTACACTCGAGAAAGAGCAGAGCTTGGAATCACATCGACAGATAACGACGGAAGAAAAGACAATGCGGCAAAGTATTTCATAGAATCGAATGACAGTGATTACTTTGATTCAGATTAATGAAGAGGTTGGGGAACAATTGAATAGGTGGTTAGTCCACCTAGTCTATTGTTCCCGTTTACGCCGGAAAGAAATTGAAAGAGCAGAACTTTATGTAAAATAGGACAAACTTTATTCAATTATAAACGGATAGACATTAAGGCTGTTTTAAAAAATTACCTACTGTTTTATTAGTATTTTTTCCAAGTATTTTTGTTTAAAATAGATCAGCAAGAATGTCGCCTGATACAATGTCAGCTTCAGTATAATATTACGGACACTTAAGATAGTTTAAAAGAATAGAACATAATGTAAAAATAAATATAAAATCAAGAGCGTCTAACCTGGCGGGCGGGCGGTCGGCGGCGGCGGCGCCTAGACAACGCTATAAAAGAGCAATGTTAGCCGGTCGCGCGACTACCAGCTCGAATGTACTCGGCTGATCTAAAATTTCATTGCACATGTTTCTGTCGTGTTTAATTAGACCGTTAGCTGCAGTACCTTACTATTAGCAAAAACTCGGCGGCTAGCGAGTTCTGCGATTGCGCGATTATTATGTAATGGCAAGGATTGCAGATATTTTGTTCTCTGATATTTCGCACTGGAGAAAATTTTCTCTTTTGTAAATGTGTTGTTTAAGTAATTAATATTTAATTAAGTTTGTTAACATGATTGCGTAATAGCTAGTGCTAATGGTTGTTGGGATAATGCGGAGCCCGCGTCCTGATTTGCCGGTGATGTGGTCGCCTAATGCCATAATCCGATGAAATCAATTTACATTATAGGGCTAAATTGCGCTTGTTATTAACGAGTGCAAACACTGCGATAGTTTAGAGGCCAATTTTGAGTGGTATTAGTTTATACAATCTGATTTATAATCCGGAAAAGGGGAAAAGGGGACCTAGGTATTATTACTCGCTATCATGGTGGTAAATAGATGCATGCCTGCATGTGATGGATGATGCCAGGTAGATAGGAACCATCCTAATCATCTCGCAACCGGTTTCCTTTAGAGAGCCCCTGTGAGACATCTGTACCTATTCTTATGATCGATTGAACATTAGTAAGTATGATTAACAAACTTATCGTGGCAAAAATTCAAGTAATCTTTGGAATGATCATGCCTTTTTTTTACTTACATGAATACCGTTAAGTGTATATTTTACATACTTATATATTTCACATATAAAAGGCTCGTTCAGGAACCGGCTTTGATATTACTGTCAAGAGTCTTTTGATAAAAAAAAATTGCTGAGCCAAGTTATCGTGTCGGGTCACAATCACATAGCATTGCCTATGTACTGGAACGCAGGCTTCTTCCCGCACTTTCCCACTCAAAATTACTTAATGTGAAAATATTTAGATATAGAATAATATTGAAAGAAACATAAAACTTAGGTATATTATGTAGGCAAGTACGTAACCGTATACTAACAGAATTTTTGTATGAGTGATCATACCGCCCCAACTAACATGACGTACCGTAAAGACAAGTTTACGAGTATAGTGTTTCTCTTACAGTTTGAAATTTACCAATGACATCACCTCACCCATATAAAATTACACGGTGCCATATTTTGTGAAGTAATAGATGTAGGTACACCTTTTCCTTACGGCTCACAGACTTCGTCAACATTAATCCACCATATGAAATTTAAAAGACACACTTAATACACGGTGACAGTTTTTTTTGTGTCCAAAACACACTTGAGATTGAACCCCACAGAGCAAAGTAAGTATCGTATTTCTTTTATATAGTCGAAGTGTTAGGAGCTAAGTTGTCAACCAAAATTTATTTTAAACTTTTGAACTTTGATACAGAAAAGAGCGCTATTTTAGATTTAATTTTAGACACAGCTTGGCATAGTAACCTCTGCTAGTAGAGGCCAATAAATATGAAATGATTAAAAAAGAACGGTCTTTCTAACACTAAGTTCGCTTTTCATGTTACTAGTAAATTACTGTGTTCGTAAAAATGATATCATCTGATAAAGCTAATTATTCGTCGTCGTAATATAGAAATGGCCGCACGCAACGACCAATCTCGGGTTATGGACGAAGTTTTAAAAGGTACGATACAGGTCCTAAATATTGGTGGGTAGATAGGGTGGCTGGGGGCGCGGCACGCCAAAAACACATTACGAGCCGGCAACCCGCTATTACGGCGAACCGCACGCGTCCATGTTAGCCGATAGCTGCCACCCGAACATGCTATCCGACGACTAATTGGTCAGCTTCATGCACAAAAACCCCTAATAGAAACAACTGCGGCTAGGGGGAGCCGCTTTACAGCCTAAACCGTATATGATCGCATTAATTGCAAGGTATGATTGTAACGATCCGGTATATGTGGCTGCCGACGAAATATTTTCGGCGGCGGCGGTTGTAATGAGGGCCAATCGTTAAGTTACGTGGTTATAGGGCGTGTTATCTAGAGGCTTGGGCGGCGCATGTCACGTGACAAACGAAGCGTAAACTCACCACCGCACCGGTACTTCGCCATCTTTGTTTTTGTTACAGGGGGTAACATTTTAAATTGCTTTTATTTTAAAGTTTCAAATTACCTGCCTGTCCCATTTCCGGTGATATGTTGCGTAAAGTACCTATATACTTGCACTGGTTTTACATACATATAGAGAACCTTGAAAGCGTTACACGTATTTGTAACGTGTGTCTCTAGTTATAATCATCTTTTGGTAATCAGTGGTTTTTGTTGATTGACATTGCAAATCATGTTTTAAGATAGTATTCCCAGTGTGGTCACAATAATTACTCATGCTCAATAACTGAGAATGTTTATGAAGAGCATTGCGGCTTAATGAATATCATTATTGTTTTAAATCTTTCCATAATATCAATCTTTTCTTGTGTCGAGACCAAACTTTACAAAAACAAGCCGTAAATCGTGACTTTTATCTGTGGCAAAATTATGTATCTGTTAAACTTGTGTCTTGACCCTGCCGTTTGCGTAGTTGATAAAGTATTAATGTACGTGATACAGTTACACAAAACTGTTTTAATTAATTTAACAATAATATTGTCGTACGCGTAAGCAATTAAATCCCAGTGAGTGCCAGTAAATCCGCTACATTATATTGTAAGTAATTTGTTGTAAAGATTGCCGAAAACTGTAACTTTGCGTCCGAATAGCACAACTTTATTGTGGCAGCTGATAATGTACGTAATTGTAAGTTCACGGTGTACTTATTAAACACTTTTAATGAGTCGATTATATCAGCATCAGATCGATTTACAGCAGCTAAAACAATGAGACGATGTCAATCTACTCAAGAGTTAACGCGAATTCAGTAGCTAACGACGAGTTTATGCACAGACAAAATCAAGTGTAATATCCTAGCATTATCTACCAGCAAGCGATTTTGAAATTTCGTACTACAGTTTTCACTGTTAGGACCCAGTTTTGGAAAACAGTGTTGCCACATTGTTCTAGTATCGCTATGTCATCAGTCAAGACTGACAGGACTATTGCAGCAATTAAGCCTGATATTGGGGTGAATTGGTGATGAATGGACGAGAGTGCCGTGCACTGATTGTTGATATATCTGTCCCTCATGACAGGAATTTGATGAAACTGCGAAAAATAAAAAACATCCAGTATTTTGACAAAGGACGAGGTTGCCGACAAATAGAACGTGGATTCTGCAATATCTGTACCAACACCAAGTGAACAAAGTATCCTAGTAGTTGAGGTTAATGTACCTACTAACAGCAAAGAGCCTTAACCAACACAAGAGGAGGCTCTTTTTACGTTGCTGGGTCAAGAGTCATCATCTGCCTAGCCTTTTGCCAACTACGTTGGGGTCGGCTTCCAGTCTATCCGGATACAGCTGAATACCAGTATTTTACATGGAGCGACTGCCTAGCTGACCTCCACAACTCAGTTAGTACGGGTTAGTCCATGAGTACCCCGATCCCGAGGCACCCGTCCCGGAGGACCCCGATTTATTTTTATCTTGAGAAACTCAATCAAAAGTCAGTTTAGCTTAAAAGTATCGTCATCAGATGAAATGTTAAAAAAAAAAATTATTACTTATTTGTTGCTTGGTTAAGGTAAATATTTTATTTATAGAATACGATTATTTATTATTATTTATTACGATACCCCTTGGTAGACTAGTTGCTGGGTCAAGTGTATGATTTAGAAAGCCTTACTCCTGAATGTACCATGTGGTGAGCATAGTGAGAAGATTCCTCTCTCTGGAGCATACGTAATTTTTTTTTTACACAATGTCTTTCGAAATTCTAACCTCACTATACATCAGACTAAAACATAATTATATTCTGATGTATAAGCTATACTATAACACTGTATGGGAATTGACTACAACCATCGACCATATGTGCGTATCCTACTTACGCATGTTGAAAGCCTCATGTAAAAAAAAAAAACAATAGCTTATAGAGCAGTACACCACGGACTACCCCCTCTTTTTCTATTTCATGTTCGTACAGTCCATCCAAAGGTTGTCTGGAAGATATCGCTTTCAACGATAAGACCGCCATTGTAACCATAAAATTAACAATATTGTGAAACCGTTCCGTTTCAATTTTGGTGTACAATAAAGTATATTCTATTCTATTCTTATTTATAAGGTACCATAAGGCCTACCTTATTAATAAGCTATTGTTTTTTTTCTCTACTCGTCTACTCGAAAAGCATAAAAAGCACCTACATCAATTAAAAAAGGTAAGAATGCCTATTTATTCGTTCCGGTTCCGGTCAAAAACACAAAAGAATGTTATTTTAATTAAATTGTATCACGCAAGGTTAATTTGGCATAAACTAGTATATTAATTTACCTTAGATGCTACTTACAAGTAAACAAAACATACAAGAAGGTTTTATGGATGTACATTGAGAGGTTTTATAATGAATCCGAGTACAAGTACTAGAAAAACATAAATACCATAAAAAGTAGGGTTTGTATGTGTTTTGTAGACAAATTTATGACCCTAGATTCTAGACCCAGAGGAAGTCCCAAAATTTATCGTCGGTTGTTAAAAAACAATCAGTTGAACGGACGAAAACATTCTACGCTTGTGGCAATTTTATCAAATCTGTATGCACCTTAACACGTACTATGCGCACTTTTATTTGATAGGCATCACTCTTTATTTTTCTAATATTAGTCATTTTGAAACTTTGCTTAGTATCGAATATACATAAACTTCCTCAATGTAACAAATAAGTCGGTGTATTAATCAAGATTAAAATCTCTTTCAAGACTATAGACAATGAGTTAGCTTACCGCTATCTTATCCATTGGGTCTTTGTTTCACATTCACTAGGGTCACAAAAACTCTTATATCTATTAAACATAATATCTAGATAAATATTACAGGAAGCATTGTAGCGGTTTCCCAATGAATAACTTTGAGATTTAAGATTAACGTTATAAATCAAGTTTTATATGAATTAATATTATCATTATATTCGTACTGCAATTTACATATACGCTTATCGAATGGGTTCATGATTGACTTTTACCTAATCATTGCTTATTAGCGTCGCATGCACGGTGTAAGTTCAACTGTACGTTCTGTTATGTATAATTGTATTGTATAACGGGCTGGTGTTCGCAACTCCACGTCCAAAGCGCGTATTTTGCGTACGGGTTGTGTATGATACAATCATACCAACATCTTGAATTAAACTGTGTTTAGTCGCACCTTCAAAGAAAAGCAAATAAATGGAAATGGGTAGGAAAGCAGGACACGGTAAGAGGAAATGACAATTGGAGCAAAACCATGATGGCATGGTATCCGAGAGACAGTAAGAGAAAACGAGGGCGCAAATGTTAAAGATGTGAAGAAATAATAGCGGTATCGGGAAGAATTTGGACTAGAACAACAAAACAAAAAAACAACATGATAGAAAAAAAGGGAGGGAGTAAGAGGAGGCTATCGTCACGAAACGAACGGACATCGATTAGATTCTGAATAATATGGTAACAGTATAGATCACGCGATTATTTTTAGATGACTGAAATAAAGGTTTTATTCATTCATTCATAGTCGCACCTTCGCAGGTTTTTCTATGGCCCGAGCGACATTTTTCTCATTGGTGGCGCATTGACCAATATGTACATAAAATGTATAAATGTATAGAGCATCACGCGTTTCGCGAATTAGACGACGTAGTCTGTTATGGCGGTCAGTCAAACTGTGATACCTACATGAAAGTATACAGACAACCTTTTATTACCTTTTATAATTTATCTCGATTTCGCTGGGAATTTGTCTCCAAGACACGATTTACATTAACTTTCATGATCTATCTTCGTCACACTCAACAAATGTCATTTACATTTTTGATAAGAATCTTTCATTCCTTTATCATTATGAAGTGATCTTGTGAACAATGAATTTATTATGTTTATCAACGCAACATTATAGAAAACCATTGAGAGCAATTTCTACAAGGACTTCTAAATAAACAGTTTATATAAAATAAAACATATTTGATAAGATTTTATGGTTTGACATCGTGAGAGCTACCTAATCATAGAGAACAATAAAAATATAATTATGGTATCAAGTCAAAGGTACACATTTATTATATAATTATAATAAACAAATCAACAAATACCACACAGCGTTTTATCGATCCGATAAATTGTCATGTTTATTTTGTTGTTGTAAATTTGTTTACGACCTCCCAAAGACTTATCAATGCTCAACTCTCACTAGGAAGATGTCAACACATGCTATTTATCAAACGTCAATCAACTGTTGAACATTTACCTACATGAGAGTGTAAAGGCGCGGATAGATCACACATGTCTAATTGGACATTCCAATGGAAGATGTATTATGCAAGCTAATACACGAGAGGGTACTTCATGTCCACATTTGAATACTCAAATCAGTCTGGTCGCATTAGAGATTGGTGTTTTTTACAGGCATTGTTGAATATGCGCCCTCGTCTGTCTTCTCTAGCATCCTCTCGTAATATTTATAATTACAAAAAAAAGTACATCTGTCTGTTCTGCACAGTTAACAGAGCTATTTGAACTATCACCTGATAAGGATAGATATAATAAAGTAAAATTAATAGCTTCCTCGTGTTGGCTAGATATTAAGTTTTAGTCGATAAAAAGAATAAAACTAACGAAATTAAAAAACTTAGCTATGTAACTTCAAGACGAATACGGTGAGGCCAAGGTAAAAAAAGGTTAAGTTTTCGTAGGAGATTTAGGTGAGCAACATAATCGTATTGAAATGTCATTACGAAATTTCTTGATCTTGCACGTCTGATAAAGCGTAGTCTGTTCAGGCCTTAACATGTACCTCGTTTGTCGCTACGTTGTGCGGTGGCGCCACTGACGGCCCGATAGTCGCATTGGACCTCACAAGACGTCTTATGTAGAACGTATAAACTAGTGAAAATTAAGTGTCGTGACCACGGTTCACTTGCTATCAGAGGTCACGTCTCATTTTATTACTGACATATTATTAATATCGATGAGAACATTGAATTTTATACGGTCAGCAGGCATTGTTTCGCAACAATTTTTGTTGCGTAATGCTGCTACTTTTCGTGATCTGTAAATACATTATTGGTCAAGTTGCATGGGTTTATCATGAATTCTATTTATCTATGTCGTAAACTCTATACACCTACTTATGTCCAAACGGACAGCTAAGTATGGTATACTTAAACATTATGGTGTCATTTCATGATTTAACAAGTTTTTTTTTTAAATTCAAATACCTTTGTACTAAAACGGATTATTGGTAAACTAATTACGGGTTAATACTTGTTCATCATCGATATTGGTTGTGCGTTCTTCTTCTCTGCCCATCTTCTACGTCATGACGTGTGTTGTCTTGCACCAAAACCTTTTTCATAGATCGATGCTACTATAAGCTATTGGTGATCTAACAAAACAGTTTGTTTTATTCAAACATGAACTAGGTACGTACTATGAACGTCATATCTTTACACTCGGAGTAACTAAAGCAAATTTTTCTTTAACGGTAAATATGTATATGTTTTCTTAATTACTACTTCTTTCATTTTGTTCGTAAAACGAGATAGGTATTTATAATTGCGTATAGTGTTTCCATTAGTACCGTTAGTAGGTTTTTATTGAACAAGAACGTGGAAATTAATTTCATAAGACATCTTCGTTAAGTGAAATACTCGTAACATACTAGTAGGTGGACAACCGTGTAATGCCAATTTCAATTTATGAATTTGAATTAACATTCATTCTGCATTAACTTCTAAATTGGTTTCTGGTGTTTCGTTCGAACAACACTAGCGCTTTTCTTATTGTAGGAATGTAAGTTTAATAGGTATGTCTTAGGGATATACACACATCAAAAGTGTCTAGGGATCAAGCATTTTTATGCGGATTTCTTGAGATTGAGATGTGGCTTTGTAATAAATTTATGATTTTATAAATTTATATGGATCCTTTTTGGTGCATTTCATAATTTGAATCAGGAACTCTCAATCAAATTCGAGTAAAAGATGAAAATAAGCTGTCAATATTTTCCCTATAAAAACATACAACGCATTGAAGACATTATTAGTGCTACTGTTTCCCTACTACTGATTAAAACCAACGTTATTATGGAGCGGCGACGTCATTTAAGCAGGGAAGAAATGCTCAGAGCCGTGGGAATGATAGAAGCTGGTTCCCGGCAACGTACTGTGGCTTTAGCTCTGAATACAAGTCAGAGTGTTATCAGTCGACTTTGGACACGTTACCGAAGCACTGGTACCGTGGCTGAGCGCCATGGAGGACGGTATCGCTGCACCACACGGAGACAAGACCGATACATTCAAATCTTAACTCGAAGAGCTCCAACAATAACCGCCATGATGTTAGCCGTGAGGCTTCATCACTCTTCAGGGAACTTAATTAGCGACCAAACAGTCAGAAACCGCTTGCATGAAGTGAACCTTCATTCCCGAAGACCGCTACGGGTACCACCTATAGCAATGCACAATCGTAGGATTCGATATCAATGGGCTCTTGAACACAGAAATTGGGCAGAAGAACAATGGCGTTTCGTGTGCTTTTCTGATGAGTCTCGTTTTGGTATGAGACCGGATACAAGACGTATACGACACTGGAGAACCCCTGGACGCCAACAGCGATTAAAATCCTGCCAGGAAGTCCATCCTTATAGTGGTGGAACCATCATGGTATGGGCGGGTATTTGGATCGGCGGAAGAACTGAGTTGATTTGGATCAGAGGCAACCTCAACGCTCAAATTTATGCTGAGACGATTGTATCAGACGTCATCGTTCCTCTACAAGTGCAAATCGGTCCCTTATTTCAGTTAATGCATGATAATGCACGACCGCACACCGCAAGAGTTGTAAGACAGACTCTCGCCGCAGCTAACATCAATGTCCTGCCCTGGCCTGCTCAGTCGCCAGACTTGAACCCGATTGAGCATGCATGGGATATGCTACAGAGAAGAGCTCTGCCGAATATGGAGGGTATCCAGTCGCAAGAAGACCTTTTTTTGTTGTTGCAACGAACATGGGCGGCCATTCCACAGCGTGATTTGGATGAACTCATTTTGAGTATGCCAAACCGATGTTCTTGTGTTGTTAGTGTTCGCGGTAGAAACACGGATTATTAATTGTTTAAATTACCCAATAACATTTTAAAGAAAACTGTTATTTCAGTCTTTTTTTCGAACTTTAATGTTAGTGGTTCAAATGTCAAAAATCCCTTTATTAGGAAAATGGCAAATTTCTTTATTAATGCAAAGGTGACTTGGTTTATCGTTACTGTGACAAACGAAAACACTTTATTTGATGAATCCTTAAAGAAAATTTTAATTAATATCAATCAGGAGAAAAGTTATTGCAAAAATATATGTTGATCCCTAGATACTTTTGATGTGTGTAATTAATACAATACTTGGGTAGTGGAGTCTGTATTACCTAATACAGACACACCATACCTACCACGTACGTCGTACGTCCTACGTCGTTTGTCATACCTATGACAGAATGATGCCTGGCCTGAAAAACTGAAATAATCTATCAGATCAGCCTATAGCACTCCAGAACCATAGACCTCTTCAAAATCCATATTGGTGGAATACGAATTGAAGATGCCATCACATTTTGAAATATCCAGATAGTCAAGGATATATCTGTAACTGTCTGAACTGCTGTTCAATGGCTGTCCATTTTTTGGTATTTTTTTACAGGTACCATCCATCAGTCCTACCAAGTCACAGTTTTTGAATTGAGGATGAAAAGTCTCCAAATGACTCTTATTTGTTATGAAGTCCTACCTACAGATTTTTTCTTGAGTTACCGGAACTGCTTCGTACAGGCAATTGGCTCACCACCTCGCAATTTCATGGGATTCAATTCGATTCGTTGTTCGAATTAAACAATCCATCCCATGAAATTGCGAGGTTCCCAAATCCTTGGATTCAGACGAGAAATATAATGACTTTGAAAGCTGAGTTACCAGGGCATCGCGGTCTTGCTTTGAGTTGGTTTGACAAATGAACATCGTGTGTCAGCGGCAACAGTCAAATTGTTCAATTTTTGACGTTCGGCTAATCACAAATTATTGTAAATGTTTGGTTATTGATTTTTTCTTCAAATGGGTAAAATGCGTTTTTTGATTCGGTTAGGTGACAACTGCACATTATTATGAAAACGTGCCCGTCTTCTGACATACGTTGCTCTTTGCAAAAGTAAGAGCTTAATTGTAAGCACTTTTCTATGTTGTGTATTAAGTCCACTATATCAGATTCAATCGTGATCAGAAGAAGACTCCTTAGACTTAAGATTAAGGCAATTCAGAAAACTATAATCGTGTCTAAATTCGATGATTATTAAATTAAATTAGAAGCAAAGGGGTAAGTAAATACAAAAAACATACAAATTACAACAGAACTGTTTTTATAATAACATGCCTGGTAAAAAAGTGGCAAGAAATGCATTAAGTAATCATCAATACTAGAAGTAAGTACCTACGTGCAAATATTTCCATAAATATTAACTTCCTTTAATATGTTACGTTTTGCGGCATCTATGATCGTAGTACTTATGTTTAACACGCTACAAATGTACATTTAGCTGGAACACGCAACACCGATACATGACCAATACAACAAACTGTCTGCATATAACATGCTTGTAGGTACATCCTACAACCACTGGCATGTTATATCGTTCAAGGAACCGCAAATAGCATGTATGTATGCCTACGTATTACGATTGTATACGATTGCTGATCAAGTATCGATTCTTCTTTATCGTGTGGTTAATGCCTAACCTGGTGTCAGACTTGGCTTTACATATCTCCGAGAAATATCTCTCAGGTATGCTGGTTTCCTTACGATGTTTTCCTTCACCGAAGCAAGTGATAATTATTCAATACGCACATGATTCCGAAAAATTAGAGGTGCGTGTCCTGGGTTCGAACTCGAGACCTATGACTTGGCAGTCCAACGGTCACAACACTAGGCTATCACTGCTTATCGATTATCTGCGAATCGATTTATATAGGATTTATTTTGGTACCTACAGTTTTGAAAATACTTTTGGGTGTAAAAAGAACCTTCACTAAGCCGAAAGGCACTTGTTCCCCGTCACGGAACCACGGCTGGGAACTTTCTAGTTACGGATATATTGGAGGTCGAAGTTCCAACTTTTTTATAAGCTTTTTTTTACAATTTTTAATCCAAAATTAAAGGATTTTTTTAGCTAAAGTTTAGCTTTAGGATTCAGTCCCAGGACGGGTAAAGTGTTATCCCAGATATAATAGACCAGCGTTTCGATTTGTGCCTATATTACTCAACCCCAATTATTGAGAGTTACTATAGCAGTGGTGCAACCCTTTGGAGAATACGTGCGTTATGTTATAAGAAGAGATCCACAGTGACAAATCTAATAATGTGCTTAGCTTTTAGTGTTATGAGTAAAATTAAGCTCATTCAACGGGCTTATAATTTTCCCCACTGCGATGCTAAGGCCTGTTCTCAAACAGAGACCATCGATATGGTTTCAGAGTCTTAACTACCATTTTATGTTCAGATTTCGTCAAAATGTCGCGATGCTGTTTTCATTCACCGAAAGTGACATCAAATAATTATGATATCTCAGGCATCACTGTTATTTGATAACGCCACTACAAGTTTGCTGAGTTCAAAACAGCACCTTCGTTTTAAAAGGCTCTTTATTCAGATATTATTAACCTAATAAGTATTTGAGTTCTTAAATCATAGTTATAATCTTTAAATTGCAAACTTATAACTCTAACTTGATATAATACAAAAGGATTCAAGTGAAAAGGCTTTCAAATAATTCAACAGCCTTAAAACAAAGCGATGAGTCGTCTATTTTTAATTAAGTTGAATAAGTACATTCATGTCGATCACAACTCGCCTCGTGGCCGCTGCTGACCGATAGGAAAAAGGAAAGAGGAAGCGTCCAATGCGCCTAGAATGAAATTAGCCCGTCGGTCAATTACTCCGAACCGAGCGCGGCTTACTAATGGCACGCGCGGTGTCCCTTGCATACGCCACCGCTCATTTATATGCCTTCGCGCGTACTCTTTATTGTTCCATAGATTGGTAATACACGGGAGGACTGGCACTTTGTGCTGTAAATCGTTGTCTGTACACGTAACCACGATTAACTGTGTGCTGTAGCCATAGTCGAAGCGGGCACCGTGTCAGTACATGCCGCCTCCGCGCAAGTGTGGACGGTGACATCATGTCCGGAATGGAGTGGCCACACAGAAACGTGAGGGTACGTGTTTGACGGAGTCTTATTATCGCTGCGCGTTACCGTGCCCGCCCAACCAGCAAAAACTAGGCTTAAAACAATCTCTAGACTACTGTTTTGTTGCTCTTAAATCACTCCTATATAATGATATAAGCCCGGATTTGGGCACCAATTATAAGCTTATTTAGTTTAATATCGTTCTAATATCAGTCTAATTGAATGCTGTTTGCACTTACTGAAATCTAGCCAAAGTTAATTTAAGCCGACTTAGGCTAATATTGCTTTTACGTAAGTATCATGTAAGCCTGCATAGGCTTATATTGGTCTAAGGTTAGAATATTTTGAGAATTTTTCGTCAGATCCAACTTAAAAGTTTGTGTGAGTGTTGGCTTGAAATTAAATGAAACAAATTAAAGTTAATATTGTGTGAAGTTAATGTTTATACTGTGTGGTACGGCACTTTAGTACCTATAAAAGTAGTTATACGGTAAGTAATCGTATTGGAATTTATTATTTACTGTTAAATAGACCTCGTTTTACGCTTCAAAATTCATGCGCCTTGTTAAATAAGGTATTTCCTGTTCTCGTTTAATTATTTTATTTGTTAATTTGTATTGATAGTGTCGCCATTAGTATAGCTGCATTTTACAAGCGCACTATTAAACTAATATAAGATTGTTTACTCTAATATTAGCATTCGGTATACTAAAGATAACTCCATATTGGAATAAATTATTAGGGTTCCTCGCAATTTTACTTAAAACCTTAAATCGACAGAGAGAAAAACAAGACACGAAGTCGGCGCGGGTGGCGGGTTTCAAGTAGTGTTCGCGCGTCTTTGGGTAGAACATCATTTAGATTCTTGTTTAAAATAAATAATAATTCATTTAGATGCATGTGATATGTTAAATTTCAACGCCCATTTCTTGACATCATTTTTTAACACGAAAGTTTTTTCATACTTGGTTTCGTCCTCGCTCGGAGATTCATCTTCACTGAAATCGTTTATCATAAAATTCTCGTCGTTATTATCGACCTCTTCTAAGAAAGTAAAACCTGCAGAACCCTCACTGATATTTTTCTCAACACTACTTTGTCCTGGCAGCGGTATATTTGTTTGTGTTTTTAACATTTCATTGTACTTCTTGACAATTTTCCTCCTGTAGCCACCAGTTTTCTTCAACCTTTTCCAGTTTTTGTAATCCATTATAACAATTAAATTTAAAAACTTAAAATAAAATGTGGCCAGCAAAATTACTCTTAAAACTATTTAAATTAGTTATTCCCAAAATCGATCTAAGATCAAACGCTCTTATATGGGTCTTGTCTTTTATATTGTAAATATGTTGAACCCAAATCACTCTAATATCATACTTAACCAGTGGTATTGATCTTATATTAGTTTCAAATAAGATCAGAAATGCACGTTCTCACAGTACTCTTAAGCTATGCTGATATTAGTCTGACATCTTACAATAGCATTTAGCAAGTCTAATATAAAATCAAACGAGCTTAGAAAATACCCATATAAGAGCAAGTTTTTCTCAAGTGCAACTAGTCTTAGTAAATGCTCTTATATACATATATGAGACTTGGTTATGAGACTGACCATTCTTGAGGCCATACCGGCTTGTCTAAAAGTAATATAGGATCCATGGTATGTTCTAAAACAAATATAAGAGTGCTTTAAGCCTACTACTCTTAAAAAGTGCGAGTTCTGAGACTGTTTTGCTGGTTGGGCGGTGACGCATAGCCCTTCAGTCGGCTTTACCATCAATGTATTGTACATACATTAATTTACAATTGATCCGTCATACTGATAAAATAAAGTCTCAAGCAAGTTCGGACCTATGCCTTTCTTTAATTTAATTCGTAACTTGTAAGTGTTGGAAAAAAATATTTTTGGTATAACCTTACATAGCTAAGCACTGTCCCTGATTTAAATCAACAGAACATTCGTTGCAGCACGCCTTGATGCGTTAATAAAGGGGTAACTTATAATATACTTGGGTAAAAGCTGGCTTTCTATTATTCGGAAAATATACTTAAAGGAAAATGTCAAAGAAACAAGCCATGTTATCTAGGTGTTGTAAAAACAACAAAATGCACGGCCCAATTTGTTTCCCGAAATGTTGGCGGCACACCGTCCGCGTCAGCGGATTCCCTTTTACTGTCTCCCAAGTGACCGGGATTGACAAATTGTAAACGTTAAACCTTCTTAACTTCAGTACCCTATCCTACCTCAACTAGAGTCCTTTGGGCTTTTAAAAGAAAAATAGCACGAATATTGAAAATATTTTTACTAACAGACTGTTACGTGCTAATAGAGTACCTATTAGTCGCGTGCTGAATATGCATAGTGATGTCTGCGAGGGTTTAATTTGAATCAGACATCCGAACAACGATGTTGCTATAATTTGAGACAAACAAGAAGCGACAGGCGCCGTCATATTGGGAAGTTATAACCATTATGAGAATACAATCGCAATTTCTTCCTGTCATAAATAAACTTTGGCGGGCATGAGTAATCGTTACTTTGTGTGCACAATATCGGGTCGGGGCCAAATAGATTGGTACGTGAGCTGCGTACCGACCGCGTCCGCCTCCCGAGTATTATCACTTGCTTCAACGAAATTCGTCTACACTTTTGTATGGTGTAGTTGAATTTTCCGTTTGTAATTATGTCGGTGGACAGAGGAAGTGTCGGCAGTGGTTGTTACACCGGTCACGACGCACCGGTTGACGACCGTCGCCCGTCGTCTAACGGGCTACTGCCTGCTATGGACACCGGCGCGACCATCTCACATTAGGGACTAAAATAAATTTACTTGAGCCCTTAGCGTATAAAACAATTACCATACGATAATTATCCAATACAAAATGGTAATATTTTTAGCAAAATCATTCTGCCACTCGATATCATTCCCGATTTAATTACACATATTTACGGTAACTAGGGAAAGTCATTCATGATAAAAATACTGTCAGACGAGGAGAGCAAATGGCGAAAAAGCATTTATTTCCTGTTTTAGAACTATGTATTTAATCTGACTATACAAGTCTATACGTAAATTCGATAGAAATGAAATGTAGAAGCGTGATCAATAAATCAATTCGTAAGTACTCAAATTGTCATAAGGAGAATATTGAGTAACCCGCTTAACACATTACTTGTGTAAACTGGGGACTGTAAACTTTGATTTATGTTAATTAAATTTAATAAACAGACAAACAGTTGAACTAGGCGCGTTCTATCGTTTCGCTTGAAGGAACGTAGATAATTAGATAGAGTTTAAAACTGTTCATCGTAGTTTGCTAGCCCATCGCTTATGAGTATATCTACCTAATGCAGTAAACCGTTTTCCTCAGATGGTTTTATAACAACCGTTAATTATAAACAACCGATGCATACCATCTTTCCTAATTTAGCAAGGAACATTTAGTTGATTGGTTTTGCAAAAATAAAATAAGAATGTTAGGCAGTATGTTTGTGCAATTGATTGGGGTTAGCTGGTTTGTGGTGCTCATTTTCAGTGTTGTCACCAAACAAATTTGAGATACTAGACAGGGACATGTCTCAGTGACGTTTTAAATAGAAATGACATAATTACTAAGTTTAAGAAGTTCACCGACAGCAACCAGTTGGCTCTTGCAAGTCAAGCGTAAGGATATTTAAAAGGTTTGGTTGATACTCTTGCTTCAAGGATAAGGGCGGCCATGTTAACTGTAGGCGGGAATTAATGATTAGTAATTATAAGTGCTTAACACAAACAAACAAAAACAAACAGTTTAGGGTTTATGTGTCACAGTTTGTGTGTAACAGGTTGACAGGAACAGCACACATCATTTGCATTAAAGCCACAAACAAGACCTTGCATTAGGTTTAGCTTTGCTCGATTTAATTACGACCACAGAGAACACTCCTCCTAAAGTTGATTCAGCTGCGCCTAATGTCCCGACTAATTTTATCAACAAACCCGCCGCGCGGGTCCCGCACGGGAGACGCGCGTGATCCGCGCGGCGCCCGCGGAAGGAAAGAGAGACGGTTGGACGTCCACGTAGGCCGCGACGGACACTGGTGTCTGCCATTTGACATCTCGGAAAATAACGAGTTTATCGCTGTTTCCGTATTTTTGATTTATTTGCAGACATTATTTGCAATAAAACACCTCAACGATTTATAGACGATTTTCGATTAATTTGTCGTCATGGCGTTGAACGTGTTAAGGTAGTACCACCTCAGTTGTTTAATGCGCTTGCGGAAAGTTCGAACCATCAAATATTCGCCGAGTCTATAATTAGGCTTATTTTATATGCTCTATAACTGATACACTATTCAACTTCATTAGACGTCGACGGCCGTCATATCGTTTTACAAATAACATTCTATAGCTTATATTACCTAAATGTTTTTTTGTCTGTTCCTCTTTAGTGCCTCTTTAAATTGAATCGGTGTTAATCAAAATATATACCTACTTACAAAACAGGAATTGGTATAGGTAGTTCTAGAACACGAGGGAATTTAATATATGATAGAAATAATATCTCTAAAGTCTTAAAAATCTACTAATAATAGAACGTATTATCAACGAAGCACCAGAGTTAGACTTGATAAACGCAATAAAAACTGTTTAATTCACCTTTATCACGTTTTCGAGTCGGTAACATAGTTAAATGTACTTAATTATGGTCCGTTTTCGTGTTTATTTAGTACATACATATCATTACGGATTGTTGCCGACGTGAGTGATTAAAGTGTGAGATACGCATCGGAAAGAGTCGTTGTCTGGAGTCGCACCTGCCGCCCGCTCGGCTCACTTCAAAACCTTCTATTACCTCGTTATTAGTGAGACGCCCCTCGACGTTTACAACATTTTAATTGTGTTATTTAACGCTTGTTATTTCACAACTGACATGTTGATTTATTCGTTATTGGCAGTTGCGGATTTGCATGACTATTTTTTTTTTATAATTTTCGCATGACTATTAAGTGAAACCAGTAAGCTTCCTGTTCAACGTTATTATTGAAAGTGACAGATGATTTTTTATTTGATAATTTGTTAGAAAACTGATAAAATTTAAATTTTTGTTGTGAATATAATTTTATATTAAGTATCTAACATCAAAATTCTAAAGATTTGACCAAAATTGTGTTAGGTTTAATCAGTGGCGTAGCCACGTAAATTCTTTTCTAACATCGTAGAATTGCAGAAAAAAATAAGTACCTCTCGGTCGAAACCACGACAAACAAGCAGTGATAGCCAATTAGGAAATGGCCAAGACTTGCGATTTTTGGTTATGGTATCGAATTCAGGCAGGTACTTTTCTATCAAAACGATGAGAGTAAACATCGTGAGAAAACCGGCGTGTCCTAGGAACAGAATCTCGAATACGTGTGACATCGATCGACTCACACAGGTCCCGCGTGATGGATCACAGCCACTCCTCCTCACTGAGAAGGCCTGTGCCCCAGCAGTTCCACCAGGATTCGAAATAATCGAGATGATTAGTTTCTTTGATAATTATCCAGTATAATTAAAGCAGTTTGAGACCAAAATTAAAGAGTTCAAGTTATGACACAAATTGGTTTTTCTGTGCAAACAGGTTCTTTATTTTATATTATTTCGGCCTTTTTTAGAACTGCCAGTCTGGTCCTATAGAGTAAAATAGTAACAAACAAAACCACACACAAATTTACAAAAAATTCTGTTTGTTGATTAAAAACAATGTTTATGTCAGTGTTTTTTAGGTTGACACTTAGCGCGGATACGCGAGGAAGCGTCAAATCGCGTTCGGATACACGTGTAGTAACATTGATATTGCTTTTAACATAGGTAATGAAGAGGTAGAGTTTGTATGTTTGGATGTACGGGGTAATCTTTAAAACTACTGATCCGATTCCGAAATTATTTTAACTATTTGTAAGCTACATTATTCTACAGTGTCATACGGTGATATCCAACCTTAGTAGGAGCGAAGCATCGGGCAAAAGCTAGTTATGTATAATTTTAGAAGAAAAAAGTTATTATTTCCTTCACAACAATGACAACTACTCAATTAACCAGTAAATTCATAATATTCAAAGCAGAACCTACCCGTTTAGCGATGAATGTCGAAACGAGAGGCCGTACATCAAGAAACTAAATCAAATTACAGTAATCGTTAGTGATGAATATAATTGGCACTTTACGTATCCATGTTGCGCTTATTGTAGGTACCGGCCATACGGTTAACGTTATTTATTGTGATTTAGCAAACGATGAAACACACAGAACAAGCGGCTCTTCATTATAACACTTTTTAATACGTATACCGGAACTGAGTAAAGTAAATGTAGCTATTAGCAATCCTATTTACCACAGATACGTTTTTATAGCCAATTACTGTTTTACAGCGAACGATAAATACTTCCAATACAGCGGCATACAACCTAATAGAGGATACAAAATGTTTTTAAATTACTAATTCAAATTAACGAGCAGTATCGTTGCGGTAGAAGAACGTCTAAAGTTAGTTCCAATCGCGTAATCTATATTCATTCGGCGAAGTTAACGCGGCATCAGTGCACAGCGGTGCAATTAAAAACGTATAAATCAAAGCATTCTCTCTACATATACGTAGTTAACAACGGCGGTAATCTATTAACGCGTTATAAAGCCGCTAATTAACTTATATCCACGACCTGTTTTTGTTTACAATTAGTTTAACAAAAAATAATCAACAAGCTCTGAACTAAACATAGTAGTCATTTTGAAGTATATTACATATTCATAGACGGAAGATCAGGTTAATTCTATTTGTGGTCTTTACTTACTTAAAGGACATCATTATTATCAAGACACTTAAGTTTATGATAATAGGCTACAAATACTCAAAATATCTATTCCTCGTGACTTTTGTTAACTCATAGAATTTTATTTATAATGCTCACCTCACCTGTCGTTTAGTTACAGGTTAGAAGATATCGTTTATGGCTAGTTTCTGTGTTACCTATAAGTTATAAATGTGATAGAAAAACAATGTATGCTCCTCGCATTGACATGAAACCATCGCTAATTATAATTACCGACGTGGCGCGATGAGCACGTTGCAAAAACAGTTCATGAGAACGATGCCATGATTGTATTAACTTTCGTATTCTTGTTATACGATCAATAGGTATGCCGACACTATCGTTGAAAAAATCTTGTAAAGTACCAAGGCGTGAAACTAATGAAGTGTTTCTATAACAAAAACTATAATGCCAGACTTTTTCTTCAAACTACTGATTTCTTACTTTTTACTTGTTTAATGCGTGAAACATTTTTATTCATAGATTTTTCTTGCGCTGGATGACTTTTTCCATAAATGATGTTAATAATTTACATTATGTAATTCTTTAAAAATCCGTTTAAAACCTCTATATTCCTTCTATTTCTGTTTTTAGTTTTTGGTATTTTATATGACTTTGTGACTTTGTGACTTTAATGACTATATGACTTTTGTTTTTCAGTTTTTATCGGTCATAAATGTCACCGGTCAGTATGTTAAACAGAGAGCAGGCGTGGTTTATTGTGGACCCTGAGCCTGAGAAATAACCCTTGAAGTATTTGAGAACTTTGTTTTACTGACTGAAACAGCTTCAAACAATTACATCGTTTCAATTAGGGTTCATTTACGGAGATGCGGCGCGTCGATCGGCGCGTTGTGCGGCTCGGCCCGCTTTCAATTCAAACATATGGCGATGTATGGGAGCGTTTACGGAGGAGCGACTTAACGCGGCGGTGGACGCGCATACACACGTCAAAAAATGTTTTCGATCAATTTGAACGGCGGGCAACGCGGCGGGCACTGCTCAACGCGCCACGCGACGCGCCGCGTCTCCGTAAATGAGCACTTAAACAATTATCGACACGGACGTGGTGGTCATCAAGAATCGTTGAAGGTGGGGGGTCACGCTCGCTCAAGCTGCGTCAGGGCGCCACACCTCGACGCTGCTCCACATTGTACACATTCTTCAAGACCAATTTGCTCCATTGCAAATTACATAACAATCATGTTACATCTTCGTTTCACGGAAGATTTGTTCTTGAATTTTGTTTCATGCATTTTCCGGTAATCCTCTAATTATGAAACTTCGTGTATTTTCCACTTAAACAGCTTCTCAGGAAATATTTATAGCCAGAAGGTATTTAATAGTAAAAATCTTTGGCACTTACTATTGTTCTCGAAATTGTTAATCTTTTATACTTTGCCAAAATTCTCAGGATATGTTAACATGTCGAAATACGCTTCCTGATGCCGCAGTGTAGTAGGTACCTACTTCAAGTGGTTGGGGAGTCACATGTCCATATAAGTTACACAGGAAATAAAAGTAATCAAAGTGACGGTTTTATTTTAGTGACCCAAATTATGGAGGAATGTTGAAAGAAAGGGAAGAATAAGGGCTCATTCACACGGCTTCCGTCATTGACGATCCGTCATAAAACACGATACGATCGAGTTTTATCAAGATTCGGCGAAAAAAAAACAAATTGGTGTTTACATTAGTTTCGTGATTTTTCAGGAGCGAGCGCATCAGCGAAACCGTCATTGTAATTGGTAGGCAATGAAATTTGATGAGAACGATCATGGAATACCATTTATATTAAAACCATATCTACTACTCACTTAAATATGCTACTGATCGTTAACAGTACCAACATTAAAAGTAGCGTCTAAGTTGCACTGACATGTGCCGCGCTATTATCCAAAACAATCTAACCGATTCCTTGATACCTATCATTTAAATAAAATAAATATTTGATACTTAGATAAGTGACAAACTGTATGTGTATACAAATTGAATGACCAAAATACCTAGAAATACTTAATTGGGTATTTCCCAGAAGCAATCTGTCTGGCCGCAAAATTATAATTTTATAACAATTAAGTTATACCTATGGTATCCAAAGCCGGTAGCATAGTCGAAAGAAGAAAACTCCCTAAATATAATAGTAATTCGATAGCTCCTAGTAGCACGATCAATAAATAACAAATTCTAACTTCCTAACCATATTATCACCTATCAATAGTAAAAACGTGAGTTTTTATCGAATGTAGGTTGGCGACCATTCCCTTCAATAACGCACTTAAAGGACTGCTTTTGTGTACTCACAGTATGCCCGCATATACGGACACAGTTTCGATAATCTGATTCAACATTCATAATTATCTAATAAACTCATGTTTTGTAACCTTTTCAGTTTGCCGCTATCAGTTTACATAAGCGTGTTGACTGTATCAAATCCTATCTACATAGGTACGTTTGCGCTGATTACGATAATATACACACATCAAAAGACTCCACAAGAATTACCTACTTATTTAAAAAAGCGATAATCTGGCTAATGTATCGCTGTTAAGGGGTTAAACGGATTTTGATTTCTATTTGGAAATGCATTGAGAATATAAGATAGGAAAGTATTTTAAATGGTAGCGTCGTCTGCAGCCTCTACAGTTTGGTATGTTATTTAAACTTATAAGTTTCAAGCTCAATTACCTTTAGGTTTAACAGTAAGTTAGTAACCTACTTAACACACCTTAGTAAAGTAACAATATAAATAACAAGTCTGCGGTCTTAAGCTGAAGTACAGTAAGCTAAATGAGTTTTCTCATGTTCGTGTGCGTTTGTAACCCGTAGCTCACTCGCGGGGCGTACACATCGATATTCTACACCCCCATCCCTCTGTTCAAGTATCTGGTTACTTACTTACCGACAATGTCGTTTTTGTGAGCTACATAAGGTAGTTTTTTTTTTGTTTTGCTTGCATAACATGTAAACTTCTAAATTTCTTTAGAAATAGACCAAATTACTACTGTACTATTTTTACAGCGATCCCATTAGTAAATGTCAAAAGTTTCCTGCGTTGATTGTCTCTGCAAACTTGTTGCATTCTTGTTTTAATATTAAACTCGCACTTAATGAATTCGAAATGAAAGAACTTTAATCTTTATCCCTCAATAGCGTGACACAGGTGATAACGTGTTGTTTCACCTTTGAGTTTAACGGTTAATTTTAATAAGACAGTAATTAAGTATTTGACGTAAGTACTTGATACCGGTTACGAAAATAACTTTTTAGTTAGTATGGAAGTACGGTCAATATTTCTATTGCTAATGTAACCCCTAATTCATATCTACCAAGCAGGCTTCGGATAATTGTATGACTATTGACGTAAAAGTGACGTTTTAGTGATAATTATGTTAAAATTACATCTATTGACAGTTGATTAGAAAAATAAATAACTTTATAAGCAAAAGCTTATTTGAAACTATCAATTGTTAGTTAAACTTGAAAAAAGAGATAAACTTAAATGGTAACTTTAATGGTTTATGTTACGGTAAGTATTGCTTTGACACTTTTAGTTATAAGAAACAAAACAAAAAACAAAGTCCCCACAGAGTGACGTCTCTACTTCAAATTAGTAGAAATAAATAAATAGATACCTCAGGGCTTTAAGTTACTACTAATTTAAAGAGTACCTAAGCCACGAGCAATTGAATATATTAATAAATCCGCAACTCCAGACGTAGCTACGGTAACATGACTGTAACGCCCGACCGATAAACTGTTGCCCTGGAAAAGTGTCAATTATTGCTACTCATGGTAGTTAGTGGGGAGAGTGACGTAACAGTAAAAGCAATTCTTGGATAACTCCCACAAAGCTGACGTTGGTATTGCTATGAACGTGCAAAGGCTTAATACTTACGGGACTAGAGCGTAAAAAGAGCATCAGTGGTATGGACAGGAAATGCAGAGTGGCAGTAGGTAGTTTGGGCGTAGCATCTATTTTAGCTTTTACGTCGATTTTCCCTTTTTTAGAGATTTGCACGTCTATCCTGTCGATATTGAAGCCGTTAGGGAGTTATTTGTAAACTGCCGAGGGCCGAGTATCGTCTGGTATTAGATCGCAGCGTCACTTACTCAAAAATTAATTATGCCAGGCACAGAGCTGCCCAACGCTGTTAACGAGAATTGTAAATCAGGAAGCATACACACAGACCTGAATTATAGATACATACGACTTTACACTTGGAAATTATTAGAGTAGGATAATAAGTTACAATGATGAAGATTAAATGTAACTTAATTAATTACTCACGGTTGCCTTGCAGCTACCCTTCAAATTCCGTCCAAGAGGGGCATAATCTTTTAGGAGTTGAAGCCAACAGTGTTGTAAAAAATGAGATTATGTGACTTACCCGTTGAAAGGGTATCCAGCGAAGGCTGCATCGTAGGGGTGGTAAACGGTTGGGTAAGGCCAGGTTGCTGCACTTGCCGCAAGATTTTCTTTTAGTTCGATCCCTGCAGCCTATGGATGAAAATAAAATCATATAAAAGCCTAGCTCGGTGATGCGAAATATCTTTAAAGTGACATAAAATATTGATTAAAATGTTGTTATCGGTAAATTGTAGGCAGCAAATAAGTCAATAACTAACTCATTATAATGCACGAGCATATTAAAGGTAGGTACTAATATAATATCTTCTTCCACGTTTCCGGTAGCTTTAACGTAATCCATTAGGTACTAAAATGATCCTCGTCGGATTGATTTCTTGATCGATAGCTTTAGCGTTTCGGTCTTAACTATTATTACTTAATGGGTTCAGATAGTAGACGAGTGCATCGATCATCTTTCGATTGACAAATGAATATTTTTTTGTTGTTTTTTTTTTTTTTTTTGAGACTGTTGAACTTCAGTTTTTTTTCCTCCAAATAAACAAGAAGGTATCACTTAATGTTTTAAAATGTGAAACAATTTTATTTGAGAAAGTTTCAACATTAAATAACCAGCGGTTTTAAAATTATGATTAATTTGTTATTAAGGTTGTGCGGCGGAGATCGCGTAAAAAAGCTCGGCTGTCACTAAGGGTCCAAAAATTTATAGCGACACATTAAAAATAACTCAGGAGCGAGTCTTAATGCGGTCAGCCAGGATAAATCTATCAAAAGATTTTGTTGTCCAACAACTTCATTGGTGGCCGAATCGAAAATCCGATAATAAATTTTACTCAAGTACGACAGCGTAATCCAGTCGCGCTGTCGGTCTTTGTTGCTGCGACCTTTGTGATATAATTCCAGTTTTCTGTTACTTCAAATAATAATCGGACTACGCCGTAACGCGAATCTGCGGCTACGTGGATTTATTGTGCCTACTGCGTTGTTGCCTTATGTACTTAATCGGCTGATCCCAACCATCGTAAGGCGTCTGACAGATAAAAAGCCAATTGTGTGAAAGTCTGAAATATATCAACTTTTTTGTTTCACTCTCATTTACCATTATTTATTAGTGTAAATAAGCAGTTAAAAGTAAACGTATCGGTCTATTTATCTCGATGTCCTTCATTCTCATACATATATTGAGTAATTTGATCTAGCTTAAAAAAAAATACTGAAGTAGTAGGTAACTAGGGGCCTAAAACTTGGTGCAATAATTTTTTACAGATTGTAGATTCTGTAAAAATGTATTGCACAACACAAGTTGGGTTTTCTGAAATATGGGCTCCTTATTTTAAAGATAAATTGATCGCCTATCTACTTAAAAGGTTAAGTAATGATTGATAGACGTGTTGGTCTTAACGAAACAATTATTTGAACACAAAAACTTGCCCGTGATCTTTATTGGTATCAACATTATGAGTTTAATGGAACCTAGCTATAATCCCATTAACATTAGTGTGTTGAACTAGCTAGTAGGTATATATTTTATGGAAGGTATAAGTTAATCCGGTGAGCGATGTGGTTGACACGCAAGCTCAGGTAGCGTTCAAATGTCGTCGAGTCGTCGACGGTACTAAGTAGAGACACGACTTTGGACGGATTTATAAAAATGATTAGTTACGTTATTTTTACAGTTAAGATATGATTAATGATGAAGGCAGCATTAAGTTACTAAAATGGAAGGTTATTTAGATAGACTTGTTCGATACTAATTTACTGAATTTATAAAAGGGTCTTGGTCGATGGGTATAAAACTAGCAGAATTGAAATATGTACATACATATATTCCGAATTATAGCGCACAATAAGTTCTCCAATTCATACTATTGCAACCAGTACCAAAGTCACCGGAGACCATAGCAGAGCCACGCCAACAGAGTTACGGCCAACTCAAAATGTTGCAATTTACTGTATTTTTTTCATGATTTGACTACAACAGTCATTTGAAGCGACTGAGGACTGTAGAGGTTGTGATTGGGCATCAAAAAATGGTCATTTTTCGGAACCGTAAGCCGGGTATTTCGGTTGTTTTATTAACTTACAAAATACCTTTGCTCATTTTATTAATTAACAATTTTAAAGATTGAACTATAATAGGAAGTAAGTTTTTATATTTTACAACCCCCTCGTTTTCTTCAATTATTTCAATTTATTAGTATGGGATTTTTAAATGAGAACTTTTCCTATTCTATTACCCAAGAAACCCTGTAACGTATTGTTTTAATGATTTTTTTTTGAGAAAAAATTATATACCTATGATGTCGTAGATGAGTAAGTCAGGGTAATAATAAAATAAATTGACTGATGTTTATACATTTTAAACGACCTACGACGTGTAGTGTGACTGATCTGCGAGGTTCACAGATCAATAACAATCGATTTAAAAACAATCAAAAGAACCGAAAGAACCAGGTTTTTATATAAGAAAACCATTTTTTTTAACAAAGCTCAAAACCGGGAATTCCTATTATCCTAGTTTTTCTGAGCCGAAAATAACTGATTCCGATGCCCTAGCTGTGATAAGGAACCTCCTTGTTAAACTAGGTTTAATATTAGTTTGATAACAGGTCAAATCTTTGACAAAATACAACAGAAAAAAAGACAACACTAATATCAAGTGACTCTATTTCTTTTACCGGTGATTTAAGTACTTATTTGTTGTTTTAGAATAAGTGAAGCCCTAAGTATAAGCTTCTATTTGACATATTTAAATTCTGTTGGTTTTACGCCGCAAGTTCAAAAAAAAATGTCCATGGTCCCTTAGTTACAAAATGAAAAACAAATCAAATTCGAATAAAAACATGTTTCTTTATTCTTGTTTTTCTGGCTATCCATTGTTAAAAAACACACAACATCGATAAGGTTAATTAAATATGTTTCTTCCTGTCTTGTTAGAACTAGTGACAGAATAATTTATGGTAAAATTATTACTGTGTGCTTACACACTTTTAAATAAATGTTTAAGTCATTGATTACAATACCATAGATGTTAATTACCATAAATTACAGCGGACATTAACCACAAATCTACTAAAAGCAGTAGCGCATATCGATGATTTATTTTAGGACACTTCTTCGGAACTATAACTTATTTTTTTTAAATATTAAAACGTTAGCTTCCTGTCAGTATAGCCCCACATGTGCAAATGGAAACGATTAGACCGAGCGAGCTATTAAATATTTTGACACTTCAAATACTCCGTTTGTCTCATAAACGTATTTCTGTTTACAGTAAGCGTTAGATTTAAGCTTTAAAGTGTAAACAAACACGTTATAATCCGACAACTAAAAAGAAGAAAACAAAGAAGTATAAAACAAGTCTACAGTGCACGGATACTCTACGAGTCGGGATGAAATAATAAATTATAGACAAAATAAAAGGCGTAAACTAAAAAAAGGGTGTGAGGCAGGATCCCATTGAAGGTGTCGGCAGGAGTTAACACTTTCGCCACTGATGATGTACGATCATATCTTCATGAATGATTGAATCATCTGCCGGGACACGTTCACGGCTTTTAACACCTTCCTCCAAAGTTTTACTACACGTCATATATTACGTAGCGTGGCTACTTTTATGTTGTTATGATCATTATCATTCAAAGTCACTACCCACACAAGTTTGGGCAGTCACACTCAAACACAACGAGTGCTTTTATGATTACAATTTTGTATTATTTTAAGCGATTCAAGAAGCTAGCTAGCACTTTCAGTCTAGCTTCATTTCACAAAATAATGTAGATTGACATATTTCGTTACTTATACATATTAAAAAAAATGTGAACTTAATCCTGTATAAAGGCAATATGGATTTTTGGACATATTTTAATCCTCCGAAAGAAATTGTTAAACATATTAAGTTATTAAAGCCGGCTGGTCCGGTACAACTTTTTTGGGTCGATGGACAAAAGAACATACATCAACGGATTACGATTCAAATTTATATGTATTTATTACTTATATCGTAAACCTTATTGTGGTGCCTACTTAACACTGCGCGAGAGTCTTATAACTACCTCTCTAACGTAATATTTTGACAACGCATCCTAATTATTTTAACGTAATGCCTTTTGTAATAGGAAGTGGAAGAAAAATGGAATTAAAGCTCGTCTATCATAGATGAAGATAGGAACATAATCCCTTTGGTTGAGTAGATGATATCGCGGCCCCAGTGGCTATAGGTTTTTAAGCTTTTGTAGACGTAATTAATTTAAGTCATAGTTTAATACGATTAGATGGTTTAGATTTTTTTTAATTCGTCTTGTTAGGCCTAGATGATGTTGGTACTGAACAACAACAAAAATGGTGCCTACATATAAGAGAATAGGGTCTCTGTATTTCATGTTCTTGAGTGAGCGAGTTGTGTATAATAATAAGTGAAAATGGCTATACTTTTTAAAGCTGGCCAACTCAGTTTTAAGAATGGATCATTTCATTGTATCGAAGATAGGAAACTAATTAAAACGTGGGCCAAATGAGAGGTCATACCATCAATAGAAATAATTTGCTCTTAAAAGGATATGCAGGGCATTTTTAGGCATTTTATGCAGAATATGAGCTACTTTTACAACGAAGGTCAAATAAATGTTAGAATGTTCGGAGTTATACTGTAGGTTACACTGTCGAAAAAGTTATACCAATCTTAAAACATTTGAAAATACTAGGAAACATTTTGTTTCTCGACCATCATAATAGTCACTAATGTTCTATTTTTAACCGACTTCAAAAAAAGGAGGAGGTTCTCAATTCGGTTGTATGTTTTTTTTTTTTTTTTTGTGTTTGTTACCTCATATCTCCGTCATTTATGAACCGATTTGTTTTTTTTTCTTTTATTCGAATGAATTTACTTCCCGATTGGTCCCATAGAAATTTCATCAAAATCGGTTCAGCAGTTTGGTTTTGAAATCAAAATAACTGGAAAAAAGTCATCCAAGTAAAAGAAATTGCGAAATTGATACTTGACAAGGATTTGTGTGTGATACGATAACTAAAAAGGGTAAAATAAAAACTTTTTTGCAAAAAAAAACCGACTTCCAAAAAAAAAACTAAAAAAGTTGAAAATAACTTTACTTTCGGAAGTCGGTGGCAAAAAAGTCAATGAAACAAACAATAGTCACCGACTCCCGAAAGTAAAGTTATTTTCCACTTTTTTAGTGTTTTTTTTGGAAGTCGGTTTTTTTTTGCAAAAAAGTTTTTTTTTAAAGCTCTATCTGATGGTATGTCTCTGTTGGTATGGGAGGGTTGGTCCTAGATCCCACATATCCGTTATTTGACTTTAATGACGTCATCTCTCCGATAATACTAATATTTGACCGTAGCTATAATACATATAAACTAAAGTTCTACTTGAAAAGCCCTATCCACGGTATATCATCGGTTGCAGGATAGGCTCAGGTGTCATACATTTTTTCCCAATCTCCTTTATAAGTAATCTGGTAAGTGACCTGGTCATAAAACGCATGCTTCAATGAATGTTAAGACCTTGCAGTATGTAAGTGAACGGGTAATTTCAGAACATCTCTACTGGTTTTTAACCGACTTCAAAAACAATAAAGGTGTAGTACCCCATTGATTCAGATTTGCCAAAAGAGACACAGTTAAAAAAAATGCAGTACAGTTTCCTTCCTCTTCAATCTTTTACTAAAATAATATCTAATAATTTAAAGAAAAAAAGATGTAACATTGTTTTATTTCGTTCTATTTAAATATCCATTTTGCGTTAGACTGCCTTCAAGAAAACCCATTCTTTTCCTACGTGATCATTACTAAAACAATAAAATATTGAATTACTTGACTGTTTGGTATCGACTAGATAGCGCAGAAAACCTGTCAACGGAACTTGTTTTGTAAGTATGTATGTACCCGCTTACTTTAGGCTGGTCACAGCCACATAAACATCGGCCACTCATAAAGTGGTCTAGCAGCAGTTGTACGTTTTATTATAAAATTAATAGGAAAATGACTCACTCATTCTTTACTTAGTAAGTGTGTTAAATGTTACACATTTGCTAGAATCGTATCAATTTTACTGCGTGAATTGATACCACAGATATCCCTATGAAAACTCGATTGAACGTAAAGCCTTTTTTAAATAAAAATATAAAATCCAAATAATGGGTATCATACAGATCAATGGAGTGCGTTTTCTCATCTGATTGTAAAAAAATCTCGATATAAACCCTCTGCAACCCTGACACCACAAAATAGCCTTCTAAGTATACACCATTATACTTCTATGTGTTAATACTAAGTTATACGAAACATTTATAACATGGATTCATTATTTCGGATCGATAGGTTATCGAAAAAAAGTGATTTCTAAAGCGATGGAAATTAAGAGACGACGAACATTTAAGTGAATGATATTCGTGAGTACAAAAAGCACAGAATTAATTTAATGTTCGTCTTTATTTGCAATTCAAATCGATATCCTTAATTCATGTTGGTTGCAACACTAGTGTCAGATTATCTTGTCAACCGTAGGAATTGGCCGCGATGTATTGAAAACTCGGTCAAATAATATTATTCATGTGTAGTTTGTTTAATTACTATATTAATGAGCGACGTTCGCAAATGTGCAATGCTTAAGTTCTGTATTTGGTGTGAAAATGAAGTAGTTTTTATAGTGACAACTACCTACTTCACTCCTACATTTTTAGCGTTAATTATGTACTTAGTATTTGAAGTCTGATAAAAATGCATATCTAAACTATCAATACATCGAACAGAAAATTATTTAGTTTAATGTGAACATTTTACAACACACTCGTTAGTATAACGATGCACTGAATACTCTATTCCCTTTCAAACGAAAACATGAAGGTATTATTACGAAGCCTTCAACCATCTTTCTAAATTTTTTACTGTCATAGCATTGCATCTACATATTTTCTACGTATTTAGTTTGTCATCCCACATCAATGATGCTATTTCTTTATTTTAGATAAATGTCCTGGTGCTTTAATGCTTATACAGATACGTGCTTTTTAATTGAGAGTTATATTGCTGCCAAAATTACCGATAACCATTGAATGTGTAAAAACTTTAAGATAATACTAATTTATAACAATACATATTCATACTCACAGAATTGGTGTAAAAGGGTGGTTGATCAGCTGCTAAAGCGGGAAAATACGCCGCCATACCGGCAGCTGTAGCCGCAGCGGCGTCAGAGTAAGGGGCACTGTACATAGACAGGGGCACGCCGGAAGCGAGCCTCTGGTAGTTGAGAAACTCGTATTGACACGAGCAGACTGTCTGTCCGGTGATAGGGTCCTGGAATATAGGGCGGCCAGTGTCGCAGCACCGCGGCGCCGCGGCCGCGGGCGAGCTGGGCCGCGCTGCCGCGCTCGCGCCGCCCGCTGCCGCGCTCATCCCCGCCTGCGCCGGCGGCGGACTGTTGGAGGCTGTCGAGATGGTGCTCTGTAAGTTGTAAATTTTGAAATGCCTTTATGGCGCGTTTTCCATTCGCTTTGCAGACGCGATGTATGTATATAAATTGGAGGCCTCCGTGCGCACAGCCAGTCGCAATGCACGAGATATAAAATCATTTAAAATGCACTTGTGATATGCTCACGCAGTTTATTTAGGTACAATAAATTGAGCGACAAAAAGCCCATAATAGACGGTTAAAATAAAATTAACATAATATAAAATAATTGATGGATAATAAACGAGCCTTTAACGATTGTGTGAAAAGGGGTGAGCATCAAGAGTAACCTTGGGCGTGCCTAATACATCGTCAGGGCTTGCGAGGACCCACGATACGCAAATTCGAAACGCTGAGGGCCCTTTTAATAAAAAATATGAATGCTCCTATACGAGTAATACTAATATGATGCGATTGAAGATTTAAAATAAATCACAATGGGATCGGGCAGGGCGGACACATTGTTGTTGTTATAGATTTATTATTCGCCGAACTACCTGAATCGATAACGCGGTCGCAAAATAAACATCCGGCTGTTGTCCGATCATAATACCAAAAACGCGACTACAGATCGTCCTTTTAATTGAGCACAGTGCCGAGTGCGGGTCGCCGTACCTAAATAACTTTCTAAATATTTGTCATTGGAATGAAAAATGGTCCCAACCGCCCAACATTCATTGTGTTTTGAATGGGATTAGAAACCGAGAAATGTCGTTTAAATACAACTCCATGCCAGTTTTTTTTTTTTTAAGAAAATCAATTATTTCTTCTATGGTATCCTATGCGCTGTTGATAGTTAGATATTTGTGTTAAAAATACCTACCAAATCAAATTATTTTTCCCCACGCCTCAATGATCAATTTAAATTCGGCGATGTTGGCGCTTCACCACTTTTAACCCTAGGGAAGAGCCAGGGTAGCCCGCGAAATTCAACTTGACTTACGTTTTTTGCAATTTGCAGGTCAGTGTCAGGTAGTATGTTTAACAAAATACTGTATGATTCGCGACCGTAAAACGTATGTATTTACAGAATTATAATCATTAAAGTCATCAATCAACCCTCTAAGTTCATATAATCCCATTTAATTACTATTTCATGAAAAAGTCATTCAATGGGAAATTGCAAAAACAAAAACCTAAGAAAAATCGAATTTCGCGGGCTACCCTGGCGCTTCTAAGTCAAATCATTAAGGTAGAAAAGTGGTAAATTTTCAACTTTGTCGAGTGTATCTACATAATATGTTATTCGGTACCGGTAACTAGTTTTTCAGTCAGTTTCAGCGTTTGATTAGAAACACCATTTCGGTAGAGTGGCAACCTCGACCAGAAACAGTGTGAGTTGACCTTTAATTGTGTAAAGAGGCGGTTCTGTCGCCATAAGCCTAGTAAAGTCACGTCGCGGTTGACTGTGGACGTATTAAGCTGGAGCTATGACCCGTCTGCCAGAAGTATGGCTTCGGCCGCCCTAAACACACGACACACACCCATTGCCACGTCTGTTGCTATGGATACGAACCACTCCACGACCTAGCAGCGCTGAGCCCACGTTCACCCCCTCACGGCAGCGACAGGCTAAAAACATTTGTTGTGTTAAGGGAATTATTGAGGTAATCCCGAAGCCGTTAAACGTCGAATCCCTGCATTACCTACATTACATACCCTGCATAGTTATTTAATCCTTGCTCGCTAACATAGTGTACCTATGTAGGTTCCAGAGTTGGTAGGTGTTCACGTTGTATCGTCGCTCATTCGACCTAATGGCTATGGTAATAGAGATGATATCGATCTATATGGGAGCTGCGGCTGAAATCGACGCCGGTACTTAAAAGGGATTCAATCCGTTCAAATGATACGAGTCTGGTGGGTGAAACGACATAATTATTGTACTGCCTACAGAGTGTTCTATTAATTCGCTCGGTCGACAATTGTTTACAGGCCTAGTAAATTTGGTTTGGTCGAACAAAATTTTAACAAATTATGGTCGTATCAGCGACATGAAGAACATGGAACGACCTGAGTAAATACTAAAACCACGTTTATATTACAAATTCATTCCGTAGCTGTATATAAATAAAATTATTTGACTATACTTGATCTATTTAAATATGACTGTTGTAAACGTGAATTGTATTGGAAGATAGAACGATTATTATCATTTATACATTTTCTTACATATAAATTATATTATATTTTTGATATTATATTCCCAACCACTGATTTTTTTGAAAATCATTCCATTAATTAATTATTATTTAATTTTCACAAACCCTGCTACGTAAGTTTCGCTAAGAGGCTGCGTAGTCAAACGTTGTAGGCGTGCGTAGAAGCCGCGAAGTAGCGCGTAGGCGTGCGTAGAAGCCGCGTAGTAGTGCGTAGAGGCAGCTTAGTCGCGTGTAGAGACCACGTAGCTATGCGTAGAGGCAGCATACTAGCGCTTAGAGGTCACGTCAACGCGCTTAAAATGCGTTTGTGTCGTGCAAACAACAATAAAGTATCTGCAACTGTTTACAAAATCACTAAATTGCGGTGTGATGCTTTTACATACTTGATTAAAATTTATTAGGATCATACAAGAAGAAAAGAAAGTTGTAGGAGGGTAAATTGTACATTTTCAGTAAATTGAATGTGCTAATTCTCAACTGTTTTGTGCGTTTTAGAATGAATTACATTGTTTTTTCAAAATATTAACCTTGAATTAAGAAAGAAAGAAAGAAAACGGGATGTGCGTCACGCTACCAGCAGAAGCGGTATATGCAATGCTTTGACGTGTGACAATAGGCGAATCTACATATACCCTGGTACCTGTCTAGTTATCAAGTTGGCAATGCCGCGAAATAAATTCTCCTACCTATAATATGATCGAAATAGCAGTTGGTGGGTTCAGTATTTATTAACAAACACATTGCAATTTCAATTTCGAAAAAAGGGGAACGCATGTTCCACTATATATCTTAACACTTCGATTTTGTTTCATCTTCATTCGGAGTTTCTTCTATGAAGTACTGCAAAAATGTAATTGTATTTTTGAATGAATGTCATGAAAGAAAATATTTTACTCACAATATTTTATGATAATAATGAGCCAGCTTAAATGACGACCAATGGCCTTAAGGCCAAGAGCCTCGACGAACATCTTTCGAGGCTCTCTTTAGGCGGTTGGATCAAAGGCCTGATTCAGAAGGCAGTACTCCTCGATACGGCTCGTATTGTGAAGAGGTTCCTGTCTCTGGAGCCCTAACCAACGGTAGCTTGGACGCTGCTCCCGATACCGGCGAACAACTATTTTTTATATATATTTTTAAATGTTTTCTTATGTCTTTTTTTTTTAAGAAATATTTAAAAATGTAGAAAAATGAGATGGTAAATGAATAAAGGAGCCAGCTTATAAAAACAAGATCTTCGAGCTTTTAGTTAATTGCACTCGACAAGTTTCGTCAAGTGACGCTGAGTCAGCCATCAAGCCGGGAAAACACTAGGGTGAAGAAGACAAAATGGTTTAAGACACGTCATTGTTGTAAATGATGAAGCCTGTAGCTTGCAGCAAACCCAGTAACAGTCCAGTGCTATTGAATATGAATAGCCTCATCAGGGGAGAAAACAGGCAAAAGAAATGCTAGTTTATATCACGAAACAACCATTTTTTTGTAACAAGTTTGCAATGCCGGATAATTCTTGCAAGCTCTACCTAATGGTTGCAATTAATTGAAAGAACAAATGAATTATAGACTCATATTTTTCTCGTAACATAGTCTAAGACGCTACAATGAGAATTTATTAAATTAGAACTGTACAGATAGATAGCGCCGCTAAGGTTGCTTACGTTTGTATATACTACATACTCCACGGACCCTCTGGATCTAAAGTAGTTAAATTGTAAAATCAAAACATCTTATGACATTTGCATTTAACAAGGTTCTCGTATTATGTAATGTTCGTTTGTCAGTTTCCAAAACGGTACGTAAACATGACATGTAACTAAATACTCGTAATTTTCATTTATCTATTTAGACAAACTTTGAAATAAGTAAGTATTGGTTATGTGTGCTTATTAGATAAAGAATACAAAAAAGTTGTCATCATATCCTTTTCAAATATCGGACGGTTGGAGGATTAAAGTGCCGCTGCACCTTATCTTCAGCAGACATCTTTTAAAAAACAAACACGAGAAGTATTCTCTTTTTGTCGTCTTTTTTATCGTAACCCGCAGGATATGTTAGAGTCGTTAAGCCCTTTTAAGTGTTAAACCATGTAACTGAATATTCGAGCGTATAAGGGTCCGATCTATTTGTTAAATAATGTAAAAAAGTTAATCTTAGAGAAATCGGACCCAATGACATGAATTTCGTTAAAGACATCAGCCGGGCAAAAAATATCGATGACATGTCGCTCGCTTAACTAACCGTGGGTGACGCCGAGCGATGGCTTTCGTCCAGGTACCACGGGATTTTTTTTTATCAAAGTCGGCCCTTTAGCAGACATCATTAAAGTATTAAATTTACGATAAGGTTACCGGTGCACAATAATAATTTTGAAATTCTTGCTAATGTTTAATTCTTCGATAAACCCGAGATAAATGTCTTTGCTGCTCTGCGTAGTCCTGACACAAGCCGTGAACCCGCTTACAGTCGGAATTAATCTTAAACAATCAGGCAATCTGTTACGCGAACAGAGAACTGATATAGATCACATTATGGACACTGTATACAGAAACAAGTTAGTCTATTGCGGTCGCATGTTATCATTAACCATATATGAATATTATAGGTGCCTGCATATGTCAAATCAGGGCGTCTGATTCTGTCACCGACGAGGATAATAATCTGAAGTCGTTTCTATGTAGCAGTGCACGATGTAAGCTATTATGTTGGAAACGAGACAGTTCACATAATTATTATACTGCTAATATTCTCGCCTAATCCTTTTCGCACATGGTTTGCAAAAGAAAAAGCATCACAATTTGATAGATCGTATGATAAGCCCGCCAGCGCGGGCGTCACGCCAGCTTGCGTTCGCGTTTACATTCCTTGTCTTGAGAAACGCGTGTGCGAATAATTCCGATGTGGTATATTTTTTCCTCTCCTAAACATCAGGTTAATTGACCAATAATACTAAAATAATTTGTTTAACAGCTACACGCTCCCGCACCGACTTCCTATTCTGTAGGCAGATTATACCGGACATTTATAGTCTTATTAAAAAAATTAGCATAACAATATTGGCATTCTTGCTTTCCAGCAACAGATGAATATGATAACGTCGCACTCGTTCTACAACATAACATTGGCTAGAAACCGCTGTTTTAACTTGTCATTCATATTTATTAGAGCTGAACTTTAATTTTACGATGTTCTGTACTTTTGAATAGCGATTAAATAGCTAAAGCTATCGAAATACATCGTAATAGAAACGGATCTAAAGTCGGTATCATTAAGTGTAAGCTCACACCAACTTCCTGAAATATGAAGAGCCAAGGCACGATAAGTAAGTAAATAGGTACTTTCACAGAGATTATTTTTCAATATTATCTATCTTTGAAAAGCATCTATGTATGATTTCTATAATTATGCTTCGAGTCGATAAAACATAGTTGCACACTGACAAACTGTGATAGATTATCGTCGATCTGTTTTAGACAATGAGTGCTCGCGTATCGTGTGATTCGGTCTCAATTAACAACGTACCTCGTTCGCATGAATAGGAAAACTAATTAATTAACCGGTTGTTCAATGTTTTTCATCCACTTTTCTACCGACTAACATCGGCAATGTAATTACGGACCTACATTTGAAACGGTTGAACTTCACGTCGCAGGGAGAAGAGGATTTATTTTGCGAGCTCGTATAACCCAAAAATGGTCAATTCGACCTAACTGCCGCTAGTTCACACGTGGGGTATAAACATCACCAACTACTTCCACCTTATGGCACAGTAAAATTTTACGTCTCTGTGTAATTACGTAAAATTATTTACATAAAATTGTTATTTTAATTGGACAATTACATGGTGTGGATCACCAGTTAAGGTAGGTGTCTATTTCGACCGCATCCTGTGTCAAGATATCCGTATAGATAAGCCAACAAAATTGGCCGACCCTCAAAATGCATGATGCCTTAAAGAAATTCACACCTTCCCTAATTAGGGTAGAATTAGGAAAGAATAAATATTGAAAAGGAACCGCCGCCCTTGTCCTAACAGTCGATGATAGATATGTTAATATAAATATATAGACCCATTAATGATGGATAAAGATAATAAACGCCTATCCATTAATTTATCTAAGTATAGCCTGTATATTAATATAATATAATAAAAATAGTAAGTGCAACGGTATGGTGAATCTGCAGGAAGGATTAAAAAAAGTAGAGGTTGTTTAAAAAAAAACTTTTTTTGCTTACAGTACGGTGACTACAGTACTGTACTTCCCTATTTTTTAAAACAAAACGTAATAAGTGGTCGTCTATCGTTTTGTGTTTCGATTAAGATATTGTGAACCTTCTAACGCGATTAATATGTCGGTAGCTAGCATGGTTGCAGATAATAATATTAACAATCGTTTTCCATTAATTAAGTAGGTACATAAAAAGTTTATTTATTCTTGTATTTCGATAAGTCTAATTAAAATGTATGGTCGCTACAAGCGCGTTGTAGGTATATGCTCTTTTTGTAGTATAATTTTGGGTGTGGTCATAAAAAATGATATAAAACAGTGTCGGCAATTTTATAACAGAGCCCTCTTTTCTTATCGACTGATGATCAGTTAGCAATGTGGGTAAGTAACATTTATACACAAAGTGTTTTATTTTTTGTAAGGTTATAAATTTGATTACAACCATGACTTAGGTAATTGCCTTTAGAACATCATTTTTGGTTTCCGAATTTAGTTTTAATTATTATAAAAAGAGCTTGCTCAGACAAAGCTGTTTATTACCTGTATATTATGTATCAACTGAATGTAGATAGTGTTTTCAGTAACAAACGATATTTTTCATGAGCACATACAAACTTCGTTTCATTATTTTAAATTTGGATTACGCTTCATGTGATTTAAATAAGAGCAGTAACGCGGCCGGGGCGCTGTAAATCGATATACAATATTATTAAGTGTTTTATGGGGAGGTGAAATCTTTAACGTCGGACCAAATAATACTATGTTCGTTTAAAAGGCGCGTCGGACACGTACACGTCTCTTGAGCGCACTTTCCGCGTCGGTTCGTAGCCCGAGACGTATTATTATTGTGTTTCATTCAAACAATTCATTCATAAAATTGCAACTCTTTCGAGAGCAACCGGAGAGCCAGTCGACACACTCCATCGCACCCACAAATGTGAACGAGAACTTTTACCTGCTCCTTTTAATCCGATATTCACATGTGAAAAATAAGATTCGATTCATTATCTCGAAACGGCGTCTTATGTGTGTTCAATCATCCAGTGCGGTGCGAACGAACGTTGATTTCGCTAATGAAGTTGTTTCAGATTGTTCAGTGAGATTTATTGGCCCCTGTTACGGAATAAACATGTGCTAGTGCCGCGGGTACTTGTCTATTAATAACCGGACCATTACTCTGCTTAATACCCCTGTGACGTGGTCGCAAACATTCCTACGTTACTGTAATGCTGAAATTAGATTGATGCAATCAGAACATTGTACACAGATTTATTTCATAGTATTGATATGATGTGATTGTACTTTGCATTAAATATTTATTTGCAGTTTAAGTTTCTCTTGTTCAACTCGTGTGTCCTATTTTTGACACATTCGAACCTTTTTGCTTAAAAATGTTACTGTCTGAGCTTGTTTAAGTTCGCACTGCGGACCACGCTGGTATAAATATCCTAGTCTGCCCAGGAAAAAAAATACAATAGGTTTATAGAGCTCATAATTAAAAAACGAGAATTATTTTATATAGTTTGGTTATGGTTCGAATAAAAATTACAAGACACGAGATGAAATATTTGAAGATGATTTCAGTTAGTAACTATGTATTGTCTCTGGCAAAATTTCGTGTAAATGTCATAAACATTGTTATAAGGCGATAGACAATAATTATCCTATTACAAAATAAGCAGGTAACTAATTAGTAAGCCCTCAGAAACAACAATAAGTACGTATATTAAACCCACGAATATGTAACTCAGTTGTTACTCGTCGGTATCTATATAGAAGGCGCAGTGTGTTATGTCAGCTTGTGTTTAGAACGGGAAGAGGGGCATGGAAATTTGAATTATCGGTTAATACAGACGCCATTAAAGCGGTGGCGATTCAAAACATCCCGTGCTGTTCCCGGTCGAGCCTTTATTGCAAACTCCCTGTCGTTACCCACTAATCGACAACTGTGTCACCAAAATAACTCGTGTACAAAATTACACTGTGAGCGATGGTAAATTATTTACAAATTGGACCATAATGTGCGTTTTATTAAAGCCTGATAGTGTATGGCATAGAAGGCTTTTATAGATAGGTATTCCGCTAACATAAATGATGGTTAATTATAAGTACACGTGTAAGGATGTCTATAAATAGTCAAGTATATTATCAGAACAACACTGCCTATACATCCGAAAACTTATTTAATTAACTGCTTGAAACTCGTAACGACGTTACAGAGACTACAAGCTCTCCTTCAGGATATTTTGAAAGCTGTATTTTGTATACTGCAAAATGAGAGATACATTGTCGAGAATAATCGTGATCATAACTGAACTTGTATATAAGTGAAAATAAAATTCAAAGTATTATTTTTTACTGGGACCTCTTTTATTTAAATTAAACAATTTTCATGACTAGGTTACGTGTGTAAAATAAAATCATCTGTGTAGGTTGAATTAACATTGAAAAATAAGATTGTAAGTACATTATTTTGTTTAATTCCTGGATAATCTTCCAAAGCTAACTGCTTGTTTTAGACATGAGTTTAATGCCAAATCAACAACGTGGCATGAGACCGGGCAGACGTTTATCTGGCGATAATTCACAAAAATTGCTGTAGGTATGGCGTAGCCGTGTGTCACAAGACTCACAAGTGTAACGATGCCTCGCGAACGCGGACGGTTCGGAGGCGACGAGGTGTGAACTAACGATATGCGAGCACCTCATCCGTCGCACACACACGCCCGTGGGCGAGACAACGCCAGTAATTGTCATACATGTGTATTTTAAGTTCACAATGTTGGTAATAAAGTTTCACGACTCTCTATGGCGCGCCTGATTAGGGCCGCTAACGAAAGATCTGTGGTCGCGACGCGCCACAACGGCCCTTCATTCGTGTATTACAGTTGTCTCGTGGTTATTTTGATGCTGTATTTTTTATGTTTATATCTGTACTTAAATTAAATAATGATGTGAGAGATACTGAAGGCAAAAATACTAGACTCAAAAGTGATAACCCTCACAATTTAAAAGATTTTTCTATTTCTGAAAGAATTGAGTACCTACTTATTTTCATGCGAGTTGACATCTATGCTAAGTTTACAGTCCGTCGTTGTACTAAACATGGATTATGGTTATTAATAATTTAAGGGGCTGTAAATACGGGCGTAAGTACCACAGTATACGATGTTTTCCTTTAAGTAGCAGCAAATTCTATAATTTCATGCGGTCATCCATAAGAATTACTGTATCTTCTTATTAATCGCAACATAACTCGCTAACACGGCCTTTTCATTGCCGTGTTTGAACGCGAAAAAGTTTTATTACCATCAAAATGTCGTAACATTATCTCGGGGTTCCATCCGACTGACTATTAGATTATACGGCTGAATTAAACTCTGTAGCGTAGGGGGAAAGATTCATATTCGAAAGGATGCTAACGCGACTTGATATTCTCAAAATGGATGGAGTATGTCTTTGAGCGAGCGTACGCGGCACGCACACACATGCTACTAAATCCGGTTGCGCCCGCGCTTTAGTATGGGAATCACTATCACAATTCGTCGCTGCCGTAACGAGAGACTACAAAATTTACTAACCGCGTGAACAGCGCACTCCCTTCATTTCGGAGAAATTAATTAAAGTTTCCGAGAAGTGAACGTCTCATTCACCTATCTGATTAGGGCGAGGCGAGCGGGTGAGCGGAGGATCGCTCTACACCGATTTTGGGGTCGTGAGATAAGGTGTCAAGTTTACGGTACGGTTCTTAACAAAAAGATTTTGTATCTCAAGTTCGGTTAGGCATCAATTTTTGATTTGATACGATTAGATTATACTGGCTATTGAAGTAGGTGCTGCCGGCTTACCTAAAAGTTTTTTTTTTAATAAAATGATATTATCTTTTACATTTTTTTTTTGTCAAATAATACGGTATCATACTAATCTATACCAATATCGACGTTGAAAATTTTACATTTCGTAAGACATGGAAATTCAATGTCCTATAAGACATTTGAGACTGAACTTCAGTAAAAGTTTTGACCCTATTACTATTTTAGCATCCATCTATGTATATACGCAATGTACGAGTATTTCCATCCTAGCGCCTAAACTACAGAACAGATTTGAATGAACAATGATTCGTTATTCTCCAGGTAACATAGGCTATATTTTGAACACATGACTTGATGTCACAGCCAAAAAAGTGGAGGTCTCTGATCTTTTATGATCGCTTCGAGAGCGACGTCTAATGAAACAGAAGAAAATTTTGTTGTTGTATTGTGAAAGTGTTAGTATGTTATTTATTAAGAAACGATGTTTTCATTTTGATTTATCTACAGAAGCGACCTTTTAGTTTGTATACGAAATATACAGGAAATAGTGACCATCCATCTGGTGACAAGATGGCTCATTTCCAAATCAAATTCAAAGCGTATATTTCAATTTGCAGGCCATTTTTAAATTGCCAAGGAGTCCGCCAGTCAATAAAATCACGCTTGTTCCCCATCCTAAAGTTTAATAAGTTCCTATGATGAAGAAACATCATGATTCCTCTGAGGTATTATAATACTGTTAACATCATTCATGTTAAAATGATGTGTGGAAAGTTAAAAAGTTTAGGTTGTTGGTTCATAAATTATGTCCACATGAACGAGTGTTAGTATTGTTAATATAACAATGAAGTGAATCAAAACAAAGTATAGCACCTTGTCTTCAATAAACCTTAAAAATAATACTTTAACCAAATCGTACGACCTAATTAGCAAAACTGCGATGCGATATCCTGTTACACAAATGTAAAAAGCACACTTGCATATCATTAAACATTGGCTCATTATCAAGAACAATAGCTCACCAGACGAACATTTACTTAATCATGGCTTTTTATTAGGTACGCATTATTAAAGTCGAAACGGGTACCAAACGTCAAATTACGATTTCGAACAAAAAGGGGTCAGTAAGCGGTCGAATGCAAACTGCAAAAATGACGAAGATTGTTCATGGCTCATTATGAAGTTAAATGAATGGTGTTGGTTTTGTTCTTCGGTTTACGTGTCCCGAGGTCGTGCACGCGTGTTCGCCGATATGTGACCACAAGCCAGCGAAGTAGGCACCCATAGTTCAGCTCGCTCACGCCTCCGCGCCTCGCCTCTAGAGCCCACCTTCAATTACCGCGTAGAGTAAACCTCCGTGCACAGCTGAAGCTGCGTAAAATATTGATTCGAAAATTTTACTTTTCGGAAATTTCTAAAGATTTTCTAAAAATCCATTAGTTATGACAATTCTCTACTATCATAAGCAACCAACGTGGTGAGTAACCCGACATATTTTGCCGTTTGCATCACGCACAGGCCCCACAGAGCGTAGCATCGTTTCTGCAAATGTGTATTCCTCCTAAGACTTGGTCGCAACTCTGCGACGCATTCACAAAATATTAATCTGGAACTCGACACTTGGAACGCAAGCTTGACGAGACTCGTATGACCTAAATAAAAACAACTTTGTCGTCTTTTGTTCCAGCTTGTTTATGAAATGAAAATGTACATTAACTTAAACACAGGTGAGTAGATTACACACATTTAGGAAACAATACTATACGTACTACATATTTTTAAATTTTGCAGTTGCTAATTAGTTACTTACTTTATATACATATGTATTATGTACACGTTGAATTAGCAAAGTTAAAAGATTCTGTAAAATTATCCATCGGTGTCGGTAGCGGCAAACCGTCCCTTTGCCCTCTTTATGATCCTATTTATCTAATGCTTCGAATAAAAATAAATATGGCTTCTTAATGCGATTCAATTTTGATCCTTTTGGCGACGAGCTCTAAAGTAATCAATACATTTTAAGAAGAATCTATGATGCCTTCTTTAGTTCCTACACTAGATATACTTAAACAAGAAGTGTGGGATTGTAGACCTTAATATGTTTATTACAAGAAGCATATTACTAAATTCTTGAATTTTATTAAGTACCGACCAAGTTTAATTTAATTTCAATATTGTTAGGAGTCAAACACGTCTAGGCATATAAGTATTATGAAAGTAAAATGATGCCATCCGAGATTTAGCGAGTCTGAAGTCTTAAAACGAACTATACAACGCAGTATAAACGTTTACAGCCCATTCTTAAACTTAATTGCTATTTAAATAAAAACGTACCATGAAAGCAATGAGACCATACTGCTATTAAAGAAAAGACTTTGAATTCTTATTAAGTAAGCTTATTTAAACGCAGAATTTATGGCGGTCTCATATTATGAAATGAAAAAATAGAATCGTAGCTGCAACTGGATCTAATCAAGACTATTGAGTGTTAAAAGTCTCAGAATGTTACATCCAGTTGTCGATGGAGCTTACATTTCAAAACTAGGAAATAATGAGGATAATCCTCTCCATGTCGAGGGTGTGACTCCCTCTTATCAAGGAGATAGCGAAATTAGATCGAATACGGCACGCACTCGGCCACTGACCGAACCATTAATCCATAATATTATCTTTATTAACATTGGTTTGCGTATGTAGACTTCACCATTTTAATTATGGCTCGCAAAACTAACTGTATTACTAGATAACTTTGACCGATATTCATACGAGTGAAAAATTTAATAAACTCTTATCGGATAACAAATAAGGGTGACAGGAAATCCAATAATTGATTAATGAATCACGTCCACTTGAGAGATAATGTTTTGTTTTTAAATAATAAACTTATTGCGGAGATTTTATTGGATTTTTAGCAATTTCGTATTTCACGGCTATGTTTATGACAATAACAAATACGGTGAAAACAGATAGAAACCATATGTTATTAATGCGAAAGTAATTTGACTGTCTGTTACCTTTTCACGCTTTAAAGGTGTTCTTCTTCTTTCTTTATCGTTTGGTTAGTGCCTAACCTGGTGTCAGAGTTTTTATGCCGCCCATGGGCCTCTGACTTGGCATTTCATGCCGTCAAGAAATATCTCTCAGGCATGTTTGGTTTCCTCACGATGTTTTCCTTCACCGAAGCAAGTGATAATTATGCAATACGCACATGAATATGAAAAATCAGAGGTGCGTGTCTTGGTTGCATTAAAGGTGTTAAACGGATTTGGTTGAAATGGCACACGAGTAGACCTGGGCGACATGGGATGCAACATTTGTCACGTCCACACGGTTGTTGAGGTACAAATTTCAGCCAGTGTTTAAAATTAAACGGAGAAACAAGAAACTCTAGACAATACCAATGTAAGAGACTTTCAATTTCGTCAATGCAGGATAAAGAAACCACTGGAACACGTTTCATATCATGTGTCACTAGAAAAAAAATGCCAATATTATGTATTTATGTAATCAATCTGAAGTAAATGTCAACCATCGTAACATTCGTGCGGTTACAAGATGTTGAAAACAAAGAACGTTAGGCCTGATTTTACACTTACATTTACATAAAAAACTTGTTCTAACTGGTTGTTTCTAAAGTTATAAATTGATGTTTATTGTTCTTCGACCAGATTGAGTTGATTGTAACTTTTCGTGTGAGTACTTTTTTTAAGTTTAAATATCATTTTCCAAATATTGATTCATTCCTTATCTTTGTTATGGTGTTATGGCATCCATATTTTGATTTATTAAAGTTTTGTTTGTTGATATTTTGTAACAATAAAACCAGTAGAGGTTGCAGTATTGGAGAATACCCTCTATTTCATGTAGACTTAGTTCTGCCATAATGAGCCAAACCACAATCTATGAATTCGGAAAACCAGCATTCAAAATGTGTTGTATCACTATCCATTAAATTTTGTCCCATATACATCCAAAACATATGCTTAGGACAAATTTAAAATTAATCAGCGTTAACTATCAATAATCATTACAATTATCTCGGAAAATGGGAGTAATTTTGATGTGGGTTGGTACATTCTAGCAGAACTGCGCTCAAGTGGTGTTAACCATAACAGTTTTTGTAGCCACAAGTACCGCTCAGTACATTTTAATGGCTTCGATTAACGTTCTACTACTTGATTTAATATTTATCGAATAGAACAGACTCTAATATTTTGAGTTAAAATGTTCAGTGATTACGTTTGTACAATTATTTATTAACATTTAAATTTCAGTGACTCTACATGAAGCATTATTAAAGTTTACTTTTGTTCTAGTTTGAAATATGGATTTAGCAAAACTATTCTGCTGAGGTACAGTCAACGATAGAAATCTATAACACTTCTTTGTTACAGAGCTTAATATTTGGTTAAAATAGGAACAAAAGCAAAATAAAAAGAATATAATTATGACCAATAATCACGATGTTACAATTAAGATGATGTGTAAAAGTAGCAGTGTTAAACAACTTTGTCGCTGATCGTACCTAAGAAAAAATGGATTTGGGGAAACCTTTTTATTACAAAATTGGGTCATAGTTGCAATATAAAAAGTCTAATACCAACACAAATAATGTCTCTATTGATAAAAATGTATCGGGACGATTAGAATTATTGCGTCGGCAATTTTTTTATCAGTATTTATGATTACATAGACAATACACATTATTAATATCAACAAAACACACCTATTTTTATAACAAAATATTAAATAAACTGTACCTTTTTAATAAATATAGCTATATTTTAATGTATGGGCCATTTATATTTATTATTATGTAAAATATATTATTACATTGTATGAGAAGGGTGCTATTAGCAATAAACCTATTTTTGAACACAATGTGCACTTCATTAATGGGCTGAACTAAATCGATTGAGTTCGTTTCCAATTGTTTTTGATTCGTTTTATCGAGAGTTAGTTGTATTATAAGAAAGATTGTATTATTGTCAACACCGAAACTTACGAGCATATTATATTATTCAAAGGAGAATAAAATTTATGTTTATATGGCAAAACTGTGGGACCTAAAAACTAAAAATACATAATCACATAATATTATGTATTTTTAGTTTTATGTTCATATAATTTCTAAAACGTTAAGCTAATGGTTGTTTTGGTTGTTATATTATGCCTTATATTAACCTAATGCTATAACCTAGAGCTCTTTTTATTTTACCACCAATTATTTTAAATTGTAAGAAAATAATTAAATTATAATTTCACAGAATTACAACCCGTAAGATGACCCACTGACCCAAGTACCTAATCTAATAACTTATCTACTACTTAAAAAGTATAGGAACCCATGACCACATGAACATATCACTATGCTTATGGATTATTTTTGCATAGTAGCGCAGTACTTTAAAAATGAAATGAAATTTTATTTATATCAACTGACATCGCATCGCAAAAAAATATTATTTCATTAGTTTCAAAAGTTTATAAATTTTCCATATAGCAAGTTGTGTTACCTGATTGGGGGGAGATCCTCTGAAGGCGAACTGGGACGTCATCTCGTACTGTATAACTCGCCAGCAAACTTTTTAATGATCACGTTTAGTTTAATGTCTGTGTCACTGTCCGCACACACTTCACAGTTGCATGTTTGTAGCGCGTTGGCACTATTCAGGACGCGGGCTGTAGTAGTAGCGGTGCATCCCCGAGACGAGCGAGAATCAGCAAGAGTAGCACGGGATGCACTCGCGGCGGTGCACAGTGGGTAGCCGCGAGTCCGCGAGTATCGATTGCGGAGTGGAGTCGGGATACAGCGGAGCGTCACAGAAGCGGAGCGAGCCGCGTGGTGCAGCGGGCGCGTGGTCGCGCGCGCGGCGGCAGTGGGTAATGCGGTAGCTGCCCGCCAGGTGATAGTAATTGGCGCCGCCGTCCTGCTCGCTCGTCGGCCGTCCCTCTCGGCGCGCACACGCACACTTGTCGCTGTGTGCGTGATGCTCGCACACCGCTCCTTCTTTTCACGCTCGCGTCGCCGTTTGACCCCGCGCGCCGTCGACGCTCTCGATTTTTGCGGTGCGGTGGGTGGCGCCCGCCGCAGGGGCGGCCCGACGCGGTGGGGGCCACCGGCGGTGGGGGTAGATGCACTCCTTTCTTTTTTAAAGCTTCTCTTTCTTTTCTCGTATTTTTTATGTTAGTATTGGTACGAAGCGGTCTCTTTTATTTTATTTTATACATATATATTGTGATAATTAACAGTGACGATGCGCACGACGAGCGAGTTTGCCGAAGCGTCGACTTAATGATAGCTTTGCATTTGATTAAAGGTAACCACGACATTTGTAATTTTTATTTTCCTTCAATGTGAAACGTACTCGGGTAGCTATACAAGCCTGTCTGTAAAATCGACGGCTGTGGCCTGTTGTGTACTCGATAGCTTATATTACAGGGGTCGCTTTAGCGGTGGAAACATGTTAGCGGTGACAGTATTAAACGGTCTTTTGAATGTGTTTCACGTATGTCTGTATTGCGTACTCACTTATAGGAAGTTTTATCTCCAACACAAATAGAGGTGGTTTAGGTATACCTATCTAGTATCTACATTCTCGTGTTACTTGTTTAACCTATGTATAGTTTTATGAAAAACTACATGAGTTTTACTTAGCACGGTTTGCCATAGAAAGTTTTAACCTATTGTCAACTTTAAAGGCTGTAGTAACCATTTTGAAGACCGATGCTTTTAAATTACTTATATTAATCAATAGATATGGAAGAATTGATGCCCCGTGGGCATCTCGACCTTTGTAAGGAAAATCAGTACCGTGTGGCAACACACCGGTCTTAAGAGATAACCATCTACAATTAAACTATGACAATTACACACAAGTATCGAAATAAAAAGCGCAACGTCCCCGATCGATCTGTTCCCCTCTTCTTTCTTATCGCGCGAATATTTCACAGTGAACGCATACCGACCGAAAAAACTCACACAGATATAAAATATTCAAACGGTATAACATAAAATAAATTATCTTAGGTGAGTGTGAGATTGTGTGCGTTGCCCCCTCCTCTGGGCGGGTACCGGCGAGCGACCAATTGGGTCGAGCGGCGCGCGACGCCGAGCCGAAGTCACTCATCGCGGCGCTGTTGCCGATGCCGCACGCCGTGCCCGCTATGCCCGCTTTACCCGCTATACCCGCTACGCCCGCTCTCCTCCGGACGTCACGCCACCCGCCGGCACTAAACCATGACCTTAATCCTTTGACTCATTACACCGACTCACTGACATCGCACTGTACTTGCACGTGAATATTTCGATACTGTTGGCTCTACATTCTCGATTAAAATTGGGCAATGTACATAACAATCGTAACGACTCATTAGTCATTACAGTTACTTACATTTCGCATTGATTATGCTGTAAGTTTTATTTTTAGTGCCAGGCCAGTCTAGAAAATTATCTCAACCTCAGCTATCTTATTAATTTCCTACTTACCTATTGATTTGCCATCGTTAGTGACATTTCAAATTAAAACTTAGTCGCAAGTGTCAAAGCGGATATGAAGAGTTGTTTTAAATAACAAATAGGTAATTGATTCGCTAGTCAGTTCAAAGTATGTACGAAATGAAACATCGTTAAATGGGACATCTGATATTTTTTTGTAATTAACATGCAAGCATCTAGTCTTGATTTGACCTTCAAAGCAAGACTGTTTATAAAATGATTAATTGTTATAAGTAGTTTAAAAAATGTGTTATCTTACATTAATCACCGATAACGGGAACGCGAATCAAAGATTTAAAAGTAGCTGTTTTTCTGTTCACATTTGTAATAATATCAATTTCATATAAAATAAAAATATATGAATGATGAAATCATTTGAATCAAATATTCAAATACTACAGCAAGTGCATAGAACATTTATAATGGGTTAGGTAATCGATCTTTGCACTCATATAAAAACTTCTTACACATTCTGTGATACTATCCTAAATCAAGAACATTATAGAGTTCTACATTTTATTTTCTAGTTGTACCTACATATTTGACATTTATTTGTGATAACTTTTCGTTAATTTCTTCAAAAAGTTATAAAGATTGTAACAAATTCAGCCGTGCCAGTCAATTATAACGTCTCTACTAAATTTCGCTCAGTAATTTCTTGGCTACCTAGTGAGTGATGCGGTACGCAATAAACACGTTGTGGAAATATTTTCTTGGCTTGTTGTTTCAGAAGCTACCGGTAAACATACATAGCTCATTCGACGGCTTCTTTTAATTTCAGCCAAGGCGTATGTGGTGATTTTTTATGAGCCGTCCATTTACACCTACAAACGTTATATAGAGTGAATGACATATAGATTGAAATAAAATTGAACGACGCATCTTAAAAGGCGTGCGCACGAGAAAATAAAAAGAAAGTGAACCTTATTTGTTTTAGTCAAATGAGTTTCTGACGTGGAGCGTCTCATACATATCGAGTTCGTGGAAGGCTGGCTTTATTAGCGCGACTGTACCTACCCGGCACAAAGACACATCGCATTTAAATATCACACTAAAAGCGTCAATCTACATACGTCCTATCGAGCAAATCCTAAAAGTGATTTATACTGAGACCCTATTCGATTGAAGTAGATTACAAATAATGAATAAAATTGCATACGAAATGAGTAGACCGAGAGTCCGTGGGTGTACCGTTGTTTGAGCGGGGTGAGGGAGGCGTGCAGGCGGGTTTATTGCTGGTAAATACTTAGCTAGTATACCTGTAGATACCTCGCCGCTTATCCCGTATCCGCCCGATGTGCCCCAGTGTGGATACGTCAAAATTCATTTGTGCTTTTGATCTGTGCTCCAGTAGATACGTGGGACTTCGCTTCCGCACGCTCGCTTTCAATCAAGGAACTTACCAGACGAAATTGAGAACGACCAAATCACAATTTGGTTCCGCTGATTCAAATAAGGTTTTTGTTCACCTTGTGACTTTTGACCTATGTAAATATGTGTGAAAAGCATGAATGAAACCTAGACATGTTTGTAACGCAAAGTGTAAGGCCCCTATCCTGCGTACGGGCACACGTTGTCTACTACGAAAAAGTTGACCCCAATCGATGTGGACATATTTTTCAACTTGAAAAAGTGCATTTTTTTCAATTAGTTTATTGTATTTCTGAGGTTCTATTAGGTATCCCTATTCACATCTTGTAGAAATGTCATAATTATAGATAAATTAAGGTTTTCAGCTGGCTTAAGTAGGATTAGAAGAATCGCAATAAATAAATAAATCTTTTATTTGCAGACCTGAGTCGATATTGTTAGTAATGACATAAAATATACTTATTAAACTATTATTAGTAATACATACATACAATGAACAAGTAAATACTTTGTAAAAGTTAATCCGCGTAAAGAGCAGCAGCACTTGAAGCCACGCACTCTTGAAATCTATCCTATGTTACCTTAGATTGAGTTTAACACAAATTTTAGTCAAAATCATTGAGAGGAGATATTCAAACTAAGAGGTGTTTAAATTGACGGAACCTGACGAGCCTTTGGTTCTCAGCTTTGAGTTAATTTAGAATTCATCGACTGCCTCGCCTATAACTTAAATTATAATGCAGCTGTAATGATTCTGAATCCGTTCAGTCTCTGCTTCGCAGTTCAGCATCATATGAATTCAACCTTTTCCATTTATAATATAAGGTGGATAGTGAGATGTTTAGGTTAATGTATTTGAGCCACAGTCAGTTATTATTGAGTGGATCAATTTCCGGGCTCACATATTTTGACGTGGGAAAGCTTTGCTCGAGGCAGCTCAGCCTTTTCACCAGGAGGCTGGACAGCAGCACCATTGTGAATTAATAACATTATGCTGGGGCACAAAACGGTCAGCCAAGCGAGATTATTATAATTAAGGACTACCTTAAAGCTGTTTATAGTGCATGGGAGGCTCGGAGTTTCAGGTTTCAGAATATTGGTTTATTAATACTAGGCTCTACCTGACCTACTTAATATCATGCGACAGTGGTTCGCTGTTTGACATAAGGAACTGATATAAGGAATGAATGTGGTATAGGCGCCTGCTTGCGCAGTTTATAGAATGAAACCAGGGGTCCAAGTTGTACTATACTTGTATTTCTTCTACACGATTGCACACATCATATTAGCCAATACTATAAATCAGTGGAAGTTAAAAATAATCAGAATAATCGCTTGCGTTCTATTTGACCACCATTTATTTTTATATTCCCTCGTAGTCTGGCCATAGACCGCCATAGACTAGGGTTTTGTCAGGTACATAGATAATAAATATGATTCGCCACAGTGGCATAATATTGTGTTTTGAATGAAGCAGATGAAGAGAGATAAGTAATAGCTTCGAGTGTAACGCCATCCAAAGTTATTATGTTTTGTGATTAAGTTCTAGACTGCAAGATGTCCTAATAGGTCTGTTAATGAAGGGGTATTTAACTCCCATACTCAATAATGTCTTTATTAATTAAAATGGTCGAGTCAGAGTACCGCTAATAACAAGGCGCTACAAAAGGGCCTTAATAAGCACCGGTAGTCAAGTTTTTTTCGTCACCATGTTAAAGAACTGTTTTGTAAGAAATGATTTATGATTAAATGAGTACGATAAAATTATTTCGAATTGAATAATAAGTCGAGTTTAACCGAACCTAGTTTATTACGGTTAGCTCGTATATTTAATGTTAAAATATCTCTGTACCACGTACAAGTTTAGAGCTGTGTAGTTCTATGTTTTATTTTGGGCAGTTAATGTATACAACTAACTACTGAGACTTTACTAAACTCTAAAATAGTTTTTTTTTGGGATGGTTATTTAAGCCGTCGAAAATTGACAGCCCGTCGAAATATTGGCGCAGGTTAACAATGTTTTTGCGACGAAAGTTATTAGTGAATTGCAGTTATTTTTAGAGCAAATAATATCGGATATAATCGTATGCTTAATAACAACGTATTGTTTTTAGGTTCATAAAACACGGTCTTGTTTGCTAAATCAGGCGTAGAAAAGAAGTGTCTCACGCCCAACGAAATCCGAGTTCTGTTCCAGCACTCCTTACCAGACATCAGAGGATATATTGAGAGTAATTTTCAGTTTTGCACGCCAAGACTAGCCTTAAAAGGTTTTTTTCAAATGAAGAAATAATTAAATCAAACCAAAATAAATTTCATGAATGTTGATTTTTATCATCCAAGAGTAAACCTCTTGCTAAGCCGGTCTAGTGGATATAAACGTATAACTTATTAATGTATGTTTCTAGGTAGCTACGATCCCATTCATGAGAATTGGATTGAAGCTCCTTATACTAACGTTTCTACAATAAAGTTTCTGCTCCATTAGTCGATACGAGTCGGGATCGTTAATTACCTTCTACTTAATTATCGAGTTGCACGGAACATTTTTTTAAAAATTTAATTACTCGTGAACTTATCTTGAGAGCACACATTGAATAAGTGGGTAAATATTTTCTTGGGAGAGAGAGAAGACAAGTTACAAAAACAGTTTAAGACAAAAGAGTAGCGAAAACCAGAAATGAATCCGGGCGGGCGGAGTGCTTCCGCCCAACTCCGACGGCGAGGGCGCGGAAATAACACGGGAGGCACGACCATAGACCCACAACTGTTTGGAACTACCAAAGCCATCAAACTAGGTACCAGTTTTTTAGCCAGCAGGTAGCTTTTTTCAACTTTTTGATTGTTCGCACCGTCCCCTAAGTTTTTATGAGTCTTTTAGAGATTTTTCTTATTAGTGGAGTGGGCTATATTCTATCGTCATTTTAATTGTACAACCTCTAGATTTCACACAAAATAATATATTTCTTCTACAGTAGCATCATTTAAATATGGAGCATATTTTAATAATGTTTTTATGGCGTCTAGGCACAACTGACCACGAATTTGATCGATGTTACGAACTCTTCCCTAAATAAACTTTATGTCTACGTAATATTTAACGTCAGAATATTTGCAGTGAAAGAATTACAAAGTTGCAAATCGCTACCAATACTGTACCAGTACTTATGTAATGCAACGAAAATCTTGCAAACCTGTATCAAAGCCTAACGAACCAATGTACCACACTCTCTGTCGCACAGAATGTCGGAAATCAAATGCCCATTCAGTTTTAATTTAATATTTTTGCAGCTCTAATAGAGTCTGTTGCACTCTTGTTTGCCGCACTCACCGAGTATACTGTTTGTGGATACGGTGGCACGGGTTAACAGAGAAGAGGGATGGTCATTTAGTGGAAGGTAGTTGCCTCCCCCGCTGCCCCGCTGCCCCCGCGAGCCGTATCTGCTGCACAGACTGATTAAACGATCCGCTGTCTGTCTCTAAACTTGTTTGTTTGGCGGCCCTCATCGATACTACGTATTTCACTTTGAAAACTTCGAAATTCGAAAATGAGCAGCGAACTTTATTTCAGTTCCATTAATAATTTTTCCGTTTGCCATGGCAGCTCGCAAGCTATCGGGTTTGGTGACAGATGCCTGTTCCTAAACTGGATGGATGAGACTTTTAAAAGAGGAGGGATCTTTGCCTGTCATCCTCTTTGTTATTACTGATCTAAGCTTTGTCAAAGTTACGGTGAAAGACCTCTAGATGTAGTAGGGGGTTATGATTTTTTTGTGTTTCGTGACATAGTGGGAAGGTAGCCACGAAAATCAAAAAAATCAAAATCAAAAAATATTTATTGACATAAAAAAACATTGTACACTATTTGTGGTATACTCTGATCCTGCGATAGTTGGAACTGTGTTACAGGAGCCAGTGTCCTCCCTTAGTAAAATGTTACTTTTTTTGTGACAAAAAAATATCCAACAAGCGAAAACTTCTACTTTGAATAAAAAATACAAATAAAAAAAAAAACATTTTGCTAGTATTTGTTTATGTGTGTGTGTGACTATGATGTATGTGTGTATTAATGGTTGTTGAAATTTATAACTACGTGGTACGTTTCATCTCTAACCAATTAGCTATTTTTGGAAATGCAACTTTTGTCTAGAGCTTCTTTTTTCTTTAAATTCCGGGATAAAACGATCGTCAATTTTGCTTTAAAATGAACCAAAGCACCTTAACATGGGATCTATCCTGTGTTTAGGTATTTTTGTAGCTGGCGAGATTTTTCTTAGACAGCGACAAATGCATGATAAGCAGCTCAGCGTCAGCAAACAAACGATATGGTTTTTTGGACTAGATAGAGTATGGCGCACTAGGTGGTCTCATACTCGTAATCGTAGGAGTTTATGTACTTATTGTTAAATATTGTAATAAAGTGGCAACATTTATATTTTAATAATTAAATTTCGAGTATGGCAACTCCTTACTTCTTCCAACGCCGGTCAAGGCGGTGTGTCCATTTTTTTGTACTGTGCCTAATAATAAAATTAAACAACGTTTATTCCTTCTCCAAGCCGTTTTATTTCGCTCCATCCACTGCCGATAATAACTGTAAAAGGTTATGGGCCCAGGCATCCGGAGCGAAATAAAGGAATATTGACTTAAAAGCTGTGGTAAAGCGGCGCGTGGTCCTGCGGTCAAGCAGAGGCAAAGGCGGAACAAGATGGACGGCGAGGGCTATATTTTTGGAGCTTCAAATAATCGCATGTTATTAGAAGATGTCGGTAATTGGCATACATGGAAATTTCAAGTAAAAGTCATATTGAAGGCGGTAAATGTCTTTGACTTGGTGGATGGCTCATCAAAATGCCCTGAAAATGAAGATGAAAAATTAACCACATGGAAGAGGTTAGATGCAAAAGCCCAAGGAATCATCGTAGCAAGACTGGGTAACACGGCTATGCTGCATGTTCAAAATTGCGAAACAGCCAAAGAAATGTGGGACAAATTAAATACAGTTTATGAACAAAAATCTGATATGTCACTCCACATATTACAGCAGCGCTTCTTCGAAGAGAAACTTAACAGTTCGGAAGATGTATCTACGTTCATAGCTAAAATAGAAGCCATTGTGACTCAAATAAGGCAAGCAAAGGGCGAAGTTGCCGAAAACATGATTGTTACAAAAATCATAAGTTCGCTAGGTGAAAAGTTCAGACACTTTGTCTCTGCATGGGACTCTGTGCCATTAGAAAAGCGAAATCTTTCGGAGTTGACAGCCAGGCTCATCATAGAAGAACAAAGAAACAAACTGTACCAAAACAGTGAAAACAGTAGTTCCACAGCGTTCAAAACGAACACAAACTCAAGAAAATGCTTTAACTGCGGTAAAGTGGGGCATTATAAAAAGGACTGTAAGGTAAAGAAGCACAAAAGTGATAAAACTGAAAACATCCTATTTTGTAAGCAATGTAAAAAGCGAGGACATACAAAAGAAAAGTGTTGGTATAACAAAGACAATAAACAACAAAGTGAAGATAAAAAACAAAACGCATTTGTCATGTCAGTGCTGTGTGGACTTATGTCAAAAAGTAAATATAATGAGTGGTTCTTAGATAGTGGTGCTTCTGAGCATATGTGCTTTACAGTGGACAGTTTCATTAACTATAAAAAGTTATTAGTGCCTAAAGACATTGTTATTGGGGATGGGACAATAATAAAAGCATTAGGTTATGGTGACATTAACCTAGAGGCATATGATGGTGTAAATTGGATTAAAACATCAATAGGCAGTGTGTTACATGTGCCAAGCCTCAAGGCAAACTTATTTTCCATGAGTGCTGCTCTGGATAAAGGTTACAAACTGGAGTCGACTGCTAACGAGTGCCAGTTTATCAAAAACAACAGTGTGTGTGCGGTAGCCCAGAGAAATGGTAAAATGTACACAATGTTGTTCAGACAGTATGAGAATAATGCCATGGTTGGAAAAGTAATGTCAAATCTGAGGGAATGGCATGCCAAACTAGGTCACCAAGACATAAACCAAGTGAAAAGCATCTTGATGAAGCAAGACATTAAGTTCGAAAATAGTGAAGAAGAAACCTGTTTGCCATGTTTGAAAGGAAAACAACATAAGTTTCCCTTCCCATCCAGTACCCATAGGGCAACGAAACCAGGAGAGGTTATCCATATTGACATTGGAGGTCCAATAGAACAAACTTCACTAGGAGGGGCAAGGTTCTTTCTGCTCATCAAGGATGATTATTCAAAATTTAGAAAGGTGTATTTTCTGAAGAATAAAGGTCAGTCTGTAGAATATTTAAAACAGTATCTGAAAGAAATAAAAGCTAATCCTGGTCACATAGTGAAATACATAAGAAGTGATAATGCAAAGGAATTTATCGGTAAAGAAATGGAAAACTTGCTGAAATCACATGGGATACAACACCAAAGAAGTGTAACATATACTTCACAACAGAATGGTTGTGTAGAGCGTGAGATGAGGACGGTGGTTGAGTCGGCACGAACTATGCTTCTGGAGAGCGGCCTAAACAAAAATATGTGGGCTGAAGCTCTCAACACCGCTGTCTACATAATTAACAGAACAGGTCCTAGTCGTGTGAAAGACAAAACACCATATCAACTTTGGTGGAACAAAGATTTTGATGTCAACGGCCTTCAAGTCTTCGGTAGTCAAGTATCTGTACATATTCCTGATCAAAAACGGTTAAAGTTTGATAGCAAGGCTGAATTAGGCTATTTCATAGGATATGGAGAAAATACAAAAGGATACAGAATATATTTTCCAGAGGAAGACAAAGTAGACATCAAAAGAGACATAGTATTTATAAAACAGTCTATAGAAAACAAAGATAGAGACAGAAGACAAGAAAAGGAGTATCACATAGTTTCTGACACTCAAGAAGAGACAGAACAAGTTTCAGAGGAAGAAGAAAGCCAGTATGAGGATATTGAAAACCCTGAAACAATAGAAAGTGAAAATGAACAGGATTCCATTCATTCTTTTCATGAGGAATCAATACTAGAAGAAGAGGTAGAGGAAGAAATAGAAGAAGAACAGGAAAACTCACAGGAAACTTCAGGACAGACAGAAGAGGCAACAGAAAGATCCAGAAGAGTAAGGAAAAAGCCAAGCTGGTTGAAAGACTATGTACAAGAAGACGAAAACATGTTCCTGAGCTACTGCTGTGATGAACCTGTTTCCTACCAAGAAGCTATGAAAAGACCAGATAAAACTAAATGGGAGGAAGCCATAAATAAAGAGTTGAAGACACTGGAGGAAAATAATACCTGGGAGGAGGTGACAGAAGTTCCTGATGGAGAAAACATAGTGAGTAGCAAGTGGGTATTTAAAATCAAGGAGGCAGAAGGAAAATCTCTGTATAAAGCTCGCTTAGTAGCCAGAGGATTTGAACAGAAGAACTGCGACAATCAAACATACTCACCTGTCGCCAAGTTAACAACCTTCAAAGCTATGATGGCTGTAGCTACCCAGAAAAGGCAGCCAGTGTATCAAATGGATGTCACGGGAGCATTTCTTTATGGAGACATCAATGAGACAGTTTATATGAGATTACCTAGTAATAAGGTATGTAAACTAAAGAAGTCAATCTATGGTCTTAAAAAATCTCCTAAATACTGGAATGAAAAGTTTAATAATTTTATGTTGAATGAAAATTTTCTAAGATCAAAGAATGACCCATGTTTATATTTCAAACAAATAGGAAATGACTACATTTATGTGTTGTTATTTGTGGATGATCTGTTGTATTTTGGTAGTAATAAAAACCAAGTAAGTGACTTTAAAAGTTCCATATGTAAAGACTTTAAAATGAAAGATTTGGGTCTAGCCAGTAATTATCTAGGAATAAATATTAAACAGGATCTTGTTAATTGTGTAACTATAATAAATCAGAAAAGATATTTGTTAAAGCAAGTAGGCACGTACATAGTATTGAGTTTATAACATTGTTTAAGGTATCTTGTGTATGTAAGGGTTGTTAGGTATTTCTAGATTTAAGGGCTCTTACATATTTGTTTAGAAGTTTGTTAAGGGGAAGCATCTCAGAATTTTTCTTAAGGGGGTGTAAAGAATAAATGTTTTGAATTGTTAAATTAAAGGGTTGTCTGGGAATTAAAATATAATGTTGAGGGGGTGTGTTAAATATTGTAATAAAGTGGCAACATTTATATTTTAATAATTAAATTTCGAGTATGGCAACTCCTCCCTTCTTCCAACGCCGGTCAAGGCGGTGTGTCCATTTTTTTTGTACTGTGCCTAATAATAGAATTAAACAACGTTTATTCCTTCTCCAAGCCGTTTTATTTCGCTCCATCCACTGCCGATAATAACTGTAAAACTTATCTGAGTGTGCCTTTAGTGGCAATACTGTTGGCATTAACACAATTATCATTAACTAACGTAAAGTCCCTGACAGGACAGGATGTCCAATTTATAAAAATCCTTAGTTGAAGCATTAAGATTTTTCGCACATTGGCTGAAACTTCAATAACGTAGTTACATATCACAGCCTCTCTTTCCAGATTTGTGGCTTAATTTTACCAAGGTCAAGAAGCATTGCAAAAAGATCGCTGGTACCTTGTCGGCTACATTTTGTTTAAAAATGCACTTGAAGACCAAATTTTCAGCCAAGGAAGACGGCACTCCTACATTCTAGAGTTTGCGCTTGTTGGGTTCGGCGGCCAGATGTAGAGTGCTGGACTTCGTCCTTTAGTTTATCTGCGTCATGCTTCGTGTCGGTACTTATTGTGGCTACATCTTACGCCAGGATTTTTTGTTTTTCGGACCCCAAGTAGTTGCAGCTTTATTTCATTTCATTTCGTGATTTGTTTTCAATTTATCATTAGGATAAATGGTGACAGAATTTGAAGTTATTAGGTCGAACGAAATGGTTAGATCCCTGTCACTATATCGGTAAAAGAAGCATTTCCCGCAGAACTAGACTCGTATCGTCTGCTTGAGGTCCGAAATATGTTCCTGCAGGTCGCGCTGTTATTTTAGGATATCGATCATTTAATCCGCGTGAATAACATAGTGGCCCACTTGGCTTGGTTTTGTGACGTGCTCTGCGACGACGAGGCGAAGGGTTATCAGACAATTCAGGAAACTAAGACTTGGATTATTTAAAATCGATTTGTCTTCTTATTTTTGAAGAGCTCATGGCGTAATATCAACAGCCGCTTGGGCCTATATTCATTTTAAGCCGCGCTTGCCAAGGTTGGGACGTGGACGGGTGACCACTCATTACATACCGAGTTTCCTTCGTGCCTCAGAAAGCACGTTAAGCCGTTGATCCCGGATGTCTATAAGTCAATCTCGGGTACCTGTAGTTTGATCAAATCCGTTAAATGGTATAATCAGCCATCGACTCCATCGATATATGCCTGTTCTGGCCTCGCACTCGATGTTGTAAAGATAGACATTCGAGAAAGAAGAAGGCAGACAGAAGGATCCAGTTGGGTCAGGCAGCGTTTGGAAAACTTCTTCAAGTAATTTTTTCGCGTATGCGGCAATGTTTGAAGACTAAGGTATTCAACCAGTGCGTCCTACCCGTCATGACGTGCGGAGCCGAAACCTGGAGACTTTTAGTCGGGTTGGCCCACAAATTTAAATTTAAGGTTATTTTGCAGCGTGCTAACAAGCGGGGTGTACTCGGAGTTTCTTTGAAGGATAATAGATTTAGAGCTACTGACATAGCCCGCAGAGCACTGGCTGGCATTAGGCTAGCCATGTCTGTCAAAGGACGGACGTCTACGTCCGGTGGAGCAAACGAATGCCGGAGTGGACCTTTAGGCTGCCTGTCCATTGAAGCGGAGCGAGGTTGCGGAACGGAGGAATATTAACCAATAGGGGAGCGGAGTGGAGATTTTATGCAATCCTATTGGTTAATATTTCTCCGTTTCATCGCTCCGCAGCCTCGCTTCGCTTCAATGGACAGGCAGCCTAAAACGTGACTGGATGCGGAAGGCGGAATACAGGCGGTTCAGGCGCAGCTTGGGAGAGGCCTAAATACAGATGTGGTCTGTAAAAAGCTGAGCAGCTTGATTGATGGAATAGGGATAATGCAACTAAATAATACTTGTATCAAAATGTACTTCGTGGAGGTAAAATAAATACATTTTATTTTATTCGTACGATGCTAATTTTGATCAAGAGAGCATCACGACATATTGATATTAAGGTAATACAGTTACATAATTGGTAAAGTCCATAAAAAATATAGTACTATTCATTTTGATATTGTTGTTTAAAGTGATAGTACCATACGAAATGCGTTTGACTTAACTCTGACCTGGAAAAAAGGCAAATACGACAAGATTTTTGCCTCATAGTCATAAACTTATGATAACGCACCTGTTTGTAGGTACCCAAAAATACTCGCATTGATCGGGTTAGGCATACAATCGGTACTGCAAGTGATGGTTCACTTTTGTATACAAAATATCTATTTGACGGACATACATACCGACCTTTTTAGTTGTTTGGTTAAAACATTGTGTTAATGGAAAGATAAATACGCATTTCACCCTTTAATTTGGCGTGAGACAACGGTCAGTACAGACGAAACTTTAACTTTAGAAAATACATTATTTTATGAGAAAAACAGGATTTCCGTTTTAAGCATCTATACTAATATTATAAAGGGCTAAAGTTTGTATGTTGGGGGTAATCTTCTAAACTACTGATCAGATTCAGCAGATTATTTTACTAGTGGGGAACTACATTACCCCAGAGTGTCATAGGCTATAGTTAAATCGTTCCCGTGGGATAATTTCCATTCATAACCTAAGCGAAGCCGCGGAAAAAGCTAGTTAAATAAAAAGGAAGGTAGTTTCGGGTTTGAATCTGTTTATTAGAAAAGGTATTTCTATTTTAGCGATGCCTGTGATCCTATTCATTTTAGTATGTGTAGTTGACATCTCAAGAAAGAAAAAAAAGAAAGAAATAGAAGAAAAGAAATATTAAATATTATTATTCTTATTATATTATTTTAAATATTCAAAATTCAACTGATAAACTTTTAGATATAAAACAACTTCCGAATAATGCGAAGGATGAAATAATTTATTAAATGAGATAATTAAAATCAATTTATTAGTTAGCTGTTGACTTTTTAATTTTAAACCGTTGCCACTGCAGGTCTTAATCTTCACCTTTCGACTGTAAATATACAAGGTGTAAACGGACCCATCACAATGTCGTCTACCAAGCATTCTGTAACAGCGCAAAAATTATAGCTGGAAAACGACTTTGTCGGGTGGAAAATAACGTTTTACGGTAAGACTAAATGTAACGCACTCAAAACATTGTGCAGATGGATGCATTGAATAGTACGGGGGTGGTCATGGATGTATTTTAAGTAAAGTTATAACATTAAAAGTTGGTGAAAATATTGAAACTTGGACCCACAATATCTCCGCAACTAGAAGGATCCCAGGTATAATATAGAAAAATCGTAATGACACGGGGAGAATAAGTGCCTTCCGGCTTTGTTAAGAGTACTTTTACACCTATTATAGGAGTATTTAATGTAAATTCCCACGAGTCATTTCATCAGCATTTACAAAGATTCTACAGTTAGGGTATTTACACGAATATAAGGGGAAAAAATCGTGATGGCCCAGAGGTTACGGCTCTCATGTTAGGTTTCATGCACGAGGTTGTGTTTTCAAATCCGGGCAAGTACCAATTCAGTATACTTTTCAAGTTTATCTTGGGCATCACAGACGTTGGTAAAGGAAAACATCGTGAGGAAACCTCTCTCTCTCTAGTCAGAAATCGCCAACCCGTCTTTAGCAAGCGGTGTGATCAATGCTCGTGCCTTCTTTATAGGAGAAGAGGCCTTTGCCCAGCAGCGGGACAGTATTATGCTGGTATTATAACATAGTTATTTATAAGGGCCCACTGGACCTTTAAGTACAACAAAAATCAAAGACATAGTATCTCTAATAAATGAATAATGTTTACAAATTGTGTCCTTCAAGAAAGATATAAGAGAAAATTCAAAATTTTTAGGGAGGAGTGAGAGAATAAGAGAAATACTCAGGCGTGTTTGCCTGTTATCAAGACCATTCACTATTTGATCAATAAGTGAAGCCACTGCATCTTCCGATTTTGAATGTCTGAAACTGAAGTAATTGGATGCTGGAATATTTTAGTATCTTATCGTGGAGTGATAAAAAATATATATATATATTCAGAGCAGAAAATGTTCTGTATTTTTTTTCAGGACCATTGAGATAACCAGAAATAAAGATATTGTTGTTTCTATAGTAGTATTTCTCCGTTTTAACTCTGGAAAACAGGATGGGGCAAAAAGATATGACCAGAATTTGGATATGGATATGACCAGAGCATTTGATTATGTGGACCATAAGGTACTGCTAAGTAAGCCAAATAGATACGGCATCAGAGGTAACGTGCTGAATACCGTACAATGTTATTTGAAGGACAGAAAACAAATTACGCATATTAGTCAAGTTGATATTAAGTCCAAAACTAAAAATAAAATAAATATTAAACAGATTAATTAGGCGTATTATTCTGTTAATAAATTATGAAATAGTAGAGTTCCCCGTTACGGTGTTCCGCAGGGTTCTGTGGTGGGACCCTTACTGTTCATTTGCTACATTAACGACCTTCTCCAAGTGATCACTCACCAAATATCCTTAAACGTCCTTTTGCCGACGACAGCACGGTAATATATAACACTGGTAGTACCAAAGAAATAGAAGATGACATTAATAAATAAATAAATAATAAATATAGCTGGACATTACACACAGCGCCATCTAGTGCCACACTAAGCAACGAGGCTTGTGTCGTGGACACCAGAAAGTTGATATACTACATAGATACTTTTTGTTTGTAAATACATACTTATTATACATATAAACATCCATGACTCGGAAAAAAATGTCCATGCTCATCACACAAACACTTGCTTCTACCGGGATTCGAACTCGGAACCCTATGAACGTAAGGCAGCCTCACTACCGCTGCGCCATTCGGGCCGTCAAAGTCGTCAAGCATCTATAGCCAAGCAAGCATCGCCAAGCATCTATAGCCTCGTGGTAGCACGGAACATCTGATTAATTTAGTATTTAGGTAGGTGCATCATATATGTAGATTTTAATCTGGTTTATTTAGTTACAGAGTTTAAAGAAATATTTACATAAAAGTCGTAAAATATCATTTTGATGAATCTGCAAAAACAATATTGTAATGTTTTCTTTGCATATGTACTTGATAATATTATAATGATGTGATGAAGTCAGTTCAATATAATTATGTCTTAACACTAGTACCTAATTATTTTCGTTGTTAAACTTAGTCAAATTTATACATTGTTTAAACGGCTGCCGTTGCATTAATAACAATGCAAATATTCATAATTTCGTAATTGGCAATTCAAATGAGTGTTTTGTTAGTTTTGGGTCGCGCTGGTGACCCGGCGGCTGTGGTGACAACCCAATACAACACGGGGCGGACATTGAGCAAACTGTTGGGAGGATCATGTTTACTCACGTTCAAACAAAACAGACACATTGGTGAACCAAACAAACCACCTACACTGTTTTTTTTTTGTGTGATTATAACTTCAGAATAATGCCGACGGGTAAAGTTAGTTGGCTAAGCGGTTTTTTGTTTTTTTTTTTGGTTATTGTTTTGAAGCTGAAATATTCAAAAGACTTCAGAATGTCACCAGAATCGTATCTTCTTTATGTCAAAAAAGTAAAATCATGGGTATTGCTAACCGGTTGGTCTAATGAAGTCGTGAACTAATTTAGAGTTCTATTCTCACGCAACAGGACACTCATCATCTGCCTAGCCTTTTCCCAACTATGTTGGGGTCGGCTTCTAGTCTAACCGGATGCAGCTGAATACAATTCAATACAATTTTACATGGAGCGACTATATCTGACCTCCACAACCCAGTTAGTACTAGGTAATACGATATCGTAATTGGTAAGACTGGTTGTCAGACTTTCGGGCCACTGACTACCTATAACGACTGTCAAAGATCTACAAATGACAGCCGGGACCAACGGCTTAACGTGCTTTCCGAGTTATGTAAGCGGTGGTCACCCATCTACGGAGCCACCCTAGGAAAGCATGGCTTAACCTAAAGATTGACCCGAGCAGCTGTTATTATTTAGCCACGAGCTGCTTACCACTATCGAACCGTTATAATAGTAATAAGGAACTCACATTTTTTTCTCCAATGTTCTACCGTAATCACCTTAAGTTGAGAGTTTGAATGTAACGTCAGTCACTAAAAAGCGACTTCCTTAAGTTAGGTAAAATCAGCTACATAATGTTTTCTAGTCCGCTTCAAAGTGTTCCTAAAGCTTCGAACCTCTGAGACGTTCTGAAAGATTGACAACTTACTGAATTTGCACCTAATAGCTAATCATCGCCGTGAAAAACAATCAAAGAATTTTTTGCTTTTCTTCATGTTATTTCAGGAACAATAATTTTTCTATCAGGGTATAAGCATGATGATGATAGGATCCTATTAGATAGGATAAGCACTCTAGTAATCCCAGGATATCGAAATCCTTGTAGCATATACCTGCATCTGTTAATTATTAATTAATCAATCCCAACACTCGAGAAGAAATTAAAGGAGCACCGCGCACCGCTCGCTTAAAAAAAATAACAAATTATTCAATGTTCTATTTCATCTCAGGGGTCTAAAATGGCCACTTTAGCAGAACATAATATGATAATAATATGAATTACTTTACAATTCATGAAACGGTCACAAACTGATAATTTTATATATTAACGGTATCTGTGAACATTTTAAGAATTTTAATGAGATTCATATTATTATCCTATTATGTTCTGCTAATGTGGCCATTTTAGGCTCCCAGATTAACATAGAAATTAACTGTAATTTATTTTCAAGTAGGTAGTAGGCATTTAAAAAACTTAAAGTTTCTAAAATCAAATAAACATTATTACCGCAATACTAACGTAGGGTACAGTAACAAACATTCGTTCCAAAACCAGCATTTATGTACATATTTTGGTGTAATAAAATCAAAACATTTTATTGGCCTTGCATTCTATGTTAACTAAGTAGTTTTTTAACTTACTGCGTAGCGGCTTAAACCCTATATGAGAATAGCCGGTTTACTCAATAATATTGTAAATGAAAGTAGTGCAGTTTACTGAAAAATTGTTCATTCGTTAACTTTTGTAAAATTGAATTTGTCGAAACATCGCACGAATGAGCACATTTTTCGTGCGAGTTATTGTGGAGTTTAAATAGAAAATAATATATAAAACCATACTCCGACCGTACTTCCTCCTGTCCCGTCTTGGTGGCCTATCTCAACAGATATTAATAGTGCTCAAACACGGGTGAATTCCCTCTTCAGTCACTCTTATATTCTAGAGGGACGGCAATCTGACGCGACCTGGGAGAAATCAAGTGCAAGGCCATCGGCTTTACGTCCTTTTCGATATAAAAGAGATTCATATCATACCACCAACTTTCCCTTCCAAACTTCGAGCTGCTGCGGAGGAATTCTTAAATAACAAACCCAATAACACTGTTACTATTGACCTACGATTAACTGTACTTGCCAGAACAGTCAGTTAAGAGAAAAATATTTTGTAGCAAATTCGAATAACAAGTACGAAACCGGTTGTACTCAGCACGATTAAAACAATGGTAATCGATTATGGAGGTAATTAACCGACATGTAATAAGTTCAAGTAGGTAACTAACTATACATACATATATGACGTGTAGCGATTTATTATTTCCTTCCATCTGTACTTACATACAAGCGCCTATTATTGTGTGAGTCACACTCGCCGCAATCAAGGCAATTTAGTTTATTATTAATACAATTTGTCCATGGCTTCGTCCGTACGGTAACCTATTTTTTTTGCAGTCTGACGTAACCCTTGGCGTAATACTAGTGGAGGACTTTGGGTAACTTTTTCTAACTTTTTCAAGTTTTTTTTTTTTAATATTGTAAATGTACGACCCAAGTACTATTTAATACATCCCTCAGCAAAGTGTGTTAGATTGAGTCCTGCAGTAAAACGTGATTTTTCACCCAAAGAAAAAAAGTCGTTTCCCAGCAATAATTTTTGCGTAAAGTCACTTAGTTTGATGTACAGAATGCTTGATTGACGGCTTCGTGGAGGGCCCGTTTGCACCTTGTATACCATTTTCCTTGCGATATTTTATAAATTTACTGAGCCTGGGTCCTTGTAAGAACTAGAACAGTCTGATCACCAGGCAGCCTGAAAATGCACCAAGGCCGAATGATGTTATATTCGATGGTGGATCATTAGGAACGATTTGGGAGCCCCAAAGCAAGGTGCGAGGTGCGTTCATGAACTAAGATACTTGGTGATACCAAGCAAATATGGTCCGTCATAGAAGAATTAAAGGATAGTATGTTAAGTCCCGTCTGACCCTTGTTCTCTATGAGCTTATTTGTCAAACTTCAGACACTGTCTTCAAACGCTGTACTGCAGTCGGATAGTTCTAATAGGAACAAATCAATTGGCAGGACAAATGCTACCGAGGAGTGTAAGCCAGTTTACCACGAGCTCCTGGATTAGCCTAAAAGAATAAAATCTTTTGGAATTACTATTGTTTGTTTCATTAACTTTTTTGCCACCGACTTCCGAAAGTAAAGTAATTTTTCACTTTTTTAGTGTTTTTTTCGGAAGTCGGTTCTTTTCTGCAAAAAAGTTTTTATTTTACCCTTTTTTTAGTTATCGTATCACACACAAATCCTTGTCAAGTATCAATTTCGCAATTTCTTTTACTTGGATGACATTTTTTCCAGTTATTTTGATTTCAAAACCAAACTGCTGAACCGATTTTGATGAAATTTCTATGGGACCAATCGAGAAGTAGATCCATTCAGATAAAAGAAGATTTTTTCAAATCGGTTCATAAATGACGGAGATATGATGTAACAAACACAAAAAAAAAACATACAACCGAATTGAGAACCTCCTCCTTTTTTTCACACAGCTGTTCCTACAAAAGTACAATACGTACGCGGTCAAAATGTACCGATTTATTTCGATCAGAACGTTGGGTCACCACATTTGTAAATAACACAAAATAAAATTAGTTCTAAAACCCAGACGAAGTGACGATGGCCCCATTGTATAAAAGCAGGAAGCCGGTTTGAACTGTACGACCTTATACGTATTTAATGAGACATACAGCTGGATCTAGATTTTCATAGGTAATACAATAGTATAAAATAGGTACTTTTAAATGCGTGAAATCAAATACACGTGCAGTAATTAAATGGCTTACGTCAAAGATGGAAGCGATTAGGCACCAGTAATGTACGAAATAAAAGTTGAAATTCATGGCTGATAATAAATGGACTGTTGTTCTAATTGCTTCATTCTAGTAGCGACACATAACATAACATCACGCCTGCTATCCCCGAAGGGTTAGGCAGAGGTGTACCTACACCCACATTTCGCCAGTTACGTTTAAGTCCCTTGTAATATGGGGCGACTCTATTGCCGTGCCTATAACCGTGCGCAAATCCAGACTCCGAGACTGAGAAATTCCTTATGTAAAAACCCAATAACACTTTACCCGAACTGGGCATCGAACCCAGGAGGTTATGCTCAGCAGTCGCGTTTGCAACTACTTGACCAACGACGCAGTCCATTCTAGTGGCATTCTGGTACTACTTACGAAAATAGCTTCACTACTAATCGAAATCTTCCGAAAAACCTAAAAAAAAAAACCAAACTCGGGTGCCAAGTTCACACAGATCCTTAGTTTCCCAGGGTAAAGTAAAATCATTTTTATTAGAAATGATTAATTCTGACATGATTTCATAACATATGATTTTTAACACCTTATTATTTCTGGTAAACTACATACTAACTACTTAGTTTGTTTTGATACGGGGTTAATGATGAAATTAAAAGGTCTGAACTCAAAACTCAGTAGCCACTAAGTAAAACTGCGAAAACCTACCTTACACTTACGAAATAAAGGCGTTTTCAATGTCATCAATAACTATCATGAAGTAGAGTTTACTGAGGGTTGACCACTTTTCACCCTTATGTCTTAAGCGATAAGGTTGAAAAGTGGTCGGGTACATCCCTGATCCCAGTAACTTGCCTAGATATCCTATTCCTACATTTTCAGTGACATACTATAATTTTGTATTAGCAAATATTTATATGATTCCTCAAACAATCATTGCACCTAAATCAGATATTTCTATGATTTTTAGCAAGAATTTCCGCTTACGAAGACATTTTACGGGTGACATTCTTTTATTTTTTTAAACTATTTACCCTCTAAATCCAGCTTATCTTTACGTTGTTGAATGAGAAATCGTAAATTAAGATTTAAATAAAAGATGTCTTGTAAACAACAAACCTTTTGCTAAAAGCGGTAATAAATTGTGGGTCCGGCGATTTTTTAGTAAACTTATTTTTTGTTAGTGTTTTATCACTTTTATGCTCGCCTATTTTTTAAATGTGCTGCTTTTATCAACTACAGATTTTTGTCGTTAATAACACTTTTTGGATTGTTGACGTTATGCAATAAAATGGATAAGTGCTCCCTTTCTGGTGTTTTAGAAAAGGTATTTGTTTAACTTATGGCATTGTGTTTTTCAGATAACATGGTGTAATGTATGCATAAATACAGAAGCCGACGACCAAAACCATTGTCCCCGACTGGAGGCCTTACACTCAAGGCACGCATAGGATAGAAGACCCAAACTATGCTATCATATATGTACATACACACCTCTAAAACCGTAACATGTAACGCTAGATTACAGTCATGATGAAAGCTGAACGCTGAACACAACAAAAGGTTCAATCACCGTTACAAATACACTGTGTAGCACGACCAAATTAAGTGTGCAGTTCAAGGTAGCGTTGCTTGTCGACAAAATTTGCATCGATATGTCAAACTTGGTGCATTTATTTTAGTTTTGTGTTTCCCGCCGGCACGGATCAGTTGGTTGAAGTGTGTTGAAGTATATGTCACTGTTCACAGCCGTTCTGTCGTTTGTCCGTGCTTTGCGGGGAAAAAATAGGAACATGATGTTCACAATCCGTCTTCTTCTTCTTCCTCTAGAGCATCTTTAACTACTGAAGGTTGGTCGTCGACTTTAAATATTTCTCCTTGGCACTTGCGAGGTGGAACAGCTCAGCAACGCTCGTGATTTCGGCAAACAATCCGTTAGATAAATAATTTTATCAATTACAATTTTTATAAATCAGGTGCAGGCCTTGGGCACGCCTGTAACCCTGCAAGGGTTAGGCAGAGGTGTACCTAATAGTACACCAACATTTCAACAGTTATGTTTTAGTGTCATGTAATAGGGGGCGAGCTTATTGACATCAACCGGGCACAAATCCAGACTCCGCCACAGCTACTGACAAATTTCCGATGGAAATCTCAATAACAATTTGCCCGACCCGGGTATCAAATCCAGGACCTTGTGCTCAGCAGTCGCGAGTATGTCTAATATATTTGTTTCAACATCTGCAATAATAATGGTAGACTGTTGTTGTGTGGTGTATAATACGTACTTATCTAAGTTAGGTTTTTTTCTTATTTTACCACTAGGGTCAAATTTTCATCGACATCTGTATTTTCCAATCTCATGCCTTCATATTATTATTAACTACCTATGATAAAATTGAGAGATAATATTACTTAAATGTATAGCAATGTAAATTATTAAATACAAACAATACTGTGTGGGGTTGCTTAAAATTTTTAACAAAATTGAATGACCATCATGAATATGGAGTTTGTAATGGAATGACTAATTTACCAGAAAACAATGAAGAAAAGGTTAATAGAAACAACCCCTTTTCCTCGATGTTTAAATTAGATCATCATAAATCATAACAGACAAGCTTTAACACAAGTATTTTGTTTTTCTTTTTTAAACGACTGAAGCGAGAAGGAGAGTAATATTTTTCGCGCGTATGTATGTATGTCCGTTCCATTGTGACCTCGTAACTGCTTAACGGATTAACCGATTTGGATACATTATGCGTCGTTAGATTCGTCTTGGTGGCGTAAATGCGCCACTGGCTACATAAAAAAGTGCAGATTTTGTCGCCATATTGTGGAGTTCTAATTGTTTTTTTCTTGTAAACCTGCCGAGTAGGTAGTAGCGGTATATTAATGAAGTGTTTAAAAAGGTGATTACAAAAATATGTAATTTATATGTTCAAAATAATTTGAAACGGCTAATTGTATAAAAATGAAAAAGTGTTAAATAGTCTGCGAAATTTTTCAAATTCATCTGCCTAGCCTTTTCCCAACTATGTTGGAGTCAGCTTCCAATCTAACCAGATGCAGCTGAATGCCAGTATTTTACATGGAGCGACTGCCTTCCTGACCTCCACAACCCAGTTAATACTAGGTAATACGATACTCCATGGTAAGACTGGTTGTCAGACTTTCGGGCCACTGACTACCTGTAACGACTGTCAAAGATGTACAATTAACAGCCGGGACCAACGGTTTACGTGCTTTCAGAGGCACGGAGGAAACTCGGTATGTAATGGGTGGTCACCCATCCACAGACCAACCCAGGCAAGCGCGGCTTAACCTGACAATCGAGCCGAGCGGCTGTTATTATTTAGCCACGAGCTCCTCAAAAAATCTGCGAAATCTTTCAAATGACTAAACTAAAATGATGGGAAAAAGTTATACGGGGTGGAAGGGACACCGACCATTTTGATTCCATTGTTCCATCCATTTTGACCGTGTAGGTATTGCACTTTTGTAGGAAACAGCAGTTTTTTTTTTAATAACCAACGAAAAATTTCTAAGTGGAGATGTGGTTTCCATTTTCGCGTCGGTATACCTTCCACCCCGTATAAAAAAAAAAACTAAAAAACCCGACAAAAAAAAACTGAAAAGCCAAAAACAATCATAATTTGAAATGTGCTTGTTTTTTGTTTTTCAGTTTTTTGTTTGTTTTTTTTTAATTAATATAACATGAAGCACTTGTAGAGTTGAACCCAACACCGAATAATTCCAACAAACATTTCTACTTCTCTTTCATTACTACTTACTAAAGAAAAAGTCTATACATTGTACTCGTACCTATGTATTCGATTTAATCTTAAACATCCACATATTTATATCTATCTACTTGTTTTTACAATATTTTGCACTTAACGATCGGAAAAATCAAAAAGATATGACCTGGTTTCGTTAACATTGAATATAATTCTGATATCTAAATAACTATAATATCAGTAAGTTCTAATAAATCGTACCATTTTGTTATTGTAACGATAATGCGTAGATATTGATATAGTTAATAATAGTTAAACTTTATTTGGATTTAACAATCTGATTGCGTTAAACATCCTGTCAACGCTACTTTAAAAGGAAGGCAAAGTAACCATTCTTTAGAAACTAAATAAGTGGTCAAACAGTACAAAATAATGTGGTGAAAAAAGGTAAACTAAAAACGTGAACCTATAGCAATACCTCTAATAACATTTAGTATAATGACGATCGATAATGGGTCCTAGGTTCGATCCCCGGGTCGGGAAAAGTATTATTGTTTTTCCTTCAGGGTTTCCTCAGTAGCAGCCCTTGAGTCTGGATTTAATATTTTTTTGGTGGTCCATGTCTATATTAATAAAATCTTACTTAATCGAACTGATTATATCACAATTTGCCATTTCGAATTTGTGTTTAGTAATTTTGCAACAATGTGTAAGCACTACAATTTATACGATGCTTGTTAAAAAAGAGACATTTACCCTACAATAATGACAGCGGTAACATGATACTAACAGGCAACTTATGTTAAATATTCCTCGTATAGGGACCTGACCTCAGAATTTCCTTCGTGTAATCGATAATAATGTATTTGTTATTCAGTGTCGACCAAATATTCTGTTGTATGTTGAACTTTGGAGTAAGAAGTTATGACTACTAATTCTGAATTACATTTTCATACCATTTAACCATTGAATATTCAGTCCCTACATATTTTATATAACATAACATAACATCACGCCTCTCATCTCCGAGGAGACGATCGGCAGAGGTTGTATGCAATTATAGTGCACCCACATTTCGCCAGTTATGTTTAAGTCCCATGTAATAGGGGGCGAGCCATTTGCCATGAACCGGACACAAACCTAGATTCCGTGGCTGCTACTGAGAAAATTCCTGATGGAAAACCCGATAGCACTTTGCCCGACCCGGGAATGGAACCCAAGACTTCATGCTCAGCAGTTGCGCTTGCGACCACCAGGCCAACGAAGCAGTCAAGTATATTATTTAATTGAAAGGAAGATATGTTACCTAAATAAGTTCATGTTAAACATTACAATACTAACCTGTTCTGAAATAAATAGTTTATTTAATAAACTAAAAACAGAATTTAAATAAATCAATAAATTCATTTAATACTGTTTCATTCATAATTACTTTTTATGACCTTTATCATTACATCATATAAAAAAGAGTTAAATATAATTGTACCTCATATTGCTAGCATACTTCGAGTACATAATACACGATATACATATTATAGCGTTAGCTACTATTAGACGTCATTCAAGGCGCAATCTTATCTTGAAGAACAGTCAGTTGTTCCCGACCCCCGGTTTATTGGTCGTCGTTTATTATCAAGATAACTTATCTTTGAGAAGCCAATTAAATTTGAAAACAAAGGTAACATAATAAGGCGCCACAGTGAACTCGGTCGGCGAAGGGGCGCGAGGGCGCGGGGTGCGGATCTCCGCGGCGGGGAGGGGGTCACTGGCACTGGCGACTTGCGTAGGCGCAACTCCTTTGTCGCTCAAAGGATTTATACGGTAACATTATGAGGAATCGGCTATTGTTTTATCTAAACAACGGAACATCGATATAATCGGTATTTTGATTAGAGTATCCTATCAGTTATTTAGCTAACAAAAAACAATTTAAAAAATGGTGGCATGATATATGTAATGATAAATTGTTATTATTGAATTAAGTGTGTCTTAATCAACATTCTTCATTATAAAATAAAGTTTTTTAAACAGTCTTTACTAAGTTTTTGCTAAAAGTCCATGATAGGAGCCCATTCCATACTTGGCCTATATCCGTTCGGCACCTCAATCTCCCCATTTTATTGCCCTTATTTCTTCCAAAGGTAGACACAAAGAACTGTGTTTATAGCTAATGATACTTAGGTGTGTATTTTAACACAAAATCCGGGCCTCCAAAAGGTACACGTAAAAAATCCACTACACAATATTATAAGGACCTGCCTGCTGTACATCGACTTGGGATTCTCCTTGGTGGCGCCTATTTTTTGCTAACATTTTTTGGACGCATATTAAACGAAGAGTTGGCAGTGTAATAAAATGGCAACTGTAAGAAATTTAACAGCCACTTTGGGCAGAGTCCTCTACTTTATTATAACATTAATGCTTGCCTGCTTACTTCATAGAAATCCCAAGATTTTAAAATTATAATATCCATTGTGTTTTATAATAACAGTGCAAACAGTAGTATGAAGAAAAAAGTTCTTGATAAGCATATTAATTAAGAATGTATCCTATTAAAAAATTAAAGAAAACAAAATATTTAATAATGATTGTGATTATCATTACTTTTGAATGGTAATTTTGACATCTTAGTACCTAGTCCTTAACTATTCGTAGTATGTGTAGTCTGTTAATTTTTTCATGACAACTTGACTACATCACTTGATGACGAAGTCGCGTTTACGACAATACGAAGGAATAAATTATTGTATAATTTATTCAACGGGAGGTGGAGAACAAAATAAATCAAAAACCCAATTCACATAAAACTTCAAATAAAAAAAAATTACCACTGAAATGAAATTAGGGCAACAAGTCAAACTTTTGCTTGACTTACTTTGCCGTGTCACGCAACAGAAAATGACATCGAAACATAATGTCAGAGCCAAATAGGGTAGTTAAAAACTCAAATAGTAGCCACTCGAAACAATCTCATACTAAATATTTTTTTAATAACTAGGTAAGTTATTGATTCAGTAGCTGAAAAATAACATACGATATAGTTGGTTGTATAAAAAAATGTAAACTTACACATCATCATCCCAAATACACGTAATGGCTTTCCGTATCTACTATCTGGCTCAACTAAAGCCGGTGTCCAAAGACAAACGACAAAGCATCGCTTTAAGATGAACCCCATCAATTCGAGATAACTGCGACTACTGTTTTCTTGTGTGGCCTCCCAAAATGGAACAAAAATACTTAGTGACGCTCTTCACTTCCTCCCCAAAATTTGGAATAGAACCACCGCTAACCCTCATTGGGTTAAAATCAGGAAAGGCTAACATTTCAAAGATTTATATTAAAAAGATTTTAAAGGACATTGCTGAAAACGGCCTATGAACCACATGTAAACTATACAGTAAATTCTATTATTTGTTTTTGCTTTTACTATCAATTATTACAATCGAACGGACGCTTCTTGATCTCGTAATCACTTTAAAGAGTGGTCTCACGACTTTATTCTAAATCGTATCCCGCAGCGCCATAATTGTTTATAAAAAGTCAGCACTTACAGCGCTTGATTTTATGGGTAAGAGTTTTTAGCTGCAAACAGCTAAAAACTCTTACCCATAAAATCACCTACCTACGCTTAAGCGCTGAGTGAATGAAGTTATGACGAAAGAAGTTTCACATTGTTGACACTAGCTTGACAGTTGTCAGTTGATGAATTGACATCTCGTTTAACGTTCGGAAACGTTGCGCATAAAGGTAAAATCTATTTTTATTTAAACTCGAAAGTATTTTATATTGTTAAGAATTTTCAGAAGTGACCTTTAATTTAATTAGATTTCAGCTGAATGAAGACATCGTTTAGAACACGGAAAGTAATTTTACATGACTGTTGCTTCTTAGGCAAACAGTGTATGGCTGCTGAGCAATGTCCTTTATATTAAAGCCTACTGCAATGAAACAGCCGCTATCGCAAGTTAGCGTTTCTCTGTCAATTATCTACTTATGAGCGGCCTATTTCTAGTAAATGTTATATTTGTGTACATCATTATGATCAGTTAAAAGACGGAGGAAAAGCTAACGAAGCATCTTGATTGGGATACACAATACGAACTTAGCGTCGACGCTCCATTAGTGAAAGAGTTGGTGTCACGACTCGGGCTCGCACGGTTTTTATTATTTATTCCCAGTTTCGTAACCGCACCGCCACGCCATCGGCCTGTACATGCTATGCCTGATTGGTTGTTTATGGATAGGTATCACTTGCATGTTGCTGCTGTTTTTTGTTTATTTCAGGTTTTCTTTTAGAATATTTTTTAAAACAGGAATGATAGCTTGGAGTTTGATTTTTACTACGCGGTACTTTCAAACTGGCAAACGTAGATTGTGTTGTTAAAAAGTCCTAGTTAAAAAATTGAGTCATCCCGCAAAGTTCTCTTAGCAACTGAAACTTTAAACCACAAAATAAAACTATTGTTTAGAGTTCGCTATACATACTTCGGTGCCAGGTTTGGGATATGACATTAATTATACAGTAGTAAGTAATAAGTAGATGTAATGAAATAGCTAGAAAATTATTCTTTGTTAAAGTGCAATCTACATATTTGAGGAGGTACATACCGATGCAGACTCTGGAAGGAAAAACTGAATCATTAAAAAACGAAAACAAAAATGAAAATTTCCCTTTTCTTATCTCCGCCGTTTTTGAGAACAATGCCGCCTAAACTGTTTAATTTACATCCGAAACAAACAAAAAAGTGGTGACATGCGCCGACACACCAAAAGCCTAGAGATGTTGAGAGCGTCCGGCCGGCGCGCGCATCGCCGCCGCAAAAAGGACGAATCATTAGGAGGCGCCACACGAGATCCCATTTAAAAGTATGAGAATATTTTCACAAAAAGCCTCACATTCAACTCCCAGCACATTCATTTTATGAGAACAATGAGTGATTTTTGTATTTTTCTTTAATTCTATGTCGATTTTATCCGCGGCTGCGTGGAGGCGAGCCTCTGTGGTTGTCGCCTCGTTCCGTCTTCGACTTTTTGTTATAAGGGAAGCGCGGGCGTCAGAGGCAAACGGTGGTTTTATTCCCGCGGAGGCGCTATTCTCCCGCCCCCCGCCGTGTTTGCAGCTCCCCTGCGACTCCCATTCGCCGGCGCCACATTTCACGCTCCTGACGCTCGCCACACTGAGCCTGAACATGCCCTTGATGCTTCAGACTGCAGCATCACCTGATTAACTAACGACATGAGATTTCAACGGCGTTGCAGCAAAATAATATATTATTCTTTTGAAATCAGATCACCCAGTGTTTTAAATTATTACCGTTAAATCCGTGATTATTTATTCCATCCCAAAACTGACAATAATTGTGTCAATTGTTAATAAGACATACAAACAGGTGTCAAATCATAACTTGTCGTGAGATATCCAGTCACGTTTCCAAGTGATATTTATTAAAGAAGTGAAACTAATGAGTAGCCATGCCGGAGTGCCCGATGTTTTTTGTTATTTATTTCTAACAGATCTATGACGGGGCTGCATAACATGTCCATGTGACGGCATAATGGTGCGGAGACAATGGACTTCAAGACTTGTTTATTGAGTGGATGGAGTTGTTTTGAAGTAGAGTGTGCGCAGGAGTGGAGGCGGCGTCTGGTTGGTGAGAGCCAATGATAGCCGTTCGGCGCGGTGGGAGGAACGAGCGACGTCGAGGAGATTCACCTCGCGGTAACAGCTTTACGATTCATTATAAATATTTTGTGTTATTTTGTTTATTAAGAATCTTCAAAGTACCCTTCAGTTTGTGAAAGACAAGCAAGGAAACCAGTCTGGTAATGGAGACGTTATTATATCTTTATTTTTGTCTGCATGCGCATCGGCGTGTAGTCTAATTTCGTTTATAAAATCAACTTGGCACATGTTATCCTAATGACGTAATTCTGAGTCACTCATTCAGAACAGTTCTTTTAATTTTTTAGTAAACTGTCAATACGCATGCCTTTTTAGCATTTAAAAACGTGATTCATAACAGAAAAGGATTTAAACAGGTAACATAAACAATTTTGTAATAGTTCATTTATAACTTTCCCAATACATGCTTGCTTAGGTACTTTACCCTGCTGTCATGCTAACCTACATGTGTGTTCAACTGGGTTAACATCACGGAGTCTGACTAAAACACACGGCAGATTTGTCTGTATACATAGATTTTATTATTATTCATTTATGAATATGAAAGAACAATGGCAGGTCTCCATACTAAGAATTGTCTGGGATCAAATTGAAGCGTCCCGTAATGAAAAATATATTAAAAGATTTGGCGTTAGCTCCAGAATCTATAAATGAGACTATTTTCATTTGGGAAAGCCGGAAAAAAAAGATTTCGGTGTTTGAATTTTTAGGTTATGAATGAACGCCAAACAACAATTATCTATAAAACATCGCAGATTGAAATTAAATCATAAAGAAATGGATAAATGGTGGTGTGGTCTAAGTGAGGATAACAGTATTTACGGATAAAATGAGAAAAACCCAAATAAATTCTAACCCGCGGTGAAGAGTAGTACTCAATTGTATGTTTAAGAAAGCTGGGCGCGTAATTTAAAAAAATGCACTTGCCCCGTAGACACTAAAACTGACGGTTAGAATACTTATAACACCTAATGTTAGGACAAATGAAAAACACATTTTGTTAAACATATTTATTTTATTGCTCATCCTCATCTCGTATTATTATCTCATCAAGAAAACCTGCTGGTGCTGAGATATGTTCTTGATGTCTGGCCCATCCTAGATACCACACTAAGGTCATAGTGTGTGCGCAGCAGCCTACAGTAGCCTACAGTTCCGGGATTACAACAAAAATCCAATTCACTGGGCACAATCGGAGCACAGTAAGATTAGCTTAAGGTCACGCAAAAGCAATATCGGAGTCCTAAGGGCACGCACTAGTCACACAGGCAGTATCAATCAGTCCACAAACAGTCCAGGTCGGGTAAAAATAAATAGAAGGACAAATATAAACACAAAACACAACCGAGATGAAAAACGCGGAAGGATTCTGTAACGTCTTGACTTGACTTGTCAAGACAGACAACCACAGACAACATGTATTGTCACTGTCAAAGACAAAAGTAGTGCTGCACGTTTCCATTCCGTTTTCTTAAGAATCGATACAACACTGAAACGATCCTGTGATAGTTTTAGCCATTATTAATTGGAATTAAAAGTAGAAGTATTTCTTCAAAGATATCAGTTGATTAAAGACGAAAGAATAGAGGATTTCAATAATTATGTTACAAACAAAACCAACTCTACATGGGTCGATCGATCAGTCGATATATTATATCGATCATTCGATTAATTATTGATACAGATAAATTGCACTCATACTATTTGTACTCACATCACTATTCTAATGGTAACATTTCGAATGTACCTAATTCGAAAATCATTTGATAAGCTTTTAAAAACATAAAATAACTCCGGCCTTAACGAGAAGGAGTGAATAACTGAAAAATCGTAGAAAATTAATTAAATTTGGTTCATATTTCTGAAATCTATGGACGCCAAAAAAAAGTCCAGACCAAATACTGCCATTGTTCTTTTCATAACTCTCAGTAACTTAAGCAATGCAATGTGTCTGTGAGCAAGGTTTGTCGTTTATCAGAGCCCTTAGATTTAAATAGAAAGTAAATGACTGAAGCCCTGCGCTAACTAACTACCCAATATGATAAAACTTTGAAATGCACGATGTTTACTGAAAGTGTGGAAACATTGCATTAAATACCTTATTTCAATCGAGCTTAGCTTAAGGAATGATCATGGTCATCATCGATATAATTTAAAATAAAGCCCAGCATATTAAATACTATTGAAAAAACGCGGCATGACCGCTGCGTTTCCGCACCGTTTGTTGACAGGCTGTATACTCGGCGCCTACGCATCTTCTTTGGCTTGGCAGGCCAGAGCGCCAGGAAATTCAAATTTTATTGCGTTTTTTTGCAATGTGCAGTTCAGTTTCATGTTGTATGTTGATGATTTATTGATTTACGGCCGTGACTAATAGGTATTTACATAATCAAAATCATTAGAGTCATCAGTACAATGATCTATGTTACTGCTTACCTATAATGTCACGATTTCATAGAGTGAAAAGTATTTCGCGGGCTACATTATGGCATTATTACCTTAAATGAATTGAATATTAGATAAACGCACACCAAGACGTACACGTTGATGTACCTCCCATTTCCTTCTTTTCCTTACTAACGGTGGCCATAAGTTAAAAATGCATATTTACGATATTACATCCAAAGTGCTATCCACTTTGTATGCATTTTACCTTGTTGTTCAAGTTATCGTACTTGTTTTCAGTGGGTAGATATGGTTTTTGTAGTATTGTGGCAAAGCTTTATAGAGACATTATGTGCAAGTTTCTTTGAGTCAGACAAAACCGATTTGCTAAAATAAATTGAAGCTATAATGCTATAAACATACATGTACATGTAGGTAATAATATATAAATAGGAATGGCTAGCTCGATACATAGACTAAACTTTCGCTATAGTGATAGTGTAGGTAATAAGTGAGATAAATCCCTCTTTACACATCGTCATGTTAACGCTACCAAAATAATATACTACGAGTACAATAGAAATGACGTGCATTATATGTATGTGTCACAGGAAATAACGTTACAAGGGATTTCGTGAAATACCTAGGCACATCAAGTAATCACTATATTATTCATATCTGTTACGTCTTCTTTCTGAAAACATTTAATGATATAACGAAATACTACCATGTAATTCAGTGACACGTCGTTTCACTAAACTCAATCTATGAAAATAAAAGCATTCAATACCGTAACTGGACTAAACTAACAACCAATTGCCAGTATTAGCCCTGGGTCGAAAGATCTGAAAGTCAAGGGGAGAGGCCTTTGCCCAGCAGTGGGATGACGTAGGCTAACTAAAAGTAACCTAATCTTGAATGTTTTTAGAATAACACAAACTGACAAAAAAAGTGTTGTTTGCATTTTTGGTATGCACAGGATTTTTTTAATTTTTTTTTTATGTGGGGATAAATATATTGACCACCTATGAACAAAACTCTGTGACCATAACCTCTATTACCTAAAATACAGGGTGGAAGGCACAGCGACGCTAGGCCGGTTACCATTCTAAACCCCCCCACACAGAAATTTTTCGTCGGTTAGTAGTAGTGCATTTTGACGTGTAGGTATTGCAGTTTTGTAGGAAACAGCACATTTTTTTTTTAAATTAACCGAATAAAAATTTAAACCACCCAGGAATAGGAGCCTCGCGAAGTGGGAGTGCGAGACTCCGTCGACCGGGTTACGCAGGGTGCGCCGAATCATATGTAGAAGATGTCAAATGTAGAATCTGTCAAATGTAGACTAAACGAAAATTATTTTAACTGTACGAGTTGTTTATTTCTTAACCTTATTAAATTAACGCGAAATAGAAAATAGCTATTTAGTTAGTAGAGGTTAATAATAATTAGAGTCATAAAAAGCTCAGCCTTTAGTCATGGTTTTACAATATCATAGGGTCAAACTTTAGGGCTTTATTCTTAGGTATGCAATGATTTGTCTGAAATAATTTACTTTTATAGTATAAGAAGACGTTACACTTTTAAATGTCATTTTATATATAATACTGTTACAATTGTTGGTGGTCTTCAACTATTTTTGGATTAAACAATTATAATTTGGAGTTGATTGCTTTAAGTAGGATCACAAGTTGTAATTTTTTTGGTTCTAATTTCACGCTAAAAAAGGATTTAATTTTGGTGATCATTTACAACTTTTGTACCTATAAAGTGTTTTTTAACCGACTTCAAAAAAATGAGGAGGTTCTCGATTCAGTTGTATTTTTTTTTTGTGTTTGTTACCTCATACCTTCGTCATTTGAGAACCGATTTGAAAAAATCTTATTTTATCTGAATGGATCTGCTTCCCGATTGGTCCCATAGAAATTTCATCAAAATCGGTTTAGCAGTTTGGTTTTTAAATCAAAATAGCTGGAAAAAATATGTCATCCAAGTAAAAGAAATTGCGAAATTGATACATGACGAGGATTTGTGTGTGATGCGATAACTAAAAAGGGTAAAATAAAAACGTTTTCGCAAGTCGGTTATTTTTTTAACCATAAGCTTTAAATATATTAGCCATATTTAATTCGGATCTCCGATAAAAGATATACACAACACAAGTCTTTACATTTAAATACCCAATGGAAAACAAAATCTATTATGTAGGTACTCCTTAACTTATAGGAGACCACAGCATGCACAATAATGTGAACAACTAAGCTAGCAAAGTTATAGAATAGTTAACAAAAGTACATTTTTTAAAGCCTCGGCTTCCAAATGTGCCAGGAAACTTTTGGAGCCAACTCTAGCTGATAACTGTACTGAGAATTAGATATTGAGATGAGAGAGACTAACGGACGGCCCGTAAGTGACTGTGTACTCGCCTTGATCCAATTTCATTCAGACATATGTACGTATGTACCCAGTACCCTTAGCTAGAACCTGAAGATTGATCCGAGCGGCTGTTATTATTTAGCCACGAGCTCCTCAGACATACCTACCCACCTGATGTTTTTCAGAGGCTTCTTTCAAATTAACTTCAGGTCCTTCTCAGTGTTGTATTGTGGCATGAATCTCCGATTTAAGTCGAAATCCATCCGGTTTTTGCAGTTTAGGCACTCAAAGAACTTTTAATAATTAAAAATTGAAAGTTTGTAATGAGCATCAGATTTAGATTGTGTATTAAAACTGTTTGAAAACTGTGATGGAGTATACTCGCAATAAAATAGTTTACAAAAATAGTCTAGCTCATGACAATATACTTAGAAAGCCTAGTACTCACCTTTTTCAGTAATAACTGAAATGAGATCAGAGGTAGATTCATCTTCCTATTTGCAGACGAAACTTCCATTTTTATTTATACTTTAGTAAAGTTCCTCGAAATTGCAAATGAGTTTAAGTGTCACCGAGATATCTGGAGGCTTATTGTACAATAGTTTTATTTGCACTTCTCAGACCCACAAATAATCCTCTGTAAAAATTTGGAAGTTTGCGAATAACGAAACTTTTTCGGTTATATTAGTGTTACTTATTATGAGACGACAAGTAATAGAGAAGTTTGGAAGAAGATGACATTCTGCGCCGACCCCAAATTAATTGGGTTAAAGGCAGGAGAATTATGATGATTAGTGATACTTATTTTCTATTAATCTGAATAGCAAACGTACAATTTGCTATTCAGATTAATAGAAAATTTATATAATAGGTAATTGACACTGTTTGTCCTGTCTTTTAGTAAGGATGACCACGTTGGGAGCGTTATAAAAATCTATAGTAAGTGTGACAACAAAATTAAAAGGAGTATTAGTTATACTACACCAAAAAGGTGCATTTATCTATCCATTTTTTCTGCCTGATAGGTTGGAGCTTTCACAGCACTGATGTTGCAGACTCGACATGAACTTTTAAACAAGATTCAAAATATCCGATGGGAAAATAGACCCCGCCTTTGTTTTGTCCTTTGAACTTCAAGCAATAATTTTTTTATCACAGATTTATAGGCAGGTATTTTTTCGTACTTATTTGTCAATACTTATACAAAAAATCACAATTTAGTTTAGAAAGTGTATACGGAAACCAGTATAATCGATACATTGAGTTTCAGACATTTACTGTAAGAAAATTAAGTATGTAACATATATTAGTTACCAAGTTTTACATTGTTAATGTCCTGCTTTTAGTCAATCTTTAAATACTTATGTCGCTAATGGGCACGCTTTCTCAATTTATTTGAAGTTTTCACCGTGTATGACACAGATATCTTCATTCAAGAAATACGCCAGTTTCGATTCAGATCATTTACAATGTAACTAACAGTGAGCAAGTAAACGAAGCATTACCAGAAAGTATATCTCGGCAATAGTGCGTCAGGTAAGAGCCTAATCTGAATTACATATATTTAAATTAAAATTTTCCGTTTTAATTATTCATTAGTAAGAATTAACTAAACAAGCACCGCTAGTATTCGTTTTAAAACGATGCTAAACTATTATGGTTGATGACAAGCGCCTTAAGACATTAAATGCCACGTCTCTCGCGGTATTTGTCTCAGTGTGAGTCTCGATTAACATGGTCTCTAAAGTATTCCTTAGGTCAGGTTCTAGTAGTTTAACACTTGAAATAACTAGAATTTCAACGGTGAGAATTATTAATAGCAAACACTGTATATATTTTAAAATCTTTAAAAAAATCCTTACTTGGTTAAATCCAAGCAAAATACTTCAATTATTTTAACAAAGTTTTTTGAACTTAGTACTAAGCTCATTTTGCAATCTGCCAGGTAACATGGTGATTTACGGGCCTAATGGAAGCATTTACATTTTGAACATGGACTTCTTTAATCAAATATCTCGAAAAAAACAATGATACAATCAACTCATTTCAGCAGGTATATACAATAATTTATTGAATTACAATCACCTCATACATATTTCGATTATCTCGTACTTTATTTTACTAGCTAAGTTGGCCCCCTAATAGAAAATCCCAACGACATATCCATCGGAAATTCTAATTGGATGGGAAAATAACATATTTTATTTAAAGGCACTCGTTAAAAACGTGCGCACTGTGTAGTATGAATTATAACGGGCATCGTCTGGTAATAAAAACTGTCGTTCGATATCGGCGAGGCATAAATAAGCGTTGTCGGGTAGCGCTCTGGTACATCCTCGATCCCTGATTAGGCGTGCGTCGCGTGACAAACCCCTATTTGTTCGATCATTGTCTTACCCTGCATCCTCGCGCCATCAAAACAAACTGGAACACACACAAACTGCCAGCTACAACGTTCTGCGTTTAGGTATAAACGCTATTCAAATTTAGAAAACCCACGGTAAGGTACTTGCTAATGGCGGGTGTTATTCCAGTAGTATTCTGGAACTCGATATTAGGCTGAGAGAAACAATAGATTGCTTATTTAAATATAATTGCTTTGGATCTTCTTCGAATAGATGCACGTCAGTTATCCTTGAATCTGCACTTACTGTTGCCAATTTTAGGCGCTGTCAAAGTCAAATTGTTAACATCCACGTGCGGTTGATCTTGCTCAATTGTAGAATATATTTGGTAATCTGCTACTTGGCAGCCAAGTTGGCTACACATACACTTTATTGCTGAACGGAGTGCACTCCACGAAATGTATAATTAATGGGAACCGGCATCAATAAAAAGAAAACACGGAGATGTCTTTTGCATATAATTAGATACAATCCCTACATAACGTAAATATGCTTTAATAAGCTAAAGCAAACTACAGTCAGAGATAAAAAATATGTAGATTTTGGAAATTGCATTTTCTGCTAATAAAGATTTTATGATCAATTGACATCTGTAAAGTTTAAAACTTAGAGTACATTTTTATTTGTCGTAAGAACCAACTTCGAAATACGCGTCACTTTAGCACTGGCGCTTGCCATGGCGTAAAAGTAACTTCACAATTACGTGGTTCATAGGATCTTCTTCCTTTAAGTCAATGGCACATCATTCATCCTACTAATATTTTAAATGAAAAAGTTTGTATGTTTGGCACTGAATCACGTAAGCACAGCTGACCGAATTTTGATGAAATTGGGCACAGATAGTTTATAACCTGGATTAACACAAAGGATACCTACTTATCATCACTAGAAACGATTTCTACGCAGACGAAGTCACGGGCAGAAGCTAGTGTATAATAAACTAGCTGAGCTAACCGAAGTAGTCCGGGCCTTTCTGGATGTAGACAACAGCGCCACCTACTGCGGTCCAACTATTGCTAAGAACCACCCAGATAGAAAACAGAGTACCTCATAATAAGTAACCCAGTGTGTCACCAGTCGGCAAGCGCTAGGAACTGTTTATTAGTTGTATTTTTTGCAATCTGAGTTTGGAGTTTGTGGGCTTCAGTAGACTGTGTCCAGAATCCAGTTTTGCGGAATAATAAAAAAAATCTGTAAGAATTTGATATTCTTTACGCATCATATATCGCATCTGGCTTCAGCAACGTCACCTTGGAGTGCCTTGAGATCGCATCCAAGGCGCTGTTCTGATCCTTGAGCCACTGGTGTAGGAATAGTGGTCTTATTGCTAGTATGATATCGTACAAATCCGGTTTCGCTTTATTCATAGAAGTTTGAGCCGTTATCAGCCAATAGACAAGTACAGCAAGAGAGTGTGATTAAAGGCACCCAGTCTTGATTCAGGGCTGTATCCACCGGCACAACAGCTGCTGCAGCGTCACAAACAGCAAATCCAGTCTTTGTTCATACATCGTTGTAATACTCTCTATGATCGAACGTCATTGAACGATTCTTATAGGAAATTGTCAACATGGAGTAACTATAAAATAATAATATTGTCTTCTTCACAGTAATAAAATGAAAAGTACTAAGCTTCTTAGTAAGCTTAATTAATTAATTAGCTATCTTAAATTAATACTCACTTTTGTCTGATACAATTATAAAACACTATGTGTAATACAATGAAATGAATGAATGTAGTATGTTAAGCTCCTAATGTTGAAGGCAAAACGGGCTAAACGAAACCACGTGAAGCACATCAAAATTACATGGTACGTAATGACAATTTTTGTGCAATGTGTGTAATGGTAGCTAAAAACGTCATACGTGCGTATTCGTAAATACTCGGAAAAGCTAAGGAAACGGAATTGAATCGACATAAAATATCTCTAGACGGCAGGCGCACGTGCGTGGCGTAGTAATTAAGCGCCGCACAGAGCCATCTATTGGGAAAGTACATCATTAAATGAAACAAATAAGTGCTGTGGAAGCCAAATTGTGCGCCTTAAAATTATCTCGAAGACAACATGAATTATGAATAAAATATAAATATTTCCTCACTCGGTTTCGTCTCGTTAAGTTCCGCTTATGCGCAAAGTTAATGAGCCAACCCAAGACAGAACAGTGCTCAGCCGTTGGTGTAACAATTTCTAATTTATTTTATATTGAGTTTTTATTTAATTTATTCAGTGTGAGAGAAGTGGGCAGGTTTCCGATGCTTGTTACGATACGATAATCTCGGCTTACAGGATGTTTGTGGCGATTTAATTGGCACTCGAAATGCTTCGACGTTTTTGCGCCTGCCTTTTATTGCAGGCTAACGAGAAATGAACATAGTTATGTGCAATATACTGTCCCTTGCATGACTCGACTGCTGATGAGTTGCCTATCTAGGTGTATGTTAGTAGTAATATGTCACGCGTTTAATAAAAAAAAACGTCGCATTTAGTTGCACACTTATTAATTAATTAATTTGATCCAGGATCGATGTTACTTAACCTTGTGTTATAATTACTTATAATTCATCATTATTAAACATAATTTATTCACATTGTAATGCTGTCGCATAACAAATAACGATTTATAGAAATAAATATCAAAGCAAAAATAAATTACAATCAAGTTTTTAGTTTTGGGATCTTAACAACTTGGTCACCGATACGATAGTATAAAAGCAATGATTCCGGGCAAACTATTACTACTTAAAAATTCCATGTTTTAAAGGTTTTTTTTACTAACAATTTGATAACGTATTTGTACCTAGGTACATAGATCGATGAGTCAAACAAGAAGTTCAATTTTCTTTACATTGAAGTCAGATTTTTCAGAATTTTCCGTTCATCTGGATGAGCGGAAAATTGAATAGTTAAAAAAGTACCGAAGCATAATTATGCTAAAATTAAAACTTTGAATGGCCGATTTATTATTGTTTAAGTTTTTACTAGCGCGGTTATTTATGTAGATGTGTTTCGGAATCAAACAGGCGCTTTATTCATTAGGCTCGAGTTTGTAAGCCGAACTTTGTGACACACAAATGCAAATACCGAAATGAATCAATTTCACTATCAAATAATTAATACATAAACTCGATTTCAAATAGATTATTTTCTTACAACAAAAAATAATACCGAGAATTTAGTACTGGGAATGTGTTAAGTATGATTTCAATGACTTTTATATTGTATTGCGGTAAAGCCATTCAATTTAACCGAAATGAGTTTTGGAAACATTAAAAGAGCAATTACAGCTTCTTATTAAAGTAGCAGAGACAACACAATAATATTTTTGAATATTTAATGCTTGTGAAGGCAAGACTTTATTTGTTCTTGAAAAAAATATATTGTTGTAATGATATCGTTACCTACCTGTCATCAGTTATAACCTTTTTTAGTTTGTAGTTTCCTCTTTAATCTCTCGTTCTAATGTAGGTACTACATAAATGCGTGTTTCGGACGAGTCCGAATATCGTAGGTTATTTATTAGGTATAAATATAAGTAGAGTAACAACGCTTAAAAGATCGTCTTCACTTAAATACCTACCACATTATAATGTCGTCACTGGTGTTCTGACAAGTCCGCTTTGTGCTTGGAGTTTTTCGTTGAAAGTTGGATATGCTGGCCACTCGAAAGCGCATGAAAGAGCAGCACACCAAAGCTTTCCACAACCACCGTGGAAAGCCTTCGAATGCAGTCTCTGTGGCAACATCATCATTCATCATTCATTATTAAAGTGACAATTTGTTCATAAAAAAATCAGCAAATTTATAGCAGAGAGTGTTTCTATTCGTGATAATGACAGATTATAAGAGCTTTGACAAACAAAATACAAAATAATAAAATTTAGGTCGGTGACTAGAGAGACGACGATAACAAGATATAAGACTTTATCTTGTTTGAATTTCGTTCGAAGCTCTTTAAGAATTGATTTATGTTCTCACAAAACATTTCTTGAAGACTGTCAATTAATACAAGATAGTGACGTCCATTGAATTTCAGACATCAATTCCAATTATGTGCTGACGGTGGTCCTTACGGGTAAACAGACGCCTGAAAGTCTGCCAACCAGTCTTCCCAAAAGGTATCGTATTACTAGGTCGTAGAGGACAAATCGGCGGATGCTCCAAGTAAAATAGTGGTTTTCAGCTGCATCCATTTAAACTGTAAGCCCACCCCAAATAGGTGAGAAAAGGAAGTTAACAAAATGAAAACGTTACAATGTTACCACTTATTTCCAAAACTTAATAAGGAAATCTGAACTGCAACCGGCAACTCACACTTGCAATAACGTAAATAGATATTATTCCCGCAGCGAGAAAAGTAGGATAGTTACTTGCTAGTGAGCAAGTTCTTTATCCAAAGGTGCAACAGTATTATCGTACCAATACCTTAAAAAAAACATTAATAATATATTAAAGGCCCTAAGGTTGTAGCTGTATATTCCTAGTAAATAAAATATGTAAAGCGTCGTTTTTTTTAAACCCAGACCGGAGGCTAAACCCAACATTTTGATTTGTTTATCTAATACCAAAAACTAGAATGCCATAAAGTAGGTTGTAGTTGCTTCTTTTTCAGTCTTACTAAGGGAAAGTATGTATTACCCAGTACTAACCGGGGTTGTGGAGGTCAGATAGGCAGTCGGTCCATGTAAAATACTGGTATTCAGCTGCGTCCGGTTAGACTAGAAGCCGACCCCAACATAGTTGGGAAAAGGCTAGGCAGATAAATGAGCATGGCATTATAGATATATATATATATATAAATAAATAAATAATAGATATGTATAAATAAATAATATATATATATATATATATATATATTATAAATATATCATCATCATCAGATGCTGATATATTTATAATAGTCTGAAGCAATCCCTCGGTTGCTTAAAGGTTAGTAAAAAATAACTAGTGTATTGTTTCGATACTAAGCATCCGCCATCTTTTGTTATTTTTATGTTATCTTACAGCCTTGAGTACTAGTTCTTTTGGCCCTGATAAGCCACATTCGTCAAATGATATCGGTTTGTTATAATTTCCATTTTTAATTGGATAAAAGGAATTATTGTAGGAATGAAACATGAAGTCTAAATGCAGTTATTTTTACAAACCATCGGTAAAACATTATAACAAGAATGTATTTTCCAAAACTGGCATAGCGGTTAGAAATAACATAATACTGTTCTTGATCTATATACACGCTTGCTAAACCTCAATCAACCATCACAAACACGTATGCGAAAATTACGTTTGGCTTGTGATGCCGATTCGACAGAGAGGTGTTTTTCGTTTTATTAAACCATCATCATTCTCCTGCTCTTAACCCAATTTATTTGGTGTCGGCGCAGCATGTCTTCTTCTTCCATATTTCTCTATTAATTGTCATCTCATCAGACACCTCCTTTCTTGCCATATCATCTTTCACACAGTCCATCCTTTGTTTCTTTGGTATTCCTCTACTCTTATACCCATCCACATATGTACGTGCATACTCAACACTTTCCTCACGATATTTTCCCCATTCCTCCACATCATATGCCCGCTCTACCGCGACAACCGATAACCACACAACTTTTTAGTCACCGGCGCCACTTTTAGACCTCTCTTATGTACCTACTCATTTCTTATTTATCCATTCGCGTAACACCACAAATCCCCCTTAGCATTCTCATCTCAGCCACATGCAAATGTCTTTCGTAGATCCCTTTTGTGACCCAACATTTTGATCCATACAAGACAGCAGGTCTAACCATTGTTTTATAAATCTTCCCCTTGAGTTTAAGGCGAATGCGGGAGTCGCAGATTGTTCCCGTGACCTACCGCCATTTCATCCATCCAATGTTAATTCTGTGCTTAACACTACGTTCCATTTCGCCATCGCTTTTCCCAGGTGAATCGAGATACCGAAGTCGGATCAGGCAGGAAGAAACGCGCCATCTAGCGTTATGACTCCAGGACTGGAGAGACCGCCAAAATCGCAGAATATGTATTCGGTTTTAGTTCTGCTGATTTTCAAGCCAACATTCATCAGTTTCTGTTGTCATTTCGCCAATCAAATCAAAGGAAGCTTAAATCTAAACTTCAATATAACCTATGTTACGAAATGTTACCTTGTACGCCTCTTATAAATATAATGGATTGATTTGATATTTACGAATCGCAATTATAAGAAAGAAAACGTATTAACAGCTGAATAAAAATAATAAGTCATAGCAGTAGAAATTTCTTGCAGTAAAAAATTCAAAACAAATATTAAATGTAAATCATGGACTTCACTTCTCTGCCATGAACTCTAAAATTCAGACGGAAATCAATTTGCCTAAATTAAGAATGACATTACGAGATTAAAATTTACTGGCCGGGCGCTAAGTGATTTATTGTGAGACCAACGATTTTTCACAGGAAATCTATGCACAAGTGCAAAAACTGAATACTGCTTTTTTGCATCTACTGCAGATTATAATAAGGCAGTATGTTCCAAGACACCTTTTCGATAAGTCATCTGTTATTGATAAATGCAATAGATTGATTTATGAAAAACTAGCAAGTCAGTTGGCACAATGAAAAAAAAAACAAAATCACATACTCAATTTTTATTTTATCTCAATTAAAAAAACCGAGTTTTTAATTCCTCGGGCGGCGCGTTGAGTTTCTTCCCTACAAACTTTATTTTAACTTCTTCCATACTTGACGTAAGTTTTGAAAAACTATTAATAATGTTAAACTTTTTAATTTACCAAGGTCCGTATTTGTACCAAGTTTTAAGTTTATAATCCTATCAGGCTCAGGCTTTTCATATGAAAACCCCCCTTTTGACCCCTTTAAAGTTTGATCTTGTTAAATCCCTTCGTATTTTTCCAAGACATTTAGAGAGAAGCCTCGCCGACGTGGCCGCTACGTTGTAGGTGGTCTACTCTTTATGACCGTCAATGAAGATTCGGGCCCGTACGAAATTAGATCGAAACTTCGAAATTAACCCTACGCCCTATTATTTACCGATTCATGAGTTTTGACATACATCGGGACTAGGGACAACTGTCCAATCGTGTTGTCATTCGTTTTTGGTTCGGGTCCCTTACTAATCGTATTTCCGTAAGTGATATGGAGTAGGAAACGCCCGTATCTTCGGTCGAAACTACGGGTTTCGTGCTTGGAGAGTAGACCTCCAACTCTGACGTCTTTCGTAACGCGTGCGCGTTTCGCCATGACCGACGCGCACGCGTTGAAACGCACCGTGTAGCGTATCATTCTGGTTTTTAAAAGGGTGTAAATAGACGCTTACCGAAGCCGAAAGACATTTAATTTTGGTCTCTCCGTCATTACGATTTTTTTTTGTTCTGAACCATACCATAAGTTCCAAATTTTCCCAAGTTTTTTTTAACACTAGTTTTTAAGGTTTACTATTCAATGCATCCACCAGCATGTTTTACGGAAGTGCGTTACATAAAGTTACCGTATTAGGTGATATTTCACCACAAAAAAGTCGTTTCCCAGCAATAATTATAATTTTTGCGTAGAGGCTTCGTGAAGCTTCCGTTTACAGCCTGTATGTAGGCTCCTTCGTTTCAACGTGTCGACAATTCATCGTATGACATCTTTGTAAATCGAAAAGTGGCTCTTAATGCACCACTTAGGTTCACGCATACGTGTTTTTTCCTGTGCATTCCCGATCTAATAAGGAAGTATCTTTCCATAGGTAACCATAATAATATGATGTTCTGAAATTTATGACTATTTTCATATAAGCATTTTTGCTTATATAGAAAATAGTCATACATTTCTGACTATCATAGAGAGCTCTTGCTCTCACTCAGACCTTATTATGTCTAATTTAGTAATAATTATGATACCGGCAATCTATATAATCTGGTATTCTATTGAATACGTAGGCATTCTATACAATACCGAACGTTCAGTCGGCAAGTTGTTGAATATGTGGTTGGCAGGATAGCGGGAGTGATTTCGGTAAACTGTTTAATATTTTTGTCAACAAATTAAGTATCGTAGTTGAGGTCGAGGTTTTCTGAAAGAATTTAGATGTTTTAGTGTTCTATGTACGTACGTACGTAAAAAAATTCTTTTTTAATATACGGCTGTTTGGCGGCTTCGAGTCATCATTGCCATCATAGGAAGGCACGAAGTACAAAAAATCTCGCCTTCAATGCAACGAGCATTTCAGAATGTCACTTAAGTGATCGCCATGCGACAGCTTTCATATTCGTGTCGCTGGCATGACAGTTTTTTTATCTTTTGTTGGCTCAAAACCTATTTCCACAGCGTCGTCGCTAGCAGTGCAGAAGTTATTTTGGCTGCAAATTTTGGGGTCAATCGTTACAGGTAGTCAGTGGCCCGAAAGTCTAACAACCATTATTTCCAAGGGATTATTACCGGTTGTGGAGGTCATATAGGCAGTCGCTCAAAGTATGATAACTCTATGAAGTGGAAAATAACTTTACTTTCGGAAGTCAGTGACTTTTGTTTGTTTCATTGACTGTTTTTGACACCGACGTCCGAAAGTAAAGTGTTTGTTTTGGAAGTCGGTGGTAAGTTTTTTATTTTACCCTTTTAGTTGTGGTATCTCACATAAATTCTTGTCAAGTATCAATTTTACACTGTAGCTAGAAGATATTAGCACTTCATGCACATAGACAAAGAAGACAAAATGATAGAGGATATCTCATAAAGTACCGAAGCAAAGTTGCCACCACCGCGCAAGCTTCTACTACAAAATGAAAAAAAGAATCGCTTAAATCAGAAGACCATCGATCGGAACAGTAATCACGGAGAAATTGGTGAACATAATATGAAAACAAAAAGATGCTGGTGGAATACATAACCAGCTCCATTTTTAGTAGTCGATTAAAAATACTGGTATTCAGCTGCATGCAGTAAGACTGGAAGCCGACCCCACCAGAGTTGAGAAAACGCTAGGCATGATGATGATGATCATTTTTGGCTCAAGAGGCAAAATGAGAGGTGAAATTAGTTTGTTGCATTTGAACCGCAGGCAAATTCTAGTGCAGATTAATCAAAATATTTTGTGCATAAAACTTTATTTTCTTTTTGTTTCGATGGTACGTCTTATCAAATTACTTGGGCCCGGTAGCCAGCTATAGTAATAGCAGTGCCTGAAGGTAATATTATTTAAGTCCTGGTACATAGTGCAGCAAGTGGACCACAGTGTGGTCGTGGGCAACCGCTTTTTTGATGGTGTTTAAATCAAAATAAGATTTTTATTCAAAACTTGCTCCACTTTGTAGTTACCTCAGTGGGCTTATTAGTAGCAACGTAGCCGCTACGTGATGCTACAAATATGCCACCGATTCTTTTTTTGTTGAACTCGCTTAGGAATCTAATTTTCGCTCTATACATTTATATAATCTGTCCTAAGTAGCTACAGTAGTTTGCTACATGCAAATAATGGATGTAGCGAAGCCAAAATCTTTAGTACAAAGAAAGTGGAAACACACACACTCACAGCTCATCTAAATTGATACAAAAATATAATCAGTCATTCATTGAATTTCAGCATGTATAAATGAAGAGTTAGTATTTTTTACGTTCAGAAATATAGCTCCGATCCGTAATGAGCTAGGGCAGGTAATTTAGCTAAAAAGAAAAAAAAGCCGACTGAAGGATCCAGTTGGCTTGGGCAGCATTTGGAAAACTTTCTCAAGTTTTCTCGTCACCGATGCAAGACGTTTCAAGACTAAGGTCTTCAACCAGTTTGTCCTGACCGTTATGATATACGACGCTTAGCGCGTTATGGAACGGGTTATGCTTGGAGTTCCTTTGAAGGATAATCCGAAATGAATTATATTATCCGGAAAAGAACTGACCGATGATCAATGGAGAGAACGCGAAAGACAGGGTGCTGTGGTGCATCTTGGTGGAGGCCTGCAGCGAGGGAGTAATTAAGCTCACTAATACTTTTAAAACTGAAGTGTTTATAGAATTTCATCACTAACCGTGTCTATATATATACTTTTAAACTATAAATTGTTAATTCAAATGATTTTTTATTGTTGCGAAGTAATAATAACATAACATGATAACATTCCTGTAACTCAGTATGGTTTTCAATACATCAAATATTTTTTGTGGTAGTCATACTTTTATAATGTGGTTAGTACCTACTTAAATCTTTCGTCAGCCTCATTATTTTTCGGTATCGCTGCACAAAATCTGTCCAATCTTAATCTGTATCACACGATACTCACTAGGTTTAAATAAGTCATTCGACGAGTAGAACAAAGCTTTTAACTTCGCCGCTTCGAAACCAAGCATCTGTTTGCGGTTTTATCTAACTTGTCTAATAAATTGCGCAAGTCTAGTTATATTATATACTATTATGGTTAAACCTACCTGTATCTCTTTGTAAAGATTGTGTTAACTTCTTGAAAATGGTGAATGTTAGAAATCATAGTTTTAATTTTAGCGATGTCTATATGTTTCCCACAGATAGATGCGATAATACCTTCAGGAAAATGTTCATCATCTCGCCATACAATTAAAGCGAAGAAAACAATTCATGGCTTATAGTCAATCGTTTCGTACGCTTCGAATGGGTTCAAAATCACACTCCATACTTTCATTTTGGTTTTCATTATATACTTAGGTACATATATGAAATCATCTACCTAGCCTTGCTCAACTGTGTTGGGGTTGGTTTTCAGTCAAACCGGAAGAAGCTAAATACTCAAACATCAAAAGTCATTCATTCAAATTAGGCTGATAATCAGCACTTTTTGAACATCAAAGCTTACAAGAGGCAGTCCCTCAAAGCGACCGTCCTTCTTACTGGTATTCCAGTATTTTACACAGAGCGACTGCCTATCGGACCTCCTCAACCGAGTTACTTGGTAATACGATTCCCCTTGGTAAAGGAGGTGGTCAGACTTTCTGGCTTATAATACAGCTTCTTTATGGTATCAGAGATAAATTTCTCTTAATCAAGTTGCTGTAAGTTTCAGTCGTGTAATTGACTACCATGAGTACTAGTTAAATAACAGCATTTCAATTTAAACCTGTCCTGTAATGAGTTATTTGACGCTAATAGTTTGCCTCTTCAGGTTTGCTATTTCTGATATAGGTGTCAATGTGTATATTCATACTTACGTACGTCTGTGATTTCTTTCAAAGAAAGGGTTCTGTATTTTCTCTATTCAGATTTGTACGATACTTGTACATATTATTGTAGAATTGAAGTTAGAAACGTGTAATATTTAATCTAGTCTAGTGTTGATAGGTTGAGTGATTCGTTGACAGAGCAAGAGCGTGAGAACCGCGCTGGGCAATGTGGCTACACGTTATACCGCTTGTAACTTCACTCATAAACCACTTAAGATTTTAATATAGCAGCAGTTGAAAGAATAACTTGGAAATAATTATAAAATAAAATAGCAATTTTTTTTCTACTCAATAACTTCCGTTGAAATACAAAGTGCATCAGAAAATATTATGACTTATCTTATTTCTTACAATATTTCGTATGGGTATTATTAAGTCAAAGGTTTATTCACAAGGATACGTCCTAAAATGTTTGTCAATAAAATTGACACTGTAGGTACCACTAATATCCGGTTATTTATCCAGGGTCAACGCTAGCAACAAAGAACTTTGTTAAAATTTATCTCTAAAAACTTCCGGTACTAACAATCGAATATAAATCCATTCATATGTTTTTTAAAACGCCCATGACAATAGCGACACGAATCGAAACGCAAACAAATCAACGTCACCTTTAGGCGACGCAAACCGATTAAACTTGGACAAAGCACGCATTGACCTTTGCATTAGGACGCGGAATCAAAAATGATAGGGTAGCCAACCCCCGCTCATAATTCAAGAATCATTCTCGTCCATATTCGACGATCCTCGGACAATGGCTCGGACAACACACAGTTAAACACCGCAAATGCCGTAAGCGGCTATAAATCATTGACATAGCGGAAGTGCGTAGCCTGCCAGTGGTGAGAGAACCCCAGCAATAATGGTTGCGCGGCCGTCTCCGGCATTTTCAGCGTTATAGATAAATTAAATGCCAACACATCCAGTCGGGCAAGCGCAGCGGAGGCGCGCCAGGAATGTCCAAATAAATTTTTTGATAAACGCACCGGAAGCTGGACCTATTACGTGACACTGTCCCCGTTCCTTCCTTATACTCCTCAGTTATTGTTTTTCTCGGTTGGCATTCGGGGAATTTTAAGCTTTTATTCAAACCAGCATATGGGAAGCGCGGCCCTTTGAATCGATTTAGAGATCGTAATCAATAAACTGTAATAGGTCAGTTTTGTGTCGGAATTAATCAACCGTCAAAGGTCTGGCTATAATTGAGCGCCAAAGGTTGCGGGTGTGTCGTATATCTCACTAATTAATGGATTCACTAGAAATGTTTTTGTCACAAAAGATACCGCTTAGCCGCACAAAAAACATCTCGAAACGTTTTTGTATTCAGATACACAACAATAACCCTTTTTCGGTTTCTAGAGCATGTGTTGTTTATGTGGCAATGTGGAGCATAAGAAGACACAGAAACTGCTTTCATTAGAATTATTCGCCGCATATTGGCGGGGCGGAATAGGTGCGTGCGTGTTCGATATAAAGAAATATTAATATTCCCTTGGCTATAAACTAGCGTTTGACGATAATAATTCGAACGCATAAAACAAAGGTTTATCTATGATCGAAAGGCAGCCCCTAGAGAGTTTAGTGTGAAATGTGTTCTCAAAGACACCGTTTAGTAGCGTAATGCGCGTGACTGTCGTACAAATTATGCATTTTCGAGACAAGCCGATTTTATTGCTGCGGAAGTGACGTCAATAAAGCACAGTGTACAGCAGTTTAATGTTCTCGTATAATAATTTTTGATCGGCTCGGTTCACGATATGCATCACGCCTGACACGGTACGTGGCACTGGGCACACGTGCTCGTTGACAAACATCATGAGCTGGAATACCTCCTTTGTGCCGTCTAACGCACTTGTCCATTACAAGATTTTGTTCTTAAAATCTTTTAAGTACTTGCCTACTTTTTAGTATTACCCTCTCGACTTAAAAAACGTACAAACACTTCACTCAGGTACTTACTTCAGTTTTCTTAGAATGATTGAATGAATTAATTTAGACCGTTTAACACTCAAACATAATGACGAGCATACATAAATTATGAATAAAAATGAACAGGTGTGCATATATTTAAATAGCTCTCCTTAACCAGTACCAGAAAATACGTCGGGACTATTTATAAACCATTCATTAGCCCAGTACAGTTATTATTAATTTATCTTTATTTAGATAATTATGTAAACACTAATATGTACTAAATAAATAGCTGCTATAAGTATCGCTGTGTGACTGAACTATTATACATGATTACTAGACATAAAAAGTAATGTAAATACGTAAATACGTTACAATAAATAGCCGCGCTTGTATTCAATTTATCGATATTATTGTTTTAAACTACGACATAATTCATAGCTGTAAAACGCGCCGAAACATCATAACACCCCAAATATAAATGGCGTGTGACGCCCAACCGTTCCGAAGGCCCTTAGAGATTCGGTACCAACTCAAAAAATGATATACTCCATACCTTATATTGAACGGGAAATAAATCGTATACTTCCTTTAAGTGCCAATAAAAGTTGGAGTAAATCATAAAAGTATCACTCCTCGAGAAATGTCTATAACAAGTGTGTTATTGCGGAATAATTCAGTAGCGACGGAGGGTGGTTTGAGGGATGGCTCCCTCTAGATCCAGCCGGCGTACTCCGACCTGGAATTCCCGATGCTCTATCAAAGCCTTCAATTATTTATCGGACCCGTGTCTACTTTTCATTTTACTCCTTTCTCCGGTAAGGCTTTCAGTGCCGGAAAATAAACATGTCACACTATTGGGAATACGTTTTACATGAATAGTGGTCTTGTGACTATAAACTGTAGCGGTTGCGATCCCACGGCTGACAGTGATGTACGGCGCCGGCTCATATTAATTATTAAATTGGGACTAACATGTTATTTGTTGAATAAACTATAACAGGATTGATTTAGATTCGCACCTGTGAGGATACTCGACGCTACTTATTGACGTAACGTTTTCTATGAGACCCAGAGGGATAGTTTAGATCATAGGTTCCCAACGGGATCGGTACCGGCCCCTAGTGGGCGCTGGAGCTTTCATGGGGGCGGTAGCAGGTCCAAAGGGAAATGGGGGGTATTATGAAATACCTCTATTTTCATGAAAAAACATTTTATCTAGCCGTCTAAAATTTTTATCTTATAACTCTTTTGTTAAAGGGAGCGTTGGTTTTTTTCCTTGTAAAGGGGGCGGTAGTGCATAAAAGGTTGGGAACCTATGGTTTGGATAGTGACGCTTTAGTAACAAAGCGAAAACCGGAATTTCAAAGTGATTATGTATGCTATTTCGAAGGGAATACTTAAGCTGTAACACAAGCACACGAAGTGACTCTGACAAACTAATCGTTTACCCATCCCATGCACAATGCCAGCTCATTATCACCATTTTGTCATTGCGGAGCCCCGGCAGTACTTACATTTTCTATGTCTTCCCAATATACTTTCAATCTTACACACGTATAATACCGGAATGCGCCATATTGCCATTTATTCATGCAATACTTTTATTTTAGTTACGGTAACTACTAATAAATCAAAAGTTTAATTTATAGTTACAGTTTGCTATAAAATACTATCATTACGCACGCTTACAGCAGAGGAAACATAAAAATTATATTATCTCTTCACGTGTAAGCTCGATTCGTCGTTTAGTACCTAGTAAATATATTGAATTATTTGGTCATTGTAAAATATATCAAAAATGACAATGTCAATAAAAATTGTCCAATTTTGTCTCAATAGTGTTAATAGGCCTTCCAGGTGAAGCTTTTTTAGCGCATAAATTTTAAATGTAAAACAAATTATCATATAACAGTTGCTTTTTTCTTTATTGTAAAAATCTCAGTTAAACTCTTTTTTTACTAAACATTTTCAATTTTATTGAAAACTCTGCTAAGATAAATAAAACCCGTAGATATATTTAATTATATGACAAAAAGAGGTTTTATCGCTGACATCTACTAGCTACATTATCCTGGAATGGCTATCGTCTCGCCTCTAAAAAGCTTATTTTTACTCATATACGAGTACGTATGTGTTAGTACACACGATTGGTGCGTAGGTGCGGCCACACAATACGGACATCTCTCGAGGTTGCGGCCAGTTATGTGAGGCAAAAAGCGATGATAATGACAGAGTCCATCGGCGCAAAGGGCGCGGGATGAAGCCCCGCCAGCGAACGCGCTCAGAATAACAAATGATCAGCACATAGACGGCGGAATGTTGCAGACTGGCCTTCCTAAAACATCTTTGGCTTTAGATATTAAAAGAGCGGCAGCAATGTTCGATGATCGATTCCGATTCGGGATATTTTTAGGCATTCGGCTGCATAGATTTCCGTTATGAAATATTTATAATATGTCAGTTCGCCGGGATATTAGCTAGCCTAAATTTTTACCGAGTATGGCTATTAAAAGATAACCATCGCTGCAGTAAAATAGCATTAAAGATAAATTAATAATACAACGTTACGGTTTAAGTATTGTGAGCTTTAAATAAATAATTACTATATGCAATGAAGATAGAAAATTGAAATATTATTATCAACGTGAACAATTTGTGTTATTAGACAATTTTTGCTGTTCAATTAGGTACTGACAGACGTTTACAATGTTACTATAAGGAATCGTAATTATTAAGCTAACTCAAACACAATGAAAATCCACATAATTAAGCATTGTTTTAATCTTATGTTCAAGAGGCGAAAATGTTCCATTAGTTAAGTAAAAAAAAAATGTTTCTATTGTTTTCATTTTCCTTTGCTAACCTTGTTTACATTGGGTTATGAGTAGTAGCTAACATTTTAAAATAAATATGAACAAACCCTCGTGTTTTGTGTAATACTTAACTGATATTAAGGACCCAATTGTTATCTATCACCTTAGAATTTATACTAATAATAAAGTTACGCCATAAATGCAAACCTACCACCACGTTTACCTGTACCTACACCTTTTGCCGCTACAGCACATATCTGAAAAGCATTTTGCGGATTGCAATAATTTCTTTCGAACTCATAACTTTACCTACTACGACATGGTTTATCAGCTGTTAATCAGCCACGATGAAGCGGGAGGTGAATTCTGGAAGCTATAAAAAACTATTTTCGTCCCCCTTGACTTTTGCATTTCTCTTGTCTGCTCAATCCGTCAAGAAATAATCCGCGACATTCATCACCTGCCTAGCATTTTTGCAGGGGTCAGCTTCCAGTCTAACCGGATGCAACTGAATACCAGTATTTTACATGGAGCGATTGCCAAATAATCCAAGGTACTGGAAACCATTTTTTTTCATCTTGGAATATCTACCGCTACCTAAATCTTTATCATATAAAATCGTAGTGATACTTCTTAGTGGCACGGTGAAGAAGGGGAGGCCTAAGGCAATAGCAGAAACACGTCGCGAACATCGTTCCAGAGTCACGTAACGTTACGATACCGAATTACTCGCTCGCAAACTGATCTTTGGCGCGCCCAGGGAAATATGCGGTAAGGAAATAAAAAGTACGAGTTCCTTACATACGTCTAACAAATAAAGTTTTATTGCGTCATGGTGCGAAGCTGCACTGATCCCCCAGAACTGTGATCATTGGCTATCCGAGTGGACAGGCCGGTGGGATGTTTAATAGCATACTTAGATACGTATTCACGAGTCATGTCCCCAATACGATGGCTTATGGTACGAATATTTTGGAAAGGGCTTTACGAGGATTGATTTGGTCGGTGGTATCGCTTGTGGCAATGGGTTTTAGGATAGAAGATTAAAGACTGATCGTACCATTTCTAATACAATGTATTGATTGTCCTAATAGTCTTGTCTGGGTTTACATTGATTTTCAGTTTGTCGATTCTTAGACCTATCACCCTTTGAAACAAACTAAAGGTTTTTCACAATGTCACCACAACATTTTACAAAACAAGAAAACATTGCAGTAAGTTAACAATCTTTAAAAGTAAACCTTCTAACAACAGATTTTTCAAATCGCCTCTGAAGCGTCGTTTAAATGAAACAACATAAAACTAAATCCTCGTAGCATTATACGTCGAACGGAGTCAGGGGGCTTCAGTTACACAATTTTCACAAACTTTCCGAAACAATATCCCCGACGTTTTCCGCCCGAATCTTTCTATAAGCCTCACTCAGCTTTTTAAAATCTTATTCAAACTTTATAAAATAAGTGGTGCTCCCCTCTGAAGGGGTCTCACTGCCGATATTATTGTGTAGCCATCTGTGACGAGACCGGGACGCCATAGAAAAGACATATTTTTAGATTTAACTCGTAAATTACTTCGATCCAATTGCTTTACGCTCGTGTGAGAATTAGGAGTGAATTTTTATTTGCCAATGCGGTTGTTTATAGCGGCAGAGGGCGCCGGCTTACAGTTATACGTAATCTTAGAGTGTATCTGCTTACATTTACTGCGTTTTGATTTACAGGTTAGATTAACATTACGGCTTATTGTTTCCTTAAGTAAATATGAAATTATAATGCATTACATATATTATGTAGATGGAAATAACCTCAACGAAATGGATGGTTTACACTGAGTCCTAACGATGCAGAAAAGAATGTTTACTATGCGACGTGGAAACATGCTATTGTTCCTATAAAGATATATTATTATGATAATTATGATAGCTATTATAATAACTAGTTAGCTTACCTTTATATGAATTGAACGGGAATAAAACAGCATGCACAGTAATCATTTACACATAAAACGAACACTTTAGTTGTACGATTACATTAGTTATTCCTTACAATTGTAGTCTATTTTCCGTAATAATATCAATTATTAATGCAATTTATTGTATAGATCATAAAGTATATCTTTACAAAGTCATCATCAACGAGCTAGACGAGAGCTACTCGGTGATACGAAAGTGCGTGTCTAATTATAAATCATGCCATCAATCCCAGTCTTCTTATTGGCCTAATAGACATTTTTAGCCTCGTCACACTTTATTGACGGAACTCAACACGTAACTAACCAATTTAAAAATTATGTCTCTCTTTATTAACGTGGCTATAAATTAATTTACTTTCATAATATAATATTACGAGGCTGCTATAAAAAGTGTCTGTCACCATAATTTTGGACACAGATTGTTGCACTAATGCGCTAAGTTTAAAGGAAGGGGTTGACGACCCCTTTTGCCCGATTTCCATTCGTCACACACACGCCGTCAAATGGAAGTTTAATTTTTAAATTGGATTTTTATTGCTATTTGAAATGGAATGAAAAGTGGCAACACCGCGGACTTTGTCATCGGGCAAGAGCGTGTACTTATAGTAAATAGTAAGAAAACCCGAATATTTTGCTTTGACTCACATTTTTACAAACTAAGAAATACAGTTTATTCCACCATTCCTTTATTTGTATACTTTATTATTGTTGGAAAACTAAGTAGCCCCTTTTTTGGGCTGCTGGTTAGACATATTGAAATTAAAACTAAATATTAAAAGTAATATTTAAATAAATAAAAAAGTTTCATTTGTACGTAACATTACAAGATTCGCCGATTTTTTAAAAAGATAATTGACTTTCATCAAACCTGTCAGTGATGGATTTACCTAACGAAAGCTTCACTAAGAACACAGCTCATAGTTAATTTGAGGAGGATTTAAAAAGGAATAGACTACGCGGAAAACATTTCATGGCGCATTTTCATTAAAATTCTAACGCCTTTAAAAACACATCGAATAAAGAGGTAAGTGCTCCTTAATCAACAGTTAACAGCCGGGTGCGGTCCCCTAACAAGCATCTTCTAGACTACACTGCCGCCGTCTTTAAAATTTGCACCGTCGTTGTTTAATGGCGTAATTGGCGGTATAGCATGAGGCATTGTCCGACTCTTTCGTAAATAATTCCCCATGCAACGGCTAATCGTCTAATCGGCAATTATATATGGAAATTATGGGCGGTAAATATAGGTCTCCCGTTATGACCATACTCTGTGGTATATCCAACTTCAACTGAATGCAATTACGGACATCGGAAATATTCTACGAGTATATCTACGCAGAAGTTACTTACGTTGCTGGTGACATTTTGGTTAGTATTAGACCGTCGCCGTTTCTGAATTAATTGATAGAATTCAATTTACACTCAGAATACTAGCATCCACATTGTGCAATGAATTCAGTCAAATAAGCATTATTCTGATATTTTGAAAGGAAGAGTCAACGTTATCCTTTTTTTTTGTATAATTCAACACAACTGCCTTATCGAGGGGTATTTGTTAAGTTTAAGTAACGTTCCTTGGAAATATTGTCTAGAACCAATCTAAACACATTGTGTACCTTTCCATTTAAAATCGATATATTATGGAAATATTAAATTTAGTTAAAGATAATACAAAGTTTACAGAATTAGGTACATTCAACTCTAACAGATAACAAGAGCTTTTAGAATTTAAACAAAAAACATTTACTTAATGGTCGACAAGTATTTGTTCAGAATCTTTTGTCATTATTGTAATTTAGCGGCAACAAAAGTGAGTTTAAATCTTCTTTAACTAAAACTCACATGACATCGTTATCACTCGTTTTTTTTTCAAACTCTTCACCTTATTCATTTTACCCTCAGTTTAAATAAAAAGAGTGGAGCTGTAATAAAAGCGCGGTTCATATTGCAGTGTTGGTGAACAATCGGAAAGTTTAGACAGACAGAGGTGGCGGCGTTATACAAACCCCAAGTTAATTGAGACTAAAGCCTGCATACGGCGCTGAGGAAAGTTTGCGAAACGGTATGTTACCAAAGCGTTATTAGCTGTTGAAGTGTATTAGTGATTCCAACCTGTATTAGTGATGTCACGGTATTTTCAGTTGTAAAATCAGTTAATATGGTTGTATATCCTACGCACAAAATAATACAGAGGTCGTGCCTCTTTGCGTATAATTTTGCAAAGCAATTGTTTATTTTCTTTTTACGACCTACTCAAACACACATTATTATCCATAAATCAAATAACTGAAGGGCCCATAGGTGTTATAATATTGGTCTAAATCTAATCATAAATACTATTTTATAAAACCATTCGATACGAACTAAATCTCTCGTTTCTACATTCCAAACGCTCATGACATAGATCCCTATAACAGTAATTTATACATGAACAAAACCTGACACAATTGTTCACTACAGAATCTACAATGTGGAACTACCTTACCACGGTTCACGTTAAACTTAATACTTACTTGAAACTTTCACGCGGCGTGATTGCGAATCTGAAAAGTTCCAGTCTGGCTTGTCTCAAGCCCCGCATGTGGCGCCAGTGAGAACCTCTTAAACGAATGTAGTTTATACCATGTGTAGCATAAGGTGTATTATCACTTGTAGCTATTATCGCCACTCTGTCAAGCATGAACTATCGGTTCACACTCATGTCTCCCACTTCAGCTCACTGCGGATTAGTTCTTAACTGTAAACGTGTTCTTTGTTCAAGTTTTGTGAACTTACGTAGTAACATTTTCAAAGGTCTGCTTGGTTGAAATGCGTTTCGTACTGAAATTGTAATATGGGCACGTCGATTCACATGGATCGGTTTTGGAAATAGAAAAACAAATCACCAGCTTAGTTATTACCTTTGTTGCAGAAAAACATTCACGTCTAGTTGAGCAACGCGTATTTTGTTAACTTCCATTATTTTCTTTGATAATTTGTCTTTGAACTAGTAATATTATGATATTATGAAGTTGTAGATTCTTATTTTTTTATGACGTGTAGATAATCCCTCTGAAAATATTAGATAAAGGTCAAAACTTTAAAAAAATATTAATTATATCAATGAAGTTTAAAGTAGATACTTCTAAAAGCGTTGATATAACATATGTAACTGAAAATTGAACACCCAAACAAAAGAGGTGAAGGCTAAAATTTTACTTAGTTTTTGACCAAAGTGTACACTAAATCAGAGACTGTTTGGTCAGTTACAATAGTTAGTTAGTTTTGTAGTGGCCGTTTTAATATGAACAGTTGGAAATTTTAATATCACAAACAATTTGCATTTGCGCAAACTGCGAGAGCTTTTAATAAAACCGTGGAACAAACAGCTCCGCTATGGTATGAACTCTTGCAAATTGCTTTAAGCTGCAGGGCGGCGGCGTTTAACAAGAACCTGCGCGACCGAAGTTCCGCCGAGTTCCGTTTTAAGGCGAAGATGCACCGGTCTCTCACGAAAAAATATATGAAAATAACTACTGAACAAAGAAAGGTTAACAACAGTTCAAATAAAATGAAATGAATGATTTGCATTTGCAACGCTAGGAAATTGTTTTTTTCTTGTTTGTCCTGTACTGTTGACACTTTTTGGTGTCCAATAAGTAACATTTATGTATTTTGATTTAGCTATACCTATTTAAACAAATTACAGTCAATAGACCCCAGAATCTTTCCTTACATATAAGATTAAACAAATGCACACAGTGTTGTTTAGTTCAGGGTACACATACTTGTATGTACCTATGCTTGTTTAGGAAAGCAGGCAGCAGTTAGTTGGCAAATCTATTGGGACTAACAGGCACAAAAAATTAGAATAAATCTAGCCCATCTTTTTTGTTTTTGCTATAATAACACCCCACTGTCTTAAGATTTTCCTTAAAATGTCATCCAAGAAATTCTAGTTATGAAAACGAGGCCCTAGTTTCATTAGAAAATAAAGTGAGAAAGGTACTTATTACGAGAACGACCTTATTTAATAAACATTGTTGAACTAAATACCTACCTACATTTCCAACATTGGAACCGCCGCAGGCCAAAATAATTAGTGGCTAACGAATCTCATTGAAAATAATTTGGTACATACAAAGATTGTTGGCTGGCCGGCTTTGTAACAAGCGCGTTTCGTTCTATTGTTAACTCTAGTACCGGTAACGGACACTAGAAAACGTCCAATTAGCGAGGGCTGAGCCTTAAGCCCGAGCTCGAGGCCGATGAGAGCTTGCGAACAAAACTATGTGGTGGCGCGGAATAGCGAAGCAAGCAATGCAGTCGCCCCCTCCCCGCGCCTCCCACAGCCACCGCCGGCCCCCCCAGGTACACACAGAGGTGAACAGCAATCTCGTCCGTACAATACTCTGTAGATAGTTCACAACACAATAGTTTCTGCGAGTCTCGCCAACTCGCGCCGCGTGTAGGTAGCGGTTACGTTCGAACGTGAGAATTAACTTTTTATTTATGAAACGGTTTGCGACTTGCGTTTTTGTCGTCAAAACATGGTTTCATGCTTATATGAATTTGGATGACAGAAGCAGTAATTCGTTGGATATACATCCGTTGTACCTACGTATGTAGTCGGTTGCTGACTAGTGATATTTTAGCATTAAGCAATCCTTTAAGAAAAGAAAAAGTTCTTTTTTCCAGCTTTATTTTTTAATTTTGTTTGATTGATTATGACCCATGAGTAAATACAGAGCCTAGATAGCTCCATTTTTGTATTCACTTTTGTTTATTGACACCAAATAAGGACAGCTAACACCAAAGCCGGTTTTCCATTAGTAATTCATCTACTACCTCAGGAGACAGGACCTTTCAAAATAACAGACTATGTACTTATACCTACTTAGGTGCGGATTTAAAATTGAAATAGGTTATATGTTGGCTGACACGCCTTACTTGCCAGACTAAAAGGAATTCAATAATCTATACTTCTATACTAATATTATAAATGCGAAAGTTTGGATGAATGGATGGATGTTTGTTACTCAATCACGCCAGAACGGCTGAAGGGATCTGGATGAAATTTAACACAGAGACAGATTATAGTTTGGAATAGCACATAGGCTACTTTTCGTCTCGGTAGGACGGTCCCGTGTGTCAATTATGGAAAGCCACGCGGGCGAAGCCGCTGGCATAACCTAGTACACTTATATTTTCTTTATCATACTGACATAGCTCATTGATGTAGGTACATCAAGAACACAGACGCCGACACATTAATTATTAATATTATTATAAGTTTCCTTGTCTTAAGGGTTAATTTAACTTATTTTAATGTTATCAGATGGTCGTCACAACCTTGTCAGTAATCCTCCTTATCAGTAAGATGGGTCGTTTTTGCAGGTGAGGCAAATCTTTTTTGAATGAATGTAGTTTCCCTCTTTACAACTGTGTTTTTTTTACACTGTAGTAACTTCACTATTTTTGACACTAAAATAACTTCACCTTAACTGATGTAGCTACACGAAAATGGTCTTAGGAGACTATCCATAATTTTTCGTGAAATTTGATCACAGATTTTCAACAAAAGTTACAGTTAAACAGTCAGAAATTGCAAAATACATTTTGTATGAAAATAAAGACTATCCATAATTTTTCGCGGAATTTTGAACCCCATTCACAGATTTTCAAAAAAAATTACATTTAGCAAAAAAATTGCCATTTTACACAAATTCTAAAACTACTAACTACACTACGAAAGAGAATCGATTGGCATGACAAAAAAATCGTGTAAAATTTTCATACAAAATGTATGGGAACAGTATTTTGTAATTTCTGACTTTTTTAGTACTTCAATCTTGGTGGGTGGGTCCCTTACAAGTTTTTGATCAGTATTAGAAACAGGATCGATTGGCATCCAAAAAGAATTTGTGTAAAATGGCCATTTTTTTGCTAACTGTAATTTTTTTTTAAAATCTGTGAATGGGGTTCAAAATTCCGCGAAAAATTATGGATAGTCTCCTAAGCCCATTTTCGTGTAGCAGCATCAGTTAAGGTAGTTCCCCTTACTGCCCCGCTGCAAGTTTCCACCCTGTTTTTGTGTTTCTTGTTTCGAGTTACATTACTTATTTTGTACGATATGCCATATTGAAAATGTGATTGGGCGATAACTCTTAATAAGTATAACCAATATGCGCTATGACTGTAGGAGTCAGATTAAAAAGATTGAAAAGTACCTTATTAGTATGCAAGTACCACTCAAAGTTCCCAGCCTTTACCACCTACGCGTTGCAGCGATATTTATATCAACACTTTGCTGCTACTTGTAACGACAAATACATTTTATCAAACAATTTTAGTTAAGTGTTCTAAATGTCTCATTGCCCTTTGACCACACTTACTTATGTGACTTATGTTTTTATTATAGCCAGTTCACTTATGAACAAAATAAATAAACAAGCGACAACTTATGATTTACAAATAATTTGTCGCCTGTTAACTTGTCGTTCGTTGTTTGTTTTGAATTAGAAAACCTGAAATCAGAAAATTTCATTGTAGCCCCTTTAACTTAGGAACAGAATCGCTTCATCAATTTTAACTAAAGATACTGGGACCACAAACGTACTGTTCATAACAAAGCGCTGTTTAAAATACTGATAATGGATTCGAAGATTCATTCTATTATAATCAGTGCTACTTAAATCTATCTCTTGTGTTCCTGGTGCTTCGTTAGTATGTGATTCGATCACAGTTTGTTGTAAAGATTATGTCTTAAAGAAACTCTCATCCGGTCTTCGGGTACGACCGCTATACATGAGATTAAGAAATATCTCCTCAATTTCATTTAATTTGTAACGTACGAAGCACTGTTTCACACAACTAAACTGATATCTACTTATAATTCAGTTCAAATTATACTAAATTCATTTCAAATATTAGTTTAAATTATAATAATTCTCTTAATACGATGGGATTGACTTAACAAACTGGATACGACTAGACTGGATTGAACTGACATACTCGTTATGTTAAATCCCAAGGATGTGAATAAACCAATTGATTTAAAATCGACCATATCACCATTCGTTTGGCTCTCTGAATTCAGGAATTGGACAGTTCGGGTTCAATGGCTTGTCAGTTCACTTTATGGGAACACTAAACGAGATTGAAATTTCCAGGAGTACGTTCTTTAATGCAATAGTACTGGTGTCACCGCGAATTAAGTGAAATGAAATAGTGTAGTATTGTTGAAAAGGTAATTTTATTAAAATACATACAATAAAAATCCACAGTAAAATGAATTTCTTATGTTTGTATTAATAATACTACCTATTCCAAAAAATATAATATGGTTTTTTTTTATTAAAATGGAAATTTTATCTTATACTATTTTCAGTCATCTGTCATAGCAAGTTAAGCTCATATCTTGTGACGCGTCTTTGGCCAGTAACGCCGTGTATGTCCCGTGTATAGTGGTCAACATCGGTCCTCCAATGTCGGACATGTCGCTCCTATCTGTTTCGATGCATTTGTCGTTTAAACACCGACCTGTAATAAATCAGCCCCCATTTCAATTATTACCAAATGAACTAACTCGAAACAAGAGCCCCACAAAAGAAACTGTAAATGTATTACATTAAGAACCTGTTTCAACTGGGGGAGTACCGTGACTTGTGGCAGAATCCTGAGAGCTAATTTAAGCCTATCTCAAGTCCACTACAGACACTCTTCATTCAATACTTTAAATGAGATTCTTATCGCACGCCCTTAAATAGATTAGTAGATTAATGATGTCTGTAATAATTAATAATGGATCGTGAATTTTACAACAACAATAAAAGCGGTTCGGTCGTCGTCGTAAACACTGGCTTGCAGTTTGTTGTTTTGAATCCTTTAGCTTTACGATCCGTCAATGCGTTCCATATATTTACCTCGTCTTAATTACTGTGGAGTTATCCTCTCAGTTTTATTGCACTTCATTTTTAGTATAATCAAAGTCCTGTTTAGTGGTACCACGATTACATTTGTGTTTGCCCTGCAATATAGGGTTTTAGAGTGCCATTAATGTAATTAAATTAAGTCGATATTGCAGGACGTGACAATTGTACTGGAAACGATTTATCAAAATAATTTTATAGACATAAGTACGTGAGAGTTAAATAAGATGTATGTTACGTACAGATCATAGTAGGCGGAGTTATGTAGCGTATGTAAGAAGTGTGATATTATCTATGCGATTTAAAGATGAATTAACTCGTGTTTAATTGTGACCATTAAAGGTCTAATAGATTTTTACTACTTGATGTTTTACGAATTTATGGACTGTTCACGCATTGATAGGTATTGTTGTGAGGCATTGAATTCCCCGAAACCTATGGTATCTACATAAAATAGTGAAACGCCTACGCCATGATTCCATTGCATTATCTGTATCGGTTACCTAAATAATAAACGAAAGTTAATGTTTGCATCCACTTATCTCTTTATCGCCGTAACTGAAATCCATACAAGAATCATCGAGATTGATCTAATCAAATAAGTCAGTAAAAAATAACGAACGACATCGAGCCGGCTGGTCAAGGCACAAGTTTAAAAAGTCAAGCCCTTTTTCAAAAACGAGAAAAAAAACAAGAAGAGCCCCTAATTGATGCGTCGTCTTTGTTTAGTTTAATTCTGACATGCTTTTCCCATTAAAGTGGTCAGGAATCGGGCCTGTGTAGAAGATAACGGCGACTCTTTTACTCCTTACACGTTATAATATTATGAGGTCGGGGTAGACCCTCCACACTTTTAACCCTAGTTTAACTCTCGTTTTGGTTAATGTTCGCTGCTCGCTCGCCGCACAAGAGGACAAATAAGTGAATCACGCGGTGCGCTGCGTATTCGCGTTTTTACATTGTCACAGTGTCCCCGGGGCGTTAGCGTCGCATATTGAGAATCGATATGTTTGCGCTAAGTGCTTAAGTGCTTTGAGGGGATTGCGTTTCACTGATGAATAAGCAATGCATGCTATTTAACATTTGGCCATTTCTCAATTCGATGCAACATTCTTGTATTGTTCATGCAGAAAAAAAATCTAAACTATGTTTTTTCACAAAAAAATTTAATCATAGACTTGTTTTAGTTTTATTACCTTGTTAAATTGTTGAAAAACCTTGAAATAGTATTGGTAAAATAATAAGAATGCGTGTTTTAGTGAAGCCCAACAAAAAGTTCAGGCATGGGTAATCAGTAACGTAAAACGTAGATTAAGCTGCGGTTAAGCGCTTCTGTGTAGTCAGGCCCCGGGTCGTGAAGACAACTCGGCACCTTTTGTGAGTTTTATGGATTATCTTGGTTTACGTGTATTAACATGCGGAGCTGTGTCCGGTCGCGCGTCTCGCCTCCACATGCCTCCACACGGACTCGCCGCCTTATCACACACTACGGTCAATGCTCGATAATTTTATTACAGAAGTTTTGTCGAATTACTTGAGCCTTCAAATTAAATTAAACGACACTTGTCTCTCGTTGATATGACGCATTAATTTATTTTAGAACCTCGTTTTATACCGTCGTCTCCGATAGAGACGGGTTTACGTTTAAACCGACATTCTGAATTCGAATTTCCTTCTATGCGCGGCGGACTGTATCAAAAATACTTAAGTACATAAAGTAGGGGACTCGAATCGACTGAACATTGAGACAAACAGGCGTTCCCAAAGCTCCCCTGCGTTTCAGGAATGACACTGTAAACAAAAGTATCATATAAGTTTATTAATTACACGGCCCCTCCGGCACGAGCCTCCATGAATATTAATTACTGGATACCGAAAAGCTTTAGAACGCTCAAGGAGGGAAAGTTTTACAAAGAGCTTTTATTATTTAAGAAGTAACGTCGATGCGGTGAAACGAATTATGCTCACTAGACGGTGTTGTAGGAAAATGTACGCTTGGGCGTTGAGAACAGGGTCGTGTTCATTGCGGGGTCGGAACCATTTATCATAACTCGATAAGAAAGTGACGGAAGAAAGTCAATAGAGTAGGTGCTTGAGGGTAGGCTTTACACAACGCTGGCGCTCGCTCGCCCCGCCTTAATGAACAAATAACAGCCGACTGTGTGCGTCGGGACCATTCTAATTATTCTCTGTTTTCATAAAAATAAAGTGTTATTACGCTCTTTTTTATGTCGACGATCGATTAAACTGAGCTCTTAGTAGTCAACAATGAAGTTAATTAGCCTATTTATATAAAACATGTTACATTAGGTTTTTGCGACCCTGTATACGGTACCATGCCACAAAATGGCAGGTTAAATATAATAATGTTTTAATTACACAAAATAATAGATTGGCACTATGTTAAACAATAATTAATTATGATTATTTGACTAGACCAAGTTAAATTGAGTCTGGGAACCAGACTTAGTTACTGGTTGGTTTTAGAACAGATAAGTATTATAAATAAATACATAGGTGAATGATGTTTATTCACCTATTTATTTTATGGCCAGACTAAGGATATCGTGACTAAATAATAACAGCCGCTCGGGTCTATCTTTAGGTTAAGCCGCGCTAGCCTAGGTTAGTCCGTGGATGGGTGACCACCCATCACATATAGAGTTTCCTCCGTGCCTCGGAAAGCACGTTAAGCTGTTGATCCGAACTGTCATTTGTACGTCTTTGGCAGTTGTTACAGGAAGTCAATGGTCCAAAAGTCTGACAACCAGTCTTACGAAAGGGTAAGGCATTACCCAGTATTTGCTGGGTTGTGCAGGTGAGATAGGCAGTCGCTCCATGTAAAATACTGGTATTCAGCTGCATCCGATTAGACTGGAACCCTACGCCAACATAGTAGGAAAAGGTTAAGGAGATGATATTATGTCTGTACTATAATCAGTATCCAATATGAAACCAAAAAAAAACAGGTTCCGCCACTACCTCTAGTGTTCACAGTAGACATAAGACGACTACCTCCTGTTTATACTGCGATCACCCCATCCGTCCATCCTAATTACTGCAGTGCCTACCATCAACATTATCGAGTCTTGAGCCTTTTAGCAGTCATAAGGACGCTCTCGCAGCGGTTAATTTTTAAGAGGTGGAACTACATAATAAAAAGTTCACTAAATCACTTTATTATCTGATTATAAGTAAGTCCATAAAAATGAACTCGTATATTCATATATATTGTAAAACAGAGATTTTATGCTATGTCTCAAAAGTACCCCGAAGATGTTATCGACCCGAATATGTTATGACAGGGTGTCACTCTCGTCACTCGTCTTTTACTACAATAACCGCCTTCAGTTTCCACCATTAGCCGATAAAATTACTCATACCTAGTGGTTAACAACTGACAGGCTGTCTACATCATCTGATTTACCTACCAGTTTCCCTGGCCTCAGCGAGATCGATACTGTGTGTGGTTTTTAGGACTCCAAGACCGCCGGCAGAACTCAGGTGAAGATTGCTGCTACCCATCGCTTTTGAGTCGCTGTTGAGTCTTGTTACTTTGTGTTGTAAAGATAAATAAATACATATATATTGGCAAGCCTAGCGTGGCGCATTCCCATGCCGATGGACTGACGACATTAAAAAGTCTGCCTGTGTCTGTCAAGCCTGTAGCAGACTGGATGCGAATGGCAGAAGATGTTGTGGTATAGTTTGGAGAGGCCTATGACCAGCCGTGAACTGCGATAGACTTACTTCTCAGTTGAAGTTAGACCTACATTTCTGACTGAAAGAACGTAAGACCAGTTTGATTACCTTTGACATTTACTGAATTAATGTGTATGTGATAGTTAATTAGGAGCCTCAATGTTCACCTGTACAGTCTGATTAGTGTATTTCACTTATGGTTAATTCCGAATAAAACCATTCATTGACTGATGATGTTTTGCAGTAGATCAACTTTGCAAGTCTATAAGATAAAGGGTGTAAATAGACCCTTAACGAAGACGAAACGCACTTGCTCTACCCGTCATTGCAATCTTTTTTTTTATTCTGGGAACGTTCTAGTTACGGAGTTATTGGGGGTCAAAGTTACAACATTACTAAAGGTTTTTTTTAATGCTAGTTTTTAAGGCTATACTTTGAATACCGCCATATCCCGTTTATTATTCAATGCATACATCAGCACTATGTTTACATTGTGTTTTACCGTAAAATGTGATATTTCACCCCAAAAAATCAATTCCCAGCAATATTTTTTGCGTAGAGTTACTTAATTAGTTTTGCTCGTATGTCAACTTCACCTGCATTCAACACTGCTACCAAAGTGTTTGAACCAACCACTAAACATTTCTGCGGACGCGACGCATCGATTTTCGGTTTCTGTTCTATCTTGAATTGAACAACGTCATTAAAGCAGAGAGCATAAACATTTACTCTATACAAAGAAAAAATTGCCTGAAGCGGTTGGTGAAAATATTCTATAACTACAAGAGATACTTGAACGTAGCCTCGGGTTTTTATTATGAGTTTAGACAGTTAACCTCCGGGCAATAACTGCACCCATTAAATTCTGCCTTTGATATCAACCAGGAACATTACATTCTGTGAACTTGTGTTCCCCTTTTGTTTAGGTGATTCTTTTGAAATGAACTTTTAGTATGTTAGCTTCAAATGTTATGTTATGTAATGTATGTTATCTTTTAGACACATGTAAAATAGTCACAAATTTGATTTTTATGCTTGTAACTTTTATCTTAGAATATAAATCGATAAATATTTATGTGGGTTATATTGGGCACTTATAAAGAGCACAACGTTACAACACGTCTATGATATGAATCAATATGCACTAAAAACATTACTTGCAGCTTTGCAAAACATGACAACAACCTGGAAAACTCCGGAAAAGCGTAACGACATGGTATTAAACACTGTTACTAAACAATCTAATACACTGCGAGAGTAAACATGGCGAAAGCAAGGGACGGCGGGTAACATAACGTGGCTCGGTCGGGTCGGGCTCGGGGCCAAGGAGTTATTATTTAAAGTAATTATTTAATTAACACCGTGTCACTGAGTCTTACCCTCTTAAGCGAGTTTAGGGCTACAAGGAATTAAGTACGGAGCTAATGTTAACACGGCATACGTCGTGGTTATTGTTACCGACGCCCGGCGCGGCGGCCCCCCGCGGCGGTATTTATGGCCGCAGTACCCAAGTTTTGGCGCACACACACCCGAACTATGACTGTTAACATTGTTACTCTTACCCCTCGCTTTTAACGTCATTAGTTGTACGAGATTTCGTACGTACTCGTAATGTGTATTTGTTTTCATAACTCACTGCTCTATAGTGTTTTCAGTTTGCCCTTTATTCGTCGCCGTTTAATCGCTGTGGGAAACGCATGTTTTGACTTTGCAGTTTTTTTTTTAATTTATTGACCTAATAGACTTTTATGACGTAAGCAAATGCTTACCAGAGAAAGCTATATATTTGCTTAGTGATTTAAAACACACAATTTACATTACGACGCTCGTTTCAACAGTGAGTAGAGCGCGTTCATTGTACGTTAAATAGCGTGCCATAACAATTGAAGATATAAACTGATAGACAAAAGATTCATAATGTTTTTTGTTTGCTCATTAACAGTAGCTAAATGCTGTCTAAACTCTCTTTCGAGCAGTAAAAAGAAATTCATCACGTTTTATATGACCGTTTTATTCAGACGGCGAGCGTCAAAGAGTACTAAAGCTGTGCGACTTTAAATTCATAACTTTTAATTAACTGGAATGCTAACACAATTACAGGCTTTATAGTCGTATCAAATTTTCCGAAACGGACCGTTCACCGTCGTAAAATGTGAGAATGATTACAAATTTTAAAACAAAGCATTGTAACGTGGAATTTAGTGCGGCGAGCAGCTGGCGTCGCGCTTAAGGGAAGCTTTAGGGCTCGTTCCAAGCTGGGAATGGGTCGTTGCATTGCCTCAGTTTGCTGGAGTCGGTGTTAATTTGTCGCTACAAAAGGAACAGATGTTACGTACGGCGTCTCCGCGCCGCCACGCTCACCGTCGCCGCACCGCACCGCCGTCTTGCCGCTACGCCTCATCACACTTAAACACAACTCCCCTTACTCCTAAGTCGATGCAAATGAAACATGTAAGACGCAATTTACAATAGTCTCTCATTTCAAGAGAGCTTTACAACGCTCTGATTAATCTTCGTATCAACACATAAGCTACACATGCTATGAAATAGGGTTCCTTTTAGTTCTGAACCAGCAAGTGCCCAATTCCGACTCGTACTGCCAGCATCTTTTGAGAACAAACTATTTATTTCAAATGGTCTTCATCAACACTCAGGACAAATATGAAAAACCTATTTAAATACAAAACATAAACACAGCGTTATTTTGCAATTCAATTAATACGAGTACTTTTTACAGCAAAAGTTAATATAACCACATTCAGTGGTACTGGTAGCAGCGTTTGAGCTTAGGCCCATATTGATAAGCTACCCTTACTTAATCTGGTAAATATATAACTAATATTGTAATAACCCTTTATGAAATGTAAATGATTAAGAACTAGATTGAAATAGAATAATAGTTATAACATTGTATGATCAGATGTTTAAAAGGATATCATTTTATTTGTATTCGTTTTCATAAGTACGTAGATTATTATTATTATAAGCATATGTTGTCCCACTGCAGGGCAAAGGCCTCTCTTCTCTCCTTCCACTTTTCGCGACTTAGTGCGATTTTAGGCTAATCTATTGAGAAGGAGTCCAACTCATCCCGCCATCTCCTTCTGGGCCTGCCGCGTTGTCTTTTCCTGCTGTTTGATGTCCATTGAGTGGTTATTTTTGCCCTTTGCTCCTCCGACATGCGACATTTATGTGACCAGACCAGTTCCATTTCAACTTAGCGTAGATAATTTAATAAAATCACCCCTGTATTATCAAAAGGGATAATAGGTGCATAGGTGTTTAGTACACCTACATTTCGATATTTCTGACTGTATAAGATCAATGTAGTTGCAAAGTGAGTTGACGAGACATTTTAATAATGCCACAAATCTAGACTGGACAGTTACTGAAAATTTCTATGGTAAAATGTATGACATTTTGCCTTACCTGGTGATCAAACAATTTCCAAATCCACCAGTGTCGCCTGTGACAACTTGAACAAACTCCTGACCAGTTGTGCCATAACGTGACTTTCAGTGTCGCCTTCCTACTATTTACTGTGTTATTTTCGTGTTTCAATATTTAATGAATTACAATGTTCCATTACCATTCTTAGGCATTTACTATGGGACAATACAATTATGTGTAACGTCCATCTCATCTAGCGTCTTTGCAACGTCTACGAGTCGTCTAATTGCCGCTACGCGCGTGCTACGTACCGCCACACACGTACTCAGTGCGTTCTACGTGCTGCTACGCCCGGGCTACGCCGGTGCTACACCCGTGCTACGCTCGTCTAAGTTACCGCTACGCGGGTGCTACGCACGTCTTAGCTGCCACATATGCACCGCGCGGGGTACGCGACTTTGTCACCGTTGTGCTCATCCTACGCAAAATCTACGTAAAGCATCAACTAAGGGCTGCGTACGTGACGTCCTCGCACCACCCACACTACTTCTAAACAGGGTCTGACTAACTTCTTCCTCCTCCGTTAGAACTCGCTCTTTATTTTATAACACTTACCAACACTAAACGGTTCTTGGTCTTCTGACTTGATTCTTTTCGGCTCATAGTGTCCCGAGTTTTAAATTTGGAGGAGGAGGAGGAGGAGCTCGTGTCTAAATAATAACAGCCGCTCGGGTCGATCGTCAGGATAAGCCGCGCTTGCCTGGGTTGGTCCGTGGGTGGGTGACCACCCATTACATACCGAGTTTCCTTCGTGCCGCAGAAAGCACGTTAAGCTGTTGATCCGAACTGTCATTTGTACGTCTTTGGCTGTTGTTACAGGAAGTCAGTGGTCCAAAAGTGTGACAACCAGTCTTACAAAGGGGTATTCTATTGCCAAGTATTAACTGGGTTGTGGAGGTCAGATCAGCAGTCGCTCCATGTAAAATACTGGTATTCAACTGCTTCCGGTTAGACTGGAAGCCGACCCCAACGTAATTGGGAAAAGGCTAGGCAGATGATGATGAACTGTGCCTGTCCAACCAGCGTAAACAAAGAGCACTAAATTATTATTAAGTAGATACACTTCTTAAAATCTGACATGCAGTCAGTATTTACTTTTAAAAATATGTGGGGGTACAAATGTAACACAAAGCGCGGTTGATAAGTTTCAAAAGCCTAATACTCTCTCACAGTTGGTGTAGCAATGTTCGTCAATCCCATTTCCGCGTCCTTTACCCGCACCGCCGCGCCGCTCCGCTCGGCTCGCGACAACTCGCGAATCACAACTCAGCTTCTCCTCCAATTTCCGACATTAATCCCCAGATCGTAAGGTTTGTTAAATCAAATAAGTTCTTGCTTTATAATTTAAGCATTCGCATTTACATTCGAACTAGATTCATCTCGCCGCCGTCTTCGGCCAAAAATTTTAATAACAAAATAACTTGCCAACTCCGTCTCGTCAAATATAATAGCAAAGTTGGAAGTAATAAGACAAAATTTTATGCATAACAACGGGAGCCCTTCGAGACGGGGTGGGCAGGGGGCGCGCGGGACAGGCGCAAGGAGGGTTAGCACTTGTCGGCCTGCCTAGACAGAAATGAAACGTCAAGCCTTATGAAGACGAACAACTTCGCCTTAACAAATATAAATCTCCTTTTCATCCTGCGTAGGTTTTTTGAGGCAGTTAAGGGTAATGTTAATTTATGGTGTGTAATTGTTTGCTGTTAACCTCGTCGGCAGAGTACCTTCCGATGCTGATAATGTTCTCGAGAGGTTTGTTTAGTTAATTATTTTATAAGTATCCGGATATACCATCCGGATACTTTATTGTGTATTAACAATGTTAAACATTCGAACATTTTATATGTCAATCTACCATATTTAAGATAAGTCGTTTTCTCTGCTGGCTGGAAACTTCACAAACGATGTGGGGAGTTATGTGTATCATCCGCCACTCGATGTGGCGCCATCTGCACCGCCATTTACATACGACAACAAAATATATTAAAATTCTGTCATCGCGATCCAAGATACAGTTGCGAGCCGTCATTGGCACCGGGCGCGGGCGGTGATTAGCTGAGGGGGACTGGGGGGCACCATGGCGACAAGGAAAAAGGGCTACCCAGTAATAATTACTTTATATACCCCCTGTGAATAATTACCCCGGCCAGAGATCAATTAGACGGAAACCCCGAATTAAACCCCTCCTTAATGAGCCGGCAAATTTTTATTTCGGCTATATTCGAACTTAAATCCGACCAAAAACTTTACCGTTAGTTAACCATACTATGACGATATAGACCCTATTAACATCACTCTGTGTAGACACACTCCTACTAAATACATTGCTGAAATAATTATAAGTTTCGTAATTGACTTAATTCCGGTGCCGCGACAATTCAAATGGGTCGTTTATTACCTTTTTGCTTCTAATAGAAAAAGTTTGTTTATCGACAGAGCTGGGATGATACACGGAAAAACGCCGGTTTGTCATACTATCTCTCACAAGTCGTAAAACATTTTTTTCACTTCCTACTCAAAACGTTGTAACGACTTAACATATGGTGAACTAAATTATGTTACCTACGTCTAAACGACAGCAAAATAAAAATGTCCAAACATTTGTATACATTAAATAAATTTATCATCCCGTTTCATTTATAGGAGCGTTGCAGTGAAAAGGAAGCTGCCGTGCACACATGGGGAGCCGTCAAATCCCAAACGTATTATTTTTTCAATATCACCTCACACGCTCGCTAATACAAGATAACGAAATTCACGACAATCGGATGAATGTTCGCGCCGCGTGAAATCACGACTTTTGTGAGGAAAAAAGGCTGACATCGAACGTTACGACGAGTCCGCGTGGGACGCTCGAACACGTGTATGTGGGCCGACGAAGGTACGGGCATGTGACGATACCTGTCAAAATATGACGAGTCCCATTCAGCTACAGATGTAGTTATTGTCATCGCGCTAATCTAATACGGAGTCGCGAACCGTGAAAGTGTTTGGCGCGCGATTAACACATTTTCGTAACGAATTATTGGGAGGCTGTCAGTCGGTTTGCGTAAGCTGTGACAGGAGAGTGGCAGCAGCCGTGGGGTGCGAGCTTAGGGCAGCCCAGCGCCGCCTGCACTCAGCGCTGTGCGAGAGAGCGCGGCACTGCGCAGCGTGCGTCTGTCGGATAGCGTTATCTAACAGCTCACTCTACGCACTGCTTAAAACACTAGCGTTGTACAAAGTTAGCGTTGAAAAGAAACAAACAAAAATCTGCCATGTAAATGTAAACCATCAACATCAACAAGACGTTTCTGTTAGTGCCAATAAGATGACGGAAAGAATCCAAATGTTTTAGTTCTTAGAGTATGATTTTTTTTCACTTTCTATACGAGTATTCAATCTTTATTTGATGACTTTTTCAAGGACCCAAATCTAGAGCTGTTTGAAGAAGCACCTATTTGATTGGTAAAAACAAATATTTTTTGTTCTCCGTTCACTTCAATTAAGACGAGACAACAAATCTGCTCCAAAAACACATTTGGTTTGAATGTTTCTTCCCCAGTACATTTGTAAAGATACGGCTACTTAGTAAAATTAGAGGGTAGGGGAGAAGTGTCACACAAAAGTTATTTAGATGTTTACGTGTGCATCGTTGCATTAAATAAGCAACGAATCCTTGCGGGGGGTGGCCGAGCTCGAACCTGGGACAATGATATCGCGACACCCGGCCCACCCCGGCGCACTAACATGATTAACTTTTATATTGGCAATCACAACCGTTGACGTTTTGGGGTTTTGTTCTCTACAAACGCCACTACAATGTGTTATTTGTTAGCTTTCACATCGCAGCAATAGGTTGTTATAGTTCACAGGAGTTTTATAATTTGTTGATGGAATCATCGGCCAATGTTAGTTAATAAACACGTGTAGGTACCTACACATATGTACATACCTGTTCCTTTTTTGTTGTTTAAATTTGGTGACACTCGACAGCAACAGATATAATACTTAGTTACTTTAGTTCTGAACAAAGTTTGCAAAATAGTTTGTTTATCAATTTAGATGAGCTATTACAGTTGCTAGGGTTGACGTGTCTTTTAATACATATAAATGTTTAGGGGAGGGTGCTCTGGTATCGCTACGATACTCTAATGCCGAGATAATGCCCGCCCGAGGAGTTAATTGCAAGCACAGCACCACACTCTAGTGCCAGGGGTTCCACACACTCCCTTGAGACGCAGGCCCTCTCACGACGTTGTCACTCCCTCGCCGCTTCGAAGCTCGACCTCTTAATCATTCACTCCTAATGGAAACCCATCAGCGACGTCTATCTCGCTAAAATACGCATAAAATTTAAATGACCCATTCGAAAAGAAAAACGGTTAAAAAAAATAGCACGAGAATGTTTGCCGAATTGTGTCCGCAGTGAACAATAGCGGAGCCACCAACGCTGACGCTCTGCATCCCGCAGCGCGACTTATGAATAGAATAATGCGAGCCTACACAAAACCCGTGCGAGGAGAACATCATCAATCAATGTATTTAGAAATGTTTCATTAGTAAACATTAAGATGTTTGCTTACATGTCCGAATGTTGTCCGCCGTAATATGGTCGGATTCCGTGAAATAAGGGTCGGTGGTAAAATATTGTCAGTGAAGATGTATGAGATGACGCAGCGAGGTAAAATAATCTCAGTGTACACATTGCGTTGCAAGTTACCCACGCGGTAGGTGTCAAGGCCACTGCTGTGAACGTGAATCATTACAAATTCAATTCAGCCATTCTGTTGGGATATCTGCACCACTGGGAGGACTCTTTATGCCACCAAATGACCAAAGTTTGGACAATAGGACGGCAGTAAAAATAAGATATCAACTTTGAATTGGGCCACTATTTTTACCATGTAGGCAGGGAGCACAATGCCACTTTCAGATGTCAATCACAATGTGAAGAAAATTATTTCATAGTTTATGTTAAGGAATATAAAACCTACATGCTCTCATGTTTTTATTGTTTGCACACACCTAAACAACCAAAACCAATTCAAGCTTATACTAAATTGGCATTTTAAACGCATTTATATTCCATGTTTTTATTACGTACTTACTATTTTCTTTTCTTCTGCCTGTATTAATGCTATCTAATCTGACGTTGGTGACAACTTGCAATTTCATTATTTACTCGTAAATAGTTTAATTACTCGTACATAGGATATTTCTAGAATAGAAACTTCAGTGACGTAAATATACCTCCACATTCCAATAAGAAGTAAATAAGCATTGATCGGTGTTTTAAAAACCGGTGTATCTAAGGCAAGAATTAGATCTTCAAACTTGTTATTCAATTACAAGTAAATTATTGTGTTTGGTTGATATAAAAGAAAAGAGAACAGGTAATGACATAAGCGAAACATAAGTTATAGTAATATTATGGTCACAGCAATAGTAGGCACTAATAGACCTCCATTTTATTCCAGTTCGTTTGTTTCTCTACTTTCATATTTGGAAACAGAGATCTGGGACTGAGAGTTGAACTTATCCATATTGAAAAGCTAACAAGCTAAACGAAGCTTTAAAATAACTGTAAAGATAAAACTTGATCTTCGCTGGGCTTCAAATTATATTGAATGCGGGCCCAAGAATGACTCACGCGCATAACGCCTTATGGGAAAAGAGAAGTGGCTCCTACAACGTTTTAATGTTGCCGTAAACGCAAGCGCAGGCGCTTCAGGACATACTACTTTTGTATCATTTTACGGGCAAAATAATGATGTTAAGTAATTTAAATTTAAAAAAATATTGATAATCGTTTCAGTTGTAGGTTAGGACTTATTTCTTTTATGTTATTATTCTGGAGGAATTTATTTAAGTCTACTACTTGATTGCCAGAGATACTAATCCCACTTTTCTTTTGTTTTTGACAAATTAATAACATTTAATATTCTGTATTAAGTAATTAATTAATCAATACATACTAATAAATAATGATACTGGTTATTTAAGTACCTACTTACATTACTTTAGGACCTCCTCATGATTGCAAGGAAGCGATACTGCCTGTAGAAGTCAGAAGCAGTTTGAGTATGATGCTTTTAAAACAAGGATTATGGCTTTGAACATTAGTATGTACTTAAACTACTGTGTTGGACTCTGTGGTTAGACTTTAATTTTGGCCCTGTTTAATCCTGATCCTATAGTAATAGTTTGAATATTGGCCGGTTTGTATATTGGTTTGTATACTTAGTGGAAGCCTCGACCACTCACGTAAACCACTGAATCGGTATAGTACCTATAGCGATTCAGTGGTTATACATGTACATATGAAGGTTAATCATCACTTGAGAACGGCTCGACCGATTGGGCATTTTTTTTTTGTGTTCTTACTTGTCAGGACACGGTTTGTATGAAACGAAATTTTGATTTAATAAATTGCAGTTAGTTTTTAAACTAGTGTGGCTAAAAGGTTAGGTTCAGTTTGTTCGATAGTTTCATGTGAGCTATTATTATTAGTAATACGAATAGTTATGAACCGTTTTAAGTTTTTAAACTGACATGGTCACTAACATTAGTATTAACACATACAACAGGATACCCGATATTTCGGCGCTGTCGCAAGCACCTTGATCACGGGTACACACAAAATAATTTCAATCAATATTCATAGTAAACATGGTAAATATCCCGTTTTATGTCCTATTCACAAAATCGCAATGCTCATAGTTATGTTCTACACTTACAGTTTTTAATTGAGATAGTGAGATCCTAGTAACTTCAAAAGAATATTCATATAACAGTAAAATAGTTAATCTAAATTACTTAAACATTGTAAGGAGGATGCGCAAGGTCAGCCGGCGAAATTCAAGTTTTCTTGAGTTCTTCGCAATTTGCAGGTCAGTGTCAGGTTGCACGTTGATAAATATATGATTCGTGACCGTAACACATATGTATTTACAGATTTATAATCACTTAAATCATCAATATAACCCTCTAAATTCATTAAATCCCATTAAATGTCATTTTCATGAAAAAGTTAAATTAGAATTTCGCGGGCAATCGTTCGCTTCCACCTTAAAACAAAATGGAAGCGTGTCGACTAAGTACTGGTAATATCTTCTCCATATAGGAAGAGGCCTTTGTCCCTGTATGACACAGGGCCTATATACACAGGCACATTGCAGGCCTGCTTGTAATGGTATCTCTGTGTCATACAGGGACTCGCCTGATGTGTAGCGATGATGCGGCCTAGAGATGGAACACGCTTGCCTAGAAGAAACCGATTCACTCGAACCTTGAATAAATCCTTACTCCGGAGTTAAATTAGTACCTTTATAGAAATTCAGACACAAGGCCATTCTAGTCTTCCTTCATTATTTTAAGAATATCTTAATATTTCTCGTGGTTGGGTGAATATCGGTTCCATGAGTCACCCATGGGCTCACGCTTCGATTAATCAATAACATTAGAAAAATAAGCACTGTTTGCTGTATTTAATCAGACTAACTGTTGGTCTACCCACCACCATTATTTGTCTGTCTAGCTCTCTTGAAATCCCAAATGGTATTCAGTTCAAGTCTGTTCTAGGTTCTGATAAACATTTTAGCCCAATTAAACTTACTTACTTAAAATTAACCTTTTTAAGAATATTAATATGTTTTTTAAACCACCATAGTAAATTTAAAATGCAGTGCTATGTTTAGTGAGCATCTATACTAAGCGCGTTTCGGATATGATCGATGGCTGGAGAAGTCAAGGACACCCACCCATGCGCCCCTTGACGACTTAAAACTTTTACTGGAAGTGTTTATTTCGACAAGTGTGTTTTGTATCCGAGTGATTTTATAATGAACATAGTTGGCATTCCGTACATAGTTGGCAATCTTTTATCATATGTTTCATATGTGCACATTGAAAACTTCAGAGTCCTACCACTCCAATTTCAGTGTCCATCTGTCACAGGGCTGTTCCTTTGGAACGTAATACCTAAGTTTCTAAGAAAAAGCCCTGTGACAGACGGACAGACAACAGAACCTTAGTAATAGGGTTCGATTGGGTACGGAATCCAATAAATCTTGTAAAGAATACCTGCCAACGATCATAAATTTATTATATTGACTGGTGTTTCCTGAAAAAAGTATAATTATATTCATAACCGTCCCTCATAAACAAAGTTCTGTAGTCGATAGCCTTTTTTTATTTGTTTTTGTCGTGATATTGAAGGACGCATTATAGGCATATACACGTTTAAGGAATGTTCATTGCGATCTAATTTTTACTGTATCATGTAGAGTTTCACATTTTTCTAAAGCTCATTTTAATCAATTTAAAGATTTTGATGGTTAGTACTTTAATATTATTTATTTATATTATTTATATCCCAAAATGGGCTCATAATATTTACTACCTTTGCTTTTTAATATGCATAATAATTAAAATGTCATACATTGTTTAATGCCAATCTCTTTCATATTGTGGTAAATTGCTGAGCTCATTCGCGTAATCAGTTTAATTTTTTTATAAACTCTTTTAGGTAGCCGGCACATAGTAAATTTATCCATGGTACAGAATACATTTCAAGAGCTTATATTATGTATTATTTAAGGATAAGAATCTATTCACCAATGGCACCATCAGTAGGTGCGTACAACTTTGATAGCTTATATTTCCAAAACATGACGCTTTAGAAGATATTATCTCATACAAACTATTGTATGAGACAATATCTTTTATATATTTATACTAGACAAAGAAGAAGACCTGTAATTGGTTGTCAGATTATCATATTGTTATTTATTATTATTGTATTTAGCTGTAAGTCTTCCAAATTTTTTAAATAAATAAATGAAAGTAGGCAGGCCAGACTACGAACTAGAATACAAACCCCTTTTAAAAAATGTATCGCCATCATCCTCGCCGTTTGCCGTATCTTTTAGTTAAGTATCCTTGTTCGGCGTACGTGCTTAATGAAATACACATATCGATACATCATTGATCGTGGCGCGATAGCGATGCCCACGTCATGTTTACTAGATCTGACATGAACGCCCCGTGTAGTTTCAACTCTCATTACCGGAATTAATGATGATTGTCATGAGGACCTTTACAGTGATTTCACTAGCTCAAAATATGAAAATCAATAGGACATCTAGGTGCTCAGATTAGGCTTTACATAACTTAGGGTAGAAATAGATTTTCTACCAATATAGTTGGTAGAGACAATTGTAAGGCGTTATTCTATAATCTCTCTGTCATTCTAAAATCTGTTTTTAGAACTAATATAGGTACCTACTCTAGATAGCATTAGACAAAAAGAGTGAAGTTGTCTTTGGAACAATATAATTTTGAAGATGTTGGTGGAAAACGGTAGAATTTAAAGGTCTTCTAAATACTGTTCTCTGATCATCAAATAAGAAAAAAGTGATAGAGGAGGAAATAAAATGGAAGGTAGTTTAGATACCTAAACTTCGACTATACTTTCAATTAAGTATATTTTGTAACCTACTACATTATACCTACTCGGGTTTTTAAAAATATTTTCTTGAATTTCCTACTAATTACCTGGGTACTTCAACAATACAAGAAGAATATATCCTTACCTAAAGTGCACCTATAGGTAGTACGTATTTTAATACTAATAAGGACCAACTCAAAAAGAATATTGACTCAAAGCAACAATCACAATATCAAGGAAAGTAAATTATAGTAATTGTTAACAAAAATAGTTTTTTACGATTCGTGTCGAGAAACAGCCATAAAAAAATGTTCGGCGGTAGCAATAATAACTTCATTCATCCTTTGTCGATCTACATCGGAACACAAAAAAAGGTTTTACAATCGAAATCAATTTAAAATTAATAAAACCGTTCAGGGCGACCGCAACGCTCAATCATCTGGTGCTTATGTATATCAAAATCTTTAAAAAGAACAAACACTCGCTATGGTGTTTATTATTCCTGATATATTGTGTTCCAAATGACTTTTAATAATACCCTTTTAAAAGAATAAGCCGGCCCTTTCACTGTTATAATAAAATAATATGTTTAGTAACAATTATTATTGTTGTGCCTAACGAAGGCTATAAATTGCCATGTACCTTGCGTAACTACCTACCTATTTTACAGACTGAATGCCTCTAGCGCAAAATGCTTATAAACTTAACTATAACACGCATTAATGTCTTTTATTACAACAAATAAACATAGGCATTCGATTCCTCATTAATCTTTGGAGATAAAACTCAAAGACTATCGACGATGTTTTTTTTTCATGCATCCGGCTCCAAGGACCATAAAAACGAGCCTTGCTACGCTATAGCTAAAGTCAAAGAAATCGAATATTATTTTTCAAAGATTAAAAAATCCAACTCTGACTTGACAAAGTTCTTTTATGGGAGCATTGCGCGTTGTCATAATTCGATACCAAATATTTAACCAATAAAGCATAATATGTACAAGCATTCCAGAAATTCAAGAGATATATTTAAAGGAATACCACATAACGATTATAACACACTTATATTCATTAATCTCGGGATAAATTATAATTTATAATAGCGTACAAGCGGAGCATTAATAAATTTGGACGAGAGTATTGAAAAGTCCGGAGTTATGATAAATAAATAACAACATGATATCGTGGAACAAACAAACAAACACAGGTCGCCTCCCGGAGCTCCAAGCGCGTGCCCCGGATTAGCTGTATTTTCATATCAAAGGACTCGCTCAGTTTTATGAATTGCTCCTATTTGGGCCCCGATGTAATGTCTTTCTTTATACGAGGGACGTTTCGCGTGGGAGAATTTAATTTGTTGCACTTTTCGTTTAATCGCATTAGAGGGTATTTATATCCTTTTTTGTCGAATCAACCACTCCTTATCGTTAGTTTGCATAGGAGTTGAGTGACACTGGAATTTAATATTCAGAGGATATGATTGTAGATCCCGTAGAGTGAGGGGAACAACAAACAATTACATTGAATCATTTTGAGATGACATTAAGTTATAGCCGTATATGTCGGCAAATATCTTCTATATGGCTCTACTGTCTTAAGTCGTGTTCCTACTGAAACTCTCAACACAGGATGTGGTGTGTCAACAAGGAACTATCGGACGTAAGGATCTATTCTTCGACATGTGGTCGTAGTGCAGCATCCGCGGTCATGACGTCATAATTCCGGGATTCGCAAATGGATGACAAGGTGAATCCGCGGACCACCGGACTCGGTATTGTCAGATTTGTCCCCATTTCCATGAATTTTGTTTATTCAACATTGGCCCGTTTCTGGGTTTGTTTTGTATGTTTTTTTACATATAGGCATGATTTATCCCCGCCCATTAGGTCACGGTGAGTAATGCTGGCAAGTCGGGCCCGCACCCCGGGGCGTCCGATCCGTCCGCGTAGATAGCGACTACACGTGTTGTCAACTTGTATGTTTTCATCCAAATACCGTATATTTGATAAATTTAACATTCTATATTAGTATGATATCTCGATAATGACGCCGTTTTATACAGAGGTGTCAGATATTAAAGTTCTACGGTTTGGTCGCTCGCCGAATGTAGGTGTTTTACAATTTGTTTGCACGCATGTTATGACACTGCCTATATTTTACAACATAGTTTTAATTTACTTGCGAATATAATAAAACTAAATTAATGAGCATCACGCTTCTTAATGCCAAGTAGTTTTTGCAAAAGTAGGTAATTTTAATGTAAATGAAATAGTGTTATGTCTTCAATATTATCGTGATCATGTTAAAGTCACGGAGACTTTTCGCAGTTTAAGATGATTTATAAGAAATGATTTAGATCTACGATACCATTGAAGTAGAAATTTTGAAATTATTGTTCGAGTTTAGAAAAACTAGTACCGACCTATTGTAATCGAGTTCATTTATCAGTGTTGGGAGTTCACCACCCTTACCTTCCACAAACACAACGATATCGGGTGTCTATTTACACATGCCATCACTGCTCGCCTATAAGCTGCAAAAGAGCACAGTCATCAGGTGTTATGGACATTCATAAACAAGTTGAACAAATCAACAAATATTATAAACAAAGGCCACTTGTCACCCGACGTAAGCGTTTTTGTTCCTCGTGCATTTTTATAACAAGCGTTTTTGTAGTGAGGCGATGTAGGAAGGAAGCCGCGGCGGGGGGTCCCGTCCCGGCCTCCCGGGGCACCACTACACAAAACATTTCGTGATCCATAAAGACAAAAGGAAAATTAAAATCTGTAAAACTCACGGGACGGACCTCGCGTTCTTGAACCTTACACTGACATCCAGCTACACTCCAAATTATTTGGGTAATTGAATTTGTTGGCAAGTTACGCGATTTCGAATAATGCGGAAAGGGTAATCTTTTATTATTTATTAATTCAATTCATATAATTATGACGAAAACACTTTCGATTAACTTATAACGAAAATTCCGTACGATTTCTGTTTTTTTTTATAGATAGCGGATGTCCTACACTGTGAATGACTATGTCCTTAATTTCAGAGCAACGCTATAATGAGATACTAAATAGCGATATTCTATTAATTTTTGCCAAAGTTTCGGAAGATCTAAATCATTTCATGTAAGCACTGCCCAAAAATGAACTAGCATGGTGTAGCTACATTTCATTCATTCAAACTAATAAAACAAAAGAGACCGGCCCCAAGTACTTACCTACAACAATTTAGTTTAATTGCATAGTTTAGCACACCACTGTCCCACGAAGTAGTCGAGAGCTCTCCAAACTTGTATATAATAATGTATTTACATATTATTATTCATGGAAACAAATGTCCTTTGAATGGTTTTTGGATTTGTTGACTTAATACAAAGTGCTTTTGCGAGAGGTGGTCGGTCTGTCGGCGACGTCGCATAATGGATGGTCCCGATGTTCGCATTTTGCGCAAATGTTTCTCTTATAATATCACAAAATATATCTTGGTGAGAGGAATCGATGCTTTTGTTGCCTCTCTCGATGTTTGCTCTAAGACCGTCTGGAGTCTGTTCGCTTAGGGTTTTTCTAAAGATTTTAATCTTAAGTGTAATCCAGTCAATTCATCGTGGCATTGTGCTTTTATATTGCAATATGGGGCTTTTAAAACGCAGAAAATGTGAGCACTCAGTTTATACGTTGATTTGAATATCAATCCATTAAAATATAAACTTACAAGTGCGTTCGTATCTACCTACTGTTTGTTTACTTTTTTTCGCGAGTATTGCACATGATTTACAAGTAAGTCATAAGCAAAATGATTGCCAGCACAACACAAAATGCGCGTACCTTTAGTACCTATCATAAAAACAACATCGGAGTTTATCTGTTTTTATGCAAATGCAGCATCATGTGGTGTACTGTGGCAGTGTGAGGAGGGCGCGAGGAGTGCGCCGAGTGGCCAGGCGACCTCCGGAAATCATTGGTGCTGTAATAAAGAGCTGCGCGAGAAAGCGCCCGCACGCTGCGTGATAGATGCCCACGAGCGAGCGACAAAAAAATAACAAAATCGACTTAGCAAACATGTTTAATAAAATGAATGACCCGCTCGTATATCTTCACCTGCTTAGTATGACATAAATTATAATAACATTATGTTGTACACGTTCAAGGAGTCCCAACAAATTCTTATTCACTAGAAAATAAGACGTTTCACAAAAAATATTGTCCGAGTTATTAAGATGAGTTCGAAATAGAATAAAATGTTGGAATTCTTCCATATGTCACCCCGCTGTTGAGCAGCGCACACTGCCTTTTTGTTGTTTATTGCTCACGTAACTAGCTTTGTATATTTATTATTTGTAACTGGGGGAAACAGATTGGACAGTTACGTCATCGTGAATTCAATAGACCTTCACAATCGAGCAATTTCGAATAAGTGAGTTGACGCATTGATTTTTGTGAGATAATAAAGTTCATTTTAATTTCGATACATTATTATTTTGCTATAAATTGCACACCTATCTGCTGTTTAATTTGTAAACGAAGTGATAACAACATTATTTTATTCAAAGAATATTAATTTACGACTAGGCCGTGTTACAATCCATGCCATTTAGTAACATTTAACATTAGAGCATTTATTGTTATTCATGTCTTGTCACTTGTAGAACAATGTGTGAATGAATATTTGTAGTTTTTGGACTTATAAAATGAAATATGCTATTTTATATACCCTTAGCCATGACTGCGAATTTTTAACGTAAAATTGTAGCTCGAAAGCGAGTGGTTCGGATTCTCGATAGCTGCTCAAACAAAGCCTTTACAGAATTGCCTCCCCCGCAGACACCCTTAACGATCGCAAAAGCAGGCTGCACATAATTAGCGCTAAACAATATTTAGCGCCGATTAACTCCATAAACTCGCATTAAATTAGAAGGGCAGTAAAAATCAATTAGAGAGTCTATCCAAGTGATGTAACCGCACGCTTCCGAATTCCTCCTTTTATTAACAATTAGGTGGGTTTATGTGTGGAGTAGGTGCGGATTAGGCGAGTTTCGGACGACGTGCGTGTCTCCGGCGGACGGCAGGGGCTTAGCCTCGAGGGATGCCGCGACCCTTCAAGCCACGATGACAGCTGCCTTTGTCGTGTCCGAAGAGGAATTTTATACCGCGAAATTGACAGGCACGCTGTACCGTAACTCATCGATCGCGCAACGTGTTCCCAGGGATGTTTCGATGAGCGCAATAAAGTATTTGTTCATGTTCTCGGCGCATGAGTGAAGCCAAGTCCGCAGTTCACGCGGCGGGATCCGATTTATGTTGTTTTATATCGTCTTGTCCGCTTTTGTTAATGTGAAATCTAAATCAGCGTGTGTTTTTTGTAAAATCATTTGCTTATTCGAATGTGTTTCATTGGCGCTAACACCAGGCGTCGGTTTTAGTTATTTGGTTAAATAAAAATATACAGCAGATGTGTCTGGTGTTATTTTTATTTTAGGTATTAACATGGATACAGATTTCACTTCGACAGAAATGTCCTACCATTGTTTCATATATTTATTTTATCTATAAGCAAAGGAATATGTACCCACACGACCGTTAGGCACTCTCTATACAAGTCAACTTAGGGTGATAGAGGGATAACGAGACAGTTGCATTGAAAGCCTATTGAATGGATGACAATTTCAATCTCAACACCTAATCGTCGAGTCGTTATGAATAATCTGCGTGCGTACGTGGGTACAGCGTGGCACAATCACGCCTGAAGGTGAACTCATTTAAACTCCAAAGTTCCTCTCAATCGCGAATCCTTGACAGTCGTGTAGGAATGTCTCATTGATTTTCCTCTGGATTATGCGTCGACTGCGCCGTGAAAGTATTCCCAAGTTAGGTATTTGATTTCGATAGAAATATTAATGAAGTGAATCCCTCGCCTCTCGATTTCTCAAGGATTTTGGATTACTTTACTTGGTTTATTTATCAACCACATTTGGTTTTGGAAAAGTGTTTTCCGCTAAAGTCTTTTTCTCTGTTACTCATACCTAATGTATATCTGTGTGTTTGTACTTAAATACAAACACACAGATATACATAAAGCCCCTGACATGGTTGATACGTTTGTCTTACTTATAGTCGTTAAGGACGGAGCAACTCCATTAAAGCTGATAGGTACCTTTTAACTGATATGAGAAAATTATCCTTTTTAATCAGTTAAGTATCTGCAGTAAATTTAAGTAAGTAATATTATCTGGCTTATCTGTAACGGCATTAATATTAGTAAGGGTACTATCTAGTGGCTCGGTGTAGGAAGGTACCGAGCGGCCGCCGGCCGGCAAGCGCATCCGATACAAGACACAGGGAGCCGAGCGCAGACGAATTGCTGTAGATAAATTATTAAACGTAATGTTTTCAGTTATCTCCGATGTCGGGATGGTGGAATGCCGACGATCACATCTCGGACGCAGGGAGCGATCGATGCTGCGATACGCGCCCGGCACACATCTGGTAGCCACTAGTTTGTTATCGGCGTGAACCGTCGGCCAAACCTATTTATCGAAGTCATAGAGATTTATTGATGGCTATTTTAGTTAATAACATGACGTCTAACACATTATGTCACAATAAATAATTAGATATATCTTGTTCCACACAAACAACCATAATTTATTAATGTTCGTTTGATACCACATGTTTGCTTGCTCTGCAGAATATTCTTTACATGCGGATGATCGTAAAATATCATCATTATAATTTCTAATGAACATTGAAAATCAATAACTAAGCTCGTTTGTGGGATGTTCAACCTTTATTTTAACACGGAATGTTTGAATCCAAATTAAAATTCTAAATAAGCGAAAAACTTCCGAGTCTCATAAATCGTTCATAAAAATCTGTTTAGATGCAATAAATAAAGCTGAAGGTCCGCACAGATCTCCATGCATATAGGGGCAGGATTACGCAATCGTTTGATTTATTGGTTTCGGCAAGGTGCACAAAATTCTAACGGCTCGCGCCCTCCTTGGGACGCGGCGTGATAGAATTTCGCTTCGACTCGGCAATTTTCTCATACATGCGAAAAACTATTCGGAGCGGCCCGCGGTGATAAATGTGAGGTTATGAATAAATTTGCCCCTTCGCAACCAAATCTGAAGTGATTAGATTCGACACTTGCGACGTGAGCAGGTGGACTGATGCCACCTGTGTTTTACATTGTTGTAATTGCGGATGTCATAATGGACAGTCATAGTATTAAATCACGGACCGCACGTGAGGGCGTACCTATGCGGTTTGTTTTTATTGTTTTCCAATTCCATTTGTACACCTAATAAAATTTACAAGCTCAAAAACGCTAACTCGGGGCGCGTTCGCAATAAGAGCCATTCTCGGCGAACAATAGTAGAATAACATTCACGAAGCAGTAAACGACGTTAGAAATCTAAATATTTATTTGAATGACTGTGAGCGGGCGGCACGGGGCGCGGTTGACGGCCGCGCCGCCGACGCTAAGTTCCGACCGCGGACCGCGAACTGGACTGCGTTGCACACTCGGGGTTAACCCAAGACGAGACTGAAATATTTATGAATATACCAAACGTAAACGCGTTTGTGCGATAAAATTTCTCTTTAAGGAATCGATATGCTGTGGGACGCCGGCCGAGGTTACGGTGACAGACCTCCGCTGCAATCCTCGCGGGAACATTATTAGGAACAATCATCATGCTACAACTATCCTTGTTTGTTTTATTCGCTAACAACACTGATAATAGCTTAATAAAGACAGTTCATTGTTTTGTTCCAAGATTTTTCAAGGCAAAGTTATGGCAAATCCATAGGGTTTATAATTATTAGACATAGTGATCATCGGCGACAACGTAAGTAAGTCATGTCAAAAAGTTTGTTAAGTGACATAAGCTAACGAAAACCTCCAACGCTTTAGAAGTCGATATAGACATTCGAAACGAACGTCGATATAGACATTTGAAAGTGATTTCCACTGGTGTGGATAGGAGAAGAACGGGATAATCGATAGTTTTTTCTGAGCCATTGCTTTTCTTATAAATAATCCATTCACAATTATGATTAAAACTACGAGTAATTTCCTCTCGTATCTAGCTAGAAACTTACGCCTTTTACCGACTTTTCACATTAATTAGAAATAAACCACGCACTCTATCCATTCAATCAATTTGGTCGTTCCAAACTAAAAGCTTGTTCAAATGATTTGTTTGATTAATTAATTATAATAAATTTTTGAATCATATTTAGTATAAAAAACAGGGTCGGTTTGATACTGCATAGCTGCTGGTAGGTATGTAGGTGCTAGGCGAGGTAGAGCGCTGTAGTACCAGGTGTGCCATCTGTCGCACAACGCTGGAAGCTCGTTTAACGATAACCCAACTTCCTGGTTACGGCACTATAGTTTGCATGAATTAAACCAACCGAGACCACTAGTTCGCCCGCATTCAATGGGATGTCGAAGATTTTGGAGTTTCTGTCCTAGATTTTAGTATAAACAAAGAAAAATAAACACTGACTATGTTGTATTGATTAATTAAATAAAATTAATCTTAGTATGGCTTTTTAACCCTTTAATTCTTTTGTTCAGTGGCGCTACCCTTCGGCATTTGTTTACCCTACCGTAGATATTGTCCCTTTTACCCTTAAAGAGCACTTTAAAAGTGAATATTGCGGTACTTCCTATTGTTTGTAAGTACCAACTCGTTTACAATAAGAGTGCAAAATGGCGATACGTGAACAATGGCGTAGATACACAATTTGCTTTTTATTTATACTTACGTATGGCTTATTTGTGCTGTACTATGGTATAGGTTCGTTTTCCAACGTAAGTGCGTGTGTGGAACCTAATTAATTAAAAGCGCGGACAGCAAACAATTTTACTGCGGCAATCATCTGCAAGCCTCCATCTCTATAAAGGTACGTATAAAATATATTGGTGTCACACGCGTACGATCTGATTGGTTCCGTTGGATATTAGCTGCTATTTGTGCTGTCAATGTTTATGACCATTTTATTAGCGATGCTGGTTTTATTGCAGATTCAATTGTTATAGCAACGGATTTGATGAAGTAAAGCAATCGTTGGGTTTTGTTTGTTATTAAATGAGGACATTTTATTGTCTAGATATATATATTTTATTTTGCTGGATGATAATTGCTTTATTATGACGTCAACCTATTTTACATACTGACGCCGAAGTGTCTTATTGATATTTTATGTTTCAAGGTTCCTATTTGTTTATAATTATTTTGCTTGCCGATACGGGTTCCACATCATCAGTGTCAGCACTCTCCTGTCATGCAGTCAAGAATCTACTCAAAAGGTACAATCTCTTGGACACATACATTAATGACACACACTGACATAACACTTGTCTAGCATTGTGAAGCAGTCTCCGAAGCTTTTATTTTCTCATCTTACTCACCATATGATTCAAGAAGCACTCCCTTAGCTATGCCAGTCAATCAATAAAATATATGCTCAAATATATCTCTGCACTTTGGGTCTATTTTGCCATTGGTTATTATTTGTTTATCTACAGATGCCTATTTAAAAACTTTAAGGAGAGATTTCCAATATTTGATACTTACTACGCTTATATTATTATGTGTAGGTGATGTCATCGAATATGTTTTGCCATAATGTAAGCTAATATTTGTCTTCTTTCTTCCAATTCCGATGTTGTTTACCTACAACAGCATTTATACATATTTTCAATTCGATTGTCTCTTTCACATATGTATTTTAACATCGGAATAACTACCTATACGGGGTGGAGGGGACACCGACGCGTAAGCGAAAACCACATACTGGGTACATCATCCTGGAACCCCCCAGATAGAAATATTGAGTCAGTTATAAAAAAAACCTGATGTTTCCTACAAAAGTGCAATACCTACACGGTCAAACTGTATGGCACAGCTGATTTTTTTTTTAATTACCGATGACAATTTTTTTTGTGATGGGTTTCAGAATGATGTACCTACTGAATACTTGGTTACCGTTTTCGCGTCGGTGTCCCTTCGACCATGTATACAGTAACCTCCTATTTAAATGATTGTAATACATATTTCGTATATAAACGAAACTTTAAATAATATATTTTATAAAACAAAGCTTTTAATTAATATAATCCTCGATAAAGCGGAAATGGAAGCCATAATTTTATCTAAGCAAGTTAAAAAGGTTCGTTTTATTAGCTTTTAAGTATTGTTTAAGTGTAGAAAGTAAGGGAGGGTCCCCTCGGAGGGTAGGGTACCCTACGACTTTTAGCGGCTCATTATAGACTTTTTTCCCATTTTGTTTGGAGGTACGTACCTACCTCAAAGTCGAACCATTTGAAAGTCCAATTCTTTTAATTTAGTTCCGATTAAGTACTTAAGAAAAGGGTAGACTATCAATAGCTGTTTCCTCTGATTAAAGATTAATTGTGACCAAATGGAAAAAGGTTTGGGCTAAGTAGAATTTTAATGAAACGATCCTGATAATTTACTTAGTTTAAGTTTTAAAACACTCAGGTAGGTAGCCTTTGTCCTCTTGTGATTTTTTTTTAGATGTTTCGGTAACAACTGGTTTTTCGCATTAGAAATCCTAACATTTTGTTGTTTATGTCTTATAAAAGACTTATTTAGCAAATAGCCGGTAGATATTATCAATCATTGCCTTAATAAATTATATATTTAGCTTTCATGCAGTCGTGCTACATTTATATGAACAGAGGATTGAGGAAATGGTCGCAAAATAAAAATTACACCGTTGAAATAAAGATTTAATTACAATCGTTACATAATTTTACTCATAATAATAATAATTAATAGGTATATATTCTATAAATATCTATATAGAACATTTAATATTAAGCGAATGTATTCGATTTGGTCACATTGAAATTTTCTTCATCTATGTTTTTACGTTAGATGAACTTCTATAATAACAAGCCTCAAAACTATTGCTTTAAATCTTGTGACCTGAGAAAAAATCGTTAACTTTTGTTAAAATGTGGGAAATCAAGTTTAATTATAGGTATGTAAAATTCTTAATAAATTATCTTATATGTATGATCGATGTATGTATGCCTTCGTTACAAAATCTTTAGAAACACGTCTTAGATATTCACAGCTCCGATCAATGAACGCTAGGCGCAGACACGGCAGTGCTGTGCCGTCCTCGGCGTGACGTATGCTCACTGCCTGCACTTAGCACTCATTATAAAAACAAAATATACATCAAACGTCAAATCCAATAGAGTCTACCTACTCGCCATATCAGTTTTTTCATCCAAACACATATTTATGGCCTCGAATTTCCAAATCACAAATATCGATCGGCGTCAATAAAATTTTGAATTTCATATCCAGTAGCATATATCCATTTTAATTCTTAAGTTACCCCACATGGCTATCATTTGAGTTGAAAGAAAACGATCTCCAAAGAATGTTACTAAAACGTTGCTCCAGAAAAGTTACTGCGACCGTTTTAAAATAAAAAAAACATCTGAATATTTTATGTACATGTATGCTAATAATACTTTTAAACAATATTTATAAGTTTCATCATCGAAATATTCGTCGACAACATCGAACGTGGTGAAATCATACTAATTACTTTGTACACAACTCGACAAACTAAAATAAAACATCTACAAAACATTATATATGTACAAGGACAACAACAATAACCAAATCGATGATTGTTAATCGACTATTTATCTAGTTATTAACAAAATTAAACAATAGTTTGTGTAGTAGAGCGTGATACCAAACCTAACCACCTCTCATTGTCTACTCTCTCAATGTACAATTACACTTATATCTAATCAAAGTTAAGTCTGGCACCTGTACTCACGAATAACTTATTGCTCAACGAGTAATTTAAACCATAAACATAAGATTGGAAGAACTAAGCGAAAATACAAAGATTCCTTATTGTGTATGTAGTAGAACATTCAATTCGTGGAATTGGTAATAATTTTTTACAATAATTCACTAAAACCAATTTAGGCTAGTTTAAATTTTATTACACATAATTGCGCTTTCCGTGTATCTATAAATAATTTGCATATTATTCCACAATAATCTTAAGTCTATAAAAATACTGAGCAATGTCGATTTCATACAATGATTCATTCGATAAGTACTTAGCGACAAGTGACAACCATAGACATAACCACATCAAACTTAAGTTATGTACTTATTTATCGGAACACTTTATACATCGTTATGATCTGTGCATATAGTCCAAGAATTTAAAATAACACTATGTGATATACAAAAAAATTTATGTACCAAATTATATAATTTTACAAAGGGTCTATAGACCTAGTTGTAGGTATATCCAGCCGGAGGCCATTTAACTAAAGTATAGTCGTGTCGTCGATCTTAACGTAGAACTAAAACACTGTGCCACTGTGATAATCTGACAGTCCCTAGGAGTTGACGGGTAGTGCAGCGACCCAGGTTTCACGTGCTTTACCTGCAACAAAGGATAACAAGATTACATTTTAAGGTCCATCACTGGCGTTGAATTAAATTCATTCAAAGGGTCTCATTCTTAACGGCCGCGTCATTTCGGTTTATTTTAAAACAATAAAAATATCCCTTAAAAAGAATCTATAGCGGTATTTAAATTAACAAAAAAGAAGGTCCATTTCGATAGCTGTTCCGATTCTATCGCGGCGTGGACGGTGCGAGCCCGCCGCCGCGTTCACACATATAAACCGAAAAAGAAAAAATCTAAACCAATCGAGATGAGGTGACGAAACGTTCAGTCTCATTATCTGAGAATTTATTAACGAATCGCTTGGACCGGAAAACCAAAATGTGAAAGAAATAAAAAGTCGACCTCGGCCGCGGTCATCTAAAGTTTGTACGGCGTCAATGAAAAAAGAAGTCAAACAGGTTGTCCGAGCGACCTGCGACTGAATGAAACGGAGAAGGACCCGAGTCAGGATCGGGAGATAAGAGAAAAGATTAGGGCGTCGAAAAAAAGTAAAGCAGCTTTTAATGCGGAGGTAGTGTTGTGAATGAAGAGGATCCATTGAGATTCCGCGCCCACGCACGCTCGTGGTACGCGCGTTATCGGCGCGCGTTGGACCGCCCGGCTGCCGTGCGCCGCCGCGCCACCGCGCCACCGCGCCGGAGCAGCACCACCACACACCCTCCACAACGAACAATACGCATTGTACAACCGCATATTAACTTTTTGTATTGCTAACGACCCTGCCGAGCTATTTAAATTAGCCCTAGTGAATGGATCGAGCTGAGAGCACACAACAACACCGCTGGCCGTATAGTGCGGCCATATGCGTCGCGTTACGAGACAAACTGAACATAATGATAAATAGAATTGGACTCCAATTTAGTAGCAATATCATTCAGCAAAATAATAAGTTAAAACGATGTAGGAATGTTATTTAAAGCGATAACAAAAACTGACAATTTAAATCCGTTTTTTTTTGGGGCTACTTTAAAGGAATGCCGCGATAAGGAGTTATTTTCGCGTCATGGAATTCGAGGGACAAAAAGGCGTGAAAACCCAAATAATACAAAAGGTTTATAGAAGTGAATTTGTGAGCGTTTGGCTAAAACAAAATTCTTGGCGGTGCCGTCCTGTGCGGCGACGGTGGTGACGCGATTTATTGTAATGAGACTCGGATGCCGCTACTTCTTCTTAGAAAATCTTTGACGACTCTAAGAAATATCTGACACAGGAAACAGCAGGCACTGCCTTAGCACACCCTATTTCAGCTGTCATTATTGTGCCCTTGTTAATTGAATCGACCTGAACTATAATATAACTGACTTCCATCACAATTTGACCAAGCTAATAAAATATTAAGTGGCTTTGTGTTTCTCTTTGATTTTAATATCTACATCACCGACGAGTTTACATACTCGTATTAAGAGCTAATTTAGGCAGGTCAGCGGTACGAGTGTAGGCGCAAGGAACGCGTCGCTCTGACAATGACAAATGACACAAGATTGCAATCTCGCCGCCCTCGAGTCGCGCGTCGCCCTTCCGCCTCGACTCAACTCCATTGTTTTCAATTACCGACATGACACCCCGGCGCGAGCTCCGCTACTAAACCGCAACTCAGTTTATGGCCCTCCGATATCTCCACCACGATCGTCCATTACCTGCGCAGCTCTCATTTACATGTGCGCGTCGCGATTATGCTCAAGCTCGTCAATCTGAATCAATCTGTAACTCACCGCTATTGGTGCGCGGTCCGCTTTCAGACGGCCGACACGAAACCGTTGGTGTGTTGGAGCGAACTGGAATAGGAAACATTCACTCTTTTCACGTGACGTTAGCAATATCTGATAGCCTATACCGAAAGCGCGGGATATTTTGTGTGTTCCTACAACCATGCAGTTTAAAATAGAACGGAGTTATAACTACCTTTTATAGAAAGGCTTAAAGGCCGCAGATCCCTCGTTGTGATGCGGTTGATTGGGCTGGTGACTGTTGGCGGCGTGGTGAGGGTTGTGGTAGGGATCGCGCTGAGGTGACTGCTGATGTCGAGGGAAGCAGTAGCCGGAGCCGCCACCGCTGCCCAGAGGGTTGGCGACGCTGGGAACCTTCATGTTGGGAGGCGTTTGAGGCGGCGTGTCGGTTTGCACGTCGGGGAACGACGCCGGGTGCACGCAGGGGTGCTGGCCGCCGTACTGCCCGCCGGCGAAGCCGCCGTACCGCCCATATGAGCCGCTGGCTGGACTTGCGGCGGCTGTCGCCGGCAAAGCAAAGCCGTTGGAGCCATCAGAGGGCGCCGCCCGTTCCGGCGGCCCGTAAGCGTGCTGAGGCCATGGTTGCGCTGCTGGCGGTGGAGTTTTGCATGCCGCAGTGTCAGCTAGGGACCATATTTTCGGTTTAGAAGCGGGAATCGGCACACCACAATCAGACGAGCCCCGTTTTGTCTCTTCCTTTATGCCGTAGCCCAGCATCTGGTGGTGCATGCCTTGTAGCATCTCGTCTCCCTTCCGCTCCTCATCTGTAAAGATAATAATATTCATTGATCATATATTACGTCCGACTAGCAATAAACGCGTGAGCGCACGTTATTGCAATCAGATTACTCGCAATAGCCGAGGCCATAACTAACGCGACAACAATAAAGAGGACTTAAAATGTCCCTAAAAAATCGATATGTTGCGGATTGAATCGTCGACGTGACCGTTACAAGCGGTACGTAAGTTTTAGCTAGTAAGAAGTGGGATTTCGTGAGCCCCTCTAGAAAAGTCGTGTGAAAATACGTTAGGCGTGCAGTGACCCATTCGTTAAGTGGTTATCCGATTAGCGAAGTGAAAATACCACTTTGGGGCGCGATTCCCCCGCCGCGGGCGCTGCTACCGATCCCTTTCGTATTAAGCCGAGCATTTATTTCGCATTTCCCGGCGAGCCCCGCGGCACCGCACTCTCCACCGCGGAATGTGCGAGCGATACAATTAACGGTCAACCACGGTGCCCGTTTTTCTTAATCTTTTCTTAATTTCTTTAAACTTTGACTTGCTCAGGATTATTTGTTTATTTTTACATCCTTTTTGTGCTCTATACGAAATGATTTCGTAAAATAAACCACATATTTCTGTTTCATCCATAAAAATCACGAGATGGTAAAAGTGCAATGAAATACTTAAATCTCAAAGTGTATCTCACTTGAAAAAAATTTGATGTTATTGTACAATTACACAAAAATGTTTATTCAGAGAATTTTATAAGGCTCTAAGTATTATCATAATGCCATTTTCCGTTGTAAAGTGGCTTTCGGTGGGTGCGGAGGCGGGCCCGGGGCCGCTAATGAAATTCAGAGGCCCCGCGATCGCGGCGAGGACGAGCGCGGGGGCGAGGCGCGGTGCGGGGCGACGCGACCGCTCGACTTCATTCTCTTTATTCCATTTAATGCTGACTGCTCCTAGCTTTTAAGAGGGGTTATCCGCGTTGCCCTTCACTAGGGATAAATAGGGACGCCACTGATACTCCGCGCGAAGATATTTATCCGGCAAATTGTTTTAATTTTCATTGTATTAATCTAATAAAGGCCCACAACAGCGGGAGATAAGCGTGCTATGGGCGATTTAGTAATGTTTTATTTTGGCAATACATTTAAGGTCCGATTAATCTTTTTACAAATTACTGGTGTATGCCTTAATACAGTTGGTTTTTTTTACCATTTCAGTTGCTATAAAACTCGTCTTGAATTCAATTTATATAATAAACGCTAACTATCCAACTTCGCATTTTACTGACATACAGGTGGAATTGTTTAATAAATAATGGCGTATTTCATTAACTGCGCTTTTAACCTCGAAATTTATTTAATTGAATATACGTTAGCTGCTTTAATTAAATAGCTATACCATAAACAAGGAGTAATTTAATTAATGTACCGAAGGAAATCCGCCACTTACATTTACTGCAAGAGTCTCGTTCGTTTATAAGGATAACACTTACGTAGTGATGTGGCATTACTAGAGCTGTGTTTTACAGGATTATTGAGATTTAAACTACCAAATGTTTGCTTCCTAAGCGGTGCGGGTATATACGAACCCGGGATAGATTAATCAAAAAGGTATTTTTTAAAATTTTATAATATTGTCAATTGCTTCAATAATTTAACTCACAATCTTCTAGTGTTAAATTGTTGAAGTAATTGACGAAGTAAGTGTCTTCTAAACATTAATTAATTACCTACCTAATCTTGAGAAATTCACTAAAACACGATTGGACTAAAATTTAATAAAGTTTGATCTATTTTTCCATCCCTAGTTGTTTATTAATTAACATCAGATGTACAAAATTGTCTTAAAACAATGTTTACCTGCGCTCGTCGTATCGTGTCATCGGAACCGAGGAGGGCCCGCGAGCCCGCGCGCCCGGGCGGTCGGAGCGTGCGAGCGTGCGGAAAGTAGCAACGTGCACACTCCGCATTGAGTGGTTTTCCCTTCAGTATGGTACAAGCCGGGCAAAAGTGAGACATAATAGAGAGCCGTCTCGGTCGCTGTGGGCGCCTCGCAACCCCACTCTCCGTACTGTATCCACTTTATGAAAACCCCTTGTTTAGGGTGAAATAATTCGTCTAGGATTTGTTTGTCTTTTCATAATTCAATCAGCTATTTTGGAAACTTCCTAGTTCAATCATTTGAATCGTCAAGGTTTTTCTGGTCTCTGCCTACGATTTTAGGTCCTCTCAACTTGGTGTATCATGCAAATGACACGGATGATGTATTATAAAAGTATGCAGTGTATCATTTGAAGTGTGTAAGAGCGGTTGGCGTTAAGTGGTTGCACCCCCGCTGCAGCCCTGCACTTAACAGCTGAGGTCAGTGCAATTTATGTGTCGTGGTGGTCCTCCCCGGCTAGCGACTGTCCCCAGAGCGCGGGCGGACGACGTTCACTTGTTTGTGTTGCTTCTACTCGTTTTCCATTAACGCGCGCCGGATTAATATTTTGTTTGCAATGCGTGCGCTCACGACAAAAATTAACATTTATTGGTAGGGTCCGAAAATGAAGCTTTTATTCATGAGTGGCTTAGCTCCGGATAGTTCTGTGTGTTTGTTTGCCGACGACGGTCTAGGGATCGCGTGTGAAAGCTTTTATATTGGCTTTGTTTGCCGTGACTTAAAATGATATATTACACGTCGCTAACATTGACGTTTTTGTAAAAGAATGGTCATGGGTTATGCACGTTAGTGAGAAATGTTATGGTTTGTTTGCGATCTGTCCCCGGGATTAGTTTAATCGGAAAGTTGTTTGGTTAAGTTTAATCTCATTGATTACAGATTTATTCTCACGAATTTGCTTCGTGGTCACGAAAGTTTTACATATTTATGGTGATGAGTCTTTGAATGCTGCATCAGTCACGCGATTTTTGGTATTTAGGGCCGTTTTTAGGAGAGTTTTACTATAATTCTTACTATTATTTAAGACAGTTCCAATTTCCATAATTTTGAAGGTATTAAACCTACCCTACAATTTACTTACTAAGCATCACTTAAATTAAAATGGTGAGATTTACTATTAAAATTAAGTCTAGTTAAGTCAAAAGAAAAACATTAAGAGGTAATGCCCCGGCCTTTGGCGACGTCGCGCCAGTCGCCGGGGGCGCGTGGCTATAATCCTGGAGACAATGCGCAGCATCTCGCGTTTTTTTCTCTCACTCGCTACCAAGAGGGCTTAGATTACATCCATGACTAGACGCGACGTGGCAAACTGACGATGACGGACGTAAATCTTTGACAAATATTGAGGTTATACAAATTAAGTAGGTTTGTCAAAAATAAAAATAATTTCGGTACGTATTCAAATATTTAAATCGAAGTAATCAATGTGTAAGTGGCCAATTGTCTTTATTTTAATCAAATATTTTTGGAACGATCCTTTGGATTGCAACAAAACAGAGTAAATTTTCAATTATAATTATTACTAGGTACTCTGTGTTGTTTGTTGTATCAAGTTTAACACGATATTTTGACAATAACACACAAATTTGAAATTCGTTCCATCAGTTTCAGATCCGTACACACGCTCCTGCCATGCATCTTAGTTTTCATGTATCATGTGAGATGGCTGCGAGTGGCCCATTCAGCAGCGTTGTACACAGCGAATTAAGTACACTTCTGTCGCAACAATAGTGGGCTTCATTACACGAGCGTATGGCCGGGCGTTATGCGTGACGCCCTCGCGCCTCCATTAGCGACGCGAACTTCGCTATGAAAACACTCTGTTAGAAGCCATCTTTATTGTAACAATGCGTACTTATAATTTATGTTGTTGACAAGAGGGCCTAACTACCGCCATAGCAGTTCTCACGTAGCGTGTCGAATACGTATCTGGATTTTATTATAATTGCACTTACGCTTTTCAAACACGCTTTTATACTTCTGTACCTACATGTTTTTTGGTTGTAGGTATATGTATGTAGTTGATCTGGCTAGATCTTAGAACAGGAATGTAAATTCCAAGATGCCTGCTCTATCTCAAAATCACTTTTAAATAAACAAACAAGATGTCAAGAAAAACGTTGTTAGAGATATTGAGGACTAAATTCCGATCAGTAGCTATAGGTACCTACATTATAAATCCCCAAAACCGTACTTACTTACGTTCCAGCGAAATGTCCTCATAAAAGAAACGATCCACGAACTCGACAAATCCTTTGGCAAGAACATGAAGTAGGGCAGATCGTCAGACAAGCTGAACGCGACCTCCGAGCGTCGCGTCGTCGGCCCGCTGCGCTGTAGCGGCGAACGGAAGACGCGTTATATGAAATTTGGGCCCGGGCGCCGCCCACTTTACTACGAATAGGAAATCCGGTAGCGAGGAGCGGTTACGCACAGTTACACGCCTGAGACCTCCCCCGGCCGCCGCACGCCTCTCGGACCCCTCGCCTCCTCGCAGAGCCGCACACCCTCCTCGTGTTATGCCAATTCACTCGACGATTTATACACCGACAAAATTAAAGCAATTTTAAACGGTTAACAACACCGTCACAATCCGTACTTAAAACAACACGCACTATTCACAGGCCAAGGGTAATTAGTGCACTATTAGTAAATTAAACAATCGCAGGCGCGCTTATCAAGAACAAACACAACATAATACATGAAACACAACAGTTCGCATCGCAATCGGAAACAGAAAATTTATATTGCAACATAGACAGAATATGTGTAAACTCTAAAATTTAAATCAACGTCCAACAGTCAACGTTTGATTTCACTTTAACATTTTCATGTGCAAAACTACGTCATAATAATTTCATGTTATTATGACGGTTGACTATTCGACATTGTGTTTAATGTTACTCAACGAACCTTTATGTGTTTTAATTTTCTCCTCCTGCTCGTCTTTCTCCTTCTCCTCGTCGGAAAGCATCGTGTCGTCATCGTCGTCTGTCTTATTCTTGGGCTCCCAGGTCATCTTGTTCTCTTTCTTGAGACGGCGGCGTGCGTTCGCGAACCACGTTGACACCTGTGTCAGCGTCATCTTCGTGATGATCGCCAACATTATCTTCTCTCCCTTCGTTGGGTACGGATTCTTCTTGTGCTCGTTCAGCCATGCCTTAAGTGTCGCCGTCGACTCCCGTGTTGCGTTTTTCCGTCTCGCAGCTAAATCGTACCCGGCTCCGTATCTGTCGACAAATATGTTTATAGTTACATATGCCTAGTGGGTAATTTACGCTTCCGACCTTAGCAGAGCTATAAAACTTTCGCATACTTATATCTTAAATACACTACCAAATGGATTCATACTACGTTTGCTTGAGTGATACATTTGTTTTCGTTTTGTGAGTTGAATATAGGCCTGTCTGTATTTATACAGAATCAGAGTAAAATGTAAAATACAACAACGTTAGGTATTTGCAAAATATTTATAATGTTGATAACTAAACAAGACGAATACAATAACATCTGACTTATATTCACGAACCGTGTTCAGATGCAAAGTTTATAAATGATGAGAATGACATCGACATTCGGATAGTCTCCATAATAAACGTGAACCAATAAATCCGTAATATAACGAGAAGTTTCACTATAACATATATTTCAGTTAGTTACACCGTCCATGCGTCGAATCGTTTACAGCGAGCAATAAAGTGGCTTTTAAATTCGTAGCAGATAGGCGTTTTATTTGAGGCAATAGATTTCTCGTAACGGCAGCAAAAATAAAGCTATCGCGGCACAGAGCGACATTCGGTACACTTTTTAGGGCCTACGGTCCCATTTGCATCCGCATTCTGAGCGTAATTGTAGCTTCCCCCGGCGATGCCAGTATTCGTACCTGACTTCGATTTTCCTGCCGACATGACAAAGGCGCGGTCTAAGGGGCCCAATAAATAGGTTTCGCGCGTGAAAATAGTTAAAAAATGGTCCCGAGTCGATTGATATTCACGCAAATTGCGCTGTTGAGCGTCTGGCTTAGGGTCTAGTTTCGAGGAGGTTGTCGAGATTTCCGCCTACGTGTTGTGCATGACGCGAATAAGATTTGCAAAATTGACAACATTTGTCTTGTGTTCTTTTGTAACGGTATTGCTCGATTTGAGTTAGGTTGACTGTTTGACAGTTTAGATTCTTTGTAATTATGTATTTAAAAATTACAAAAATAATAGACAAGAAAAAAAATTAATGCTTCTCGATTGCATTGGATCTATATAATTCATAAGAAAGTATGTGTTTACTATGTGAAGACTTCGTGAAGAAAGTCGTTGTCAAAGTAGAGGGCGGACCGTTGCACCGCGGTTGCAATTGCAGGGCGGTGCAGCGCAGGCGTGGGCAGCGTGGGCGTACTCACCAGCAATCGATCGCGACGCCATGTTGCTCACCGGACATCACCGGTATTGCTAGTCGCCGAACGACCGCCGGCCGGCGACACCGGCCTCTCGCGCCTTCCGAGCCGGTGGTTTTATTGTAAAATCCACGAAGGAGGCGACCCATAGGTACTTTAAAATTGTAATTCGATTTTTTGTGAAAATTCATGCTGCCGTAAAGTACCTACGCACCGTATCAATTCGTAAATATTCCCATATGAAACACGCGTCGCGCCATATTAATACACATGTCAAACGCGCATCTATACAAAGCCTTGGAAACCAAACCGCATTAGTTTGAACACGAATAAGCTCTTCAGAAATCTACGGTGGTTAGTGACGACAGCGCTGGTTAAGAAAAACAGCGCTTTATTGCTTTACGTTTTATTGATTCGGTCTCGTATGGTTTGGTTTACAGCCCTGAAGCTGCTGCGAGGGTTGAATCCTTTAAGCCTTGTTAATTAATTTAGACAGTCCACTTACTCGGCGCGCCCGCCCTGTGAGAACACATGCACACTGCTCCGAGAATGTTAATACTTTCATGGGCGGAAATACTTTGTATCTTTGTTAATTTGGGGACGAAAGCATAAAACCTACGGCGAGCTTTGAATAATGTTCCATATTTGGGTACAGAACAAATGTCTGGATTAATTCTCTGTGACATTTCCTGCGTTTGATTTAAGTGTTATTTAGGTACTTTAATAGGTTAGTTGCAATGGAAAAGCATCAATCACTCTTAAAACAATCAAGGATTCTAAGTTTTAACGGTATGTTGTCCACATAAGTTACCCAAGTTTAAACCCCAAATAAATTAAATAGGTACTGTACTGTGTTTAATTGTAAATTACATGTAGGGAATACTAAACATTTTCAAATAAACAGTACGTGTAGAGTATGTTAGGTCACCCCGAGTCGTCGTGAAGAGCGGCACAGTGTTGGGCGGGAGCTTACTACCGCTGCTACATATTTGCGCTTTCCGAGTATTCAATTCGCGGTATCGAAGGTTTACGATCTACCCGCTTGGGGGAATTGCGGCCTCTACGTGCCCTCCCCCGTAAACCGTACAGCTATATACGAAAACGAATGTACATAAGTAATACCCCCCGCAATAGGGGAGGCTTGGCTCGTATTAGAATTAGGATTCGTAACTCAAGTGCGAGTACTTCTGGCGTTTTAAGAACTGTTCGTAGCTTGATGTGTTAGTATCTTGATTCCCATCATCGGTGTGGTTTAAAGACTACATCACCTTAACAGCCCGTTCACAAGGCTTCCGTCATTGACGATCCTTCATAAAACACGATACGTCATGACGGATGGACGTTCGCATTGCATACGGAATCGTGTTTTATCACGAACCGGCAAAAAAAAACTGAATTGGTGTTCACATTAGTTCCGTGATTTTTCGGTGAATATGAACACGGGCATTTGAAAAGCATTGCCGCTGTCAAAAAAATTGACGGATCGTTAAAAAAGACTATACGTAAAAAAAAACGATACGTCGTCGTGTGAACGGGCTGTTAGTTGATCTTTCACCATTGGTTTGATTTTTATAACACTTTAACCAGAACAGATTATGGCGTTTTGTCACAAAAAAAAAACAGTTGTGTTCGATCAATCAGATTGGCATATCACATCTACATAACGTGCCAGGGAAATAAAATGATTGGCGATGTTATTATTTTTCATTTTCTTTGTTCTTATCTTTAAAACGCTTGCTGGCTGCAAGCAATGAGGTACCTGACTACTAGGTCAATCTACATTTGTCTGAATGCAAGACTTAAACCCATATCTATAGTCAAGTTAAAGTAATTACTTGAGCTTAAGTAATTACTTTGATATTTTTTTTTATGCAATAGTCTATATTTTAAACGAAGTAAGAACCGTCAAAGAAAGCAAAGCTAAGAATTCTTACTTATTACAGTTCTAATTTTAGGAAATAACTAAACTACGTAATAAAAAATATCGTATCTTAAAAATTACATTTACTCAAGTAAAGAATTTCACTTGTTTATAGATAGGTACGGGTGGTAGCTCGTTTATATGCTGAACTTGTAGAGATACAAAATTTGTGACAAGAGTAAAGTCAAAAAGAAAATCAGTTAACATTTACTGGACAGTCTGTTTATAATTCATGTGTATATTTCAATCATTACAAGTGCATTAAAACAATTATTAATAAAAAAATATGACTAACTAGTGCCTGCCTCTTTACTCAGAAGACTGTATTGTATGGGCATTATGGGTCAATGGTTGAGTTATGTTATAATTTTGTGTCAGTTTTGTTTTTGTAAAGTTAAAAGTGTTACGTAATTTTTTGACATCCTTAATTTCAGGCACCCTGTTTTTACCGTGAAACATTCAGATGGCTTTTATGCTGCATGAGTATTAAGTTATTCAATAGTTTCAGTGCTATTTATTTTCTTTATTTTGATAAACCTTATTGGATACTAGGCAATTTACCCCGGTGGCACAGACTTGGAACTTCCTTTACATATTGTGATTTTACATAAAACAAAGCCACTTTCCAACTTGCCATCAACACTAAGAAGCATGTATTAAAATTACAAATTACAATTTATGTTTTTATTTTTTTTCGAAGTAGCTGTCAACTTAATAATGGATAAGAATGTAATTTGTGGTGATAAATAAACGTATTTTTAATTTATTTTATTTTATTAAAAACAATTTCACTTAACGATAGAAGGAAAGTAGAGAACCAAATAGCATTTACCGTTCGTGAAAAAAAAATGTAGTGTTTCTGAATTATTAAAAGATATCTCTGTAAAATATACTCCATATAAATAATATAGACGCAGCCCGACTCATATTTAGTTGTTTCTATATCTATCTATAATCTATTTCATTTCCTTGTAGTTAATCATATAAGCAATTATTCAGCGAAAGTCATATTCGTGGTAGACTTCAGATATGTAATTAATAATATCATGTAGATCATGTAGATGGGGCGATATAATTTAAAATTGATCGATCATATCGCACGATAAAACTTACAAAGACTATACTTATTATGTTTGATTGCGAAGTTTGCCAAGGATTTGGGTGAAAAGCAGGTCTTAAACCGGACAGATACACAACGAAAGAGATTACTCACACGTATCAAAGCAAAGCCCATAATTAAATAAAACGAAATAGGACTTACTACTACTGTCAAAGATTCACAATTGTTATGTTACTGGAACTAGTGCAAATATGGCCTAAGTTGCCTCGATATCTTGCCCGTAGTAATTAATGTCTACTTCATTCTTCTTTATCGTGTGGTTCTTAGTGCCTAACCTGTTGTGAGAGTTTTTATGCCGCCCATGGGCCTCTGATTTGGCTTTTATATGCCGTCTTTAATATCTCTATTAATCCTTATTAATCTGTTAATTTCTACTCATAACAAAGGTTATCAACAATTTCTGGGATAAAAATAATAATGTCGTACTTGGTGTATTATTGTATGCATAAAGAGCGAATTTTGAAGAGGATATGCAAGTGTCAGTCATATTGTAATTCTGTTGTAATTAGTTAATTAAGTTGGCTTCCTCCTGTCGAGCCCCGCACCAACACAATTATCTGATACATTTATTATTAACTTACCTACACCTGATTGGAACGCGCTGTATGACGTATTAATTATGATCAATACACGCACCGGTAATTGTCTTCCGATAACATACGGTTTTTGTAGGTTTTGACAGGGACAAAATAATTAATAATTCTAGCTTAACACCGACCGGCGTAATGAGAAATTATTATATTGCAGCTGCAGATATTACAAGACAATTATTTTGTTAATTTTCTAGACTGGTCAAGTACTCGCCGTGTCAGTCATTCGTAGTAAACTGACAGCCACTCATCTGTTCTGATGATCATGTTTTACGTAGTACCTACGGATTTTCTGAAGGTACTTACAGCCAATAATAACTTAGATCATCTGATTTGAAGTCGGAATCGATACTAATGATGACATAGTCCGTAAATCTAAGCGTTAGCTAAACGCTCATAAATGTCACTCGAGCTTCGTGTCTCGTTAACAAGCGCCCTTACTTGGGTTATTTAAAAAGTAACAACCCAAATCGTTGGCACACAAATAATTCCCTCAGAGCTCCGTGCTCGGGGCGCGGTAATTTCCTGCGCATTTTGATCTCAATGGTGCGGTACAAGTGCTCCTTCGTCTCTTTTCTCTAATTTTTGTACGTTTTCTGTGCTCGAGACTTTTGTTAAAAATAGCTGAGTAATTTTTCATTTCGGCGCGCGGCGGGCGTGGCAGATTACAGGCTGTTCCAAATAATACGCCAACGGTACTTAACTCGAGAGCGCCTACACTCGCGGCCAAGTTTTGTTGCTTATGTACGCTTTTCACCGTAGTTGTTTCTTTGTGAGGCTATTTATTCGGTCCGGCTAACTTATTGCGACCCCCGGAACGTTTTATGAGCCTCTTATGAAGTTTTTCTTTTGAAATAAATACACAACAATTTCGTTGGCAACTGTCTGTAATTACACATGCAAATATGCTGAAAACGTTTTATTAGAACACCTTTGCAGAATGTAATTAATTATGTTGTTGGAAAGTATAATGATTAGAAAAATGTAAAGTGATCATCCTATGCGTGAGTCGCCGTAGTGAACAATTGTGTTGGAACATCGGGGGCGCTATATATCACGGTGTATTTCCGTGCTCGTCCCGCCACGATACCGTAACGTCGCGTCTTTTTTACGCATAAAAACTAATGTCGCCTCTAATTATTTTTAGATTATAACGCACCGCCTGCTATATATTAAGTCGAGCGCAGCCGAATTGTCAGCATAACTCCGCTTTGATGTATCATGATTTGTTTTTATTTTCAGGCAGTTTCAATGTGATTCATGGACGGATAAATTTCAAGTGCGCCGTGAAACGTATATTTAATTGATGCGTCCGTATAATACGTTGTTATGACACTGTTATGACGACCGTTGCCGATTTATATGCAGACGATAAGACTGTGTAGACGATATAAATAAAATAGAATAAGAGGCCACCCTTTCTCGTCGACAAGTCTGACGGGTTGATAAGTTTGCCGAAAACGTCAACGCAACGCGTCGTGCGATCGCGTTTCAAAGAAAAACTGTGAATTAATCAAGCACTAGTGCGAATGGATGTGGCGTCATCCGTCTCTGTCAGAGGCGCTGGTGTGTACGCGTCGAAACGGGACGGCGAACAACCGGGAGTGGTTACTCGGTCATTTGTCCCTTGCGGCCGACACGCACTGCCTAGCGCACAACTACATGTGTGTATGCCTTTATCGGTGCACTAGAATTTTTTAAAGTTAAAATAGCACTATCTATAAGTCGTATTATAGAGTTGCATGTTCGTACTCTTTGTCATCATAGTATTAATAATGCCAAAGGATGCCGAGCGGCTCTATTACGATGCTAAATGAGACAATATCTCGAACGCAGTTTCTTGTTACGTCGTGTGTGAAATGGGCTTCTTAATTTTCCGAGAGAGAGAGAGAGAGAAACCTTGATCATTATCCACATTCATATATTCCTTAAACAACATATGTATTAGCTATTTAATGGATATGTTTATCGCATATATTAAAGGAACCTGTAATATACTAAATGTATGATCTGTTAAACACGGCTTCGGCCGTACGTACATTATCTATATTTAACCAATCTTAGTAAATCTTATGTCGCGCTATAGTTACTGGCTTTTAACGATCACGTATAAAATGTCAACAAGTTAATTATGTCATGTGATTTGACAACGTCAAATGAGTAATACGAAACCGATGCTTGTATACACAAATCGGTCTAATAACCAGCTGAACACAACGAGAGATCGTAATGACGACTATTTTATGACGATTTCACGAGCAAATATTATTGGGGACAAACTAATCAAACAAACCCTACAACACATCAACTTAACGGGAAAGCTGACACGGGGAACATCATGAAGTCAATGTTTTAATTTTGCTACTAGTATGTTAATGTAAACAGAAGGGGCATTGTTTAAAATGATCACTCAGTAAAACGCGTCTGAATCCAATAACACTAAACATGTTAGAGGGTACATATGCACAACATAACAGAATTTATTCAAGTCAAAACGAGTCGCCAAATACAAACATGAGCCTTTCGCATTGCAATCTATTAGAGAGATAAGTCTCGATAGGGAGGTATTATATTAATCCGGGTGCGGCGCGGCACGGGCTTTATCTAAAGTGGCGCGGGCGCTGTGGACCTCTGGGGTCTCTTGGACCCTGGGGACTTACCCGTAGGCTGCGAGTGTGGGGTCGTAGGGGTAGTAGCCGCCCGAGGGTTGAAGGCCAGCCGACGTCCACGCAGACATCTCGCCGCCGCCCTCCTTGAGCGCGTAAGGGTTGCTCTGAAATACCGCACGACACAATAAACAAACTTGCTTCTGGCGAAATGATCATGTTGTCGGAACGTCGTTACATACAGATACAGTTTACTTCAGTCGACATATTGTTTAATTAACTCGTAGGCTTTCAACTGGTACACATAGCGCTACCTAATCTAATTTCATCTAATATTAATTAATTTAAAAAAGTCAATACTAAAAGTAGGAAAATGTTCTTCAAAATGTTGATAAATGTAGTCCTTTATCTCAAACATAACATACTCATTATTGTGCAAGTTGGGTTAACAAGTTAACATTTTGAAAAACAATAAATTGCTTTAACTTTTGAGGGCAACATAGAATAAAATCTAAAACCTGTCATGAAAATTTATTATGGGTCACTTTCGAGAGAAGCATAGAACCATCCAGAGCTTAGTACCTAGCTAGACCAAACAATCAGTCGATCGGCAGCTTTCACACGGTCATATGCGCGTTTTAAAGCGCTATCGTTATCCAATTATTTCAAATCCGTTAGCCATTAGCGCTCGCACTCCGCATCGCTAAGCCCACATGTAAGCGGATAAATCTCGGCGCTTAATACCTTTCAGTCAATCGGCCTAACAAATACGTCGGCTTGAATTTAATTAAAGTTAACTTAATAAAAGGGAATAAACTCACGAACAACAATAAAAGTCCCAAGTGTACTGGCTGACATATCACTGGCGTATTTGCATAATGTATGGAAGCAGAGGGGAAAACTATTAAGGCCTAACGCACCCTACGCGTGATAGTTGTTTAACAGTGAGGTTGCGAGCGGGGATGCTACCCTCCTTACTCAGTTATTCGCATACATTAGGAGCAACTAAATTAAAAGTGTGAACGATTCGAGCGCGCCTCGGGATCTCGGCCCTTGTCTCACCCCAGCCCGCTGCTCTGATAATAAAATGAAAAGCATTATGATACGTATGGCACTGGTTGTGACGCGATAACTGAATAAAAAGAGCAAGCTTATTTGTCCCCCTGCCTTAAGTAAGAAAAGTGTGTGTCGTTGTGTTTCGTCATTTGTTTTCATTTTGTGACAACACTAAGATGTTACTGTTTTGCTTAGAGGAAGATATTCCTGTGGATGTGCGGCTTCGTCGGCCATCTTTACTCTGTATATGAAAGTTGCTTAATAGCATGTAAAAATCCTGGATTTGCCACTTCTACTCAAAACGTCGTGAGTAGGTGTAAACTCAGAAACTAAACTAACATAAAAATTTCCGATCAATATTTCAGTAGACATTTTCAACTCAATTTAGTAAATTGTGTAGAAAATCTTAAAATACAGCGTAACAGTTAAGTTCATTTCATTGTTAACTGCAAGCGGCGGGCTCTAGAGCATGGAGTGCAAAGTCAGGGAGGCAGTTCCGGAGTGTTCGTCACTGCGTCGCCGTGACAGACGCCTGGTGACAAATGGCATTTTATCTACTACCGTGGGGTGAGAATGCTTCTACATCTGTTGTACCTAAATAGTTAATAAAAAATAATATTGCACCATGAACTTTTTATGTAGGTAGTTTCTGAAATTCATTTCTTTCTTTTAGTCATTTCTACAGATTTGCCCAGAAGATTTTCAAAATGAAATTATACAACTGTTAATTTTTTTTCAACATTTTACTAACATGATAAATTGATAATGTAACATTCTTCAATGGAAAAAGTTTAGATCAAGTTGCCTTCGTAGTAGTTGTTCAGTGTTATTCGGATGTTTTTATATCGAAGCAACCGCGTCGAGCCTGAGTATTCACGTCGTACTAAGTTCTAACTGGGCTAACGTTACGCAGACTATGCGATAACGCTACATTGCCATCGTTCCAGAACTCTCATAAAAAAAACCGACTTGGATTCACTCGTATTGGCTCCGTTTCGACATACGAGAATACTACGAACAATCGTTCGTGTATTTCGTCATTGTCATGCAACTTACCAAAATAATGTAATATGCTTACCAGAACACATTAATCCAATTTCTCTTAAGAGTGATGCCCAGCGTAAGAGTTATTCAGATGTTTCCGTAGAGTAGCAGTCGCGTAGAGGCCGCGTAGCACCATCTACGCGGCGTAGGCGCTACGCATTTGTGTTGGCTTTGTTGCGAAATACGAATTTACTACAGTGTTTGAATTAAAAGCTAGAGATTAGTACTGAGTAAAATACAGCACCTTGCGCGCCGCTAACATTAATGTGCTATACACAAAAGATAGAAAGTACCCTGTCAATTATTCTTCTAATGGAAATATTTCTCAAATTGGGCAGCTACGGTACTAATGGTTGTAGACAAGCTAAGTTAGAGACCCGGTCCCATTAGATTCCTAAATTATTTTCTTTTTTTGACGTGTATATGTAAAAAGTAGTGTTTGCTAAAAATCAAATTACAGGAAAGGGCGTTTTCTAGAGATCACCTATTGATGCAGTCCCTCTTGTTGTACAATTTTCTACCTAATTCCTAAGCCGATGCAGTTGGCAAGTGTTGACTCTTGTGATCGTAACTACTATCACTAGCTGTAAAGAATGCTCCGCCCTTGAGAACTAACGAAATGAAGATACTACCACACATCCAAGAGTGATAGAGGATCGTCATAGGAATTGCAATTACAATATACAGAACCATACTGTTCTTGCCATTTCACATCGAGTGGCGGTTGCATGGCATTGTAAGGGGAGTGCTATTGGTAAACATATGTATGTAAAAAATTATATGGTAATTGGGTTAAAAAAAGCAAGATGGCGGCGTTTGTTCTAGCCATGGTCATACGCCAAAAGAATCATGCGGCATTGTATGCGTTCAATTGTAAATAGCAGATAGGATCTTCAGAACCATGAGTTGTGGCGATTCTGGGGCGGGGGGGGGCTGATGTCCAGTACTACGTATTATATAATGGCTGATGTAATGATAATTTTGCCGATTGGCTGTTGTATTTTCACATGTGCAAAACAATCTTAGCAATTCGTGAAATGTTGTTAACTGCTCGTATAGCTGGGTTTGTATTAATTACATACCATAATAGTACCTATGTATCTAGTCTAGGTACGAGGAAATGGAGAAGACGGAATGATTAATATCGTAAAAGAAATTAAAGAAAATCATCAATTTTGATCATAATTATGCTCTTAGTTTTGGTGAAGAAGACATTATAATATACCGAACATTATTAATTTTGTTAAAAGAAGTACTTGTCATAAAATTAACTGTAAGCAATAAAAAATGTATACGTAGATAAGCGAAATGATGTACGCGACTGTACCATTACACTAAAGGCAATAAAAAGTAACACAAGCAATTACAGAGAAAAAAAAATGATAAAAAGCAACTGCCTCGTACCATAGCTTATTAGAATGGTAACGAGTATTTGTGAGATAATAGCATAATTATTGTTCAAAAGCTGAGCTAAATAGTTGTACTAAGTAAACAGCTCGTTTGTTCATTGCGCAGACAAATTGTTCGGCTTAGTTACCTGTTTGCATTAGTAATTATTGTCATTGGTGACGTCACTCGATTTATGTTCGACACGACAGTACTGACTTACAAATCCTTATTGCATGTTCGATGTCACGTTTCTCGTTAACGTCAAACTCGGATCGTGTCGAGACAAAGAGATGTATAGTATTTGGTTGTTTGGAAATATTCGGTACTTCTGCGCAAATACGAGGATCACTACACCTTACAAAAATAAGCTGTTAGCTACTCTTAGATAAATTACTCAAATACAGGTGAGTATTGAGTGAAATGCATAGTAATTACCACCACGCATAAATACAAATCAGTATTCGTGATTTTTATAATACTCCCAATAAGAATTAGTAGTTCCGCCAAGTTCTCATCCTCTGGGGATAGTTATTGCTCTGATTCGTACCTACATTATTGCTTTTTATTTTACTACAGAATGAAAACCTAGAGGTCGTTTTATAGTGCAATGGGCAACAACGACCACAATTCTACAATGCAATTGTATTGTGTATCATGATGCACATGTACACTAGGATTGGAGTAGGTAAAGCCGACCCGCTGGAATTTCAGACAACCCCACGGTTGATAATACCTTCATCACACTAAACGACGACAGCGAGTCGATAGTTATAATCGGATAATTGGTGCGCTCGTAGGACAGCACCAAATCCTGTTAGCCGATATTGGGTACAATATCGAATTCAAACGGTTACATGCAACGCTATCTATAGGTACCAAAGAATATATGCATCTCGGGTTTAATAACACAAACAAAACGCCGTTATAAGGCTAATCAAAAGGTTAAAAGCTAATAAAGGATGTTGTACTTATAAAAGGGTACGTTCCGTAGTAGCCGTCCATTAATAAATCGATGCAAAAGTTTAAATTAGCAATGAAATATGGACGCAACTCAGTATTTGTATACATAATGTTTAATTGCAGTAGCAATATTTATAACTTTTTGCTCTCAAATGCGAGAGAAATAATTAAGAGCGATAAATATAAAATTTTCAGTCAATCTGAATTTCTTATTACACATGTTGGACATAAATATTTATCTAATTCATTGAAAGTAATCGATGATCAAGTAGTAAAAATTAATGGTGAGTTGATAAAATAATCAAGAAGATTCAAGTTTGCAAGTTTTATTTGTAAGATCTAAAATAACAGATGCTTGTAACAAAGCGTGAATTACACGGCCTGCATTAGCCACTTTGTTATAGAATAACAACAACACCTTTTTGTTTTTCATAGGTTTGCGTCCTTTAGAGAGCATTCGCCAACCCAGACCATCTTAATTTTACCAACTTAGCGATCACTTGTTGCACCTTCTACTGGTATTACAAAATATTTTGCTAATGTCGGGGACGAGCTAAGCTTTCATTGTCTTAGGCCAAATTCTTTATGACTCTGAACTCGATCTTTTAGAAGTGTTACTGTAAAAATCATTTCCAGGGTATTTGTTCAATTCTCATTACTACGCTAATCAAAAGGTTGTAATAATTAGGACGTTGTATTGATTGTCCGTTCCGTAGTAGCTGGCCATTAATAAATCGATGCAAAAGTAAATTAAATTAGCAATGAAATATGGACGCAACTCAGCACTTACATGCATACGTAGATCAGCAAGCCAACAGAATCTCTAGTTATCTAAGGCTTTTGGAAATGTAGTTTTTGAAGCTTCAATACGACCGTCAATACTTTTTTTTTCAAATTTGGGTATGTAATACGGGTAATATTATAGACCCAAAGTACAAAGATATTTGATATATATATGTACCTATAAGTCTATAATCTGTACGAGTATATTGTTCCGTGTCTTATGTTAAAAACCTCGTTTCACAATTGAAGATATTAAATCAATTGTTAAATATCTATTTAATGTATTTTCTAATTCGGACATATTATAATTGTATCATGAACATTGTTTTCGGTACAAGATCAACACTGATAACGTAATTGAATTCGATAATAATAATTGGCAATACACGTTCAATCGTTTATCAATCTCGGCTTGATAGGAAGACATTAAGATGATCTGGTTTGCCCAATGGCTTTCTGAGAATTTTGATCTCATGATAAGTTTCGTTTTTATTTTGTTATCTACCTGAAATGTGTGATAACGGTCAAGATTGTAATCTTCAGTCATTATAGGCTGTCATAGCAATTATAGTGCGAGTTAGTTAGTGGGAATTCCCAATATAAAATCTTGTTACTACGTAAAAGATGATTAGCTGTTGTTATTTTTTCACAGTTATTTACATTCAAAATAGTTTTGTATATATATTTCTATAACCTAGGTGTGTATATGAAATAGAAAAGGTGCTAATTTGGATACATCTCTTTATCATATTTAAAACGATTACATATCTTACTATTGCATTGGCTATAGACCCTTTACCCACACAGTTCTATTGCGAAAGGGAACCAACATTATATGCGTCATTGTTTCTGCACTAATCCCATTAAGAAAGGCGCGCGGGCCATACATTGGTACATACAATAAGATTAGACCTTCAGAGCCACTGGGGAGAGTCAGAGAGCCGGAGAGCAACTGTAAATGATTACCGTATCATTAATATCTATCATTGTATAAGTAAACATTACACTTTTTCGACGTTCCCCAGCAAAATAAGCCAGTGACAAATTCGCGACCGCAACTCTTTTGTGGGACTGTGATAAAGATTGCTTCTTTTCCTGGCGGTGACAGGGCAGTGAGGTTCCCTCTGAGGTCGGGGGCTCGCTAACTATGAGTGATGATTGTCTCGCCCCCAACATTAGCAGCAAACTCGAGAACGCACGTGCCTGCCCGAACATTAATGATTATGCTATTATTACTTATGCCACTATGCATATTCGACTCTCTGCTGCGGATTTATGAACTTTTTTATTCTGAGTGCACATTACAAGGGAGCTATAAAATATTTTAGGTTGCCATTTTTTATTATATATGACAGAAATTACTATTGATTTCTTACAGTCTTTCATTATTCAATAGCTATGTTCGTTTTAGATTAGATATGATTTGAATATGTTCCAAAGATTCGGCTTAATTTGTTGGGTAACTAACTTTGCTTTAAAATCATTAGACCAAACGGACTACATATTTATAGTCTCTGTATTACCTATAAATAGGTATTTATGAATGATTGAATGATTTGTGGTGTGCCATGACAGAAATCCAATAATTATATTACGAGTATCTTTTTGAATACAAATCCTAAGTATTGAAAATACAAGCTTCAGTTCGTAAATCTCTAACGTGTTTATTTTTAACTAGGGTGATAAAACTCATTTATTAACTCTCAAAAAATCTTATCCGCACCAATTCATCCCCTTTTTCCGTAAGACTGGGTCTAACAACATTTTAATCAATTCTCCACAGACTCCGCGAGTCAGCGCGCCAGATAGACTCATTACACCAACCCCAAATAAATATAAACAGTAGCGAAAAGGGGCCGGCCCCACTATTAACGTTATTCACACGCGCCGCTAGATCCATAAATAAGAGCCAACTACGGCCACGACCCTAGAAACAAAAAAGACAAAGTTCACGTTCGACTGATCTGTGCGGTTCATAAATAAGGCTCGTTTATTTCATTGCATTAAACTGGTGATAAGTTATTTGACGGTTCATAAATTCGTACCCCATCGGTGGTTGGAGCCGCTTATTGAGCTAGCGCGCGCCCCGGCACCGCCCGAGGCGCCACGCCGACCCGCCGCCTTGCCAAATCGACGACACTCCATCATACCGCGACTCAGCTTTCTGGCTACTGTGCGCCAGTTAAAGGCATGATTTTACTTCGGCATCGTGTACAGCGATAACATTTTCTGCATCATAAACTGTATTATAATACGTCTTGCACCAAGTACGTGCGTCTAAGCAAAATATTACTTTGGATTACGAATCGGCATTTCAATATATCATCGATGGTTTAATACACAAAGTCCTTGGACCGAAACTACAAAAAAGAAATAAAATTATTCATGCTATAAAATAATACCGGTAGGAAACACTACTAGCAGAATCTAAAAGTGAATTGTAGCGAGTGGAAAAAAGAATGACTCTAAGTGGATAAAGAGCGAATACAAACGAAAAAGTCATTTCATGGCGCACGGCAGTGACGCAACGCTGCGCGGTATTCCACTGTGAGTCGTGGCCGAGCGAGTTAAGGGCGGTATTTGTAAGTCGCACAGACAACGTGGCTAACTTCAATAAAGCTTTCCCCCAAATAAGCCATAAAACGAGCGGCGACGGGCGCGGGCGTTTTAGGTACGTTCCCGTTCCAATTATTTGTTTGTGGAGGCACAATAATTTTATTTTACGTTTTATTTAACATTTATTTCGTTACGGCAATTTCACGGGTATCAAAGAATTGCTAGATTGTGATTTAAACGAAATTGGTTATTTTCCACTTCGAGAACTGAAAGTTATTTCTTTTGGTATCGAGTTAATATTATTTTATTATGCATGATATTGTGTTCTTAATCAGAAACATTTCTTTTTACAACACTTTATTATTGAAAATTGAGCGAACGCTCGTAATTCGGAATTGAGTTGTACGCCGTTATTAAAACCTCGTTGGTGGAGGTTCGCAAGCTTATTAATGAGGCTTACGACTGGCTCGGGTTAGTAAATGTTTTATTAAATCTTTTAATTAGACAGCTATAGACTTTTAGGTAGGTATTAGACGGTTACTTAGACCTTCGTGCATAAGTGTAGTCCGTCACAAGAATGGAGCAACGCCGTTTGAAAAGCGTACCCATAAATAAATAAACAATAAACCGGGATTAAACAAGTCAATTGGAGCTCAGACACAGACAATGTGCGGTCACGTTTAACTGCCGAACCCGACGGTAACCGATCGCGGCCGGCGTAATTCAATGATCGTAAACGCTCGCAATGATATCAATTAGACGGGGCCCCGAGACCGATAAAGCTCCACTTTAATTAGGAGAACAAACAACAGACGGTTCTTAATGAGCCGTGCGCGTGTGGAGGGCGAGAGAGGTAATTAGGTCGGGGGAGCCTGGCGCGGTGCCGCCGAGGGCGATCAATTATTGAGCCTCCGTGATTGATTCGGGCACGCCAGAGCACCGCGGCCGCCGCGGTCCACCGCGCACTCCGAAACCTCCGCCACCTCCGCGACACCTCACTCTTAATCCTTGTTCGCCTCGACTTCTAACTCCTCTAAAACTCTCCATTACGGGTCTTGTTCAAACCACAAAACAACAGTAAAGTAATGCTCGATTACAGCCCTTCAAAGATAACCCTAAAACAAAAGCTTTTACTTGTTAGTTTACACTTCTTCACAAAAAACAAGCAACAACTTCAATTAAAACTCGAAACATCTAATTCAATGATAACTGAGTGAGCATTAAATAAATTACAATGAAACATCGACTACGTCGGTTCATAAGAGTTTCCGGGGCCCCAAGTTTATCGTATTTATCTGATGTCTTGCTAATAGCCGCCACTGAAGGGTGCAGCGCAGCTGTAAAGGCCCGACTGTACGAACCTATACATTACTTATAAAATAAGGACATTAAAAACCATTTAGAGCAATAACTATTATACACTGAATATAGCTATAAATAAATTGAATAAATTACAAGTATTATTTTGATACAGGAATGAATGTTAGAGGTGTCAGCGTTAATGGCTGACTCGGGGAGGTCGGGGAGGAGAGGACAATGCGCCCCCGGGGCGCTTTTGTTGTCGCGGATTCCCTGCCCCTGACATCTGTCCGAATCGCTACAATAACTCGCAAAAAACTCACTCCAAATTTACCAACTGTAAAGCGCTTCTCTGCGATTATTTTCCGCTGAATATACAATGTACCTATCGTAGAGCTTCGCCTGCACGCCGAGATGTCTTCATTGAGCCATTGTTGTCGGTGACGTATCATTTATTCCATTTTGAATTAGTGCCTCCCTACTTCGGTGGTCCTAAATCGATCAAAGCAAGGATACACTACCGTGTCACAATATTATAAATGGCGTAAATTTTGTCTTTTCAGCTTTATTGTTATTTTTTGTGCAAAATTATAACAAAAGATAAAGTGTCAAATATGTTCAATTGAATTATGAGATAATCGTATTACGTAGACTGAAATTACTTGTACTTAGTTTTTGGCCCTTCGGATCACTTAAGATTTCAAAAGAAAACGCGTTCATAAAAACTTTGAAAAGTTAATTTACTTGACTGACTTGACTATTTAACATATAAACGTAAAAATAGTAATTAGGTGTTCTTCAAATAATATTTAAATCGAATTAACATATTGTTATTAAATCTATATTTTACTTAAACGTCATGTATAATTTGCTTTTATAAACTTTCTTATTATGCAAATGACTTCAAAAACACGAAACCACGGAATCCTAAAACAAACTTTAAATTAAATAATAACGTAGTTAAAAGCTATCTCAAGTTCAATCGACACCTTGTTTTTTATTCGACTAATGCTTAGCACGTTGGGCGAGGCAAGCGGCGCGGACAAAAATTACGCTTGGATCACGTTTTTTTACTTCCGGCCGAGATAACGGTCGAAATAAGCACCTTTATATTGTTAAGTGGTCACAGATCGCTTAGTAAACGGCACATACAATATAATTGTTTATTTTCAAGCTAATCCCAACCCTCGTCGATTCCTCGTATAACTTTCAATATCGCGCATTAGACTGTTTCCTTAGGTCAAGCGACCGGCCAAACTTTTCGCTCAAGATTAATCGCGGGCGCCTTCACATGGAACGGTCATAATATCCTTCAGTTCCGGACCTAACAAAGGGATGTTACAAACTTCCTGTGCCGTCCAAGATTGCTGACTAACGTCTGCTACATGTAGGTACGCAAACCGAAAATGATCGTCGAATGAAATATGCATCAACACACACGGACATCGGTCACGATAGTGGTGTTCGAGGTGTATTCAAACAATAGTAAATGCATTTAGCCCGACCATTGTGTGATTTATTGCGAAAGCGTGTAGGTAATTTATAAGAGTGGCACGAGAGTGGACGTAGGGCGCCGGCCGCCGCGGGACGCCGGGAAATCGGGGAAAATCCGAAGATTTATTAGCGGTAGAGCCGCGCTGCGGCTGACCGCGCGACCGCGCTCTCGCTCTGTTTGACCAGTCATTAAAGTCGGCAAGTAAACGCTTAGTGCGAAGATGAGTATATTTGCGGAGCAATTAACGCGTTTGAGGTGAGACGAGGGTTGCGGGGTGGGTAACGTTCATTGTTTGTGAATCATTTTGAACGGACTAATAGCCACGGACGGGACAGTCACAGTTATCGAATCACATTCGAATATTATGTATTTTTTAGACGGTGTTTCGACCATCTTTCGTTTGCACGGTATCGTTAAAACGCTTATGTGTCTGCTAGATAAGGCGGCTGATACAGAAGGTGTATCTACGTCAGGATATCGTAGTGTAAACATTCGCGGTGTCAATCACTGCTAGGCGGCGCTTTACAACATTTTATCGGTTGTCACATAGGTAATCTAAGTATAACGCATTTATGTCAAATCGCCGATGTACCTATTGATAAGCCCACCCACGTTTCGCCGGCTCTCTATTGCATCATTAAAGCAATGGCGGTTGATATTATGTACTGTAACACTTAAACAGACACGTCGTCATCATTACGAATACAAAAAATGACATATGTTACTTATCGCGCCTGCGTGAATATGTTGGTGATATTTACAGGTGAAGAAAATTTTAAAATTTCTATTTTGCTCGTAGAACATGTAACTGCAGTTATTAAAGTCGACACTTACTGTTTTTGTAGATAATTTATGAGTCTACGGCCGCTCATGACTGGCAATTTTTTGTAGTATTGCGCATATTGCAAACAGAATGACTGGTAAACTTTATATGTAGTTAAGCATTTTGTTATTCCTTGAGCACAGTTTCCTTAAAATAATTATGTGGTTCATAATTTATTTTCACCATCTCCTTACCTATTGATCACTTATAAAGCTTTTCAATAGTAGTCATTATTTTGTATTTTCTAATATCATGTTCTATATTAAAAAAAAAAAACCTCTTTTAATGCTACCTCCATTGGATCGCTATTTCAGTTGCAACAGCTATCAGATTAATACAATTGTTTTGTATTATTTTGCAGCTGCTTAGCCGTATTCTCCGTTGTTTTCCTAGTCAACTAAAAATACAATAATGATTAAACAGGAACGTACGATTTGCGATAAAAATGAATGTATGCCGCTCTTCCATCAAAATATAACAGCCATTATGTTACATATTATCTATCTAAGTACACCGCCCAATCTAAAGATAGCTTATCCATTTACAGAATACTCCTACTCGTGTACAGATTGACGCACACATGTTCAAAAAATCACATATTTTTGAATGTCAAAGATCAAATGATTTGGAGCCTTATTGCGATGCTGTACAGTGTAATTTCATTTGGGCTGTTGCCGAATGCTCTTTTCCCGCTGAAGCTAATTAAAAAGAAAATAAAATGAAGTGTGGTCATTACTCAGAAGCAAGGTCGCTTGTGACTAATTAATTGGCGAAAGAGTAATGGTGGTAATAGACGTCGACTAAGATATTTATGATATGCCTAGAGTATCAAGCTGAGTATAATTTGAGTAAAGCTCTAGCATTGAATACATACAGACATAATTCGTCAGCCCTTAGGCATTTAGGCTGGCTGATTGACCTTCTTTACCGTTTTTTTTTAGTACAGGTAAGGTTACCTCTAACTACGAAATCTCTGAGTGTTACGAGCACCGAATTACCCATTAAGGATTTGAAACAGTCTTGCGCTCAAGAAAAAGACAGTGTTTAAAATATTTCTCGAAAGTTAAGGTAAAAAGCAACTGAATCTCATGAAACTAAAAACTTACTACTGGATTTATAAGTAAGTACAAAGGTTCACTAAAAAGAATTAAAACCGTCTATCAAAGATTTATCTGATTAAACAATTAAAAAATTACTTGTTGCACTACGCCTGTGTAATAACATAATAAGCTTATGATTAAAAGAGCGATATTAAAGATTTGATAAGTTAGCCCACTCACATACAAATTATTAGATTCTAAAGTAACCTAACGTTATTAAATTCTAAATAAATGTTTTCGACTAATCCGACTATAAGATCAATGTGAAAACTCAATTAGATATTCAAACGATGTACATTCAAAATAATAGCCCACATTGAGATTAAGTGCCCATTTTCAGCGGCATTTTATTGTTCCATGTCACATTAATCCGACATTACTAATTCTCAGAATACACTAGTGGAAACATGGTTTAACTTAACCGAAGTGTCCTTAAAGTTCGAAGGATTCGAGATTTATACAACTCTTTTAACTATTATGTAGGTACCTGTACTCAAACCTCATTACACCATTGTTAAATTGGATATCTTCGAGTTGTCACTTCGTTGAAATGCAGCATACTCGTAGTAGCCATCTAAATTAAATAATACCACGTACTCTCAACCTGATATTATTTAGATGTCATATTCCGTGGTATTATGCTGTGGTAGGAGTTCGTGGCTAAATAATAACAGCTGCTCGGGTCGATCGTCAGGTTAAGCCGCGCTTGCCTGGGTTGGTCCGTGGATGGGTGACCACCCATACATACCGAGTTTCCTCCGTGCCTCAGAAAGCACGTTAAGCCGTTGGTCCCGGCTGTCAATTTAAGATCTTTGACAGTCGTTACAGGCAGTCAGTGACCCCGAAAGTCTGACAACCACTCTTACCAAGGGGTATCGTATTACCCGGTACTAACTGTGTCGTGGAGGTCAGATAGGCAGTCGCTCCATGTAAAATACTTCAGACAGCCGGGACCAACGGCTTAACGTGCTTTCCGAGGCACGGAGGAAACTCGGTATGTGATAGATGGTCGTGCTGGCCTAGGTTGGTCCGTGGATGGGTCCACGGACCGAACTAGGCAAGCACTGCTTAACCTTGGAGATCGCCCCACCCGGCTGTTATTATACAAAATAATTTATGTATTGAAAAAAAAAAACACTTTTAGTCAGTCTTGATTTCATAAGGTTATTAAAACTTCGGCTTCGGCCAGAAATCGAGCTTCGGTCGGAAACTAAAGATTAGCGCATACTGTGACTCAAATTGCACATCGATACGAACAAGCTAACTCACGAACAAAAAAGATGTCATTATCAAAACTTCATCGTCCATTGTTGCTCGTGATACACATTTGATAATTAAGTCGAAATTTAATCTGCAGTGATTAATGAACAAAGCGAGCACTACAGACAGACCACCCACGGGGAGGAGACGGCTTAATAAGACCCTCATTAACACCTTAATGGCTATTCTCAATTCGCCTGATTTCTTTTGACTTTTATTTATTTTTTCCCTCTCAGTCTCACGCAGTTCCTGCGCATCTTGCATCCTGCTCCGATACCCTCCTTTAATTGAATTTCTGGTCTCTTTTTCTAAACTTATTCTCTTTGACTTAAGATTAGTGATGTATTTAAATTGGCGTTTTGTTACGTTTTTATAACCGAGCAAGGTGAAGGCGCGTTTCATCGTTTTACGTTTCTTCTGTTTACTTATCGATACTTTAATCTGTTAGAACTGTTATTATGAACTAAGGAGTTGGCGTGAATGTTTGATATAGTTCTTATTGATGTGACGCGGTTTGCTCGCTCCCCGCTCATTAATTTAGGTCGTCGCGTCATATGTCTATCAATGGGCTATAATGCTGTATGGTAGAAGGGGTCGCCTGAGGTTTCCGTTTGCAATAAACGAGTGATAAACGTATATGTAGTAGGACACATGCTGCTGCTGCACATGCTCTCGAACGACTGATGAGAGATTTTATTGCCTGCCTTCACGATTCGCCATCAGTTTCTTAAATATTAATTAACATTTTTTATCACGTTTTATGAAGTATTTATGCGTTTATCTTCAAAGGAGTATCAATTCGTTTTATTGTGTCTACATAAAAATTACTTGCGTAGCGTCCGATGTTTATAATCTAGTAATAAAACAACATTTATGTTAACCTGCTTTTGAAATAACTGGTAGAATAATTATTAAAATCTTAAATAGCACTATTGAGCCACCCTGAAGCTTATCCAATTACCTATTCATTTGTTATACTCGTACTGATACCCTGGACCCAGATCCAGCTTTAGATTAATTTAGCACAGTACATTAATCGAATGATCAGATTGGTAGACAGGTGTTTAGGTATATGCTTGACGTTATGTAACACAATGGAGACAAAGACAATTATAGAAGTTTTCTAACCCTTCCATCGACAGTAAAAAAGCTTTTGTCGCAATCTAGAAAGAAAGTGTCGTTTTTGTATTGTTCAGTTTTTTTTTAATCCACATTTTATGACGTTGTGAAGTTTTATAAAACGCAATTAATTTCCATGCTGAAACATTTTCAGCGTGAAACTACAAAATCGTAATGAAGAATTAACGTGTTTCATTAAATACGGTTAAACAAAGAAACCCCCTTTATTGATTCTCAAACTCATACAATAGATGGCGCTGCTCGTATTGTAAGTCGCAAGTCGAACAGACGCCGCCACCGGAGTTGCTCGTGTACAAAAATGGCAGTTGAATATTTTCCCCCGCAACGGTTTAAAGAGGTTCAAACGACACCACACCCTGATATGCTGTTTTTACGGCTGTATTTGGCCTGTAGGTAGGTGAAGACTTACATAGCCAGAAACAGACACAAGTGTATTTGCGGTGGAGCGTCGTCATTGTTCGCTAAATCGTCGCTTGCACGGAACCGGCCGGGCTTGTCGTGAGTTAGGTATGAACAGGGACACACAATGACAGTATACATACATTTAAACACCTGTTATTAAACATACAGGGTCACAGAGCGTACGCGTACCAGCTTCGTTAAATAAATGACAGATAGAGATCTCACTGCCGGCGGTTTAGGATGCATCCACAATTACCAGCAAACAACAAAGTTACCACATTATGTTATAATTATGAGTTGAATGAACTCAACTTTTTAGGTTTTCGCTTCGTACTCAAAATTTGTTTATTTAGTTTAATTTTAATAAAGTTTGAGTAATATTATGAACGAATTGTCGTCAAACACTGTGTTATGCTAATGATTAAAGCTCTACTAAGAAGATTTATGAAGTTGAAGTTCAAGTATGCGACTATTTGAGTTATTTAATTTTAACTAAGCGAGCCCGAAACGGTTATTTTAATATTATGCAAACCAATCTTATGGCCTAACAAAAAATACTCAATTGTTTCGATATTCGAGAAACACAATCTAAATATATAAATATATATTTGAATGTTAAATATAACATCAAAAAAGGGAATCTAAAGATATCATCGCCATTTCACATTTAGGATGAAATGTTGTACAAAAAACTCATGTTAGATGAACAGCCATGTCGAAAAACATTCAAAAGACATTATAATGTCATAATCTTGCCAAGCGTCACTCATATCTTTAGTGAAAACTTCCGTTATGAATGTGTTGGCGGCTCGCGATTAAGCCCTTTCAACTTCCTATCGAAAAACGAAAAAAGAACGGATGATTCGTTCAATAGGATTTTCCAGGCTTAGCGGATTTCACATGTGTTTCACGGGAATTGTTTTATAAAACGAAGTATCGGTAAAACTTATCGCAGTGAAAGAAATAAAATAGTGAAAACAAATTAATGCTTTACGTATAGTGATTATTCTGAAAGCTTTACGCTGCTAAGCCTGTTCCAAGCATGCGGTAGCTCGGCATATTCTTTGGCGACTATAGTACCTTATAAGGGCATGGGTGCCGCATAAACCGACCGCCCATTTGTCCCCTTTGCTCAGACAAGGTGTTAACCGAGTAGCAGTTCCAACCATTCTTCGGCTGACCACAAATTGGATACTTATTGCAATTTATGAAAAACGCATTCGCCAACTGTCATAATTTTAAAGTGGCAGACGGAAAATACAGAACGAGAAATTTCATATCATTTCAAACCACAAGTAAGAACTGAACTGAGATAGAGTAATTGGTATAATAATGGCGGTCATTTTTTGAATTTATTTTTAAGTTTAAATATTAATGTTTCGTGACAGGGCAGCGGCGGCGGCGGGGTCTGCGAGGTGTCGGTGGTTTTCTGGCCCAGCGCGCCCGGACCGGTTCGCCGGTGGCTCGCACGCCACGGCAGAACAGCCAAACACGTTGTATCGCAGTCGAGAGCGATAAACCTTGCTTCGTATACGGGCAAACGGCAAACGACCTATTCGTACCAATTTGCAGTCTGTTCATTCTGTTTTAGGAGGTAAACAGCTTGAGTCAAATAATGGCGACTATGAAATAAACTGTATCATAATTACTGATATATCCGACTGTGACGTTTGAAGCAGGATTATCACGAAGAACAGCGCCTTATATTTCTCAATTAGCTAAGATAAACATCGACAGCAATTTGTTCGTTAGATAAAATAACATTAAATATTGAATCTTAATACTTGTTCTGCGTGACATGACTTAAGATTCAATTATGATTATCTAAAAACATCCTAGAATGTCATGTTTTCGTCTGTCGTAACTCGTAGGTATTCAGAATGAAGGTTTTCATGACATTTTAGGTGTTTTAGTGAGGAAAATAAAAATACATACCAGAGGTGAGTAGAACGCTGAGCTGTCAACACCGATGCTGGGGTAGGGGTTTTGATCTGTCGATGGGTAGGGTGTTCCATAGACGCCGACGGCGGCGCTGGAGAGGCGTGGATAGGAGGTGAGGGCGAGTCTGGCGCCGTCGTACTGACAGGAGCAGACGGTCTGGCCGGAGACGGGGTCTGTGATGATGGGGCGCGGCGTGTCGCAGCAGGAGGCGGCGGGTGTGCTGGCGTGGCTGCCGGCGCCGGGCGAGAGCGCGCCGGCCACGGCCGAGCCGCCCGGCGACAACGGCGGCGCCGAGCTCGACCCGCCGTCCGGCGAGGTGGCCGCGCCGCCGGTGCCCGCCCCGCTGCTGCCCACGAGCAACTACAACAACAACATGTCCTCTTATTTCCTCTTCTAAATAAATATAAATTGAATCGTTCCAGAACTTGGCTATGAGTTTGGCGCCTCCAATAACGTCCATCAGTTCCTTTATTGAGAAAACTACAGGACACGCAGGGCACGATAGTAAGTGTACCATCGTTTGTGGAACATCCATACGTCCTCTTACTAGACGGCAAGTGACTCTTATATGGCGGACGGTCGTCTGATTTCAACCGGTAATGTACGTTAATACACTGTTGACATACGGTTAAGTAGCAAAAACTTCTATAATCAACAAGAATTTGAATAAACTTAAGTTGCAAACTCGTCACTAACCGTATGCAGAGTAAAAGTTAGTTTCCTAAATCGGTTTCGTTTGACGTAGGGGCCTTGTTGACTCCTATTTTGTAGTCAACGAATCTGTTCATGGTACAAATTTTATATTTAAAAAGTACTGGTATTCAGCTGTATCCGATTAGCCTGGACGTTGATGATGATGATATCTGTTCATGGTAAAAAACCCAATATTAGAATGTTCTTTAGATTTCAGAAACTCGACTACAACCACAAGCTAATTAACAGTTAAAAAGATAGTTACTCGGTCGATTTGAGAGCACACCTAACAAGTGGAGCGCTTTCTTGTGCGTTTATTTTTAAACGAATGCAAATTAATTCCATTTCTAGGGCAGAGCGGTAAGATAATATCAGGGGCATCCGCTTAATCTAAGCATCTCTGTGACGCGCCCATCGTCCCGTCCGACTGGAGATACTCTCGAATTACTTCGTGGAAATAATTAGTAAACATATTATGAAGAGTCGAGTTAACGCTCCGTTGATCAAAGTAACTACGTGATCGGCACACTTTGTTAATCGTAACGTCTTGTTTAACTCATCGTTTTTTTGTGATGATATTATGAATAGACGACGTCTCGTTCACTTCCTCTATTCCATTCCGGGTATTTATTACCTTAGCGATTTAATTATGTGTAATTGTATCTACAGAATAGAAGCCTCAAATTATTGCCCCATTTTTTATTCGAAGCAGAGTTAAACGAGAAATTATTGGAGCACGTATACATATAAAGTAAAAACAAAATTAATTTAATAGTAAAAAAAACTGTTTTTGTAATTTAAATATGTGTTTGAATTCATGTAGCCGTATTTGTTCATTTCTGTATAGTATCTACCTACTTAAATTAAAATATTTCTGATTGTCACTAACCCCTCAGCCATAGTTACTTCATTGAAACTTCATCCATTCGGAATGATAAACGAATGTTCCGTACGCAAATGTAAGCACTATGTATACTTATACTCGAATAAAGAGCAAACACGACGTAGGCCCATTGAATAGAGATGAAAGAGTGGGTTCAGACAAGGCACTTCAGCCTTCTTGATATAACAAATATGAATTTCTTTATTTAATAAATATGAGTGTAGTTTAGGCGGTGAAAGACTAAAGGGAACGGGGACGTAAACAGATTTGGTTAAACATTGGGGCCGGGTTGACTTAGAAATAATAGCATAAGATACTGTGCACACACTGGACCCCACTTCACCTATGACGCTCCGTTTGAGTGCACCAACTTGTATTCTTTAAACAGAGCGAGGTCTTCAAAGAGACAAGTCTTGTACCTTTGTTGGCCTTCAATTTTACATGGGAATTGTGGGTTGCAAGCTGAAAGCTATGACTCATGCGTGTAAACTGTTAACTATCATTTTAAAGGTTGTTTAAATAAAGATATGGTATGATAGAAGCCAGTCCAATGGCTGATAATAATGAGGATGATACAGGACATTTTAACTATACTAATCAATAGTCATCGTACATATATGAAATTCATTGCATCGTCGGCAGGTGCGTTGTTACTGTTTATTTTTTTTGCGGTAGCAATATCGTTTTTGGAGGTCTTAACACTTATGATAAAATAATCGATAAACAAAAGAGTTTTGTAAGAAAAAGTCATAAAAGTAGCGTCCTCGTGGACATTATGAACACGTGAAATTAGAGTAAGCAGTTGTCGGGGCGAACACGTCGCGATTAATCTGAGCTACAATTACAAAGAGCCAGCCGCTTATTGGACCGCCATATTTGTATAAACAGCGCTATCACTGCTTGCGTGTACACGTGTAATTAGTAATAGCCCAAGATAACACACGTACACACTATGTCATTATGGATAACGACGATATTTAGGTATGAAATTGTGATTTTGATATCAATCGCACGCCGCTCGATAATCGCGCCGCACACTACCTACCTCGATTGTTTAGGAACAATATTAACCTGTGCATATTAAATACACTATAAAATATATTCATATGTATAATATTATATGAACGGTTATTGAATTGTTGGCAAAAAATTGTTCCGTGACGACTTAGAGGCGTTTACGAGAGATTTTTGCCCAGCAGTGGGACAATATAGGCTTAGGAAAAAATATATAATATGTAACCGGCAAAGCATATAATTCAGTCATTCTATAGAAAACCTAGTCATTCTATACAATGTAGAGCTCGTTCTAGGCAATATATAAAATATGTTATCTATTGTTTGTCATTATATTATTCCCTGCCTAGGCATTGTGTAGAATGCCATGAGAAGATCAGGTTACTTAGGTATAAAATGAAGGATCTATCAAATTAAAATTAAATATAAAATGAGTGTGGCATACTGAAGTACTGTGAGCAAACGACTGTAAGCGACTGCAAATAGTCGCAATAACATAGCTAGGGCACCCCAACCTAATGATGGGTTAGGTTAGAACAGTGAACAAACGCGCGAGCCGAGCAGGCGAGAACTACATCCAAGTTGGTTGCATCAAATGGTTACCGAAGTCACTCCCACCATCCCGCCAGCCGCGTACCTATCCAACACATTGCCGACTGAACGTTTGGTATTGTATAGAATGCCTAAGCAAAGTATGTATTAAATTTTACTTCATACTTTGCTTGAATTGGTTCTGTGGTGGGCTCTTAAGGAGAAATTTGTGCCTAGGAAGTATGTGCAGTTGATCCGTGCGATGTACAGTCGATACCCAAGTACGGTCTACGACGGGCACTACCGGTAGCTTCAATGTGGCGGTCGGCTTGCACCAAGGGTCGGCTCTCAGCCCTTACCTCTTCCTGGTGATAATGGACGCTCTCACGTCGGACATCCAGGAAGAGGCTCCCCGGTGTATGTTGTTTGCCGATGACATTATGTTGGTTGCCGAGAGCGGTCAAAAGGTCCAGAGCAGATTGGAGGTGTGGTGGCAAAGACTGGAGAATGTTGGCCTGAAATTAAGTAGAACCAAAACGGAACACTTGTTTTGCGATTTCGGCGGTCTCTCAAGTCCTGTGCCTATCACTCTTGCCGGAACACCCATACCGATCTGCTCCGACTTCCGGTACCTCGGGTTGCTTGTCCAAGGGGATGGCGAAGTAGACCGGGATGTAACGCATCGGATCAACTCAGGATGGATGAAATGGCGACAGGTCACTGGAACAACTTGCGACCCAAGGATGCCCCTCAAGTTAAAGGGGAAAATATACAAGTCCGTGATTAGGCCTGTCGTACTGTATGGATCAGAATGCTGGGCTGTGAAGAAGATGGATGAAAGACGATTGCATGTAGCGGACATGAGGATGTTCAGATGGATGTGTGGAGTAACAAGAATGGATAAAGTAAGGAAATATACTCATATTAGATGAAGTTTGAAAGTGGCGCCTGTTACAGAAAAATTTAAAGGAAGTCGTCTGTCTTGGTATGGACATGTAATGAGGAGGGATAAAACACATGTTATGAAAAGAGTGATGGATATAAATGTTGATAGATGGATGGAGAGGAGAGGAAGGCCAAAGAAAAGATGAAAGGATTGTGTGAGGAATGATATGAAAGAGAAATAAGTAAATGATGCAGTGACGGTTGACAGGGGAGAATGGAAGAAGAAAACGTGTTGCGCCGACCCCAAGTAGAATGGGACAGCGGCAGGAAGATGATGACGATGATGATTTTCCATGAACATTTTAAGTATTCTACAAAATGCCTAGATATTCTATAGAATACCGAGTTACATAGGTTGCAGGTTGCAGGTATATAATATAATAATAATTACTGCTGTCAGTACAAAGCTATTAGTCATGCACCTTTTGGTGTGATAGAGGGAATAGTTGCGCGTTTTTGAACGTTTGTGTGTCAGTGTTTGAATATGTATTAACAATGTAAATATTATGATTATTTGATGTACCTACATGTGCTTTTACCGCCACTTAGAAAAATGTTCTCTCTTTGTTAACACGTAAGTCACGCAAATGTTAAGTTTATTTTTTTGAATGATGACATTATGGTTAGCTAGTTTTTAAAATACGAGTATTACCTACCTGATTATAGCTTAGCGCAATAACCTAAAAAGTGTATAAAATAAAAAGTTAAGTTCATGGAACATAAATTACTAGATAGATACCGCTTAGTTCTTGGTTACACAGTAATATTCAGTAGATACCGGAACATTGCACTTTTTGCAACATTTTCATTGAACATTGACGAGCATCACTAATTAACCCACAAATAAATTAGACACTTGTTAAGAAAAGTAACGAGCGTTTATAAGCTAATAAAAACGCGAGGGCAATAGCAATAACGGGGCTTCCTGTGCCGTCCGCAGGGCTGATCAAATCAAATATAAGCAATATTATGTCCCTGTGTACAAAGGGGGCAAAGCTCAGCCGACGCTTGACTGCTTCGGTCAACAAAAGTTCCAATAAAAACTACTTGGACGGAGAGCGATCTCAGCGAGACAGAACAAACAAGCTTTCAAATAGAAATACTCCTACGATTGCTGTTACCCTTAAATTAAATAAAAAAGCTTCAGTAATTTAGTCCAATCTGTCAAATGAAGAGTGTTGAGCAAAGAGAGGGTTTCGGATTAATGTTATAAATGTGGACGATATCAGATGGTTTGAAGAGGGGGGTGAAAGTAACATAGCCAGTTGTTAATATGGCTCGGCTTGACATTGGTTATCTTATACACTTTACACTACTTACATGCTGAAAAACAATTAAGGGGATTTATAAGCGAAGTGCTGTTATGTTATGACACAGCGTAATTGCATTACCTATTAATGTTTTCGTTATTATTTTTATTCTCTTATTGATATTTTAAGTGTGTGTTAGTTTTAAGTTTGTTTTTTTTTTTTTTAAGTGCCTGTAATTGGCCTACTTGAAATAAATGCTTTGATTTTGATTTTTTTTATTTTTTTTTATTTTGGGACGATACGTAATTTTAATTTATTTATTTTTAACACAGTCAATGTTATTGTTTATATTCCAATAACCCGTAGGTACCTACTCGATCAATTAAGAAAATCATGACCCATTTATGAAGGGATTTTATGATTTAACGAGTCATAGAAATATAAAATCCGGTCAAGTGCAAGTTGGTGTCGTGAGTTGTGGATTCCATGCGTATTAACATTTAACTTAAATTGAATAACGTATCGTTATCAAAACCGCAGTTATTGTAAATTGCGCTTTGGTGTTGCATTTTTACTGTTTGGTTTGGAAGGGACACCGACGCGAAAACGGAAACCACATACTCAGTACATTATTCTGAAAGAAAGAAAAAACGTTTATTGGCACACGCCACAAGTACACAATATAAAAAAGCAAAAAGATAATAAAATTTAAAACTAACCCGTCCCCCATTTTTCGTAGGTTATTAAAAAATGTCTCTTCCACCCCGTATATTGTTTAATGACCAAAAAAAAGTGAAACATTTCTCTTTAAAAACTTATCTTTTATCTAATTAATAAATCTGTCTAGATTTTGTTGGGTCAGAATAAAATGTGGAGAGGTATCTACTAGCATAATATTTGGTAATACTTTGTAATTGATATTTAATCCTCGATCCTTATTGAATTTAAGCTGGCTAACCAAAAATCGTAAATAAACTGAAGATCCTATAAAAAATCCAATAAGGAACCCCATAAATAAAATACAATAATGACCTAATCCAATCTTTGCCAAAATATGTAGTTCAAAATGTGTTTGCTGAAGTGCTGTAAGTGTGATACCAACTAACAGACTTGCGTATGTTTTGTATCGTAACAAGCCGATGATGGCCGTTATAACATAACACATAGCATAACGCCTGTAATCACCGAAGGGTTGTGCAGAGGTGTAGCTAATAGTACAACCCACATTTCGCTATGTCTAAATCCCATGAAATAGGGGGCGAGCCTTTTGCCATCAACCTGCCACAAATCCTGACTCCGGGACGGCTACTGAGAAATTCCTGATGGAAAAACCTAATAACACTTTGGCTGACCCGGGAATCGAGGTCCTGACCTCATGGCGATGTAAGTTCTAGTAATTTAAGTAGAGGCCAACTAGCCCTAGAGCGGATGAAAGAATCGAGTTGGAGCTCAGCGGTTGCATGTATCACAGGACAAGCATAACGAACTAGTCTTAAGCCTCCATCGCAAACTCGTCAGCGATCGCGTGCCTGTCAGAAAGTTCCAGAATTAAACGTTAAGAATTTTTATAAGCCTAATAATCACCGCATTGAATTTCTAAGGGCTCATATCTCATATTAAAATAAAACCGCTTAGGTATTCTAGCTATTGAAGTTCGTGCTTAGAATGCACGGTTAACTTATATAATATTATATTGAATCGAGTTCATGCGTCAGCACGTTAATGTTGTGAAAAAATATTGATTTTCCGGATTAATACGAGTTTATTGTTTAAATTATTTTTATCGTCATTTGAAACGCTAGAAAGAATATAGCGCTTGTAGTATATTAATGTAAATTTAAACGTATTGATTATCGTCTTCGTCAGTTTTATTGAATCTATCCACGCAAAAGGCATTCGGTTAATAGTCTTTGTATTTCAGGTTTATAATCGTAATAAAAGGTTTACCTATTTAATCTTCATTTAAATACTTGCATAAACCCTAGTCTTGTTATGTATTAAACATAATCACTTAAGAGTTGAAATGTCTATTAAATATGCTTATATTCACCAAAAAATAAGGATGATCCAGGTAAGTTTCAGATCAGTTAACGCGGCAGTTAATGTCTGTTATTGGCCTTTTTAATTAATCATTATTATTGCGTAAAAGCATTTCAGCATCAGTCGATCCATAAACCTACATCATTGTATCTACAAGAATTTCCATCATCACTTCATACTTTGTCATTTCGTCCATTACCCAAACTATTACAGCAGTCGCATAATAATAATAATATGTCATGTGTCAATCTGGTCAAATAAATTAAACCAGATTAGGGAAAATCCCTTCAAAAATTCAAATAAAAAAATTGAAATTATAAACATTCATAAGCTGATTGACCGTTTTATTTAGATTGTTGATTATTTTGGCAACACTTGACCCCAAGTAGAAACGGTCACTGATTAGAATACATTGAATAATATGTTTAAATCTAAATATAATTGGACTGAGGCGTGGTCTCATTTTGGTATGCGCCTCGTCATGTACGCAGACCTAGAGATGAAGGTATATATGTAGATGGGTAAGTAGGTATAAATGTCTATATAGCCGATGGGAAGCTTTCAGTCTCCCGTCAATATTTGATGAGATTCGGACGAGGGCGGATTCGCCAGTGTCCGACGTGTCCTTGCGACCGCTTGTCCTTCATAGCGATTCGTTGGCAGCCTTCATACATATTGATGATGGCTAGAGAGGATAATTCAAGCACGACGGACCGAATTTCCTGCATCTAAAGTTATGTTTCTGGCTGCAGGAACTAGAGCCTGTGAAAATATTTTTTTTTGTATACTTCTATAGAATTCTACTTGGTGTTTTCTATCATGCCAATATCCAGGAAAATTAGAAGCCTTTGAAGTATGGAATTGAATTGGGTAACTCGTTTTTATTATTTGTCGATATTTTATAATGGTTTTATTGTCTTCATCACATCAATCATTCACTATTTAAATCATATTAAATGCAACACGGACCGCTTTGAGAAGATCTACCACTTTGCGGGACTGGTTAAACAAATAATTAAGTAATTTAAAATGCCCGCTATTTTATTCAAATAGTAAAATTAGAAATTTATCATATTGACAGTAGTTTTTTTTACTTTAGGCGTCCAGAAACCGGTTGTTTGATTTATTTTGACTAAATATATAAAAACAAAAATAGATAAAACAGCGGTAGTGTAACGTTAAAAATACAAGGGATTTTTCCGAAGCTGTGCTGTACTGTAGTGGTGTACCACCTTTCGAACTGTCGTAAAAGAATAGTGTTACCTAGATATCGAGTGTAAGGACTACTCTAATGTTTCCAATGCAATGACCGTGTTGCCGAGTTGTTATTAAAATAAAATACGGGTGTGGGGTAGTAACCACGGTACAGGGTACCGTGACTCCACTAACCAGCAATATATATTATTCAGCCACTTTGTGCACAATACCCACTAGATAAAAATATATTTGATACGTAAACTTATATTTTGCTGATTAGTTATTCAATGTTGTTAACTTTATTACCTGGAAACATCTATTGGATTTCCATACAGTCCTCACTCTGTTCATGGACATTAATAACGACTAATAAAAGCTATCTACATACATCATTTTCAAATCATTTTAATTGAAAATCATTAGCTACCTGTGCGGACAGTGCATTTGAATATAAAGCGTGGTTCACACGAATGCTCCGCTATAAACTCGTCGGACCGACGCTAAAGTCGAATTAATGTGTTTATTTTAAAAGCACAGTTGAAAGGCATAAAGATGATCTCATAATTTCCATTACATTAGCGAAGGCATTACCTCGTCCCGAAGGTTCGTCTCTCGTTCCAATTTCGCCCCGACCAACGGGATATGTTAAAGAGGACATTATAATAATTAGATTGTTATCAGATGTTATTATATGAATTTTCCAAAATTATAAGAGTGAACGACGAAGATAAGTCGACGATATCGTGACGACGGTAGGAATAGATTACGGAATAGCCGGCGGGCAGCGCAGCGGCGCGTAATCGGACGCACTAAATTTTGGTCCTTTAGAAAAACACGCCATACAGCAAATCGATAACCGATCATTATAATGATTGGGCTGTAAACGCCACTCTTGTTTCTTTTGAGACGCTTGACGAACGGGAGTCGTATTTTAATTTGAGCAAGGGCGCGCGAGGGGTTCATGCGGGATGCGCGGGCGCGCACTCCATGCGTGCTCACTCCACCTGACCACTCGGCGAGGTCGAACCATTAAACAACAAATTTTCTCATTTTTAAGTCGCTACTCGAGTAGGAATTACTTTCTCCTCTTCGTACGCCTCTAACATCATAATTAAATATGCTTATATAATATCTTAAGGATTGGCACCCCGTCGAAATATTCGCGCAGGTTTACAATGTTTTTTTGACTGAAGTTATTAATGAATTTTAATTATTTTTAGTGCAACAAAATATTGGTTATATGCTTAATAGCCACGTATTTTTTTTTTAAGTTTATAAAACTCGCTCTTGTTGCGTAAATCAGGCGTGAGGTCTCTCGTGCTCAACGCGAGTCCGAGTTGTATTTCAGTATACGTTCCAAGGCAACAGAAGTCTAATCGCACAATCTATCGAGCCAATCTTTACCTTTATATCCTTGTCTTCAAAATTGGCTCGTTACTTTTTCAAAAAAAAAAAAAATGTTTTCTTAATCTGATTACAATAATATCGTCAAATTTCGTGGTTTTTGCTCTCATAAAATACTATATAGTTTCAGTCAGTAGATTTGTGATATTCTTTGATTATATTGAAGGGCCAATGTTGAATGACACGAAAAAATAGAAAAAAAAACATTAAAATTAACCTAAACTGAAACTTATTAGCACACCAAAAAATTACAGTTTATATACAGTAATGTCTGCCATAGGTATTTCCTCAATGACCGCCTAGCGGTCGAGGTAGAAGACGGAATATCGTAATTTTTTTTTCCGGAAAACAATTGACCATCGACTTCTCAATCGCACAATCATGCTATCGCGGTCATGTTATATCATGCAGGTTGCTCTACTTAATAATTTTAACCGACTGCAAAGAAAATAAGGGTTGCATTTTTACATGCGCGAAAGGCACTTTCGCAAACGGATACTTGCGGGAATCGAAATAAAAATCAAAGATAAGCGAATATGGGTGTCAAAATCAAAATCAAAGAAGGCGAATACGAGAAGTATCGAATTTTTCATCACGGGTGTCATTAGGGCGCTCTCAACGAATATGGGGTCAAAATCAAAATCAAAGATGGTGGCTGCGAAAAGCAACGAAATTTTCGTCATGGATGTTACGTCCATGGTAATCGAGAGCGCTCTAAACGAATATGCTGTCAAAATCAGAATCAAAGATGACGGATTGGGAAATTACTTATCGAAACAAAAAAAAAAACGGAAAATCTGAAAATTTTCGTCGGGACCATCTTGGATTTTTATTCTGACATCATTTTCGTTATCAGTGACCCCGAAAGCTATGTAAACGACACCCATGAAGGATAAACTGAATATTTACGTCGGCTCCATCATAAATTTTCATTTTGAAAATCACTGAAATGTTTCAAATGTCCTTCAGCGCAAATGTCCTAGATTTATAAAAAGTAACTCCTTATTCGTAGAACAGCAATTTTGGTGTGGCAAGGCGGAAGCCAAAAAAAAAATCGAAAACTAGTGATCATGAATTTATATATTATGCCTATTCGAAAAAAAATACGTTATTATATGGTTGTTCCTGGAAAAAGGAATAAATATAAATATAGGTCGAATTGATTACCCCCTTTTTTTAAGTCGGTTAATAGGCAGGTAGAGCAGCTTTAGTATCATCTCAAATAATTTTAGTACGACTAGGTGTCAAAGGGGGAAGTCCCCGCACACACGATTTGTTTTTGTTTTTGGTGTGAATTTTTGAGTTTTGCACAATAAGACATTAGCCTTAAGCTTATCCCGTTCGTAAAGCGTAAAGGCAGTAGCACCGTATAACCCATAACGTTTCGAAACATATTTTTCTGAATGGTCAGTCATAATAGCCCTTAAGCGCTATTTAAATATCACAGTAATGGGTGGAGACATCACAAAACATCCACGCATCGAGACGGAACACAAAAGGGGTCGTCTCCTTCGCCGCCAGCATTCAATTGACGCCACTATTATGCGTATCATAAACATAAATCTTCAAGCGCCATTCCTTGGAAATATTATGTGGCGCTTTGCGTCGCTGTTTCGGAAAAATTGTCTCACACCGAGCGTCCGTCTACCTTACAGTCGAGCACAAAGTTCACTCTCTTTTCAGAATAGGAATGACAGCCACAAATTCATTCTTTGTTTCTGCTAGTACGGAACACCACAGAAATGCTCCTTTATTTTAAGACCTTTCTACATCACGATAATGTGTCGTCGAGAGTACATTACACTGCACTGACATAATATTATTATGTACCAGAGCTCGGTGCGCTGTGCCGAGCATAGCGTCGCATAATGTGTCTACATTGTAATATACAATATGTCATGTGGGTATTAATGTCTAGTGTCACACTAGGCGTCGGAATGTCGAGCGAAGTATACTTAGTTGGAATATGAGCGTTCGCGAAAACAACGATATGACTAGGGCGCGATAAAACGGCTCGATTCTTGTAGTAAAATTGAAATGAGGTGTGTGCGTGACGCACGTTGTCACGAAAAACGGGTTCGCGGCGTGCGTGGCTATCGGAACACGACGAAATGACGCGTCGGCTGTGACACACGCGCGGACGTGTGCGAGCCGCCATTAGAGATGCACCGGCCGCACCTTGGGGCCCACAGATCGCACCGCCGATAAATATCAATCTCGCTCGCGACAACAATTAATGGTTATTTAACGCGCTTCCATTCAATTATCGTCAAGCGGATTGCGCCGATAATTCCGATGGCCAAATTCCCAGTAGTTAATACTCGGCGGGTACTTCATTTATGGCTCTTGCCATGCGAGCAATGGACTCGCCACATGTTCAATCGGCGTCCATTGGGCATTAATTCTGCAACGTTCGAAGCCGACAGAGCGTAAAAGTATGTTAATGTAACTTTACAACTTAAAGTAACGGATAAAAATGTCATCTGCTAGGTAAGTATTTCGTTTAATTGCCCGTCCACCTGATGAAATTGCGATAACACTACGATTAATAGCCAAATAATAAAAAGGCCTAGGTAAATTGTTACAAAAATAAATAATAACATCAGGTCTGTTATTAGATATTTTATAGCCGGTAGCAATTACTGGACAAAATAGTTTTGCACAAATTAACCTTTACGAAATAACTTCAAACCGGTAGGCATAGAATTCCACTAGCATAATTTATTATTAGTATATTATTATAATAATATAGACACAACATTTTCACCCGGGGTAAATACTTAAAAAGTTTTAAACAATATACGTAGGTTAATCCTAATCTGATAGAGAAATCCAAAGCGTAAGTGAAAAACCATGATCATTATTTTGAGGTAAATTACAAGTTTGTATTTTTTTAATAAATAGTGAACAACTCACACGGATATGGAGACGCGGGTGTTCGTTGTGCGCACTGTACATCGCTAACAAATCGAATGGAAATGCGTCGAGTAATTATTCCCGACAAAACACAATCTAAGCGTATGCGAAAGGGCAATCGGCCGCGACGCCGCAATTTGAGATTCGTGTTCCATCTTAAATTATCGACAAGTTTAATAACAAGCGTAAAGGCAATAGCAATAATCGCTGCAAATTAATTACCAGCTTAGAGCGAGCGCGAAGAAAAACAGTAAAAGTAATGACGCGTTGCTGAAGCACGCCAGTGGCTGGCGGCCAGTATGGGGTGCAATAGGCTAAAATTTATACACGGCGTAGGTGCGGCGGCCGCCGGCTGTTTGGAGTTTCGCTTATAAATAACATTTAGCGGGTGGGGCGAGAGGCGCGGATTATGAGGTCGGAGGACTCAATTAAACTGTGCTACCGGACCCGGCTTTTATTGTGGACTTTTGCAGTGACCTCCTACCGGATTTCCAAATAAATGGATACACTTTACGCACGACGTTGGCGTTCGCACAAAATTCCGGAAAATTAATGATTATGATTTCACCACAAGCGGCCTGCGTGTGACCCCTAATAGGTAGATATTATGCTGTTTTGTGAATGTAGTGTGTGACCGAGGTGGCTCCAAATGTATAGGGAGATGTCTACTTATACTTTGACGTAGGAATACTTAGGTAGCTCTGATGATTAACGTCATCCTACAAGCAAATGAAATCCACCGGTCCCTTTGGCAAGTTCTTTCAGCTAGCTACTCGTAAGTCTAGGAATTGAAGAATAAAAACCCATTGTTGTACTCAAGCGCCATAATTTATTACCCGTATCATGATTAATTACCAGCATATAAAGATGAATGTATAAAAGGACTGTCTTAAACAATTAGCAATTTGTTCCATCTGTATTTAAAGTAAAAATAATAAAAAATATGTAGCTCATGTTGTATATTCCTTGTACGAAGTGTGCAGTAATTACACATAAATAATTCAATACCGCATTCATCGTAAGCAAAAAGTGTAGTACTATTTTGCGTAGCTATATGGGACAAAATGCTTATTAAGGGAATTACTTAAACGGGAATTTGCTAGCATAATACCTAATATGGTATTATGCTAGCAAATTCCTATTAATACCTAAGGTGGTATAACCAACACCTAAAAGTCACGGGATGGGCTAATGGCAAATAGTAGATTATACACCAAGGGGATAAAGCAGTGTCTTACGTCACGGGCACTATTTTGAATCCCGAACGCAACGAGGGATTCTAGGGCTCCCGAGCGGAGCGAGGGAGCTTTGAGTTTATGCATGTGTCTAGAAATCTGAGAGAAATAAGGGATTTAAGCTAGCCCAAGATGAAGACACCTTTATCCCCGAGGAGCATACTCTACTTTTCACACCTACTGCGAGGAAATAAAAACCAATTCGATTTTCGAAATATGGCGTTGCGCACCAATATTCTACCGCGGCGGTGTGCCAGTGTTTGGAGATTACGGATATATTTACCTTATTTTAGGGAAACAAGTCGTTCTAGGGGAAAATTTGGAAAAATTAAATCCTTGATGATGATCCAGAGGCTAAGGCCTCGCCTCCCATGCATGAGGTTGTGAGTTAAAATTCGGGCCAGTACCAATGTGTTTTTCAATTCATATGTACTTTTTAAGTTTATCTTGGACATCACAGACATCAGTGAAGGAAAACATCGTGAGGAAACCTGGACCTATAATTAATATAAGTCTGGAATCACCAACTCGTCTTGAGCAAGCGTGGAGATCAATGCTCGTGCTTTCTCTGTTTGAGAAGAGGCCTTTGCCCAGCAGTGGGATAGTATAGGCTGCTATTATTATTATTAAATCCTTGGAGAAAGTTACAATACTCGTACTAAAAAATAAAGTGGTGGTACTAAGTGGTACTTTTTGTGAATGAAAATAGTTTTATATCTCTGTTTCATTTCCTGTTTGAAAAATAAAACGGGAAAAAAAGTTGCAGATTGAATATGTGGAAAATTCAAAAACTTGATCTAACAACCCTGGGGTGCGGACCACAGCCTTCGATCAGCTGTTGTGATGACTTGCCGCCATTACCCCTACAGATTAAAAAATAATTAGGTCGAGACAATTATATTAAATAATTATCGCGCCCATTTTGGACATGAGCATTTGCAAAAAACAATTGTTTTTAATGTTGTAACAATTTTTTTTAATTTATTTATATTATCGTTTCTTATTATTTCACATAATATCACTATCAAGTTGCGTAATTTAATTATTTTGTTCATCGACGGGAACTAAAACCTGCGCAGTGAAAACTCCTTGGTAAAAGTTTTCATGCAACTGGTGCATAAGGTTCCAAATTCAAATCATATTATTGGCCATGAAGAAGGAAGTTTGTCACAAAAAAAGTCTAAACTTTACTTATAATTTTATAAAGGGTATAAACAGATCCTTAACGAAGGCGAAAAGCACTTGATCTCCCCGTCGTTGCGATACTTTTTTTGATCTGGACCAAACCTGAGAACCTTCTAGTTACGGAGATATTGGACTTTTTTTTAAATACTAGTTTTTAGGCTATAACTTTATTTCAATAACTCCATGACCCGTTACTATTCAATGCATCCATCAATACTATGTTTTGAGTGCGTTACATTTCTAATTCCGAAGAAAAAAGTGTTTTCCAGGCAATGATTTTTACGCAGGGTTACTTAGTTTGATGCACAGAATGCTTGGTTGACGGCTTCGTGAAGAGTCCGTTTACCTCTTGTATGTACGACTTACTTTTAAACTCAATAATTATTACTGTTCTTCTGGTAATGAATATTACTAAAGATGCCTACCTAGAGAGCGAAAATGACCCACAATCCCTCCAGGGAGGGTGAGCCCTCCCTGTCTCCCAGTCATGGTAGAAAAACTAATGAGATATATGCAGGAAACTATGTACGAATTTTATTTTTACCACAAACCTAAGGAAATTGAAACTGACTTACTTAAGACAAGCTTTGATTTGAATAAAGACCACCGAACTATTAATGTTAGGTACTATAATAAATCTCCAAGTAGAATTTGGCGTGCAGCAGGATTCAATATTTTATTTTAAATACAACAGATTTTTTGTCCTGTCCCTGTTTTTTATATTAAGATAGCCCTATGTGTATATGAAGACAGATGCAGTAGCTCTGCTAAATTACAACGTTAGTTTTGCGTGTCTAAATCAACGTTCATACTTAAAATTCGAAGAGGCCTATGCACTGCAGTAACACAGCAGGGACTTTTACTAATAATAATATATTTATATCCGTACCATATCTCTCACAGATTCATATGATTGATAAAAGGTGTGATGCCCTTGTTATCGGCCGTCCGTCGCAACACCCGCACACTGGCACAAGTCAGTTTGATATCTCAAAATTAGTCAAAACTGTGCCCATTTATAATAAACCGACCATTTTTTTGTGGAAATAATTTCAGTATTTTCTTTTAATTTATTTTCTTTCGTTTGTTTTATTATTCCTAGTTAGGCGTCGTTGAATTAAAATCATTATATTTTAGGTTAGGTTATGTACCTTTGTATACTTACAAGAATCTAATAAGTAAATCATCTTTGACCACTCCTACTTTCCTACCCGATGCTTTATTAAATTTATATGATTTAGATAAAAAAATAAATCTGTAGTTGCATCTTATTTTTTCCCCGTTACTGAAATGAAATATCTAATTTTCATTTGTATTTTCATGTAAAATATAAATGTTAAAATTATCCTTCTCTTCACTAAAGCACGGTTCGAAAATATATATTATTTATCAAGTTGCACATTGAATCAGTAAAAGTCGTGCAATCGAATCACTGAATTTTAATCAATACCACAATATTAGAAAGTACAATATTTATCATGGCAGTAATATGTTGTTTGAATTAAATTCAGCTGACAATGAATTGTCTTTCACGTCTGATGAATTGGTCGTTCAGTCCAAACACATGTATCACGTATAATAGGTACGTGATACATGTGTTTCTTCTCCCTACTTCACCCTTTAATAACATAGTTAATACAGCAATACGACACTTTGAGACGTGTTTCAATATTTTTTTCTACTGGCACTTGTCGCATAAAAATGAAAAAAAAAATAACTATGTCTTAGTGAAAATGCAATACAAAACATTCCTTAAATTGCGCTGATGTATGTAAAGTGAGTTTTCGTACAATTTTGTCGTTATGATACATTGTGTACTTTGCGATTTTATTACTTGTAACAAAATTGTTAAATATGTTTTCTTTTTTTTTTCAAACTTAATATTATTCGATTTATTGCACAACTTAGATCGCCATGATACTTGATAGCCACATAAATCTAAATAAAACCACACTCAAATTAAATAAAAGAACTGATCTATCTATACTCAGGATTTTCTTATAGGGACGAAATATTAGGAGTTAAAGTATGAAATTGCCGATTTATACTGCAAAATTAAAACTCGTTTTTTTTTCCAAGATGTAACATATTTATTTAATCAAAATATTTACCCTCATTATCTATACATTGCTGCCATTTAATCCGAAGTTCATTTATGCCTTAGCGATAGAACTCTGAGCATCGAGATTCGACAAACTGTGTGAAAACATTTTGTACTAACTCCTGGGAAGAACATTTTTTACCACGTAGAAAATTGTCCAAATCACGAAAAAAAATGGTAGTCAGTTGGAGCAAGGTCTAGCGAGTACGGAGGATGACGTATGGTTTCCAACTGCAGCTCTTGTAGAGTTACAACGGTGTCCCGTGCAGTGTGAGGTCTTGCGTTATCATGGAGCAATAATGGTGAAGATCGATTCAGTTTCGCCATCATTTCAAGTTCGACAGTAAACGACTGCTGATATTGCTTGACCAGACCTAAGAAAGCTATGGTGAATAACACCATGAAGAGACCACCAAACAGTTACCATTACGTTTTTATTGGTGAGCATTGCTTTAGCACTGTTGTCGCGTTTGACCTAGGGTCAACCATTGCATTTTTCGCTTACGGTAATCGTAAAGAATCCACTTTTCATTACTTGTCACAATTCGATCCAATATTCCTTCATTTCTGTACCGATTCAACAAGACAGCGCAAGTTTAAACACGCGTTTCTTTCTGCAAATCAGTCAAATCATGAGGCACCCATTTTTCATATTTTTAATCTTAATGTATTGATGCAAATGAGTCAATATTGTAGGTAAGGCAACGTTACACCATGCTGCTAATTCCTGGGTAGTTTGACTCGGATCGGCTTCCACCATCTCCTTCAATTCAGCGTTATTCACCTGTGTGGGCGGCCTTCCTCGTGGTTCGTTCTTCAAGTCGATGTTTCTATTACGAAAGCTTTTAAACCAAAAACGAACACGGTGCATTCATTAGCAGTCTCCTCTCCAAACGCAGCATTGATATTTCGAGCCGTTTCTGCCGCGTTAGTTCCGCGTCGGAACTCATATTCAAAAATTACTCGGATTTGCGAAGTATCCATCTTTTCCGTCTAAGCTGAATAAAAACAGTAGAAATTAGAAAAACGAATGTTGCACATTTTTTTTTAAAAAAATCTAATAAGTAGGCATAATATAAAAAAAGTTTAACTCGAATATCTCACACCATGAAGGTTTTATGTCAATTCAAAGTACATATATATTACTATAAAACGGCAATTTCATACTTTAACCCCTATTATTTTGCTAAATGAAAACTTTTTTTTTATATTTTAACTAAACCTACACTCAAAGTAAAATTATTTAAATCTAAATAATTGGAAAAAAAATTTTTCATACAAACGGAATAAAAGAAAACAGAAAACTGTATCCTAAAAGTCAACTTCAACATAATGCTCGTAACGAGGGTTAGTCTAGAAATGTGCAAAAATAATACAAATGTTTGTTGATTTTATTTTATTTATTACATCCATAAAAACACTAAAAGGCGAGAAATTCGAGCAAATAGTGGCAACAAAAACTAAAATAATGAACATAAGTTTCAGTAGCTCTTTCATAAAAGATCCCATGGCTCAAACATTACGTTCTAAAGAACATTTTGATTTAAACAAATGAAACAGCACAGATTTAATTAAAGGAAGGGATCACAAAAAGTCAAAAAGTAAAGTAGAAACCCGTGCGTGTTTTAAAAAGCTTAAGTGTTTACAAACGGCAGGTTACCCAATGCAATTTTCTTTCGAGTTTGTTTGATTTTCTAGCAAAGGACCCGTATCAGAAGGCTATTAACTATTAACTGCTATCGAATCAACTTGAATGCTCAATTGCATTCGGTCAATTAGACGGAAAATTGTTGTGGGGATTGCACATGTGCCTTTCTGCTCTCGTGACGAGCGACACAAACAGGTCCTTGGTGCTTTCTACCTGCGAACAAATCCGCTTTTAATTCATAGTAACGGTAAATAATTGAATGGAGATAGACAAAGTTAGATTTGTGTTCTAATAAGAATGATAGTCAAATTAACAATGCGTTTGTTCTTATAAGATCGTAGCTTGCTTGATAGACCGTATTCTCGACGTGCCTGAAAATAAATACATTTCGTGTTATTTATGAATAACTAAACGTCTTATACAAAAACGACTTATTTAATAAGCATTGACTACAAACTACATCGGTAATACCTTGTTTCTGTTTCGTCAACTTATATGGCTTCTAGTATTCTAACCTCATATTCTTATGATTTATAAAAATAAAACAGCAGTCATGGACGCTCAAGTTATCAGAATAAATACAACGAAAATATACTTTGACGTCGTGTGAAATGCCTATCGTCAGATCGCAATGGGGAAACGCATGTAACAGCTGAGTGGCACACAGATCGCCCTCAACGATAAACGGATTAAATACTCTTTAATCCATAGTCGGTTGAGAGTTTAGATCGCAGTCGTGCCGAGCACATGTAAATTGTTGCCAAAGCGCTAAATACGTAGCACTTAAAATTGAATTTTTATTAGGGTATTTTTTTCTAAATGTGTGAGGAATAAAAACCCAAAATTTAACGCAAGGGTCAAGTTTACCTGCTCCTAAACATTATCAGATCGTATTTGTTCACAGAGGCGCCATCTTGATATTATTTGGAGTCCCGTAAAGGTAACAACGGAACCTCGCAAGGGATAACTCGTTGATCAACCCGTCCGGCCATTCATCTGTCACCCAGTCATCTATTTACAATTGGGACGTTTTTTATTGTTGTGACTGTTTTTCCATTTTCGTTTATGTTTAATTATTTTTGTATCTTGTTTAGTTATCGTTAAGTCGGATTTGTAGGCTTACCTTGTGGTAAAGCGGATTGAGGCTGTTTGCAAGTAATATGTTTAAGAAATATTATTGTTTGTAATTTAAACAGTTAACCTTAAAATGTATAGGTCTAGTTTTCTAATAAATGCCACCATGACTGTATTAAAAATGTATACAGAACCTTGTTCTAATTTTAGAAATTTCATCTTGATCTTTTTTCAATCAGTTCATGCGGGTGTCAAATATTACGTTCGTTACTTAAACGTAGTAAAGTATTTGCTCTAGAATCTTATTAAATAATATAAGCTACAAATTCATGTCATTATCCACAATATCACATAGGACTTTAAGGTGAGAATCGTGTGCACCATAACAACAGATGTTAATAGCCTTTAATCCTATCTAACTAGGCGATCGAAGTCACCACCTTTTTGGGATTGTTGTAATTAATTATTAGTTTAATATTTACCATTTTCTATTAACGTCAATATGTCTGTCGAGTCTACGGCCTAAGATTATATCTTGTTGTGTTATTTTAAGGACAGCCACTTTTTAATTACCTTTTAAATAATAAAATTCTGCTTTGTTATTTTTATTATGTAGGTCTACTTTCATCTTTATCGTGTGCTCACTGCTGCATTAGGTAGGTGCAAGTAATGGAAGCATATCTTTATGGCAGTAGTCAAACAAATAACGTGCATAGATACCTATTTAACATAATGCACATAACTTTGTTTAGTAATTGTACTTTAATTGTATTGATAGGCTATGTGACAAGTAGTAAAGTACCTACCTACATACTTGATCTACCTACAATAAGAAATACAGGTTATTAGCTGTTAGCATACATTAAACGTTAACAATTTAATGATAACATTCCGTAAGTAAGTACAAATTGGATTTAGGAAAAAATAAAATAGGCGTTTATTGATTTTTTGTGAAGTAGATTTTTTTGTTGACAGTGAAAGTTAGCAAAACTTGGCTGTAAGCCTGGTGATATTAACAAAAACGTATCATGTAAAAATATATATGGGTAAGGGATCTAGGGTTTGATATGCAGCCAAATACTGGGTGAAGATAATTATCTTCGCACAGTATTTTTTGTATTCGGGACATTTTTTGTTTGTTTTGGGTATTTTTATTTTAAATTTTACAAATGCGGTGAATGCAGGGTATTTTTAGCAGAACAAAGTTATATGTTTGTTAATATTTTACGCAATTTTAGCCTGTGCTTTGTCCAGTATTGACTTCAAACGATCCGGGTTGCCTTCATTTTTAACCGACTTCAAAAAAAGGAGGAGGTTCTCAATTCGGTTGTATGTTTTTTTTTTGTGTTTGTTACCTCATATCTCCGTCATTTACGAACCGATTTGAAAAATTCTTCTTTTATCTGAATGGATCTACTTCCCGATTGGTCCCATAGAAATTTCATCAAAATCGGTTCAGCAGTTTGGTTTTGAAATCAAAATAGTTGGAAAAAATGTCATCCAAGTAAAAGAAATTGCGAAATTGATACTTGACAAGGATTTGTGTGTGATGCGATAACTAAAAAGGGTAAAATAAAAACTTTTTTGCAAAAAAAAGCCGACTTCCAAAAAAACACAAAAAAAAGTGGAAAATAACTTTACTTTCGGAAGTCGGTGGCAAAAAGTCAATGAAACAAATAATAGTCACCGATTTCCGAAAGTAAAGTTATTTTCCACGTTTTTTAGTGTTTTTTTGGAAGTCGGTTTTTTTTTGTTTTTAATGTGTTTGACTTACTTTTCCCCTTTATATCACTGTACAAGTGTATATATTTCCTACTAATTATGTATATCAGTCTTTATTTGTTTTCAGAACAAACTGATAAAAATCTTTCACAAAACTTAATACTTTAATTTAGGTACAGCTGATAACTATTTCCTTACATGTATATTATACTTAAAGATTATTAATTTTGTTCGATACAGATATTAGATTACAGATATTTTCCTTTATTGTATGCCGCAACAATATGGCACATTATGCATTTTAAATTTACTTATCTGTAAACTACATTATGATAACTTCAAAAATGTATTGTAACACAATTCTTAAAAAACAGATATTTTTCAACACACATTTATTTCAAAGGCTTTCTTTTTTTTACATCTCATAGTTACTTGTACCTAAAGTTAAGTAAATATTGTCTAGTAATTAGGCATAGTATATAGCCTATTTACTACTTACATGCCAAAATTCAAATAGGTATATACTGATTATGGATGCTGCTGAAAATTCCCTCTCAGGATCACACTCAACAACAAATTCATCCAACATAACAAAATAATTTAATGTTTTTAGTGAATTATTTTCGAGGTAGTAGATAGTAAAAACCCTTATTACGAGACTTTTTACGGAATATTAAGAACGTTACTTAAAACGATACAAAAAACATTTCCTCACGAAGAAGTTAATATTTATTTTAATACCCAGCTGCTTTCACTCGGTTCTGTGATTGTAGTTACATTGTTATATATAATAATGTTTTAGCAATTGTAACGCGTCAAAATACCTAATAATATTATAGTAAAATAATAATTCGATTCGCTGTTTATTATGTATCTGAAATGCAAACCGATGTAAGCCTGTAAGCAACATTTCGTAGCTCCGTTCTGGTTGTTTTTTCCACTAAACAGTAATTTCTGTTACTCCTTTTTTAACGCTTTTAAAACTGTTGACGTTTAGGCACATCTACTTAAAATGCAACCTCGTCCTAACATAATCGTTTTTCATTAAGTTAGGTTCAGAAAGTTAAGCACCATCAACACGTACTCTGTTTAATTTCAGAGATAATATTCTTTTTAAGTATACTTTTAATTGAGCCTACTTGGGCTAAGTACTTAAGGGCTACCGTCCGACGGCTTATACCGTCAACAGGTGATGAAAATGTCAGGAGATAATAACGGAACATTAAGTTATTTATTGACTTGTAATATTAATGAAGCCCAATATTAATAGGCCATCCAATATTACCTGTTTAAATTTATCATTTACCTATTTGATACCCTTAACGTCAATTATAATACCGTACAAGTTTTCAGGCAGAAGTCAAAACAAAAAACTTTTTGTAACCCGGATTGGATTCCACTTCATTTACAAATGGGGTATATTAATTTTTATGAACAGGGTTAGTATAATATTATACTACTTAGTATTTTTTTTATAATGCATTGTTCTTCTATATTCACGATTACACTCGTAAAAACAAATACTTATGTTGTAAACAGCCAATGGTGTAAACACTAACTTCGCCAACATATAAAAATTATACGTCCCTTTGTTTATTTTTTTATGTTAAATATTTTAAATACAGTATTTATAATGTAATATTCCTTGTCTCGTTTTGTTCGTAGATGTTATAAAGTTTACATGCTTAAGAAATATACTACTTACAAGTAAATGTATGCAAACATTGATGTATAATATGATTATGTATATATTTATGATTATATATATATATATATATTATGCGATACTAAGAAGTAGCAGAACATACGTACCTACTTAGAAAAAGAAGAGACAAACGAATGATTTTGAGGCCTATTTGGTTTAAATCTTAGTTCATTGTAACTAAAATAAAACGATATTCAGCAGACATGTTTACATGAACAGAAAAATATGTAAATAAAGCATGCAAAAGAATTACGAGTACATGAACTGTATGTAGAAGAAGCAATGTTCTAAATACTAAGGTAACACTGATATGTGGAACCGAGGTGGACCTGTAAAGCCTTCCGTATATTATAAAGTCAAACACCTAAAACTACCTATTAATGGCTTTTTTACCTCATATCCATGTACGAATAACTTCCTATTATAATAATAAATATAAATGAATAGTCGGTTTATCAAGCAGTTAATATCTAGAGTCATCAAATGAAATACAAACTCCTAAACAAAATTGAATAGGGCAATAATAATGGATTAACATTGAAATAGGTAATCAATGAAATAAATACTACTAACAAGCGGAGACCACAAAGTAGGAGGCCATTAATTTATTTTAAGGAAGATTACGTAAGCGGTTAAAGTTTCATTTAGTTAAGTTGGGATTAAGTAAGTAATCTCACGCTTCGTTGTGTATCCGATCAATAAATTTTGTTTTCTTTAAACATGATGTTAAAACAAAACTTTAATTGCTTTCTTGATCTTTATATCGACGCTGAAATTGTTCACATTTTTTTTCGTGTTATGAATGTGTATAACCAAAAACCAAACCTGACTTATTTTTATGATATTTACGGTGAAAAGGTGCGGCTTTGATAATAATTGGGTAGGCCTAAACTTCACACTTATTTATGTACCTAAAAGATATCTTTTTTTTTAAACATCTGGAAGAAATAAAACGAATCATTGTATTGTTTTCAGAACACTGTGTAACTGGTGTGAAAAAGACAAAAATGCACGATATCGTTTAAAATTTCTTACCAATCCAACATATTTAAATATTAATTTGTGTGAAGTATTCAAAGTAATGAAAGGTTAGGTTAGCTTAACTAATAAATTTAATTTATGTATAGGTATTATTTTCTAATCAATTAGGCATTATTAGGTATACTACCTAAGTGTAAGTTCCTTCATAAGGTACGTGTAATAAATAAATAGATGATCTACAACGACCAATTCTCTTTTATTGCATAAATTCTTGGGTTTTAAGGAACTTTCAACAAAATGGTTTTAATGAAACAAATCGTTGGCTTCATGTCCTTGTAAACACAATAAATTATTGCAGTAATCGTAGAGTATTGCCTAATCGATACATGGATCTACATTATTTTTATCATACATCAGTTGTTTTAACATCATAGATCTATCTGATTGCTGTTAACTTAACAAGCGTTAAGATAGGTTCAAACAACTCTAAGCACTTCCTTGTTTGTGTACAAATGAACGCACTACAACAACAAAAACGCAAATAATATTAAAACGAACTTTTTCAGACACTTTAGCTACTGAAATAAGATCAGAAACCAAGTAGCTCTACCAAGCTCAGAAGTAACAGGTAGGTAGGCATCAGCGAAACATTCTTACATGTATAGGTCTCTTGTTGCAACAGATTTTCATTGTGAAAACGTCTCTACAATGTGAGAAGGTAGAGCTGTTTACAGACAGCACTTATTTTCAACATAAATCAGGCTACATCAAAGAATGTTGTCACTGGGTTAATATTATTACAGATAGTTGGACAAAGGGCAGTAAAAATGGAAAATTAAAGCCAGGACTCACAATAGAAAGGTGTGTAACACAGTTGTTTACTAACCTGCGAGGCGGGCGGGTATGAATAGCCAAATTGCGCATACGCTGCCATCGGGACGATCATATGGGCGGCTTCACACTAAACACTGTCTCTCGAAGTCTTTAGCACGGACGTATTAGTTTCCTATAAATATTTCTACTACTGCTAGTATGAAATTAAGTTAATTAATTGTATCACAGTTGGTTGTGTGCGCGGCGACTGCGCGGCGCGCTGCCATTCCTGCGCGTCAGGCCGGTGCGCGCGCGCTTCGCATGCCGGGCTCTCGTGCTCGTGTGCGACCGGCCTACACCTTCCTTACGCGATCGAGGTTAAACACCGACTGGCGCGCGTACGACGCCTGACGCCCCTCCGCCGTAGGAGACGGCCAATTTGGCCCCTCCTTGAAGGCGGCCCCGCGTATCGACCGCCAACCGCGGCCGCAATTTTCTGTCCTTTTCAAAACACCGGACGAAAATGCGGCATCGGATTGGCGTTTGCTATCCCCTCCAGTGAAGCAAACCGCCCACACGTTCTTTGCCGCCCACGTCCGGGTGGGGCACTGGAAAAAAGCGGCAGAGTCGGTCCGACTTGATCATGTTTATGGGTTTCCGTCGAGACAGTCCGCCAGCCCTGTACCGCGGGCAAACAAATCTCTAGTGGCAAAAAATGGCTCGGCCGAGGACAAGTTGTTTCACCTCGTCAGATTTACGAACAAGGCGACGCGAACTTAAGAATCGACTTTATAGACTACCACCTGCGTCGATATTGGGTAGAGGTTTATGTTGTTGTCTTTGATGCTCAGATAAAAAGATGGATAAGTATAATTGCAGACATCGTCATCAAGTTTTGGGTCAAGATAAGATGATATCGCTGTTTAGCAAAATAAACCTCATCCGCTGCAATAAAATATGTTCCATTTGTGAAACCATTGATTTTATCTATGGCAGAATATGTATGTAGGTCAGGCATGTACCCATTATTTAGTTCCGATAGGTAAATGATTTAGGTAAATCGTAAAGTTTCTAGTTTTTCTAAACAAAAATTATCATAAATTCAAAATGTTATCAATGTGGGCATTATGGGCAGATTTTTTTTAAAGATATACCTTATCTTTAAACTGCCCATAATGCCTATAAATATGTATGTTTGATAATCAAATTGGTGCATTTTGGATTACTCACTATTCAAAGATTTCCCCAAGATAATATTATATAGATAGAAAAAACCGTTTAAAAAAACCACTTATTTTTATGTTGTTAGGTTTGACCTATTTCTTTGTACCGCTGACTGTACCTACCTACGTTATAATGTCGATAAAACTAATAGCTAAATAGACACACAAGTGCACTAAAACACACTTACCTATCATACATTAGAACTACAGCGTATCTACTGAGAGCCTCGTCGAATATCTACCTATGTATTTACTGAAAGAACAGCCGGAATTTTGCGGTACTAACTGAAATAGGAGAGGTTTCGCGGAGACGTTGGAGAAGTGATTTAGAGGTCGCTACATAGGTGGCGCTATTCGTGCCGAGGACCGACGAGAGATGGCTCATTCTAACTGATCGTTGGGAAACTTTGAAGGTAGGTACGTAGTTTTTTTAGGTAACTGCCTAGTATAAGACGTTTCTTTTTAAGAAAAGAGACGTTAGTAGCTTTAAATTCGCAATTTTCCTCAATTGTATTGGTCTGAAACTACCTCTAAAAAGTTAATCCTACAGTGATTTTGTAAAATATTTACTGAATTAGGAAGTTAGGTACCTACCTATATGTTTAATGTCTAGAATATAATAACACTAGGTTTCTCGAAATTTCTTCATAGCTAGTTTCGCAAAAGAATACTCGTCTTCGTTCTTAAAGGCCTGACACTTCTTTCAAACCAAACTTTAAAACAAAATTAAGGGTGTCCATGGAGTTTTTTCGACATTCTTCTGCATATAGATTTACGCTTTGGAATGGGCAACTATACAGTCCTTTCACAATTATTATTATGCCATGTGGCTGGGCTGTAGTTTCTTCAATTTTTGACAGTCAAAAAATGCTTGTTACAAAAATTATTTGTCTTTTAGTTTACACAACTAAATACAATTCCAGTAGCGAAATTGCACCCATATTTAAAAGGTCAATCTAGACAAAAATTATCTAAATAATTGGATGACAAATCCGCGTTACCTACATAATTGCTATGTTTGAGTGGCTCAAACAACAAAACCTAACAAAACCTTAGTGAAATCACTTGAATAGAGTTTAAAATTATTTATTTTATCCTTAAAATAACCACTCGGTTATTTTAGCCTTACATACACCCGTATGTAAGGTTTATCTATGGAATACATAGTCCTTTGGGGTTTTCGGGTACACAATAAAGGATTTCAGGTAACGCAACACCTACAGGAAACTAGGGCTTTCTTCACCTAGATATTTATAAATTCAGGCCATAGACAGGTCACACACCTATCTGAGTCCCTATTAACCAGTAGTTCAGCCTGAAAGACTCAAAGTATCAAGTAAGTAAAGTGGTATCACGTCCTCCCTTCTCAATTTGCTATAAATAAGTTTTTTTATAGGTAAGAAATTCAATCATAATTATTGTCTATCGGCAAAACGTGATCGGACTTATCGAAAGCGGTCTGTCATTCTATTATTCTCATGAAAAAATACGGAAGACTTTTTATTAATAAATAGGTAATGCCTACTTAAGTGTTTGTTATCTACTAAGAGAATGAAGGAGGGTTTAATTCATTACCCTTATTTCAATTATTACGGAATAGCAGAAACAATAACTTAAATTACATTTATATACCTAAGAAAGAGCTTCAAATGATTCACTGTCGGCCTTTTATGTTGTAAAATAATGGTTACACGATAAAATATAATAGGTAGTTGCAACCTATCCTGGTAACACAATAAAAACGGCAATGAAATAACTTGTTAGTTACGGATGTCAGTTTGTTTTGTTCTTTTGATTATTCTCTTCATTATAAATCAATTAGCAACCCCTGCGTAAGTAAGGAGGGAGCCTCTCAACCTCGTTCTGCACAACTAACAGCTCATTCACACGGCTTCCGTCATTGACGATCCGTCATAATATACGATACGTCATGACGGATGGACGTTCATATTGCATACGGAATCGTATTTTTTCACGATCCGGCTAAAAAAAACGAATTGGTGTACACATTAATTCCGTGATTTTTCGGGAGCGAGCGCATCAGCAAATCCGTCACAAAAAAATCACGATCCGTGTTACGTTACGTGATTTGACACGTGTCCGTCATTTTTCACGATTCGTGATGCGTGTGAACACGGGCATTTAAAAAGCAATGCCTCCGTCAAAAAAATTTAAAAAGACGATACGTCAAAAAACACGGATCGTCGTCGTGTGAACAGGCTGTAACAATACCTTTTCAATAATAGAAGAATGAAGTATGTATTGATACTATTTCATATGACTACAACCTTGTTCGCGATAGATTAGTTTTACATAGAGATCTTCCTCTTGTAGAAATATACGTATACAATTGGAGACGACAGGAAATACTATGCTAGATAAAATATATAGTCATCTAGCGTTATTGTTTTATAGTTTATCGCTATTGAGACATTAACATTAGGTAGATCACAATGACATGAGTTCAGGGCTGACTGCTCTCATTTAGGTAGTAGTTCAATAAGAACTTGTCTACGACGTACAGTAATGCATAAACGCCAATAAGTACAGATACTTCGAAAGGTCACTAGTAATAAAAAAAATACTAGTAGCTTTTCCAGGAGCAACACCGGTATTGGTAGTCTTGAATTTTTTAACCATCGGGAATATGTACAAGGTTAACCTTGTACATATTCCCGATGGTTAAAAAATTCAAGAAATCAAATCGATTTAGATATTTCAGATGCAGTCATCTCATTGCTGTCACCGTCGGATCGACGTGTTATAAGGAAATAAATGGCATTTTTTTTTTGTTGCTTGGGCTAATTTTCTATGGGTATCAAAGACTTTCTAACCTGCCTCTTTAACTTTCGACACATCAATAAATCAGCTTGTTGGTACCGACCCCAATCTTAAAGCCTACATCTACATCATTTGTTATACCAGTAATAAAAAAATCTGCATACACTTAATCAGACATTTGACAATTTGCTGTTTGGCAAGACGTCAATGTCATATTATATGTAGATTTTTAATAATAGAAATTTATGCAATATGTCGAACGTTGTATTTATTGCCTATTGTTAAGATAGCCTGAAATTAAACTAATTAAATGGTGGCAAACCAACAATTATACATCTTTCCAATAGAGGGTAGCATTACCTGAGCAGGTACCGGGAAATCCCCTTGAGATTAAGAACTTAATATCTGCAACCGCTTTTGCTTGGCCTACTTTCGAAGATATCTGTAAATGACAAATCTGCATCTATTTACACGGATTTAAGTATGACTGCAAAGCATTGCAAGTTCCGTAGGATATACAACATGACATCTTTATTTTCCGAAGGCTACAGAGACATGAAGGAAAGTAGGTAGTGTAGATAGGTATACCCACATTTCGCAAGTTATGTTTAAGTTCAGTGTGATAGGGGCGAGTCTATTGCCATCAAACGAGCACAAGTCTTTTCCCCGGGTTACTATGTACTTGTTACTGAATAATTCCTGGTAGAAAAATCTATAGCACTTTACCCAACCCTAAATCGAACTCAAAACCTTATGATCACTAAAAGGTATGGTTAATCTGAAGTTCAAACTGTATTTAATTTTTAATGAGAATAAAGATAGATCTAAAATGTATTTTTTTTAAGAGGCGTAGAACTTTGAATTGAAGTAAAACACCGTTTTTTTTTTAAATATCAATGAAAGTGGCTTCATTTGACTGATAATTTTATTCCATTTATGTTTGAATAGGATTTCGGGTATGTGACCACCGCGGCAGGCGCGTACTTGGCGTAATCTGGAGGTCCGATTTGCACTTATTTTACGCAGTAAATCAGGCTGTGTTTTCAAATTAAGTTAATAGATTTTAAACAAATTATTCTATGTTTTATTTCAAATTAAAGATTTCCGCGATTAAAAACACTCGTAATATTTCTTTCACACCGAAGTAGAGACTTAGCACTACACTACACACTCATAGATACAATAAACAACCGCATTACATGAATATTTCTAAATTACTACCTGTCAATAGAATCTAATTAACTCTTAATTATTTTCTTTGTGCTGTGAACAATTGAGTAGTTTCAATAGACTAATAAACAGCTCGTTTACATTAAAGGAAATCATAAGTTTGCGGCACAACTTATGGCCGTTGCTGAGCCCTTTTTATACGACCTTCTAGAATAATTTAAAATACGACGTTGTCACCAGTAACAAAACCCACGTTTTTAGACTATGGCTATTGTTTGGAAATGTAAATTTTCTATTTATTTTCTCGACTACGAAGGGTTTTTTATGCATATAGATATCTTGTATTAGAAATTGAATCACGACATTTGAGTTATAAAAGAGTAATATATTATTTAAAGAGTAACCATGAAGTTTCTTGAAGGTTTTTCTCCATAAGAAACGACCAACCCGAACCGTGCACCATCTTTTGACGTTTCATAAGTGTAGGATTTTGTGAAGTAAATATTTTGATTAGATACAATAAACTGACACCAGAAGAGGTAGACAGGGCTTCATTTATTTTAAAGCTAGCTACTTAAAGAATAATTAAAAAACTTACTAAACCAATTAGATCTAAGATTGATTTTTTATTTATTGCAGTTATTTATTATGTTAAACTTCCCTTTTTTAGCTAATTAACTAGATAGGTGCGGCTCCTAATTGTTGAAATTGATGGTTCGACATCAACAGTATATATTATAGCATTTACATGACTATCTACTCGTTTTCTCGTGGGTAGATGCTCAAAATATCAGTAATGCATCCCAACTTAAGGAATTAATGAAGATCTTCTGTTAACATCGGTGCCAATGCGTCGTAAAAAATTAAAACCTTGTGAAAACTTGGCTTCCAAGATGTTCAGTTTTTATAAAACTTTTACATTGTTTTGTTTACAAGATACCTTTTTAAAAGTTAGACGAGCACGTATTTAATGTATTTAGGTTACAAATTAACAAATTATGGCAGTACAAATAAATGCAAGTTAATAGGTTCTCTATCATTACTAAGCTAAGCTTTATAACGTAATTTTAAGCGAAAAAAAAAACACTTTTATCCTAGTATCCTAAGATATCCAAACATATAAGTTGGCAGATATAGGCATTCTGCAAGTAGTTTAAAGTTAAATCAGTGCTAATTAACTATGTTACGTATATTCTGCGCAAATTTAATTCCAAATCCGAAAAGGAGTAATATACAGGCTGTTGCTTTGCATCCTCGTCAAATTCAAGGAGGTAACTATGCTAATGATTCTCGACCTGAATCAATAATAAAATGGGTAGATATTTTTTTATAAATATCGGAAAGTGTACACCACCCGTGTTAAAAGGTGGCCCGTCTCATACCTACTGGCACTATAACCGCGCTTTCACACACTTTAACAAACGCAGACGTTTATTCGATAAACGGGTGATTCTCCCCTTTTGCCATTTACATTGCACTCTAGTGTATTTTGTTAAATAAGTAAAACAAATGCTAATTAATTTTTTGGGGTTTGTTTTAATTATTAGAACCAAAATCGAAGACTTTAAACGCGAAATTATAAAATACGACTAAATATTATCAAGGTCAATTAATAGGTCTCATTCGATAACATAATAATAATATGGTATTAAAAATTGCCGTCTCGCATCAAAAAGTCTGAAAGAGGCATTGGTCCATGAAGGCGCCAATAAAAGGTGGCCTTTCTGCTTCAGTAACCCACTAATTGGTAACTTACCCATTGCAATACCTGTAACTAAGTTACCTTTGATGCTCAGATTTCAACTTTGTTAAATTGAATGTATCCTGTCAAGCTTCCTTTTCTAAAAAGGTAAAAAATTGACGACTCGTGTAACAACTAGTAGTGTTGTGAAGAAAGCCATGTCTATGTATCTAATTTTCTTTTTGATGAATATTACAAACTGAAAATCTAATGTAATTACAAATAACTCTTTCATCTGACACAAATAATTCTAGTAAGTTACAGAAAATGTGAGCAAATTGAGAAGTAATATTGATACTGTAGGGGGCGCTGGCTCGGATAATGTAGGAAAATAACAAGGAAATTCTATTCCAAAGCCAACAAAAACTAAATTTATGGTGTTGATTTAAGTAATTATATTCTACTCAAACTAACTGAGCAAATGATACGATAGCTAAAACGTATTTTTAACAACATATCAATCATAAATTCAACGAAGCAAGACAGTAATAATGACAAAGAAGAAACTCTCCAAGAAAGGATCCAGCGAAACAAATAAGTGAACAATATGTAATTAGTTGTAAGGCACTTAAGATATACATATGCATTAAATAGGGTCACATAATTATTTTTCCATACTATTATATATGGATACCACAAAATATATCTATCAACCCACATGTCCTGTCCACGGCGTTATAATACGTTCGACCTCTAAACATCTCACTTTTCTTCGCCTTTAACAAAAAACTAAAGTTTGTGTCACTAATTGCATATCCATAGCTCTAGTATCAACACATCCGATCAGTCGCCTCGAGATTTAAGAGCCCACTCTATTCCAAACACGTCCCTATGCCGACGGTGCAAGGTAGTATTTAAAATCAAAATGCAGCAGGGGCTGGCGCTAAGACATCTGTCATCGTTAATAACAAGCAATTTGAGCCAATTTTGCATTTTTAGAATATCGAAGAGCGCCCAGGCGTCTCGCTCTCACGGCAGGAAGTAATACAAAAAGTAACACTAAATAAAGTAGTGGTTGACATGTTTAGTTTTTGCCCTGGCTCACTAATTACGCGGGCGCAACAGTAGGTGCGTGAGCGCTCGCGTGAACCGTCGAGCCGTCGAGGCGAACGTTGGCCGTAAATGCTAACAGTTTAGATATTTATGAACATGTGTACGTAATTAATTTTTACGATGGATCAGATAACGGAATCGGTGGAGCGATACGCTTGTCGCGGCGGCGGCGTCTCGGCTGCGACTCGTATAAAGGTTAATTAAGCTTGAATTAGCGGCTAAGGAGGTTTTTCCACGGATCGATTCGTTAAGCGTTGAAGGCGACAGGAGGCTGCGGTTCGCGACCCCGCCAGTCCCGCCACGCACGAACAATGGCCCGCCACGCGTCCATGTCCGCCGCCGCTGAAGTGTTAACATCGCTCACACACAATACACATTTCCATAGAAAGCACTTAAAAAACAGATTAGTTTCCTTAGTCAAAACAAGGAAAATCGCTTTGTTGGAGTTCCAGTCACGGATATAAATTAGGAGAGCGGATTTAATCCGCTTACGTGAATAATCCTTTTGTTACAATTTGATGTTATGTACTAACGGAGATATAGATAAAGAGGTCTGTGTAGTGGTAATGTATTGCTTGAGTGTACCTATGGTTTGTTTAGAGACATTTCGTTTTTGTGAAGATGCGCTTTAGGCTCCACCCCCGCATTGAACACGACCCCCTTGTGTAGACTCTTAGCGTTGCGTTTTATGTTTATTTATTAGGTTAATTAACAGTCGCTTATTTTACAGTACAGTGATTGCTGTTCTATCAAATAGCTCAAGTTTAAAGTGTACAAAATTAATTGGAGCCCCCAATTATGAGTTTAAAAACTGCGCAAAGTAACAAAGAGAAAAACAAATAAAACAAAAAGCCGTAAATATCAATAACGCCCCTATCTACTACGTATCTATAGCAGGGAATAGGTAATTCGTAAAAAAAAAGCTATAACCAGCCATTTGTAATTCGCATTAATTAACTCTCCCTGAATAAATGCCAAAAAGTAATCTTTCCAGCAACAATGGGCACATAAACCTTTTACGGGCGGTCAGAAAAAAAGGGTGCGCGCACATAGATACATGTGTCGGCTTGGAACCGTCGCTGGTACATCGTGTTTATTCGTTGATTAAACATATCCACGGCCGCAATGCGTATGCAACTGGACGGACATATTACCAGGGCTCGAATTCTGATTGTTTAGAGAATTTATTACTCCCGCGCCTTGTACAGTTAATTGAATTCGCCTGTAGAATAGGCACGGGCTGAATTGCCCGCCGACCGTTTATCGTGTCTTCGCAGTGCGTGGTCCGACGCACAGCGACGCCATTTTTGTTGATAATAGTCCTTGTCGTTTGTCACTAATATTAGATTTTGATGCCGATTTCAACTTATTCCATGATTTTACTTAAACATTTTTAACATTTAGAAGGAAATTCATAGGTTTCACAAAATATTTAACTGAATGAAAAATACACCTATCATTCATGGTCATCACTGTTGAGTGCTGCCACATTATGTTAAATATTAATTTAATTAATTACATAAAGAAATAAAATCTGTTGGTAACTATGTTGTGTATGAATAAAATTAGCAATAAAATTTGTAATACAATTAATTATCCGGGGTATAATTAATTGTATTACAAATTTACAGCTACTTTTAGTGAGAACACTAGTCAATGTTTTAGGATCGGACCCCAAGTGAATTTGATATTCAAAGATTTTATTGGAAAAGAAGAACATTATTCTATAGGTAGATGAAATCTATTCCACAAATATACTTAAATAGATACAGATTTTATATATTTATTATATGTACAATTTTCTAACAACTGTTTATTAAAAATATTTTAATATACAATAGCAATTGTTTCGAAAATCAACGCTACGTGTGCTGCTTTCATTAATTTTTAACAAAATTATAAACAACACTCGTTATTAATTTATCAAACACAGTGTGTTGGCCGTTACATCTTGGGCCCGAGTCCATTAATTATTTATCAACTTAACGCTCATTATCTTAAAACAAAACACTATTTTTTCGTCGTTAAAAAGCTTGCGGTCATTAATCACTGCGTACACCACGTTTAGCGCGAGAGTTCGACCTACATTTGTTTAATAATATAATCAGATCATCTTGTTTTGTAATCGTTGTTGTTTTCATCGTCTATTTGAATGACTGTGTACAGTTTAATTACCAAATGTTAATTGATTGATAGTAAGCGAATAAACTCATATTTTTCAGGCTTCAATTCCAGAAATTCGTTAAAATTTTGTGTGAGCTGAGTAATTAGAGACAGTTTTGAGTTCACTTGATATAATTCTCGCATCCAAAGTACACATTTTTGTTTTTATAAGTTATAGCTAAAACACTAAAGTCTTGTTTTCAAAACCTCACTTGGAACAGGTTAATCAGTGGGGAAATTCAGACTGAGAAAGTAGAAAACTGAGAAACTGACTGAGAAAGTAGACTGAGACTGATTCTAAGCCTGAAAAAGCACACAAATGTAGGCAGTCGTGACATTGCACTCAATGGCACGACTGCCTACATCTGTGTGCTTTTTCAGGCAGTGAGTTGTCGAGATACCCTTTAAGTAACACTACCAACCGGCCTCAACATTGGCCTAAAATTTACAAGGAATATGTAGAAAAAACATTAAAAAAAATAGTTAAAAATTATAATACTTAAGGTTACCATCAAAATACCTGAAAAAAATCTTTCAAGTTTCAATTTGAGAAACTTAACGTCACTTAAAAGGTTTTTTGTCCGTCACGCGATAGTCGAACACAAACAAATAAAACCACACATCTGCAAGCTACTTGATTCACTCAAGAACTCGAGAGCTAATCAGTTAAAATGACTTGAAAAAAACTACTCAAAGCGTCCGGATATAGCGGAAACGTGTTATCAAAGCCACTTGTACCCTGTATCTGCGATACACGTGTCAAATGTGTTTACAGACGTTTTCGTAAGTTAATCGCCTCCTTTTTAACTAACCCAACCGTGCAAGTATGGGCGAGCACGCGAGGTTTCGGCTGTTTGAAGTGCCAGTTAAAAGTAATTTGAGACTTACTAACAGTGATAAAGTATGCAGTTGACTAGCTCTAGAACAGCAATATTTTTCTTCAAATAGTTATACAGGTAAGTATATAATGTAATAACTTTCAGATTTTAAATTTATTGTTTTGAAAGGAGACAGTTTGTCACTTTTATACGATTCTGTGTTGTTCCTCACCAGCGTTTAAATGTTATTTGTTTGACATTTTGAAAAAGAAAAGCATTTTGTGCTGTTCCACGCCTGTCTGGTAGATGGTTTCTTGTTTAATTAATGTAATCATAAAGTTAATCCATATTTCATGCCTAGTTTAAGGATAGACATAAGACGTGTTGTCGATAGATCTTGAAATAGAATGCACATAGATGACGTCATGATCAGATTAGCAACCTGCGTAACTACATCCAGTGTGCAAACGTACTATGTAAATCTACTTATACATATAGCTCAAGTGACAGGTATTAGGATGACGTCTACCTGAAATATTTAGCACTATAATTCCTCTTGGGCTGGTTTAAAAGTAATACCTATTAAATTAATATTAATCAAATTAAAAACGCACCAGGTTGGGCACTAACCACAAGATAAAGAAGAAGAAATAAATTAATTAAAAACGCTGGTACTTTTATTTCCACCTTTTTATCGTCGTACGAGCTGTAAATGAATTAAATAATACACTTTTTGTTTCCGCATAAGGCATTACGTCTATAGCCCGGTTGCCTGGCGGTCTATCATAGAAAGGTACATAACTGGTTATCTACTTAGTCTACTGATTCTTGCTATTCATAAAACTAAAAGCACAAAAACAAACAAATCACAGAACAATAATTAAAAATCAACGATATATCTTTAAATGAATCACATAATCAGACAACTCATTGTGCTTAGGTAGTTGAAAATTGATGATGATGGTAATAATTCCATTTAAAGAAACTACAACTGCAACAAACACAACTTACAAATTAGCATTCATCATTTAATACTTTCTTAAAATATACAGATTTTATTTATGTATACACAAGACACATTACAGGAAAAATACATAAAGACAAAAAAGCACAAAGGTACCGCTTATTTCATTTAGAAACGATTTTGGACAAAACCAACAGTTATCAATCATGGAAAAAAAAACAAAAAGGATTCAGCCTCAACAACCAAAAAAAGTGATATTCGCCCCACTATCTAGCGAAAAATATCACGCTTCAAACAAATCTAACAGGTCCAAATGGAATTTTATACTGAAATAGAACTCAGAATGCAAGTTTCACGATTTGCGTGTAGGTAGGCGCCATATAGATGTGTTAGGGAACACTAAGAGCTTTCCAAGACGAACTCCCCAGAAATGCATTTACATGTCACGAGATCCTATGGGAAAATCTGCACGTGGCGTTGATTGTACGCTTGTACCTGCCCTGTTCTCATGTAGTAGATATTGTGTTATTAACTCGTCGATACTTAGCATTATGTACAATTACAGTGCAGCTGTGTGCGTTAGTAAGGAGGGTTGATTAATTGAAATGTAGCTTTCACCAATTGCTATAACTTGCACGATTACAGGAAGGCCAAACTTCATGGCGCGTTATTGTCAGTTGAATCCTTTTATTAAGGACCAACGAAACAGCAAGTTTCCGTATTCTAAGTTTGTTTGCATTTCAGGTTAAATGTCCATTATTTTAGCGTTCAAAATTATTGTCATATTCTTATTTTTATTTGTAGAATTAATATGACTATTGAAGCTGCTTTGGTGAATCGCTTCATTTTTACATCGGCACGTTATATTATTTACCACCGTTACAATCTCTGTATGCCTAAGCGCCTGTCCTTTACAAACGCCATTTGCGTTTCATTAGTGATCAACAAACCCGCTAAACAAAGGCCCCGTTGATACGACACCCAATGAACTGAGGTTTATTAGTCTTGTATTTGTTTAATACGAAGGCTCCGCGTACTACCGGGGTGTGCATAAGCAAACAGATTTTGGAAGTAACAGATTTCGGAAGCAATCTAGTCGTTGTTTACATAGGTTCTTCTCAGGTACCTGGTGCTCGGCAAATTACCACCTTGACTATCTAGTATTATATAACGGATTAGAACACATATGTACCTAAAGTACCCTTGGGTGTCAATATTTACTATATTATACGTATAATGGAAACGTATGATGTAAAAAAAATAGACGGTGTTCGACCAAAGGTTCGGTTTCGGCTTCGGCCAGTTTCGGCCACAGGTTCAGTCAATTATTGGCCGAAGCTTCGGTCCAGCCAAAACTCGGCTTTAAATCTATACAAATAAATAAAATTTAAGTGTCACGTATCTTAATTTTTGTTTTTTTTTTATCTCGTTTTAACTGTCACTCATACAACATGGCGCCGATAATACGACAATAAATGAAAACACTGGTAATACTAATTCATGGGAATATTATTAAATAAATTTACATCGAAATTAAAAAAAAAAATTTTCAAACAAACTAAATGGCATAAAACTGTTAACTAAATACAACACCATTTATAAATATTGGTATAATTGGCACTAATTCGCGCCTGGAAATAACATTTAAGGAACGTATTTGAGAAACGTTTTTGAAAAAGTGAGTTGATAACATTTGTTTAGTTTTTGTATCGATGCGGGAATCGTTAATCTGTCGGTGCTAGCCTACTAAACTACATCATGTAGAAAATTCTGAATATGAAAAATAATGTCCTGTGTCTAAACTACTGGACACATTCGAATGAATTTTTGTATGGAGACTGGGAACGCTATGAGGTAGTTTAATTTATTGTCGTATTGTGGACGCCACGTTGTATGAGTGACAGTTAAAACGAGATAAAAAAAAAAAACAAAAATTATTATACGTGACACTTAAATTTTATTTATTAATTACATATACAGGATATGTAAAAACTAAAAAGTGTATTTATAGATATCAACTTGCCATATTTTTGTATTAATAAGTCACGGTTTCGGCCGAAACTGGGTCCAGGGCCGTAGATTCGGTTTCGGTTTCCTTCCGACATCAATTTTAGAATGTATATCAATTTTGTACTTCACCGAGGGTAGCTACTGTGCAACGTTAGGGATGAAGCCCACAGGGGTGGTAGTTACGTGCAGTTCCCGCTCTCTAGTAGAATTAATACTGTTCGTAGCCTTCAGGCAAAAGTGGTAGGCGAGGATCGATTCATTTGTTTTTGTGGGCAAAATCAACTCTTATGTGGTACTTTTGAGTGCTATCTTCGTGTCCTAAGCAGATTAATCGGTAGATAACTAGGAACACAGCAAAAATAAACTGTAGGTACACACAGAAGCCAAATTATATTTTGCCTAGTTACTAAACTTAAGTTTAATCAATAAAGTAGTACCTATGCATCTATTTTAGTCGACTGCCGACCACCGCCGCCGGCTGTTATTTCAAGTGGTCGAAATACTTCTCTGCCTACCGTAAGAATTAAACTTTAATTTAGACTTTCGGATTCAGGTTTCCAGATTGGTATCAAGTCTAGATTTATCTAGCGGCAAGTAAAACCTTTTATAGCTTTCGAGTGGCTAGTATAGAATTGTATTAATAAAACATATAATATAGTTATGTTTGAAAAAAACTCAATGAAAAGTAAATTAAAACAATCTGGATTACATTATGCGATTAGATCAAGAGGCTCAACTAATAATTAACTGTATAATGAAGTATGTAATAGTACGGATGGTTTGATTGCATCCTGTGTTGAATTTTTTATCTGTTGGTAAGGGTCTGTAAATGTTTATAGCTGTTTTATTATCGGAGTTGTAGATTAAAGCCGTTAGACATTATTCGATTCAAACTTTTATCGTTGCTGACTTCTATTGAAAACAAGCGTTTTAGAAAAAACTAACTTAATCCTGCTAGACGGTCAATACTGAATAACTGTCATTCAAGAACACATTTTTTTTTTTTGAGAATTATAGCCGAGTGTTTACCGCGAGCACCTGTAATTAGTCTTTTTGGTCTTTAGACATCTTTTTTCAGGTTGTTTGTAAGAGTATAATAATCCTGCTGTCTAATATGTATGTATATTTAAAAAAAAAACTATAATGTACTCGTAGATTATAATTTAAAAGAGAGGAATAAAAGGATGCTTTACCTTTAAAAACTCTTTTACCTTTGATAAACATCTTAGGATTACCAGTTTATATGTAGATATAAATGTTAATTTAAGTACGTAATTCTAACATGTCTACATACGAAAGAAAAAACTTGACGCACATGTTACTTAAACAATTTTTATATACACCGAAAAGTCGAACATTTGAACAAGTTCTATCCAAAAATGTTACAAAATATATTTCATCTCAAGTCGGTCTGAGTAACAACTTGGGCTGACTCCTTCTTAATATATTCTGTGTTTAGAATAAGATTATAATATTAAGGAGGGCAGACAGCGTCGTTTCACAGTTTTGGACCGGGGAATTTGTGGAAATGTCCTGGTTACTGTACACTGACGAATTATAATTGGAGATTAATGGATATAGATAATGTACCGACATAGCTTAGTTGAACACGAACAGGTCGACAATACGACGACAAGTTGGTACCAACAGTTAACTAATTGAACAGAGAAGTTGGGTTTCGAACCAGCTTAGTACCTGCCTATTATTAATTTTGAATACATGTTTAGGGTAGGTACGGAAATAGTACATGTATGTATGTCCTATCAATAGCAAGAAAAAGGAGGCTTCGAATTTCATCCTCAAAATAACGACGGTTGCTTTCATGATTAAAAAAGGAAAAGAAATCAGATGTAGCGCCAACCACATCGCGACTTATCCTTAACCTTACCTTTGTCCTAAAAAGAGAACTGATTTTAAAGATACCATTTTATACGATCTCATTTTGGAGATATAACGTGTACCTACCCACATTCCTAAGCACAAAATTGGTAATAAAAAAAAATACAGCCGTCTATGGACAAAAGTTTTCGGATTTTAGTGATGTCAAGACATCAAATAACCTTTATTTAAATGAGAATTTGAGTCTTATAATCTTGAAGAAAAAAATGTCTAACTACAATAATTATTATGTACCTACATATAGGTATCAGAATACCTAGTTCCACACCTAACACCATTTATGCTTGTGTAAAAAGGCATCAAGGTCATCGTTTTATTGACAAAACGATAAGCAATTGGAACACGCCAAAAATTAAAGGCAAACGCCAAAAACAAGATATTGTAATCCATATTCAACTAATAAAGTTAGATGTTGAAATAAATCCCATATCTCTATGAGCTCTTATAAAACAAAGTAGACACAACCTATACACAAAAGCGTGTTTAAATCCAGTCTGGTTTAAATAACTGTTTAACATGATTTTACCGCGAGACAATACATTTTAGTTACCATAGGACTTTTGTAAAAATGATCGGTAAGTTATTGACCGACGCGACTTGCGTGTATGACCAGATGTATGAACGTGGACGAGGCAAAAGGCTTATGTAAGGATCGTAGCAGGTGGCGTTCTGTGGTTTCTGCCTACCCCCATGAGTACCTATAATGTAACGATTCTTCATAACTGTTTCAACCGTAGCAGACATACATACTTTCCACCCTAACAATAATATCTTTGCAAATGTTGGTTACATTTGCTTTTAATCATAGGTAGCTAATACGTATTAATTTCCAAACGAGGTGATGATAGACCACTTAAATTGCAGTTAAAATAACGAGAAGCCAATTATTATCGCCAAGCAATAGAAGGGATATTACGTATCGCTTAACAATGTAGCAAAACTCTACTAATTAGCGACGTACAAGTTGTATGTATAATTTGAGGCTAATACAACTTGTTTAATTGGTCGTTGCATACAATTTCATGCAATTTAACTAATAGGGTACAGCTCATTACGAAAGTGAAAAATAGTTTGTATTTCTGTTTTATTTGCATACTATATTGGAGCGATGCATTTTTTTACCAAGCACTTCTTTAATTTACGATTCAATAAACAGACTTGTATTTTTGAAGTTGCGTTCTATATTAAAAAAAGTATTTAAAAAACGTGTTCAATCAGATCGAAAATTTTAAAAGAATTTAAAATGCACGAGTGTCTTTTAAAAGGCTTTTTCCAAAGTGTCGATGAACAAAAAATCTTAAACCTATTCTACACCGACGACCTTTGTCACACACGCCTGGCTACACGCAAAACAAGTAGATACCTCTCACTCACACACGCACGCGTAGGGACATCGAAATTGTTCATTCACAAAGGGCTAACGTGTCCCCTGTCCTCTGAACCCATCCTCTTCATCTTGCCTTATCTGTGCTCATTCATTACCATCTAGTTTTATAAGAGTCGACGGCCCGAAAACATATCACGCCTCCATTTTTTGTCACACCACTTAATTATCTAGATTTATATCATGATAAAATCGACGCATCGACGTTAGAGATAAAATATATATTTTTAGAATAACATAAATGAATATTTCATTCCGTAGTGATTGTTGTATGGCATGTGCAGGTAAGTACTTTAATAAATATATGTATTATTATAAGCTTAGTTGAGGTTAAAGGTTTCGTTGTGTGATATGTTTAATTTGAAAGACTAAATACCTAATCCTACTTATTACCTTAATAAGATGGTATGTTAAAGGAGACATCAAAAATTACTAAATGGCAGCCTCGGAAACAGGGCATTCTGGTCGTGTGTGCTGCTAAAACGATAAATTCTAATATATCTTGTAAATTGTAGGTGGCATTACATTAGGCAAAGACAATAGGTAGAACATAACAATAGGATTCTAGGTCATTTCACATGTGCAAAAGCACTTATTTGATAAATTGCTATTGACTTCATTATTTTGAATATAATATTGATATCGTTGTCGAGCAAACTGACAGGACAATGAGCGCCTTGATACATCATACATGAGCTCAGCGACCACGTGTTGTTCCGTGTAATAGATATTCTTTAAGCGCCGTGGCTATAGAACAAAAGAATCAATGAATGTTATGTGGTGTACCGCATACCGCATATGTTTTTTATCTATTATCTTAATCTTATGATAATTTAGTATTTTAGTACAAAATTATTTTAGCTCTGTGTTTAATTTCCATTCCATAGTTAACGAAGGAGTTTTGACTGTTTTGCTCTCTCATCATTGTTACAGGAATACCTAGTTTGAAATAAGACAGTAGGGACTCGGTAGACATAACAATCGCATTGGGCGTAGGATCAGCGTAGGTGTTCGCCAAAGAATACGCAGCATCAACTACGCCTTATACGCAAAGAGCAGAATCCGGAATTACCGACATGTATTTACGCGACGCAAATGACATGAGAGTAACATGGGATAAGGGCAGTAAAATGTATTATCGTTTTAAAAATGTTCGTGTTGCAATAATTTTAATTACGAAATGGTTGCCATAGCTTTCTATTCCTTAGAGCCAACAATGTGGTGGCAACTATGAACTATGAGATATTAACGTAGCATACAGTCACAATGACACATCACCGAGACCGCTACAATCCCTCTACGATACGCTAAACACAAGTAAGACACGTCTATAAGACCTGTACAAGGGTTCTACTAGAATGCTTCGACGACGCTTACGAGTCGTCTACGAAACTGCTATGAGGCATCTACGAGACTACTTCTAGACGCTAAAATCTTTCAAGTAACGCCTGCGAGAACTATACGAGATCTCTACGAGAAGTGAAATAGACGTCGACGAGACCTTTAAACATCAAATAAAAGTCTATGAGACCGCTAATAAACCCGGGGTGAGACCTCGCTCTGCGGGACCGCTACGGAACGCCTGCGAGAGCGTTACGAGACCACCCTGGGACGTCAATTAAGTCTATGAGAGCTCTACGACACCGCTACGATACGACGTTTCCGAAACCCTCTAGTTCACATCTACGCGGAGCCGACGCAACGTCAACGTAGGATTTACGTGTCGGCGCAAATGTAACATGTGATCCTTGCCAAAATGCGTGGAGTGAGCACTGCATTCGTATGGCTAGCCATAGTGATTAACAAACGAGTGAGAGAAAAAAAGTGTCAAAAAAACTGGTGAAGATTTAATTAACAGAGGTTGTTGGTTGTAATCGAATGTCTTATAAATTGAAGTGTCTAAAAGTAAGTTAGAAGAAGATAAATAACCTACCCAGGTCTTCCAAATTATGCCAAACTTGGCCACCATATTCTGCTGACACCCTGCCAAATCTTAAGATACAACTGACAGAATTAAGACGCGTGATGAGCTGAAACGATGGCAGTCACTTCTAACTTAAATCCAGTTATGTTGCACATATATTTGAATGTTTCACTTGAACTATAAAGGTCTTATGTGCCTTACCTACGTATCTTGGCTTAGCACATAAGGTGGTCGACATGTGAAAAGTGGACTCTACAGTCATTCTACGCGGTTAAAGGAATAATAGCAAAGAGCCTCGACCAACACCTTAAGAGGCTCACATTGCGGGGCTGGGCCAAGGGTTTGATTCAGAAAGTAATACTTCGGGACAGGGCACTCATAGTGAGGAGGTTCCTCTCTCTGGAGCCCTGACCACGGCCAGCCTGGACCTTGTTCCTGATGCTGATAGGCTACTATTTTGTAAATACGAGTACAATAGACATTGTCGTGAAAATATGTTGTTGTGTGTCTAATACACATTACTCATTATATATGAACAACCTTTAAAGAACAAAGTAGATGGTATGGACGACATACTTTGTTAATGTGATTAAATTAAAGTTTACAGAGATGGTTTGCTAAAATTAGCTGAAAAAAGGAAGAAATAGGAATAACAGTACGTAACAGAAGCCAAAGTCGGCCGCAATTTATGCGTGGACGTGCATTTTTCGAGAGTTGTGCATCCTTTGTTGTGCGTCGGATACATCGGCGGGCTCGATTCGCTCGGTTTTAGTTAATTACAGAGTGCGACTAAGCGCCGGGCGCCGGGCGCTCCTCCGCAGCCGCGCTGGTGGCCACTACACAAAGCGGGTCGATGCCTTCGATAACGAAGCCAGTTTTTATCTTCTTATTTCAACGCTTTTAATTAGTTAGGAAAATATTCTCAAATAAAAACTGCCAACAGCGACCGCCAGGCCTCGAGTTAAGGATTGCCTTTGACCGTCGGAGCCTGAGGCGCACTATAATGGAACGGAATACCTCCGCTATTTCGATTGGCTTCTGTATTGCCGATAACTTTAATAACAGTAATTGAATGCATCGTTTTAATGATTTTCTTAGTGCTCGTTACGTACAGAGAACGACCATGAAACTAAATGACATCGAAGATGTTAGACTTTAGGCTTTTATACCGCTCATGTCTTACGTATAATATTTACAGAAGTTGTAATTGATCACTCATAAAACCTTACGCAAACAGGTATTATGGTGAGTTCACCCAATATTTCAATATTGGGTGTTTACCTATCCCATCAAGTCTACGTGATTAATTATTACCATTTTATGCAAAAATATAACTTATTTGTAATTTACTTTACATTTTACTGCCACTTGGAAAGCCTCTGAATGTAAATTTAATTAGTTCAACAATAAAAATGGGTATATCCACAAGAAAACGATCAATAAAGCAAACGATATCATACCACATCTGAATAACAATGAACGTGTTTTTTTTTTCTCAATGTATACTTAAATAGGTGAGTTAATTATGATTATAGCGTCGCCAGTTGAATACTCGTAATTAGAATACATGAATAATGAATACAATATTCTCAGTTGAACAATCAAACCACAATGAAAACTTAAATATCAGTTTGCGTCGAAACTTTCGAAACGGCACGAAATGATACACCTGTTAAATTATATAATTTCACTACGTACCTATTCAAGTTGTTTTCAACAGTTTATCAGTGTCTTATTCATTTTATAAGGGAACACTGGTATATACTAGGTAATAACATCGTATTAAATAATAACATATAATTAGTATCTACCTGCTACAAAGATAAAAGAGGGACAACGGAGTTTTTAAAAGCTGTTTACAATCAACCGTAAGTGGAGGTATAGTCGACTACACGAGTTGTTTGTTGAACTGCAGACGCTATCTAATGAATACTGACGCGATGTTCTTCTTTACACTTAATTTCATCAAACATTTTGACCTTTTGGTTTATGAGGTTGACATTTAATGGTTCATTGCACTTACTATCTGATTAGGAAGAAGATGATAAATTTATAACATTTATAAGTACATATGTCTTATGTTTTATTGGTTAGAAAAATTTCACAAATACCTACATAAAATAAAATAATTGCCACGACGATCAACAAACACAGCTGATAAAAGAATAGTTTTTCATTGTAACAAAAAATGTTTTAATGGGAAAAAATCTAACCAAATTTAATTTTGTCAACCCTCAATAATTGCATTTAAAACAGCGAAACAGCTTCAGCTTATTCCCTTATAATCAGAGCAGATTTATAAGGGAAAAAAAATGTTTTACATCTGAGGTTCTTAAGGTAGATATAAGTTGCGAGTTAAAAACTGTATCTAACAATAATATTGAAGATGTTTGTACGCGACGCTACTACGGACGTTAGGCTCGTTACCACGTTATCGGGGCCCGGGCCGCGATGTTTATCTTGACAGCCACGTCGCCGGCCTCTTGGGGCCTTCAGCATCGACACCTCGCAACAATAAATTGACCTTGTTAACCCTTTATGCAACAGAACCTAATTTTTGTGCACTTTGTTCTTTTATATGTCCGTGTTATTGATACTCATTCGTTAATTGTGTATCAAACAAATGTAAATAAACATTATTATGAAGTTGTTACTTGTAAATTGATACTACGATAACTGAGATTCAATCTTTGAATACTAAACTTTAAGTACAATGCAAAAAATTCAAAAATTATTGTTAGTTTAGTTATTAGTTAATCATTTAATGAAATCGTCAACAAAATTGTGAGAAATTAATTTAAATGCAGAGTAAAAATCGTAAAACGAATGTTTTAGATTACGACATAGTTACTACAGTTCCAATCAACTCTAGTCTCGACAAGCTGAATCGGAAGTCATTGTTAGCTCGAGAACTTCATACAATAAGTACAAGTTTAATAGCCGCACGGGTGACTTCGACGTCTCGGTTGAGGAAGCCTTTTGGACAGCAATTGATTGCGGCTGACTATTTTCACCTGGCTTGACTAGATTACCTAAATGTAACGTGCAAACTTCACGTTACGTTCACAAGATATACACAGAAGTGTCAGTGATTGTAATATTAGCCTTTTTCGTTTTCACTTCGTGCTTACAGATCATGCTGAACGTGATAAGCGGCACTCCCTACCAATATTCTATATGGTACCTTGGAATATTGCTACGTATGTTTAAGTATTGGTAGCTTCATCAGACGATTTGCTACTCTTCGCACCAATATCAAGAGAGCTTCAGCAGATGCTCGAAGATTTGGAAAGAGCAAGCAAACTCGGTGCTTTAACGATGAATACCCAGAAATCAAAGCTATGACTAACAGTGTTGAAGAACCCATCAAAGTAGACAGCGATACCATAGACTACCTCTAGGAATACGTATATCTGGGACAAACGATTTCCCAAAAGGATTTAACAACAAAGGAAATAGAAAATGGATTGGAAATGGTGTTGCAAAAAATGATGAAAAACAAACAATCTAAAATATGTAGTAATAAAAAGAAAACTATATACGACATTTTTGCGCTGCCGATTCTCATGCATGGTTGCCAAACATGGGCTCTTACTAAACCTCACGTAGCAAAATGCTGGGGAAAAGAAAATGTGACAAAATAAGGAACAAACGGATGAGAAAGTTAAATAAAAAAAGATGTCACAGTAAAAATAAAAGAATGGAAATGGGCAGGTCACGCGGTAAGAGGAAATGACGATTGGAGCAAAACCATGATGACATGGTGTCCGAGAGATAGAAAGAGAAAACGCCAAGAACGAGGAAGCCAATTTAGAAGATGGGAAGATGAAATCATAGCGGTAGTGGGAAGAATTTGGACTAGAACAGCACAGGATAGAAAAAAGTGAGGGAGTTAGAGCAGGCCTTCGTCATGGACTAACAGACATCGATTACATATCTGAATATGATAACAGTGAAGATTAAGCTTTTATTTGTAAATGTCTGAAATAAAGGCTTTATTCATTCATTCATTGGATATTTCTTAGCTTTGGGTGTGTGAGAGTCATAGTTAGACATAACGAATGCCTAGGTAAATACTACTTTTATTTATCACATAGATTTTGGGCATTTACTAGCCAGTATACACATACACACATCAAAAGTATCTAGGGATCAACATATATTTTTGCAATAACTTTTCTCCTGATTGATATTAATTAAAATTTTCTTTAAGGATTCATCAAATAAAGTGTTTTCGTTTGTCACAGTAACGATAAACCAAGTCACCTTTGCATTAATAAAGAAATTTGCCATTTTCCTAATAAAGGGATTTTTGACATTTGAACCACTAACATTAAAGTTCGAAAAAAAGACTGAAATAACAGTTTTCTTTAAAATTTTATTGGGTAACTTAAACAATTAATAATCCGTGTTTCTACCGCGAACACTAACAACACAAGAACATCGGTTTGGCATACTCAAAATGAGTTCATCCAAATCACGCTGTGGAATGGCCGCCCATGTTCGTTGCAACAACAAAAAAAGGTCTTCTTGCGACTGGATACCCTCCATATTCGGCAGAGCTCTTCTCTGTAGCATATCCCATGCATGCTCAATCGGGTTCAAGTCTGGCGACTGAGCAGGCCAGGGCAGGACATTGATGTTAGCTGCGGCGAGAGTCTGTCTTACAACTCTTGCGGTGTGCGGTCGTGCATTAT